>CM053580.1:86179748-86268699 GCA_028627135.1 Pseudochirops cupreus
TAGATCCTGGGTTATCCTAATTGTGTTTCCATAATATTCAAATGGTTTCTTCCTGGCAGTTTGCAATACCTTGTCCTTGGTCTGGGGATTCTGGAACCTGGCTATAATATTTCTAGGAGTTTTCTTTTGGGGATCTTTTTCAAGAGGAGATCGGTGGATTCTTTCAAGTTCTATTTTGCCTTCTGGTCCTAAAATATCAGGGCAATTTTCCTTGAGAATTTCTTGAAGGATGCTTTCTAAGTTCTTTTTTTTTGATCATGGCTTTCAGGTAGTCCAATAATTTTTAGATTGTCTCTCCTGGATCTGTTTTCCAGGTGAGTGGTTTTTTCAAGGAGATATTTCACATTATCTTCTATTTTTTTCATTTGTTTGGATCTGTTTGATAGTATCTTGATTTCTGTTGAGGTCATTTGCTTCCATTTGCTCCACTCTAATTTTGAAGGACTTATTCTCTTCAGAATGCTTTTGAGATTCTTTTTCCATTTGGCAAAGTCAACTTTTTAAGGCATTCTTCTCCTCATTGGCTTTTTGGGCCTCTTTTGTCATTTGAGTTAATCTATTTTTTAAGGTGTTAATTTCTTCAGTCAGCTTGTTGACTCTCTTTTCATGATTTTCTTGCATCATTCTTATTTCTCTTCCCAATTTTTCTCCCATTTCTCTCATTTGGTTTTCAAAATCTTTCTTCAGCTGATCTCTAGCTTTTTGGCAGTCTCCATGTTTCTTGGAAGCTTTTGGTGTGGTAGTTCTGACTGCATTGTCTTCCTCCCTTTTCTTGTTTGTTCCTTCTTTTCCCCAAAGAAGGAATTTTTTTTTTTTTTAGTTCTGTGGAACTCTGCTTCCAGAGGGAACAGCTCTGTCCCAAATTGCTGGTGTTTTCCCAGGTGCCGGGGCTTTTAGGAGGCTGCTGGGTCCCTCTCCAGCTCTGGCTCACTGAAAAAAAACCAAAAAAACCCTGGCACCACCCCCTTAGACTGTGATTGGATCCAGGCTGCTCAATGTGAGAGCACTTGGCCTCTGAAGGATGGCTTGCCCCCCCTGCTGTCTGCAGGCCAGGAGCTCTGAAGTGGCAATGTGGAGGCGGGTGCAGAACCTCTGCTTCCTGCTTCTTTGCCCTGGAGGCGGCTTGACCAGATCCATTCTTCTTCCCTGGCTTTTTGCCAACTTCCACTAACCTTAGTCCTTTTTTTCTTATGGCTTGATAATTCTGGATACTGCCACAGCTGCCACAGATCTGCTCTGCTGAAGCTTCAGCTGGGGCTTGTCTTGTCTCATCCAGCTTCCGCCAGGGGCAAAAGCCGCCATTTCAGGCTGGGCTGGTTTTGGCTCTGAGAGTTGAAATGGTCGCTTTGAGGCGAGCCTTCAGGAGGAAATATATCTGTGTGTGTTTTAGAGCCCTAGAATTTGTTTAGAGTCATATTTTTTGGGTATTTGATGTGGCTGTGTCGGAGTTGCGATTTCTTCCTGCTCCTACACCACCATCTTGGCTCCCAGCTTCCTCTCTGAAGCAAACCTGTTGCTATTTTTCATAATAGGAAGTATCACATATTGCCAAAAGATGAAAACATGAATGACTTTCCAAAAATAAACTACTTATATTTTTTGTACTCTGTGGAAAAAATCATAGCTTTTATCACTCAAAAAAAACCTGTTACTATTTAGGAAAACTCAATATAATGGCTAAGCTAAAAAGTGAGACTCTGAATTCATTTAGGGTATAAAGAGCAAATTAGCATTAATTTAGTTATTATTGAGTTATCTACTCAAAATAAACTTAACGTTTGCACTGCTTTTATTGATCATTGCAAGATTTGGATTAAATTCTACGCTCATGACAGTCATTTACTGAAGATGAAAAATAAAAATAAATAAATGTGATCTATATTCATATGTATGTATTCCATACACAATGAGAAAGCTCAAATATTTGATACCCATGTGGAAAGCAATAGTAGAGGACTAAAGATATTATACCTCAGGGACACCTAGGTGGTTTAGTGAATAAACGCTGGCCCTGAAGTTGGAAGGACCTGAGTTCAAACTTGGCCTCAGACACCTGACAGTTATCTAGCTGTGTGACTTTGGGCAAGTCACTTAACCTCAATTGCCTTCCTTCCTCCAAAAACAACAAAAACCTAAATATCATACTTCACAGTATTTTTTGTATAAATCCAAAAATGATGGAATCATGCGTATTTGCTTACATAAATGTTGAGGTTTATGATGGCAGTTTGGATTTGGTTAATACCACTTAATGCTACAATAAATGTATCCAAAATGAACCAGGACTTATTGACCATCTATAAAATATTATACTATTTTGGATGAAGGTCTAGATGATATACTTAACAAAATTGCTAATAAGAGTTAAATAAAAAGGCATATGAAGTACGTTTATATTTTAAGTTATACAGTGAAAATAATGAAGTACCATTTCCATCATTCTTTTGGTTGTATGATTCTCAGGGAATTCAATAGAATTCTCATTTTCCCAGACAAAGATAGATAATATGCTAGCTACTTAGATAGAAAAGTAAAACATCAATTTCTTCTTCTCAAACAGGAATGATAAAGCATATACAGAAATAAATATATACAAATATTTAAGCATGAATTAAAAAAGTACAAAACATCAATGATAAATTATAGCCTAATAGTATCTTAGAGTTAGAGGTGGACAGTACTTTGGCTTCCATCAAATCCAACTTCCTCCTTACAGATGAGGAAACTAAACCTGAGAGGTTAAAAAAGATGTGCAGGGTCACATTCCTAGGACCTCATGAAGACAAATTTGAAGTTTATGGAAATATAGAAAAAGAAAGCCTAAATTACTTTATAGAGAAGGTGACATTTAGCTGATCTCTGAAAGGTGGACGTAAATAAAAGCAGAGACATTGTCCATTTATCCAATTCAACAGACATTTATTAAAGCCCTACTGTGTGCAACACATTTTCCTAAATACTAGGGATAGAAATACCAACAGAAAATAGACACTACCTTAAAAGGCCTTTCATTCTGCTTGGTTGATAAGATAAATGAACACAAATGAAAACTGACATCAAAATATGTTCATCATTGACCTGCATATTTCCTAAAATTCTCATCTTGTGTCTTCAGGAGGACCTCAACTTTAAAAAAATAGTAAAAACGGTAGTAGTAACACAATCACTAATCCAGTGTAAGTGCCACTAGCAACTTAACACAAACACAATTTCCTCAGATAAATCTTTCACTGACTGAAAGCACTGAGAAATTGGAACACCCTAAAATCTTTAACCCAACTAGCTCACTTTGATTAATTATTTCACTTCTCTTTCAAGTAAATAAATTATGTTTCTTAATTTATTTTATTTCTCACTGCTTATATTATTTTGCTATAGTTTTAGGTCTACTTTTGAGATTCTTTATCTCACTTTCACACAATAAAGTAACAGGCAATAAAAATACATAATAATTTATTAAACCATTAGGTTAGTAAGGTTGTATAGTGGCTAGAATGTTCAGTCTGGAATCTGGAAGATCTAAGTTTAAAACTGGCCTCCAACACTTAGTCTGTGACACTGGGATATCACTTAACCACTGTTTGCCTCAGTTTCTTCATCTGTGAAATAGGGATAATAAGGGGACCTACCTCTCAGCGTGATGGGAGGATCAAATGATAAAATAATTGTAAATCTCCTAAAAGCCTTTGTTCTTCCTCTTCCCTTGAGCCATCCTAGGCAATCATTTAAAATGGTGAGATGCTCTCTTGATCGAGAGAACCCCACAAAATCATGCAAGTCAAGGGGTTCAAATCTCCGGGTCCATTTCAAGAACACCCATGAAACAGCCTAAGCTATCAAGGGCATGCATATCCAAAAAGCTACCCAGTATTTGAAAGATGTTGCATTGAAGAAAGAATGTGTTGCCTTCCATTGATATAATGGTGGAGTTGGCAGGTGTGCCCAGACTAAGCAATGACATTGGGCACAGGATTGGTGGCCCCAAAAAAAGTGCTGAATTTTTGCAGCATATGCTTAAACATGGGACAATAATGCAGAACTGAAGAGTTTGGATGTGGATTCTCTTGTCATTGAGCATATCCAGGTAAACAAGGCTCCCAAAATGTGAAGGTGTACTTACAGGGCTCATGGTCAAATCAACCTATACAAGAGTTCTCCGTGCTGTATTGAAATGATACTTACTGAAAAGGAACAAATTGTTCCTAAACCAGAAGAGGAGGTTGCTCAAAAGAAAAAGATATCCCAGAAAAAAAACTTAAGAAACAAAAATTTATGGCATGGGAGTAAATATGACATTAGAATGCAAACAAAAGTGAAATGAAAACATTTCTTACAGTAAAAAAAAATGTTGTTATCACTATTGTTATTTATTCTTATTAATCAGATTTTCTAGGGTCTTCTGTCAGGATGGCATTTAAAACTAGTGAGTTCTTCAGGAACAGATGGTCCAATCACTAAAAATCTGGTCATAGTTAGGTCTAGCAAAATTAACCCAAGGGAAAATATAGAGACTGAAGATAATGCCTTCCTGTTATCCATTCTACTGTGTCCATGCTGGTTTCTACTGCTAGTAAGAAAAACATTAAGTGTCCTTTACCCTGCAGTAATACAACTCAAAGCACTAGTGTCAGAGGATAATATATTTTTAGAACTGAAGTCAGATGATTTCTCCTACAGAATGGCTTCCTTATTGTTCCATCAGAAATTATTTCTCTCCTTAAGCCACACATGGGACTCTACAATTTTTTTGTAGATTTGTAATTTTTCATTTCACAAAATTATTTGTTCAACCCTACTAGATCACAAACTACATGAGGGAAACAATTGATTCTTATTATCTTAATGAAGAAAATTATTGAGTGACTCTGACCAAATCACTTACCCTCTCTGTGCTTCAGTTTTCTCCTCTATAAAATGAGGATGTTGAATATGATTGCATCTAAAATATTTTCTATTATCTCTTATTCTACTTCTATAATCCTCCAATTTTATTATTGTTCTATTGCCTCTAGGAGGGAAAATATTTAATTTAAATATATCTGATTTTGATGTATTACATACATGTTTTCCTTCTGCACCTCTATTCTCAATAGTATATAGGCCCTTTGAAATTAGGGACTCTCATTTTTGCTTTCATATCTCCAAATCTTATTGTGATGCTTTGAACATAGTTAATGCTTAGTAAATATTTGTTGGATGTGTGATTCTTCTCATCCTCTTCAGAACATACAATAGTGCCTTGAATAAAATAGGTAATTGTGAAATGCACATTGATCTACATTGGATGTGATTGTTCAGCAATATGCAATGAGTTTCTGTAGTTTCCCTTCTGATCCTTCTGCTATCCAATATTGATAGCAAAAGACCTACATTTCATTTCTTCATATTTTAATTCTGTATTTTCCAGTGATGTCCAAATAGATAACAACAATATCATTTTTGTAGTTAGAAAACAGGACAAATGCAGGCAGGATTTAGTTGACTGATGTAGGACCCCATGACAATTCAACTGAAGTTCATGGTACATCTTGTGCCTAGTTGGGGAAACTGGTATAATGTCATTTTTTGAGTGTTGTTCCCACAATAAAAAGATGAAAAATGGCTTATCTTCTCCAGTAAAACTCCTGTGGAGTCCTTTTGGAAGGCCTCTTGAGGGAGGCAAGAAAAAGCTTGTCATTCCAGGAGAAATTTGACCTGAGGCGATCATTTATTTAAAGTTGTCTGGGAGTCAATCATTCCAATATTATTTACAAAACCCAGCAGGCTCTTCCCAGTTTCATTAAAGTTTGTTGTTTTGAAGTTGAAAGAGATGTAACTCGTAAAGCTATTCATAATACACTGTTCAATGTCAGGCAAGAGTTAGGTGATTTCCTACAAAGTCTGCACTATTTCATATCAATTCAATTCCAAAAATAAATAGATAGCAAAAGGACAGCATCTTTTGTTGAAAAGGTAAGTATCATTATAAAAGATTTTGTAAGTTCTACCATTGATTACTTATATTTTCATAGACCTGGCCCCAAAGATCTGTGCCTCATAATATATAATATCTCTATATTCTCTCTAATATGTATGCATGCAATTTATTTCATTTACTATTTCTTGATTAAATTTTAAACATCTAATCTTCATTTAAACAATAAATTCCCCTCCTTACTGTCCCTCTTTCATTCCTTTAGTAGGCAAGCAATACATTGTAAATTATACATGTGAAATCATGTAAAATAATATAAAATCACACATATTTCCATATTAACCATGTTGCAAAAGAAAACACACAGAGAGAAACAGACTAAGAAAAACAAAGTGAAAAAATATGTTTCAAACTTCCTTCAGAGTTTATCATTTATCTCTCTGGAGATAGTTTTTGTATTTGTTTCTCTTTCATCATGGGTCCCTTGTCTTGGATTGTTGTTAGGATCAGAGAAGCTAAGTCTTTCACAGTTGATCATTTTTGCAATATTGATGTTACTGTGTACAATGGTCTTTGGTTCTGTTCCCTTCTCTTTGCATCATTTCCTATAAGACTTCCTGGGATTTTCTGAAACCATCCTGATACCATTTCTTATAACACAATAATATTCCATGAAAATCATGTACTGAAACTTGTTCAGTTATTCTCCAATTGATAGACATCCTCTCAATTTCTAATTCTATGCCACCACAAAAACAACTGGCATAAATATTTCTGTATAAATAAATCATTTTACATTTTCTTTGCTCTCTTTGTGATACAAACCTAGTAGTAGCATTGCTGTATCAAAGGCCACACAGTTTTTACAGCTGTTTTGGTATATTTCCAAATGTTCTCTAGAATGTTTGGACTAGTTTACAACGCCACCAATAGTGCATTAGTGTCCTAATTTTTCCATATCTCTTCCCAGTCTGGTAGACGGGAGGTGGTATCTCAGAGCTGTTTTAATTTGCCTTTCTCTAATCAGTTGTAATTTAGAACATTTTTGTGGACTATTGATAGCTTTGATTTCTTCTTCTGAAAACTACCTGTTTATATTGTAATATATACATATGTATTTATATTTATTATTATTGCTATTATTTTTGTGAGACAATCAGGGTTAAGTGCCATGCCCACACAGCTAGCAAATGTCAAGTGTCTGAGGCTGTATTTGAACTCAGATCGTCCTGACTCCAGGGCCAGTCCCCTATCCACTGTACTACCTAGTTTCTCCACAATATATATTTTAGAAGAAAAAAATAACCTATTCTATTCTAGACATATGTTTAAAATATTTTCAAGTTATAATGATAATTTAAAAACAATATATTTATATACTGTCATATGATTACAGTTAGATAGACCCATCAGTAGCTGAGAGTAATAATCTCCGTGCACTTGATCTGTACGTCCCTCAGTTCCCTACTTTATCCTACCATTAAAGCTTGTTTTCCAATTATGTTTTCTTTTTTTGTGTTAATCTCATCAATTAGTTTATAAAGCTATAAATAACACATGCATATATACAGATATACTTTTGAGCATGCATTGTAAATATGTACATATATGCATATACATGCATGCACTCATATAGATGTGCATGTATGTATATATGTGTGTGTATTATATATTCTTCAGTATTCCATCAGAAAATTTTCAAAAAGTTCATGATATATATATATATATGTATGTATGTATGTGTATATGTGTATTTATGTGTGTGTGTGTGTGTGTATATATATATATATATGTATATTCTTCAGTATTCCATTGGAAAATAAAAAAAAAGTTCATGACAACACTTCTCAACCAAAGAGAGAGACATACCATTCAAGTCCTAAGTTTATAATACTCACTAATATATTTGGAAAGTGGTTTGTTTTAAAGCTGATAGCACTGAGTGACAGGCATTTTTTTCCATTTTAAAATGATTCTAAATAATGTTTAGAATAGAAAGATTTATAATATAAACAATCTGTCTTTTTTTCTATGATGGACAATGTAATTTCTTAGGGACATTGAGAGAGGGAAAGAGAGAGGGAGAAAGAGAGAGAAAGAAAAGAAAGGAGAGAGATGGAGAGGGAGAGGGAGAGGGGAATAGGTAGGGACAGAGAAAAAGAAGCAGAGACAAAGAAATGAATTAGCTGATCTTCAACAGTTAATCTAAACTAAAAATGATTTATACTCTCCTATTTTAAGGGTGGGTTTCATTTGTGATTGACATGGCACATAAGAAGATAAAGAAGGGGAGATTTGCATGTTTTAGTTTATTTTGTACTGTCTAGATAGAGGTTTATTACTTATCTAAATACCAGAATGTTTATACATTAATGGATTAACTGAGTTTATGCATTATTGGTATTCCCAGTATGAAAGGAAGAAGACATGTTAAAGTAGTACCTCAATGGGGAGGATTGCTCATAGTGTTTCTTTGGAGTAGCAATTAACAAGGGTTTGCAGAGTTGGCTTCATCATGTGCTCAGGGATAATATGAAACAATCTGAGATGCTTAGTCACTTCACCTTGCAGTGTTTATGATTTATACAAGCAAAAAAGGCCATAACAGACATAAGTATACCTTATGTACCATCTGTTGTAGAGAATGAAGACATACAGGAAAGGTATGATAAATCAGATAGTATGTTCCATACAAATCATCTCTTACATTGAGAATTGTTGATTTCATTTCAGGAAAGAGTACATGGGAGAACAGGAAAAGACACTTAGGGGAATAAGCTGTGTTTCTGTCTGAATAATTTGTATTTTTTATATAGATTATCCGTCCAGTGCTGAGAAAAAGACTAATATATTTTGAATAACTATATTTAATGTGGATACTTGCTGTATTGAGCATGTATGAACAAGATCATATAGAAGGCAAAGTGCTCTGTTAAACTGAAAACTGCCTAAATGTTAGTGATTACTATTATTAATAGGAGTAGGAGGGATATTAATGCAAATATTACTTGCATTAGTACATATGTTAGTATTAGATTCCATTTTTCTATTGATGGTTAGTACTATCCAAACTCCTCAAGAAAGTAATATATTAGGTTAAATATTACATTTTAAATATATTTATGAGAGACACCTTGAGAAAGGTTTCTCATTTTTTTCATTTTATTCTGTTGAGTCAAATTTTTTTTTTAAATCATCGAGAGCTGATATTCTCTGTACCTCTCAGTCAGTTGTGACTGTAAAGATGTTTTCTAATAGAGAAAATCATATGTGATAGACTATTTTTCCCTTTTCGTTCATCAAATTACCCCATTGTATATGCAAGTCATGTTTATAAATATTATAATGGATAAATAAAAATAGACACATAGGTAGGTAGTTACTGACCTATTCATGTTAAAATGCTGACCATGATTTATTTCTATTTTAGTATTAGTGGAGGATATTTGCCAATTTTTCCTCTAGAAGATAATGTTACCTTTTCTTATATGTGGCTAATCTTCATACTAAAAGATAATCAGTGTTTCTGTTTTGTTGGTATCTTTAGCATACATTGTAACTACTTTGTCTATGGCTTTTTCTACATCTATTCATAAAATTATGTGGTTTTTAATATTATTATGTTGATTGCTTTTTCTAATATTGAACATATCTATGCACATCTGGATTAAATAGAACTTAAACAGTGATTAAAAAATGTTCCTGTAGTTTTCACTGGGATTTTATTTTATTTAAATAATTGATATTCATCAATGATGTTAGTCTATAATTTTCATTATGAGCTCCTGTTCTAAACAAATGTCTCCCTCAGCTGGATTTGGCAAGGATGTTTAGACTTGTTAACTGCTGGATTCTGGGATTGTTCAAAGACCTTCCTGTAACAGATAATTTGCACCAATTAATTACTTTTATTTTTCTCTACTTTTAAAAACCTTTTTTGGGAGGAGATGACAGTTTATTTTTTTTTAAATGATGAGGCTGTTACTTTTATAATTGCTTGTGATGTTTTCTCAACTTCACACTTTCTTCTAATTTGATATTTATTTTGACCATTCTTTTAACCAGACTATGACCTGACTGTATAAGGACTAAAATATCTGAAATGACCACCTCACTGATAGCCAGTCATTCGTTACCTGTCTTTTAAGAAAGAGTCAATTTCATTTTTGTGACTTTTTTTTTATGTCTAGTCTTTCCTTTTTTTTTTTACTTTCTTCATAAACAAAAAAATTATTCACGATGTTCTGGTGTGAAGCTACTCAGAAGTCTAAAACTTCTAACCTTTTTCAATTCTTGATCACCAGTTCCTTTTTCCAATACAATTTTTAGCACCTTTTCCCTTTGAAGTTCCCATATATCAAAACCAATGCTGACTTAGTTTGGTCTTGTCACATTCTTCATAGAATTTCTCTCTCCTCTTTTTTGCTAATTCTCTACAAAGATTTTCATATGCTGACTGAAGTTGAACTTCATGATTTTGATTTTGCTTTCCTCATTATAATCTCTACAAGGTCAGACAACCAAGTCTTCCGATAAATGATATTTCTTGTGTACATTTGTAGAAGATGAAACAAAATTTCTCGACTCTTATTTGTATCCCTGTGGAAAGCCTATGAGTTATCGTTCTTTTTATGCCCATCCTTCTAGTCATGAGTTTTGACTGGCACTGAGATTTCTGAGTCGTGTTTCATTTACTTGTAGAGTATGTCAGCTCACTGACTGTACTATAAATGCTGCCCATTTGAAGCACCAAAAGGAACTTGTTGATTCTTTGCACCCTCAGTTTTGTTTTATACTATACCACTGTGGTCATTGCAGAGGAATAAAATGGGCTGCAAGGGAACTGGGAGCTATTTTCCATTTTTATTTATTTTGTGTGTAGTCATGTCCCCCAAATTAACCAATTAGTTTGACAGATAAGCATCTTTATTTGTCTTAGATCATTCTGGCAGAGCAAATAAACATTATCCTTTTGTTGTATCTGAAAGTCATTTCAACTAGTTAGAATTGACCAGAATCCCATTTCCCCGCCTTTGAAAACCTAAGGTAACTCCCATATCATGAAGTCTAAAATGTTTATAGAAAGTAACATTTCCTCTTGTCCATAGTAATTCCATATGCATATACATGAACATATATGTGTATAAATACATATTTAAAACCCAAGAGTTTACCTTTATATAGCATTTTATGCTTTCCTCACTAGTCTATGAGAAAGGTAAAATGATATTATTACTATTCCCGTTTTTATTACTGAGAGGTTAACTTAGTGACCAAAAGTCCATATTTAGAGTCAGGGAAATCTGAGTTCAAATTCTATTTTAGACACTTACTATCTACGTGCTCCTAGGCAAGTCATATAACCTTCTTTCCAAGGCTCCTTTTCAAGAACTCTAAAATGGAGATACTAACATTTATGTTATGGGGCACAGTGAAGAATAGTGAGATAATATGAAAGTTACTTCATAAACCTTATATTGCTATATAAATATGAATTACTATTTTAATACACTCATTTTATAGATAAGAAACTGAGGCCTAGAAAGTGAAATTACTTGGTATGAAGTCATACTGCTGGAAATTTTTGGTGTCAGAACTTATACCCAAGTCATCCAATTTGAAATCCATTTCTCTTCCTACTATCCCACCAAGGCTAAACCAAGAACACACTGTTCTGGGGATAATTCTTACTACAATGAGGGGAATTAAAGTTTAAGCATGGAGTATGTTCCTGAGGTTATGTCTATAAAGAATAAATCTTAAGCTATTTGATAGTGGTCAGAAAAAGGAGACTCCCACTGAACTGCTATGTTACCACACATCCATAAACATTTAATCTACATCAGAAATTCTCATGGATAACAATTAGGGTGAGGTTAAGATTAGAAATTGTTTCATGAGAAGCAATACCTGCACTTAACAGTTAGGTTCCAGGAAGTTTCCTTCAGATTTTAAGGAGACAGGAATGACCTACTGTTGTTTTTGGCACTGGATTTTGAAATAAAAGCATTATATGGGGCATTTTATATATGCACATATGTACACATGTATGTACACATATATACACATGTACATATGAATATATACCTATATATCCAATCTCTAGAAATCTTCCTATGATGACTATTTCTAAGTGAATTTTAAAATACAACAGATTTGTATTTATCTCAAATTTTGTATTATTTTTAAATAGATGTGAAAAAGCAAAGGAAGCTCTTATAAAACTGGATATATTTGAGGTATGAGGTTAAGGTAGAGCTGTGAGCATGCTGAACTTTGTTATGTGAAGCTTGTATAATAATGATAGAGTACTGGCCAATTGTTATAGCAGCATCTCAGCACCTTTCACCTAGTTATGGTTAGGTATATTTATGATTGGGGTTAGCCCACTCACTCTAGCCTACTCTCACGGTAATAGTTCTATGAAGAATGCATCATGTGGCTACCTCAAATCCTCTAAGTATCTTAGGGAAAACAATGACTCTATCTACTCACAGCACTATTTCTTGAGTCCCCTGCAATGGAATTCTATTTCTATATAATTTTCTATATAATTCTATTTATATACTGGTCACTCACAAAAACCTTTTTTTGATAATAACCATCCCCATTTACTTAACAATAATTCTGCTACTACTAAGCAATGAACTTAGTCATGTTAAAGTGAGTGTATTAGTAAGAATATATATCATAATCCACTCAAAAATATGGATTCACTATACCAGCATTGCAGCATATTTGCAAAAAAAAAAAAAAAACAAGCAGGGAGCCACATGAAAAAGGAAAACTGATGAGTTCAGGACAATTTCTAATTTCAACTACAGGCTTTGATGTCATTGATCCATTAAGTGAAATTTAGTCTTCACACTGATCCTTCTATACACCAGTATCTTTCCAACTGGTTAAAACATAATCTCATGTGTCTCATTCCCTCATTTTTCACTTAAAAGATAGCAACTCACCATTTCTCTAAATGATGAATTACTTTTTAAATCATACCACAGTCTCCAAATTATTAAATGATTTTTCTTTTTTTCTCTTTGTTTCATATTCTTTAGTTTTAAAATATCTATGTTCAGATAAGCTCAGGGGTTATTAATCCTTTATAGCTCTGAAGTTCTGAATAGTATACTGCATCTATTTTTTTCTCCTTGGATATGTATTTCTTTAAACTCTTTTTTTTTTCAGTTTTTTTAGACATATAGAATTTCTGTTTTGCCACTTTAGTAATCAAACCATTCACATACAGGTGAGAAGTCATTCTGAATATTTCACAAGGTGATATATCTTTATATTTATATCACAGTTTATTTTCAAGCATAAACTACTCGATTCCCATCTGAAAGGTCATAATTCACACACAGACACACATACACACACACACACATGCGCGCGCACTTAAAAAAATCAGCTTTTATTAAAACAAAATTCTTTTCTTCCTCATTTTAGCTATAAAAATATCCATAACAGTGACAGTAACATTTAGCAATATATTATGTGTTTTTCTGTAAGCAAATATATACTTTTTGCCTAGCTACATGAAAAAGACCTTAAATGTAAAGTGTGTTACTTTTTCTTTCTCTCTTTTTTCTTTTGTTCTTTCTTTTTTTTTCACATGTCACTTCTTTTTGCCTTATTATCCCTTTTCTAGCAGTAGTGTTGTGGAACCAGCTCAAAGAGAGTCAATCATTATTTTCAGTGACAGCCTTCATAATTCAGAAATCAGTAAAGGATAAAATCAGACTTAATTTGTTTCATTGATGGTCTAAAGTTTAAAAAGTGGTGGACAGAGTGTTAGTAATACAGATTTAACTTTAAAAAAATTATGTGCATTCCCTACCCCACTAAGAAAGCTGGTTGTTAAACATTGTTAAACAGCTGTTCTGAGTTTAAAAAAATGTTAAGGCCAAGCTCAGAGCGTAAGAGGTAAAACCGTGGTATCAAACAAGGAACTAGAGACTAAACACTATTTCCCATGGCCCTCTTCTTAAGTTGTTCAAACTTTCCTCTGAACATCAGAAAGTTCTTTTTGTTGATAAAACCAGCCATTTTGGGGTTCCAGGGCCTTTAATGATACATCCACAAAAAATTTCAAATGATTTCTGAAAGGCCACACAGCTAGTTAATAGTAGGACCAAGACTAGATCCCAAGTCTCTTAGCTATCACAAAAGAAATGACTGAAGAAACAGAATATTCAATCTTGAGAAATAAAGATGTAGGGCTACCATATCATTTGTTAGGAAGCAGTAGGAGACCATGAATTTCTCAATAACATCCATCTATACATATATATATGTACATATGAATTCCCTTAGAAATAGTCATCATAGGAAGATATCTAAAGATTGGATATATAGATACATAGGTATAAATTCATAACTCTTTTTCTATAGATAAATTAGGCAAAACCAACCCTGACTAGTAATCTTTTAAAAAGGGTAATTTTAGAATTATGAAATCCAAGTCTTGAGAGGCAAGTTAGACTATCTTTCATCTAATTATTTCACAGTGAGATTTTCCTATTCCTTTGTCATTTACAAGATGTTATTTTACACTGCACATAATTTTTGTAAAGAAAATGCATGTAGTCTCTTTCATAGAAATTTAAGCTATTTTCTTGTTATAGCATAGCAGTTTTATAAGGATTTTGAAAATCCTTGAGTTATTGAACATCGTAAGAATGCTAGCAAATGCACAAATCTGCGGAACTCTTTCCAAGCCCTTAAAAAATACTATATTGTACAATATGTCATGGTATAATGTCATTCAGTCAAAATTATAGCAAAAATACTTCCTTGCCATTTACACTCTTTATGAGCATTATAATCGGCAGATTGGTTTCTTTTGAAATATCTCGTATGATCCACACAGATAAACACAACCGTGACATCTTCAGGTCCTTGCCTTTGACAGAATTTCCCATGAAGTGAAATATGTTCTTAATAAAATTAATGAAACACAAAATCAGTAGCAGTAGCAAGCACAAGCAGTAGAGGCCTAAAAAACTTTCTCTGTTGCCTCTAACAGATGGACATGATGAATATATTGCAAAAATCACTTTCACAACATGAGAAGATTGAAATCTTGTCAGTGACAGTTTATAAATGCAGATGCAAATCAAATCTGAACTTTTTTCCCCCCACATCCTACTGAACATCTGAGTTTGAGGAATTAGAGCTGTGTTTGGTTTTTGTTTTGTTTGTTATTGTTATAGAAGAAACTGAAGAGTTCAGCGCAGTGATAATTTTTATATAAGTATGACACAATATGATGCCAGAATAACCAATTTACCATTAGTTGTCATGTTATTTGAAAAGTGCTAACATTCTCAAAAATCTAGGTGTGGTTTTTTTGGATAATATAACACTGAAAATGTCATTTTATAACTTTTATAAGTTTTTCAACCTCAGTCAACTCATATTTTCTCTCTGAGCCTCAGTTTCTTCACTGTAAAATTCAAGGATTCAATTATTTGATTGATCAACCTGACAGTAACTATTAAGTACAAAATATATGTTAGGTACTATCCTTGGTACCTTAGGACAAAGTGTGGGTGGATATAAATGAGAATAGGGACATAACCCAGGTCCTCTTGGGACAATTTGAGATCAGAAGAAAAATCCCAGGACATTTGATCCCTTAGAAAAGTAAATACCTCCAGGCTAGGATTGTTTTAACAACAAGAGGCAAGCCCTGGGGTTAGTTGGTTTGAGAGGCTGCATCAACTCCAGCCATAAGGACTTTTACCCTGGGATAGTGAGGGGAAGTGGGCACTTGAGCCCAGGAAGATTGAGGGAACCTCTGCTCATAAAGAACACCAGACCCAGCTGTTCTGCAAACAGAAGTGGAAGAGTTGTGGGGACAAGAAGGAACCAGCACACACCCTGTGAGTGCAGAAGCAGTGGGTGAGAAATCACCTGATTGTAGGGGCATTTACAGAAGGTTGGAGGTTTGGTTTTGGTTTCAGGGTAGAGGGGAGAACTGAAGATCTGGGGCAAGAGGCAGCATCTCCATATTCCCCAGGGCTAGAGGTGATTACAAAGATTAAGCCATTACCACACAAGAAATGAACAGGCAAAGGAAAAAGAATCCAAACATAGAAAGCTATTATGGGAATAGAGAAGACTTGGTGTATTGGCAATGGAATTTGGAGATGCCCCTGTATTGGCTTGGTTTGGGGTTGTGTTAAAACCCAGAGCTTGTGAACCCCACTTGTTGGATGGACTTGTTGACTTGAAGAGAGAGGACTTAACTGGGAGGAGCTGTGAATTGGGAGAGAGGCCCAAGCCTAGAGAAGGCCAGAAGGACTTTTGGAGAGCAGCATCCAGTATCATGGAGCCTGAGTTGCTGAGAGAAAGACTGCTGAGAGCCCATTGGAACTGCCCAGGATTTTGGGAACTGCCACCTGGAACTGCCAAGAACTGAGGAGGCATGGCTGTAATGCCAGTATTTTGTCTGTCTCTTTTGACGTTGTTTTGCCAGATTCACCTGATGGTGAAAGACAGTGCTGCTGTTGTAGAGGTTCTGGAACCTAGCTGTTGGTTCAGAAGCCCTGAAGGAGGATTTTCTTGTGGTACATGCACAGAAATCCTGGAAGAGGGCCTTGCTGATGTTTTCAGGGGTTCTGGGACTGTTCTACTGGTAGAGAGTGACTTGATGAGGACACTGGCTATGGTTTTGTTGAGTCTTGTCTCCCCAGGAACTGAGATTGCTGAGGGCTTGCCTCTAGTCAAGATGAAAGAAGGCGCTTTCCTTGGGTATTCAATGCTGAATTTAACTTTGTTGTAACTTAAGGATGGATAGCCTTTTGTGCTCTCCTGCCCCTTTTGAGATTCAGTGGTGGGAAGCCTTTGAGTTTTCTTTGTGCTCTGTGATTGACCAAATGAATGTACTTTGTTTATGGTTGGAGACTAATCTCCATTTGAGAAGAGACTTTTGACTGACTAAATGAATGTACTATATAGAGGTGGAGTAGTACCTAGATTGTATTGAGAACTTACTTGCTAAAGGAACAAATTACACTGTATTTTGACTTTCTCTGTTCTGTGAATGTTTGCTGAATAAATAGGGTTTACTATGCTGGTATTCTGAACCTTGGAAGTTGCCTTTACTTGGCATTACATGTGGGTTTGTCTTCAGAAGGATTTTAAAGTAAAGAAACACCCAAAGAGTAACATCAAATGGTCTCCTGACCCCCCAAAAATTCATAGAAGGTCTTAAAAAATACTTTAAAAATCAAGTGACAGAAATTAAGGAAAAACTAAAAAAAAACATTAAAAAAGAGAATAATCCAAGAAAAACAAGAAGGTTATGGAAGGAAATTCATCTAATTATAAAAGCAGATCCAAAATCTTTCTTTTTTTGTACTATTTAAAAATTAATTTTTATTTTTCTACTTTGATTTCCACAATATTTTGAGTTCCAAATTTTCTCCTCAGCTCTCCCCTCTTCCCACCCTGTGACAGCATGCATTCTGATTACCTCTTTTCCTAGTCTTGCTTCCCTTCTGTCACCACCCTCTTATTCCCTTCCCCTTATTTTCTTGTAAGGCAAGGAAGATTTCTATACCCTGTTGCCTGTATATCTTATTTCCCAGTTGCATGTAAAAACCATTCTTAACACTTGTTTTTAAAATTTTGAGTTCCAAATTTTCTGTCTTCTTCTCTCTCTACCCACCCTTATCGTGAAGGCATGCAATTCAAGATTATATATGTGTAATTATGCAAAATGCTTCCATAATTGTCATGTTGTGAAAGACTAACTATATTTCCCTTCATCCTATCCCCACTAATTATTCTATTTTCTCCTTTGACCCTGTCCCCTTCCAAAAGTGTATGCTTACTTCTGACTACCCTCTCCTCCAATCTGTTCTCCCTTCTGTCATCCTCCTGCCTCCTTGCAATGGCAAGCAAAGAAGTAGTTAACACCTTGTTTCAGCTATTTAACTATTTAGCACCTTTTTTCAAGTTGAGCCTTGCCCTTGATTATGTCAAGTCTTTTGTTAAGAACTAGAACTTGTGAACCCATGTTGGTGATGCAACTGGAAGGAGTGGAACAGGGAGGAGCTTAATGACCATATATAAGGAGAAGCCCAGGCTGGGAGAGAGCAGAATTTAGAAGGGAAGCTTTGTGGTGGCCAAGCACTATGTTTTGTCTTTTCTGTCTGTGTTGATTTTTGTTTGTGATACTTTGTGCAAAATCCCTGGCACCTTGCTAGAGGCCCTGAAAGAGAATTTTCTTGTTGTCTGTTTACAGGAGTCCTGGAAGAGGGTTTTGGAGGTCTTGAGAATATTACTGAGATTTATTCTGAGTTCTCATACCTTGTTGGTGGGGCTGTGTTGATTTTACAGGCAGATACTGAATTAATAATGGTGCCAGCAATGTGTATAAATGTTATTGTGACTCTTTTAAGTTTTATCTTCCCAGAAATAGGAACTGTGAAGGACTTCAGGTGGACTGGACACTGTGAGCTTTGATATGGAACAGGAACTGGATGAGGAGTTGGGAGTTGCCTGCCTTTGAACTCAGGTGACTGTTGGGTAGATTCAGGGTAGGAGCTGGGACCATGGAAGAAGAACCATGGAATCTGAGAGTCAGCCTCAAGTCAAGATGAAAAGATCTCTCCTTGAGTATTTAAGGCAAACTAAGAAGATTATGATTTTCTGTGTTCTAGGGGAGGGAGGACTTTGTGTTCTGTGTCCTGTACCACTTCAGGATGATTGGAAACTAATCTCCAATTAAGAAGAAAGAAAAATTTTTGACCGAGATATTAAGACAATGTGACCTAGGGGTGGGGAACTTTGACCTTTTTTACTTTGTGTCCCTTAAGGAGGCTTGCTTCTTAAGGATGATTAAGTTAAGGACTTACTGAATGATTGTACTTTGTTTAAAACTATGTGGCCACTTTGGTGAAAACTATGTGGCCACTTTAGTGATAACTTGTTATATCATAATATTGTGAATGTTGTGCTTTTGTTTCTGTCAAATATTTTGTCTTAGTTTATTACTGAATAAACAGAGAGTTCACTATACTATGTAATCAGAACCTTGCAGCTATTCATAGCAGTAATCCTCTGGAAAGCTACTTGTGCTTGGCTTTACACTCTTTATGCCATTCCCTCTTATTTTCCTGTATGGTAAGATACCCGATTAAGTGTGTATGTTATTTGCTCCTTAAGCAAAATTGTACAAGAGTAAGGTTCACTCATACTCTCTCACCTCCCCCCTATTCCTCTCCATTGTGAAGCCTTTATCTTGATTTTTTTAAGTGAGATAATTTACCCCATTATATCTCTCCCTTTTCCTTCTCCCAATAGTTTTCTCTCTTACCCCTTAATTTTATTTTTGTTGTCATCCCTTCATATTAAACTCACCTGGTCCATTTATCTATCTATCTATCTATCTATCTATCTATCTATCTATCTATCTATCTTTCCTCTAACTACCCTAATACTGAGAAAGGTCTTATGATTTACAAATATCATCTTTCCATGTAGGAATGTAAATAGTTCAACTTTAATAAGTCCCTTATGATTTCTCTTTCCTGTTTCCTTTTTTATGCTTCTCTTGAGTCTTGTGTTTGAAAGTCAAATTTTCTATTCACCTCTGGTCTTTTCATCAAGAATGTTTGAAAGTCCTCTATTTCACTGAATGTTCTGTTTTCCCCTGAAGTTTTGTGTTCAGTTTTACTGGGTAGATGATTCTTGGTTTTCATCCTAGCTCCTTTTACCTCTGGAATATCATATTCCAAGTCCTCCAATCCTTAATGTAGAACCTTCTAGGTCTTGTGTTATCCTGATTGTGTTTCCAAACTACTCTAATTGTTTCTTTCTGACTGCTTGCAATATTTCCTCCTTGATCTGGGAACTCTGGAATTTGGCTACAGTATCCCTAGAAGTTTTTCTTTTGGGATCTCTTCCAAGAGGTGATTGATGGATTCTTTCAATTTCTATTTTCCCCAGTGGTTCTAGAATATCAGGGAAATTTTCCTTGATGTTTTTTTGAAAGATGATGTTGAGGCTCTTTTTTTGATCATGGCTTTCAGGTAGTTCAATAATTTTTAAACAATCTCTCCTCCATGGGAAAATCAAAAGAGGGATTAATAAAACTGAAAATAAGAAAACTATTGAACTAATAAAACTAGGAGCTAATTTCATTGAAAAACAAACAAAAAACAAGCCTAATATCTGACCTCTACTGGCTATGCGACTTGAGTTAATAAAACAATTATCTCCTTAGTGCCCCCAGGCAACTATCTAAAGCTCTGAGTTGCAGATAAACTGTAATCTGCTTTGGGAGTATGGGTTTCCTCATAGAGAGTTCAGGGTGCACTGAAATCATAAACCTTTCTCCCCCTTCCCCCCCCCCGCCCCCCCGCAAAAAGAGGAACAAATAAAATAAATGAGATAATTGGACTAAATAATCTCCAAGGCTTCTTCTAGACCTAATCTTTTTAAATTTTTATTTCTTTTTGAATTTTATTGATAAATGTTTCAAGTGTCATGTTTAGTTCCGAATATCTGTCCCTTCCATCCCCAACCTGGTCCAGAATGCCATCCTCTAAAACAAAGATTTTTTTTTAAAATTAAAGCAGCTTCAGAAAATCAACCCGAGATATTCACTGTGTCTTAAAATATTATACCCAAAGTTAGGGAGAGAAGCTGCACCTGGTATTTCATGATTATCTTCCAACTATTGCAAGTCAACACTTTCTAGGAAACTTCAGGTCTGGAGTCCTGAGAATTGAATTGATTTGCCCAGGGTCACACAGACAGATGTGTTGCAGTGGGATCTGAACCCAGATCTTCCTGCTTTGAAATTAGCTTTCTTTCCATCATGCCATGGTGACTCCCAATACACAGCATCCCACACCAATGGACATCGATCCATGGAAAGATGGAAGAGAGATACAGCTATAAACTACATAGAACAGAAGGCTTGTAACGCAATTTTGTGTCATGATTTAACAGAGAGGAATTACACTCAATTACAATGGTAACAAAAAGAATAGTTAATATCTATATGGTGCTTTAAAGTTTCTAAAACCCATTACATATGTTATCTTATTTGGTTTTCACAATGACACTGTGAGATGGGTGCTGTTGTTGTCTTCATTTTACAGATGAGGAAACTGAGTTCTGAGTGACATTAAGTGACTTGTCCCGGGTGCTTCAACTAGGTTATCGTCTGAGGCAGAATTTGAGCTCAGGCCCTCCTGACTCTCTTTCTATCACCTACCTAGTGGACTGGAAGAATGTTGGCTCTGAATGGGCTTTGCCTCGGTCAAACTGAGAGCTGGGAAAGACCTTAGCTAAAAAAAAAAAAGCTCTTCTACTGCATTTTGGGTCATCTCCAGTCATCCTAATCTGTATCTTGCCACTGGATCCAGATGGCTCTGGAGGAGAAAATGGGGCTGGAGACTTTGCACAGCCTTCCCTTATGGAAATTCAAATCATTCACAAATCATGCCATCACCTTTCTAATGTCATGACCCTCTTCAAGAACAAAGGACAGATAACAACTCCTTTCTTCTTAATTCCCATGTTAATATTCAGGACACTACCATCCTTCCAGTAAACCGGGATTGCAATCTATGTGTCATTCTTAACCTCTCACTCTCTCTCACCCTTCCTTATCCAATCTGTTGCCAAGGCCTATGTATACCCTTTCTCACATATTCCTCTCTCTTTTCTAACACTTCCACTATTTTGGTGCATGTCCTAATCAATACACTCACTGGATCTACTTCTATATCCTGATGATTGTTCTACCTGCCATAAATCTCTCTGCAGTCTGATCCACCTTTATTCAGTTGTCAAAATGATATTTCTAAAGCAAAGATCTGGACATGTTACCTCCCTACTCAGTGAAATCCAATGACTCTTTATCACCTCTAGGATTATATATAAAATCATCTGTTTGATATTAAAAGCCTTTCATATTTTGTCTTTTCCACTGATCTTGCTGTTCTTAGAAAACAAACAAAAAAAAACAACACTCCATCTCTCAACTCCAGGGATTTCCCACTGACTGACCCCAATGCCTAGAATGCATTCCATCCTCCTTGCCTTCTCCTGTTTCCCCTGACTTCCTTTGAATCCTAGGTAAAATCTCACCTTCTACAGAAAAAAAAATTTGAAAACACAAAGAAAACCTTTGTCAATCTCCCTTAATTCTGGTTTCTTCCCTTTATTAGTTCTGTTTTATCCTGTATATAGCTTGTTTGTACATTCTTGTTTTGTGTTGTCTCCCCAATTGCACTGTCAGCTTCTTGAGAATGGGACTGTATTTTACCTTTCTATTTAACCCCTAGCACTTATCATAGTGACTATTACACATTTGGCATTTTATAACTGTATAGTTTTTAACTGAGAATACCAATGATTGAGTGTACCAAAAGTCTTAGTGCAACTTTAAACTTTAGCTCAAAGCTAGCTTATGCTAAAAATTGCACTAAGATTTTTGGGATAACTTCTACATTCTTGTCTCTCTTTCAACTGTTTAATGTCCTTTGTATCCTAAGAAATTTCCTCCTAATGATAAAAGCCTTGCCTTGGCATTTTCAAATTTGACAGCAGTATAATATATTCACCATATGTGATATAGTCTAGCAGTTGGTATCTTTCCTCTGGATGTCTGAGCAGATCATTTCTGTGACGGCCTCATCCTTCTTTGTCCTAGGATGTGAAGTTTTGTTCCTGTAAAGAGCATAATATGTCCTATTCACACAGTTAATCACCACCACCCACTTAGTATCACCATCATTATTAATTTATAAAGCATCACATTTTTTTGGAAAGTGCTCAACAATCATTTCTAAGTTAATTATTTTACAAGCTATTCTTATTTACATATGCTGATGACTATATTCTTGAAACACACACATGGGAAGACATGCAAATTACTGTAACCCACTTTGCAGAGTCAGCTCACCACAATGGAAAATATTCTAAATAAGTATTCTAATTTGCAATAAAGAAGCTATACATGTAGACTGATATTCCTTTGGCTGAAATATCTAAAAAGTGGTCTACATGTTAGTGTTGTATAGGATTAGTATTAGGGAAAAAAATTTAAATAGGAAAAGGTTTGTCTTTGCATCATTTCACTAACTTGTTGGCATTGTCCATACCCAGCCCCCTCAGACTTTCCTCCTCAAAGCCCACAGCCAACCGGTGCAAAGATAAACCAAAATTTCCCTTCCATAGTAGAGCTCCATGCACCAACTTTTAGACATTAGATATTTAAATCATGGAATTAAATTTTTAAGGAATATTAAGAGATCATTAAGTTTCACTGCCTTATAGTACAGATGAATAAACATAGGGCCAAAGAGGTTAAACAAATAACCTAATGTTACATCAGTGATAAATAACAGAGTAAAGATTTGAAACCTGGTCCTCTGACTCTAATCTCTTCAGAACTATTTCCTCTAAACCATATTAGTCCTCAATAAAATTTTAATGTACTATATTTCCTTTGCTCAGGGTTGACTACCATTGTGCAGAAATGTAAATTTGTACCTAGATGTTAATGCCGTATAATGTTTAATGATATTTAGAATTGGGGAGTGGATATATTTCTATATTCCCAAACTGTGACACAAAAGAAGATACCTGTAATAGTGAAATAGAAAAGAGTGAAGCAGAAATAAAAAGATAGATGGATGAATGCACTAAAAGAAGCATAAATAAATATGTGCATATATACATATAGTCACACACAGACATGCATACATGTCAGTGTATGTACATGTATGTATGCTTGTGTATTCATATAAATATTGTGTGTACATATACATATGAATATATACTTTTTCATATGTCAATTAGCATGAGAAAAAACAGTTTTTAAAAATGTTGTAGAGAATTTTGAACCTGAAGTCACTGGACTTTATTTAGAATACTCTCCCTGTTTCATACTAATTGTGTGACTTTAGAATAGTAATTAACCTCTCTATTACCTCAGTTTCCTCATTTGTAACATGAAGAGGTTGAACTAGCTGGCCTCTTAAATAATTATGATGATATGATTTTGCATGTGTCTCTTTCTTCCATTTCCATTATTAGATCTTTAATTCAAATGTTTATAGTTCTCACCTAAGCTTTTGAGATAATCTCCTAATTTTTCCTCCATCTAGTCTCTTCCTTTTCTTATCCATCATATTAAAGATTGCCAGATTAATCTTACTACATAGGTCTAATTATATCACACTATTATCTATGTGTATATTTCAGGGAGGGACAGGAGCAAGTTTTTATTTCATGCTTTTACTGTACACCACACCCTCTAAATTAATGCACTCTTTGCACAAGCTATTAGTAAATTCAAGTCTAATTTAGCTGAATTGAGATCAGTATTCCTGTTTCTGCAATTATAACAAAGAACACACTCCACCTAACAAGCCTTATAGGTTGAGATCCTCAAGAGGAGCCCAAGGCCAAATGCTGAGCAGGGTCCATATGGTTATTCCACTTCACTTAGTTTAGTTACATGTTCATAGAAGAACTCTGCAACTGAAAATTAGAATATTCACTTACAGTGGACTTATACAGAATACAAAAAAAACATAATAATACTATCTCACAAGTACTTAACTGGATATTTAGGCAATTTGAAATTAAAATTTCCATAAGTGTAAAGTTGAATGAGAATAACCAACTCAATATCATACTTTTAGTAGGAAGAAAAGATTTTACACTCTAACACAAAGAAATTGCTAGATTAAAATTATCTCATTAAAACCACTTTTACAGGAAAAATATAATAACCAAAAGCATTCAGGCATATACTGAAAGCAATTATGTAGCACCCTAGAATCTATACAATTATAAGGCAGTATTGCTCCTCCTCCTGCAGAAACTCTGTCTTAAGGAGGAGACCCTTCCTACCTGTGGCAATGACTGTACTGCTGTCACAAAACAAGGCGGGAATATTTCAAAGCTATTAACTAACTGCCAAGTGTCTCTCCAGTTCATCTGGCAAATGCCAAACTACCCTCTGGCATCATCTTAATCCGCTAGAAACATTCTGTTTTCCTTAGTGATAAACACTGTCATATTCATCCTAATCTGCTTATAAAATTTGAAGTAAAGGATTTAAGTTTGAAAAACTAATTTGAAAAATTTACATTAATATTGTTGTTAATAACATAAATGATAATTTACACAGCTCTTCAAGGCTTACAGAAGTCTTTCTTCATGTCAAACATGTGAAGTAGTTAGCATCACATTATTATGCCAAAACTACATGAAATATAATTTTAGGCGTTATTCTTGTTGTTACTATTAATATATCATTAAAGAAGTTTACAAATGAGTAAAATGTCACAGAAAGTTGGAGTGACTTGCCCAGGATCACAATGTTAGCAAATAACAAGGCCAGGGCTTGTGTTTATGTGTGTGGACAAGTCTGTATGTAGAGTAGGGGAACCATTTATGAACTGGGTTCTTTGATCCAAGAACTAGACCGCTTTTCATGGCACCATGCCACTTCCACAGCTTGTAAAAGGCAGGGATTTCTTTCATTTCTGTCTTTGTATCTCCAGTGCCTAGCATAGTGACTGTCAGGGAATGCTTGTTGAATTTAACTAAGAAAATTAAATTGAAGAGTAGAAATAATTAATTATATTAATTTAAATATTTTCTTAATACAAAATCTATCTTCTCTAGGACAAAAAAAGCAATAGTCTACATTCTTCCTGTAATTTTTAAGTGTAAATGACACATTATTTTAGAGAGCTATTGAATAATTACAAAATGTAAGTTTGCTTAGTTATAAAAATGTAATTACCAGGAAATCCTTAATGAAAGAGAGATAGTAATCTGAATAATGGGCCATGGAAAAATATACTTTTGGTTTGCTAATTATTACCATTAGTGGACACAAGATACCAGCATCTATTTATTGGAAAATGTCAAAGAAATCATTTCTAATCCACTGTTTACAACATAATTTAGTTGTTAATTCTTCAGTTTTTAAATTGGCTTATTTTTTCAATTTTATATTTTATCACCTAATTTCTCTGTTGAATTTATGTTTTGTGTTTAAAAACCAATTGTGAGTCTTGATGTGGAAAATCTTGCTGCTCCTATTTTACTTTAGATCTGTCTCTACACTACATTTTATCAGCAACTACCTTCCCCACATGATCTCCTCTATCTTTTGTTCTGCATCACGAAAGACATATTCAAAGCTAGGAAACCTTTTACATTTTTGTATTTCAAGCATTTCTTACAATTATTCAAAAAGCTTGGAAGTACCAAAATTGCTTCTCCATTCTCTCCCTTACTTCCAGTTTCAAAAATTACCTTCTTCTATATATTTAAGTAAGACTGGATCTATGTGACACTCCACCAAAGGAATACACACACACATACACAGACACACACACCCACACCCACATTCACCTCACATACATATGTACACACACACATACATTATACATATATATGTAAATTCAAATTGAATAACCTTTGGTCTTTAACCAAAATGAATATTAAAGCACACATCTAACCATATTAACCCCCCACTCAAGATATGATTTCCTATTAACTCAGACAAAATACCAGTTCCAAAGCTGGCTTTCTTAAAGCCAGTGACATTCTGGATTAAGCCAATCTTGCACTCTCATGCACCCTTAGTTCCACCAAATTGACCTATTTGCTATTCTTCAGACTTGATTTTTCATCCCCTGCTTCTCTCTGTTTTGCAACCTGGAATGTACTCTCTGTTTACCTCCTCTATTTGAAGACAGGCAAGATACTTACCTGATATGAGTTCAATTTACCTTTATTTATTTCTCCATCTATGCATCTTGTTCCATCAATCAAAAAAAAAATTCATTGAGGCTAAGAACTGTTTTTCCTTTTGCCTTAGTATTCTCTGTTGTTTATCACAGTGTTTTAGATATATTAGGAGCTAAAAAATATTGAAATTAATTGAATTGGTGGTGCAAATCAAATGGATTTAAGAAATCATTTAGTTTTGATTATGGTTTTCCCCTATAGTCTGGAGAAGGCTATTTATAGATATGTTTATTATCCAGATTAACTACATGTATATGTATGTATACATATGTACACAAGTATACACAAAAAACAACACGGAACTATTTTTAACGTAGATGGAATAATCTTCTAGATACAAATTCACTCTAAGTTTTATGGTAACAGCAAATATAACAATGAGGAATGTGAGGAAAGACTCTTTAAGGTAGGGTAAACACTGATTATTTTCAGATTACATTGAGAATAAACACCAAAAAAAAAAAAGCCTCTTCTTAGTTCTCTGGTTTAATCTCTCTCTCTCTCTCTCTCTCTCTCTCTCTCTCTCTCTGTCTCTGTCTCTGTCTCTCTCTGTCTCTCTCTCTGTCTCTCTGTCTCTCTGTCTCTCTGTCTCTCTCTCTCTCCTCTTCTCTCTCTCTCTCTCTCCCTCTCTCTGTATCTCTCTGTGTCATATACATCAAAAAGAATGATTGTTTTGAAGTAACTACATTTGGTCACATGGTGAGTTTGGAGACTTCAAACCAAATGTCCAAGATCCAGAAGACATTTGGCCAGTAGAAGGAAATTTTAATATCCAGGCACGGGTAGGCTATGTCAGGGAGATCATTAAAAAAAAAATACTGAATTTTATGTTAGGGAACAGCTTAGGTTATACCAGAAGGGAGTCCAGAAACTTCCTGCCAAGAGCAGCCACAGAATAAGATTAAAAATATAGATACCCAGGTTAAATATCAAACATTGAAAAGTTGTGTGTCTCCAGCATATGTGGAATATCTTCTCCTTTTCACATGCTGGGACCCTGAGAATATGCCAGGGAAAGTGTTTTTCATGAAGTGATTCTATTTAGCCTTGAGATTTGGGAAATAACTATTGTGTATTAGTTGAATGTTTCCAAGGGTCCTGAAATTAGCGATTGATCATTTGCTCTGAGCCCTACTGTCACCTCAACCTAAGTTCTGCTGCCCCTAACCTGCAGTGGAGCACCTACCCATTCAGAATCTTTCTGGTCAGCCTTCTGTAAAGAGGTTGCAAAATACTGAAGGCTGAGTTTCAAAAGAAAACGAAGCAAAAAAAATTCTTTTCCTTCTATCATTTTATTAAGCAATATTCAGTTCATTCACTCTTTTTTTTCCTTTAAAGCAGTATATCACATCACTGACTTTCTCAGCATCATCACCTCCCCCACACATACACCTCCAACTTATTACAATGTGCATTAACTGTAAAATAGTCTGTGGGGCTTTTTAACCTCAGTGAGAATGAAGAACATGGTGAATATTTTATAATGCGTCCAGTTCTTCACAGATGGCATCTGTGCTGTATAGCTATTTCTCCATGCTGATACAATGTCTTGCTTCTCTTTCAGCACTAACCATCACTTTTCTTCCTCCACTGTCTCTATCTCATCTTCCTTGTAAGAGTGGGTATTTAAAAAACCCAATTCTTTGTCTTATGCTTTTTCTCTCTGTACACTATTACCTTAGAGAACTTATCTGCTCACATGAATATAAATATCATGTCCATGTAAAAGACCCGGATTCCCAAAATACCATGTGTTTTTCTTGGATTCTAGTCATCCATCTCTAAGTACTAATTCACCTTTTTCTCTTGATATCTTTATTGGCATCTTGAATTCAATATTTTTTAGAATTGCTCCTTTTCAAACACTTCTTCCCTTCACTAGCCTAGAATATAGATGGTAGGTATTTGTTTAATAATGTAAGTATAGCCAGTGATCTATTTACATATTATAAACAAAATTCCCCTTAATCAAATTAAAGACTATAGCTTAATGACAGCCACATAAAAAGGTTCCAAATCCATAATAATTATAAATCCAACTGTGAGTTTCCATGTCATATCCATTACACTGGCAAAGTTGACAAAAAAAGAAAAATTACAAATGTAGAAAGGTTTGTGGAGAAACTGGAACATTTAATATGTGGCTTACAGAATTATTCTAGCATTTTTGCATTGTGATTTGTAACTATTCTCCCAAGGTTATTAAACTATGACTCTTTGAATGTAATTATTCTATTAGTTCTATAGTCCAACAATATCAAAGAGATAAGAAAGGAACCTATTGATGTATAAAAAATTGAGCACATTTAATTGTAATAAAAAAACAAATAAAAGGAAACTAAGAATGTATCCATCAGGTGGGAATGGCTGAAACATAATAATATGCAAATGCAATTGGATATTATTTGGCCTAAAAATTATGAAGTAGATGGTTTCAGAGAAACCTAGGAAGATCAGCATAAACTGATGCAGAAAACATGAAAACAAATTTATTTTATTTAGCTACTTTTCTTTTTTTTTTTTCAATGAGATAGAGAATGTTGATTTGGAAATTGGAAGAAAAAAAGAAGCTGAATTTATGGTAATATAATTCTTTGATGAAATTTATATATACATTAGGTATGGCACGATCATAATAAAATAATTTATTTGTGCAAAAATAGGGGAAACTGGATATTGGCCAGACAAATATTGTCCATGGCACAACATGGCTTTTAAAAGGTAATTGAAATTTACCTCCAGCCAGGAGCAGAGACACACAAATTCCAAACACAGAAGCAGTCAGTTGATGGAGAAAATACTTTAAACTGATGTACTTCTGATTTAATAGGAAAAGTACTAGAATAAAAAAAAAAAACCTGGGGAATGACTTCCTATAGAAGATGGAATTTTTGTGGGAACTTGATAAAAGCTGGAAATCCAAAGAGGAAGAGCTTTCCAGACATGGGGGAACAATCAGAGAAAATGCTTGGAAACAAGCAATAAAATGTCTTCTGGACTTAGACTCCTTGTTTCTAGATGCCTTCCATTATCTTTATGAGCATCAGATTAATCTTTTATACCCTGTTTTGGGAACTTGTATCATGAAATTGGAATTCTATTCTAAAATACTTTTTATCATAATTCTACCCTGTTCCAAAACTTTCAATAGCTTTTTCTGTCTATCAAAAAAATCTAAAATCTAAATGTATTTGACCTTCTCTGTTGCTACCAAAATGTACATTGCCCTACTTATCTCTTATTGCTCATTAACATGAATACAGAAGTGCAAGTCAACTGGACTACTTTTATTCCCTAACCTTATGATTCATATTTCTATCTGCTTTTCTTTAACTATGCCTTTATTCCTGAAGTACTTTCCTTATTCATCAGTCTAACAAAATTATATTTATCCTTCAAATGTCCTTCATGATGCCTTCCATGTTCAACCTTTAGGGAAGTGATACCTCTCTCCTTTACAATCCTGGAGCTTTTATTTTCTATAATTTAAATGACACTAGCTGTATCTTTCCATGACCCTTTATTACATGTAATTTTAATTGCATCATTATCTGTAAAGGATGCATTTGATATTTCTGCCTTTATGCATTGAATTGTGAGGTTTTTATGCCCCAGTACATGGTCAATTTTTATGTAGTTTCTATGTACTTCTGAGAAAAAAAATAATCCTTTTTATCCCATTCTGTTTCCAATATCTAACTTTTCTAAAATTTTATCTAACTCCTTAACTTCTTTCTTGTTTATTTTGTGTTTAGATTTGTCTAGTTCTGAGAGAGGGAATCTGAGGTCCCCCACTAGTATAATTTTGCCTTCTATTTCTTCCTGTAACTGTTTGCCTTCTCCTCTGAGAATGTGTATGCTATACCCCTTGGCATAGTTATGTTTAGTAATGATATTACTTTGTTATCTATGGTACCCTTCAGCAGGATACAGTTTCCTTCCTTAACTCTTTTAATTATATCTATTTTTGTTTTTGCACAATCAGGATTGCTACCCCTGTTTTTTTTTGTTAACTTCAGCTGAAGTGTAATATATTCTATTCCAGCCTTTTTCTTTACTCCATGTGTACTGCTGTGCTTCACATGTTTTTCTTGTAAACATATTGCAGTTTTCAACCCATTCTGCTATCTGCTTCCATTTTGTGGGAGAGTTTACACCATTCACATTCACCATTATGATTACTATCTGTGTCTTTCTCTCCATCTGATAGCAATGATTTTAAAAATATCTCTCTTGGATCTATTTTCCTGCTCAGTTGTTTTTCCAAAGGAGTATTTTATATTTCTTCTATTTTTTTTTCATTCCTTTGGTTTTATTTGACTGATACTCAATGTCACATAGAATCATTAGTTTCCACTTGCCTGATTCCATTTCTTAACTTTTATTTTAGACTCAGACACCAGAACACAAATGCAGAATAGAGAAAAGAAACAAAACATATCATAAACTTAAATATTAGAACTTAAGTACAAATTAAGAGAAAAAAAAACATTGTCATGTAAATAGCAGAACATAAGAGAATAATCAAAATATGTAACAAAACATTTTCATTTTACAAAAGTCTATATGATAAATACTACATGTTGTGTTGAAGTTGTCCATCTTTTCTTTGCTTCCTTGTAAGTTCTCTTTTGTTCTTTGCTGTGCACTTATTTACTTTGTTCTCCCCACTGCCTCCCTTGCCCTGGAAGGTTACAAGAAAGTGCAGTCATATTCCTCTATAGCTGTTGATATATACATACATGTATACATATATTCATACATTATAGACATAAGCTATTGTAAACAAAGTCTACTCCTGATCTTTTGTTTTTATGTTTATACATGCCTCTTGTTTCTTAGTCCTCCTGCCTCATCTACTTTACTTCTACCCACTACCTAGCCCTCCTTTGGTTTGCCTACCACTCTCTAAGGATCCCTCCCATTTGCTCCCATTCCCAGTGATCTGAACACCATTATATATCCCCCTTTTACCTATGGCCTCACTCTCCCCTCTACAGATTTATTCCTTGTCCTCTCCCCCATCCCTATCCTCTCAACATTGTAATTTATTTTACATTTAGAGGACTTTATACTCCTACATATATATATATATATATATATATATATATATATATATATATATATATGTGTGTGTGTGTGTGTGTGTGTGTGTGTGTGTGTGTGTGTGTGTATATGTGTGTGTGTGTATGTGTGTGTGTATGTATGTATGTATTGTTTGTGCTTAAACCCATTCCTGATGAAAGTAGATTACCATAACTACCAGCCCTCCTCCTCTATCCAGTGCCTCTGTATTGATTCTTCCTCTTTCACCTCATTTGTATAAAATTACTCTTTTCAGCTGTTCCTGAATGGTTTTACTATTTAAATTCATATCATACTCAGGTTTACCCCAATCTTTCTTATGAGATGCCCAATTATTAATAAGAATCTTAGACATGTATTTTGTATTTTACATATATAAAAAAGTAAACAGTTTGTCTTTATTGAATCCCTTGTAATCACTCTTTGTTACATACCTTATATTTCTCTTGTTTCTTGTACGTCAAATCTTTTATTAAGTTAGTTGTTTCTTTGTTTTTTTTTTTAAGAAAGTCTTAAAAGTCTTACAGTTGATCACATGTCCACTTTTTTTCCCATTAAGTATTATGTTTAACTTTTCTGGGTATGATATTTTTGTCAGGAGCCCTAGTTCTTTTGCTCTTTGATATATAGCTTTCCAAGGCCTGCAGTCCTCTAATGTCTCTACTGCTAGGTCTTATGTGATTCTAATTCTGTAACTATCATATTTAAGTTGTCTTATTTTTGTTGCTTTTAATATTTTATCCTTGAACTGTGGATTTCAGAATTGGCTATAATATTCATGTGAATATTCCTCATAGGATCTCTTTTAAGTGGTAATGGATGGATTTTTTTTTCTATTTCTACTTTTCTCCTTGTTCTAATGCTTCAGGACAATTTTAAAAAATTACTTATTGTATTGTTGTGTCAAAATGCATTTTTTATCATTGCTTTCAGTTAGTCTGATATCCAGATCTGCTGTTTCTCTTGAAAGATTTTCTCTTCTTTTTTCCATTATTCCTATTTTGTTTAATGATTTCTTGATTGCTTATAATTTTGTTGAGTTTTCCATGCCCAATTTTACTTTTCAAAGTGTCTTTTTGTTCCTTAAGATTTTGGATCTCAGAGGCAGAGTCAAGATGGTGGAATAAAAGCAGGAACTTGCTTGAACGCATCCCCCAGTTACCTCCAATACTTGTAAAAATGACTCTAAACAAATTTTGGATCTACAGAACCCAAAATTTGGCAAAGCATAAAAAATCTCCTGCTGAAGACAGCCTAGCAGGCTGACAGGAAGTGTCTATTACACAGGACTGGGAACAGAGCACAGTCTATGAGGGCTGCACCGCCACAAATCAGGCCAAAGCAGATGTCTGGGAACTTAATCACTGGCAGATGTGGTGGTTTCCAGACTTGTCAACCCATGAACTCCAAAGAGAAAGTTAAAGGTCAGTGGGGAAAGAGGGTTGGACCTGGTTGAGAGAAGAGAGCAGTCTGGCTCCAATCCCTGTGGCAGCATAGGTAGAAGTGGCTACTTCTGGAGCTCCAGGCCCACATATGGTGGGGGAACCAAGCAACTGATCAGAGGGCAATTACAGGAATCTCTTTGCTGGCACTGAGGAAGGATTCTCTTGCTTTGCCCTGCTTTGATCTCAGTCACAATCCTGGGTGGTGGTCCTGGGGTGAGGGCGAGTGCTGGAGGGGCAGAGCTTGTGGCAGCTCTGGAGAGGGAGTCCTCTTCACAGTTCTGAGGCAGGTGCCTACAATAAAATCTGAAAACAGTTGTGCAAAACCCTAAAAATTTGGCAAAGAGCAATCTGTCCTCTGGAAACAAAGTTCCACAATGTCAAAGAGTGCAAAAGTCAAATAATTGGTTGGGAAAATGAATAAACAGAGGAAAAGAAATCAGACTATAGAAGCTTTCTTTGGTGATAAAGATGATCAAAACATAGAACCAGAAGAAGAAAATGAAGTCAAAACATCTGCATGAAAAGTCTCCAAGAGAAATATGAATTGGTCAAGGCCATGGAAGATCTCAAAAAGAATACTGAAAATCAAGTAAGAGAAGTAGAGGAAAAATTGGGAAGAGAAATGAGAGTGATGTATGAAAATCATGAAAAATAAGTCACCAGCTTGCTGAAGGAGACCCAAAAAATACTGAAGAAAATAACACCTTAAAAAATAGACTAACTCAAATGACAAAAAACCAATGAAGAGAAGAATGCCTTAAAAAGTAGAATTGTTTAGGTGGAAAAAGAAGTTCAAAAGCTCACTGAATAAAATAATTCCTTCAAAATTAGAATAGAGCAAATGGAAGCTAATGACTCTATGGGAAATCAAGATATCATAAAACAGATCCAAAAGAATGAAAAAAAAATAGAAGACAATGTGACATATCTCATTAGAAAAACCACTGACCTGGAAAATAGATCCAGGAGAGATAATTTAAAAATGATTGGGCTACCTGAAAGCCATGATTAAAAAAAGAGTGTCAATATCATCTTTCAAGAAATTATCAAGGAAAACTTCTTTGATATTTTAGAACCAGAGGGTAAAATAGTAATTAAAAGAATCTACCAATCAATTCTTGAAAAAGATCCCCAAAAGAAAACTAGGAATATTATAGCCAAATTCCAGAGTTCCCTGGTCAAGGAGAAACTATTACAAGCAGTCAGGAAGCAACAATTTGAGTACTGTGGAAACAAAATCGGCATAACACAAGATCTACCAGCTTCTACATTGAGGCATTGAAATGCTTAGAATATGATATTCCAGAGGTCAAAGGAGCTAGGATAAAAACCAATAATCGCCTATTCAGTAAAACTGAGTAAAATACTTCAGTGGAAAATATGGACATTGAACAAAATAGAAGACTTGCAACCATTCCTGATGAAAAGACCAAAGCTGAACAGAAAATTTGTCTTTCAAATACAAGAAACAAAAGAAGCATGAGAAGGTAAATAGGAAAGAGAAATAATAAGGAACTTACTAAAGTTTAACTGTTTATATTCCAACACATAAAGATAGTATGTGTAACTTATGAGACTTTTCTCAATATTAGAATAGTTGAAGGGAATATATATACACACACAATCGTGTATATGTATGTGCATATACACACATATACACATGTATATATGCATATGTATGTGTATGTATAGGCATGTGTTTGTGTATGTATACATAGAGGGCACAAGGGGAGTTGAATATGAATGGATGATAACTAAAAAATAAAATTAAGAGGTGAGAGAGGAATATATTGGAAAAATGAGAAAATGAGAGATATAATGTGGTAAATTATCTCATATAAAAGAGGCAAGAGAAAGCTGTTACAATGGAGGGGAAGAGCAGGGAGATGAAAAGGAATCAATCTTACTCTCATTGGATTTGGCTTAAGGAAGGAACAACATACACACTCATTTGGGTTTCTTACCCTACAGGAAAGTAAGGGAGAAGGGGATAAGAGGAGGGAATTATAGAATGGAGGGAAGAATGGGGGAAGGGGTAGTCAGTAGCAAACACTTTTGAAAAGGGATAGGGTCATAGGAGAAAATAGAGTAAATGGAGGGTGGTATAGGATGGAGGGAAATATAATTAGTCTTTCACAATATGACTACTATGGAAAAGTTTTGCATAACTACACATATGTAACCTATATTGAATTGCTTGTCTTCTCAGTGGGAGTGGGTGAAGAGGGAAGAAGGAAGAGAATCTTGAACTCAAAGTTTTAAGAACAAATATTAAACAATTGTTTTTATGTGCAATTGTAAAGAAGATATACAGGCAATGGAGTATAGAAATCCATATTGCCCTATGAGAAAGTAAAGGGATGGGGGAAGGGAGGTGTAGGGGGATATAATAGAGGACATACTGGGGAAAGGGTAATCAGTATGCCTGCTGTCTTGGGATGGGAGGTAGGGGAGAGATCAGGAGAAAATTTGGAACTCAAAATCTTGTGGAAATGAATGTTGAAAACTAAAATTAAATAAATAAATTCTGGGGAAAAAAAGATTCTGGATCTCCTTTTCTAATTGGTTGACTTTTCCTTTCATGATCTTTCTTGTTTTCCTAGGATCATTCTTATTCTTTTTTAAAAAATTAGTTTTTGTCCTCCATCTCTATTATTTGATTTTTAAAGTCTTTTTTGAAAAAAAGATATTCTGTGAATGTTTTGGGCAGATGACCATTTGAGTTACTCTTTGGAGTAGTAGGGGGTTTCTTTGCTTCAATATCATCCTCTGAAGATAAGCTCTGGTCTTCTCTATTCCACCAATAGCTTTCAGTGGTTGAATTCTTTCTCCTTTGCCTGTGCATTTTCTATGGTAACAGCTTAATTTTTGTAATCACCTCTAGCCCTGGGGTATGGATGATGGTGCCTCTTACTCCAGATCTTCAGTTCTCTCCTCTAGCCTGGAAAAAAAAAAAAACAAACCAAACCTCCAACCTTCTGTAAGCGACCACAGCCAGGGGCTTTCTGCCCCACTGCTTCTGCACTCATAGAGAGTTTTCTCTTCCCTTCACACCCTTGCTGCTTTTCACAGCATGGCTGGGTCTTGTGTTCCTTGTCAGCAGAGGTTCCCTCAGTCTTCTCCAGGTCAGACACCCAACTCCCCTCACTATCTGGGGGTAAAATTTCCTGTGGCTGGGACCAAGGCAGCTTCTCAAACTAACCCCAGGGCTTGCTGCTTATTGTTAGGACAAAGCTAGCCTGAAGTTTTTTACTCATCATTGGGACAATATGTTGTCCTGGGATTTTTCTTCTGTTCTTCTCAAATGTCCCAGGAAGACCAAAATTGTACCCCTGTTCTTATTTATTTTTACACACACTTTGTTCACCTGAAGGTGCTATTTTATCTATTTTGTGGGGGAAAATCTCTAGAGCTTGGAAATTTCTGACCTACTCTGCCATCTTCCCAGAATCCTCCTCTCTTAATTCCAATTTTTAAGGAATTATTTTCTTCATTTAGCTTTTCTACCTTCTTTTACATTTAGCCAATTCTATTTTTTATGGAGTTGTTTTCTTCCATCAATTTTTTTCCCTTCCTTTTCTAAGCTATTGACTTTTTCTTGCCTGATACTCTTTTCCCCAATTTTTCCCCATTCTCTCTTATTTGATTTTTAAAATCCTTTTTGAGCTCTTCTATGAAGGCTCTTAGGGCTTGAGACCAATTCGTTTTTGCCTTTGGGGCTTCGCATGTAGAAATTTTGACATTGCTGTCCTCTTCTGATTTTGTGCTTTGAGCTTCCATGTCACTATAGTAGCTTTCTTTGATAACAGTTCTTTTCTCTGTGTGTTTGTGATTTTTCTTTACTTTTTATAGCCTATTTCATGGCTTTTAAAATGGAGCTTTGCTCCTAGGGCACAGATACACTGCCCAAAGCTGTTTTCTGGGGTCCTGTGGCCTGGTCACTGACCTGCTGCCTAGGGGCCTCAGGTGCTGGAGGCTTGCTCATTGTGGTGAGATGGTACAGCTTAGTCACATCTCTTGAGCCAAGGGCTCGTGTGCTGACAGTTTGTCTGCTCTGATGGGGTTGGGGGCCTCACAGCTAGACTGCTGTGCCACTTACCTACTGAGTCAGGAATGAGAAACCTTGGTTACTACTCTGTGCTGTGGCTAAGAGCCTCTTGCTGGCTTGCCCAGATGTTATCTACACTGGGCTTTTACTCAAGTGAGACAAACCTTGCCTCATGTCTTTCTAAATTATCTTGAGCTGGAAAACTGTTTCACTCTGTCATTTTGTATGTTCTGACATTTCAGCATCCATTAAGAGGCTTGATTTAATGTTGTTTCCAAGGAAAACTAGGGAGAGCTCAGGCAGCCTCATGACTTTTCTCTGCTATTTTGGCTTCCCTCATCACCTCTTAAGAAAGAATATGAGCCAGAGAATTGCATAAATTATCACTTATCAGCAAATTGGTAGCTCACCATTAAGCATGTTAGAGTTGTGACCTACAGTGAAATGAATAATGTCATTTATGAAATGCTGTGAGAATGCCAAGATAGGAAAAAAAACACAACTTAAATTCATAAGAGTTTCCTTCTGACTAAACATAGAATTTTTTAAAATTAATTCTCTACCTCATTGCCAACCCCACCAGCAAAGGTTGATAAACATTGTTTAAACATATTACTAAGTTTTCTGTCAGAATGAATAGAGTACTCTTAAAAAGCTTGTAAATGGATTAAACTGGAGTTATAGACTTTTTTTAGAGAGACAATTGTGCTGGATACAATACCTATGGAAGACCTGATTTAGCACAAATTATAATGGAGTCAGTGGTAGAGCAAGATACTTCATAATTCCAATTCAACGTAATAAGCAAAAGTAGAGCAGAGGACATGTCTCTTTAAGTCATTCTAAATTGCCTGACAGTAGCACATGAGAGTAAATGTCTAATAAATTCTTTAATGATAGTCATTATGGAACCCACAATGTACTTGGAAATGTTGCTGTGAAGAAATTGTTTCTTTGGTGGAGAAGACTGCTCAGCAACTTGAAAAATATGGAAAAATTTTTTAATTTTTGCATTGAATTATGTTCGTTTTTACTTAGGATTCAGATGTGTGATGTCATTGATGTTGGGAATTATGAGAGAGAAATCTCTATCTACCAATCTATTTCAGCAACTGCTCTGCAACTTAGTGTCTTAGATAGTTGCTTGGCACTTGGAAAAGTGAAGTGGCTGGCCCAGGATCCCCTAATTTCCATGTCTTAGAGGTAGGATTTGAGTTCAGGTCTTTCTGACTAAACAGCCAGTTTCTTATCTACTAACCCACACTGCCTGCCTGGTATTAGATTTCAGCCATTATAGATCAAAAAGGTTTTAAATTATATATGTTACTTTGGTCTGTGTGGAAAACAAGATATTTATATATTCAGTAACTTTGAACGATTTCCCCTCCTTTACACTGGTGCTTCAGCCAGGCCTGTTGGTTGATGCCTGCAGTCCCATAAATATCACTTGAGTTCTAACCTGCAATAATAGTAAAGTCAATTGTGTGTCTCCAAGAAATCTGGTGCCAATAGGATGGCTTCTAGAAAAGGAGGGCCTTATACTGCCTGAGTAAATGTGAATCAAATAATGTAGGTTAAATCTTCCCTGCTAGTCAGTATTGGGATTGGAGAACTAAGTTAATGATCTGCTTCCAGCCTGAAAAAGAGAGACACCTAGTTTTTCAATAAATAAATAAATTAGATAGATGAATAAATTAGAGAAATGGAATGAATAAATAAAGCGATGATTGGGAAGATGGATGGATGGATGAATAAGTGCTTCAATTGTAACTGAGAGGATAATGTTCTACAGCCTAAATTCAGGATCAGAAACAAAAAGATGTCCACTAACTGCTTATTTTGTTTGTGCAGAATTGTTCACATGTTGTCTCTCTCATTAGGTTGCCAGCTCCTTAAGAGAAGGAACTCTCCTTTTATTTTCTTTTTATTATAACTCTTAGCATGGTGTCTAACACATAGGAGGCATTTAATAAATTCAAGTTGATTGACTGAAATACTAGAAGAGTCATTTTCAAATATTTCAAACAATCTGATTATATGGGAGCTTCATTCCTCAACTGAAATAGGTAAGAATACATCCTTACTTACCTTGGTAATTAGAAATTTCTCTGAATTGTTGTAACTATCTGAAATCCATTCTCATCTGAGAGTCAACCTTTGACTGATAATTCCAGAACTGGAATTTATGGGACGAGGTCATTTCTCATTTGAAGTTGTAACTTGGAGTAAAGAAGGTTGATAATATATATACACCCCAAGAAGAAAAAGAGGGCATATAATAGAAAAGAAGAAAAAATAGGATGAAAGTAATCCACGGAAAGGGAGGAGAGGTTCATTCAGGTTTCATGGTCATGAAGTCCCAAGGAACTTAGTCACTGGCACATCTAAGCATTTGTACATATATAGTTTTATTTTCATTTTTGGTTTAAATCATTCATTTCCACAAGATATGGAGTTACAAATTTTTCCCCACCTTTCCCCTACCCACCACCCCAAAACAGTGATCCCACTGTATACCCCATCCCCCAATCTGTTCTCTCCTATATCCTCTCCCATCACCCCTCTGACTTTCCGTTAGGGAAAGATGGATGGCTGTACCCCAGTGCCTGTATATCTTATTTCCCAGTTGCATGTAAATGATAATAATAATAATAATAATAATAATGATCACAATAATAATAATAATAATTTTTAAAAAACATTTTATTTTAAAACTTTAAATTCCAGATTCTTTCCCTTCCTCCCTTGTCACCCACACTTACTGAGAAGATAAGCAATTCAATATAGGTTGTACACATATAGTTATGCAAAACATTTCCATAGTGGATAAATTGTGAAAAACTGACTATGTTTCCATCCATCCTATCCTTCCCCCCAACTTGTTCTATTCTCTACTTTGTGGCTGTCCCTTTACAAAAGCGTGTGCTTTTAACTACCCTGCTCCCCAAACTACCCTCCCCTCCATCATTGCACCTCTCATCCCCTTTCCCTTTACTCTCCTGTAGGGCAACATACTCAATTTCAAGTGTTTGTCATTCCCTCCCTAAGCCAAATTCAGTGAGAGTAAGGTTGACCCATTCCCTTTTGCCTTCCTGTTCCTCCCCTCTATTGCAACAGTTGTCCCATGCCTCTTCTCTATGAGAAAATTAATCCCATTCTGTCTCTCCCCATCTCCACTCATTATATTCCTCTCGTACCTCTTAATTTCACCTATTAAATATCATCCCTTCCCATTCAATTGAATCTGTACCCTCTTTCTATGTGTGCTTGTAGACATATACATACACACTTACATATATATTCAAACACATATATACCCTCCTATATGGACATATAGGTCCATATACACACACAAAAACACATATATGTATACACACATATACACACACATTTATATTTCCTTCAATTATCCTCATACAGAGAAAAATTTCATAAGTTACAATTATCATTTTTCCACATAGGCATGTAAATAGTTGAACTTTGATAAGTTCCTTATGATTTCTTTTCCTTGTTTACCTTCTCATGCTACTCTTGCTTCTTGTATTGGAATGTCAAATTTTTTATTCAGGTCTGGTTTTTTCATCAAGAATGCTTGAAAGTCCTCCACCTCATTGAATGACTGTATTTTCCCCTGAAACATTATACTCAGTTTTGCTGGGTACGTGATTCTTGGTTTTAATCCTAGCTCCTTTGACCCCAGGAATATAATATTCCAAGCCCTTCAATCCCTTAATGTAGAAGCTGTTAGATCTTGTGCTTTTATGATTGTGTTTCCACAATATTCAAATTGTTTCTTCTTGGCTGCTTATAATACTGTCTCCTTGATCTGGGGACTTTGCAACCTGGCTATAATATTTCTAGGAGTTTTCTTTTGGGGATCTTTTTCAAGAGGTGAATTCTTTCAATTTCTATTTTGCCCTCTGGTTCTAAAATTTCTGGGTAATTTTCTTTGAGAATTTCTTGAAGAATGATTTCTGAGGTTTTTTTTTTTTTATTTATCATGGATTTCAGGTAGTCCAATAATTTTTAAATTGTCTCCTGGATCTATTTTCCAGTTCAGTGTTTTTTTTTCAATGAGATATTTCAAATTTCCTTCTGTTTTTTTTTTTCATTTGTCTGGATATGTTTAATAGCATCTTGATTTCTCATAAAGTCATTAGCTTCCATTTGCTCCAGTCTAATTCTGAAGCAATTATTCTTTTCAGTGAGCTTTTGAAATTGTTTTTCCATCTGGCAAATACAGTTTTTTAAGGCATTATTCTCCTCATTGGCTTTTTGGGCCTCTTTTGCCATTTGAGTTAGTCTATTTTTAAGGTGTTATTTTCTTCAGTCAGGTTGTTGACTCTCTTTTTATGATTTTCTTGCATCATTTTCATTTCTCTTCCCATTTTTTCCTCAACTTCTCTTACTTGATTTGCAAAATCCTCCCTGAGCTCCTCCATGGCCTGTACCCAGTTCGTATTTTTCTTGGAAGCTTTTGCTGCAGGAGTTGTGACTTTGTTGCCTTCCTGCCATTCCATGCTTTGATCCTTTTTGTCCCCCAAAAAGGAATCTAACATTGGATGGCTGTGCGTTCATTGCTTCCTTTGCTTGCTCATGTTGCCAATTGATTATTTGACTTCTGAGCTCTTTGCCATAATAGAACTCTTCTTCCAGAGGGGAGAGCTTTGTCTCAAATTGCCCAGGTTTCCTCAGCTGCCAGAGCTATTAGCAGAGTGCTGTCTCTACAGCCCCCACCAGCTTTTGCTCACCTGTCACACACCTTAGGACCCCCACCCAAGACTGTGATCCAGATCCAGGCAGGGTAAGGGAAGAGAGCTTATCCTCTGAATGGTCACTTAGCCCCCTTATGTTTTGCAGGCTGGGAGATCTGAAGCAGCCATATGGAGACAGCTGCAGAGTACTGCTTCCATTGCTTTTTGCTCCAGGAGCAGAGGCTGGCCTTGCCTCCATCCCCCCAGGATCCAGCAGAGTTCCACTGACATTTTACTTTGTCTTTGGCGTTTATGAGTTCATAATTCTGGAAACAACCATAGCTGCTGGTGATTCACTCTCCCAAATGCTCCAGCCATAGCTCATTTGGGGCCACCCTCAGGCTAAAGCTGTGAGCTCATGCATGCTGCAATGGACCCTACTTGACAGCCTGCTGGGCTGCCTTCAGTGGGAGATTTGTTTCTCTCTGTCACTTTATGGGTTCTGTAGCTCTAAAATTTGTTTAGAGTCATATTTTATAGGTACTTGAGGTGGTTATGGAGGGAGCCCACAGAGTTTTCCTGCTTCTACACCACCATCTTGACTCTGCACCCCGCACTTATATTTTTTTGTATTGTTTTTAAATTTTGACTTAAACACAAAGTAAGAAGAGAAAAAAGAGACAAATGTAAATAGTATAACTAAAACAATACAAATGAAGGAAAGAGGGAAAAAAAACATTGTTATGTGTACAGGAGAATGTAAGAGAGGATTCAAAATATCCAGCAATACATTTCCATTTCAATAAAGCCTATGTAATAAATATATGTGCTGAGAGCTTTCTATCTTTTCTTTGCTTCCTTCTATGTTTTCTTTTGTTCTATGTTGTGCACTTTTTACTTCTTTTTTCTCCTTCCCCCAGAAGGCTACAATTGAGCATGTATACACACACATACATATATATATATATATGCATATATACATAGACATATACACACATATACTCATATATTCCACATGCATATACTTATGTGTTGATGATACTGAATATATATAGACATATACACTTATATGCATCTATGTAAGACTGTACCATATGTATTGATCCTCTTTTTCACTTCCTTCATAAGTCCAAATCTCCTAATTTTTCTAAGTCTAACAACACATCATTTCCTACACCACAGTAATACTGCTACCTTATACTTTCTTATTGTTTTAGTCCAAAACAATATTGTTAAATATGGCTGACACATAGTATAGTTTGTCTATTTTTCTTTTTTCATTAAATCTGTTAGTCTTAACTTTGGCCAAGATCATGATTAGCACCCTTTGTTTATTTTCCCCTAACAAATTCTACTCCTGATCTTTATTTTTGGCATGTATCTCATTTCCTATCTCTCCTGAACTCCTCTACTTTACTTCTATCTGCTACCTCGCCCTCCTATCACTTAACCCACCTCCAAGCCTCCTTCCATTATTCTCTGATTTCCATTAAACACCCTTTTATATGCCCTTTAACCTCTTCTCCTATATTCACCTTTAACTTATTACCTTACCCTCCTTTCTTAAGATCTCTCCCTTATCATCTCTCCCCTCCCTATCCCCTTAAAATTTTATTCATTCTGAATTTAAAATACTTTTATACTTTTCTAAATATACATGTTTTTTGTCCTCTTGAAACCCATTCCCAATGAAAGTAGGTCTCCAGAACTACTAGCCCTCCTCCCTAACTCATTCCTCTGTGTTGGTTCTTTTTGTTATGCCTCATTTGTATAAAATAGTCACTCTATTTTAGTTGTTGTTAAACAGTTTTACTTTTTAAAATCTTATCACACTCAAGTCTTCAATCTTTCTTATGAAATGCCCAATTACTAATACCAATCCTAGACATACATTTTTATTTTACATACATAAAAGGTAAACAGTCTGTTCTTTCTGAGTCCCTTGTAATTAGCCTTTGTTATATATCTTTATATTTCTCTTGCCTCTTGTATGTCAAATCTTCTATTAATTTCATTCTCCCTTCCCCCCAAAAAATCCTGAAAGCCTGACAATTCATTAAAGGTCTATTTTTTCAATCAATCTTATGTTTAGCTTTGTTGGGTATGATATTTTCTGCTTCAACCCCAGTTCTTTTGCTCTTCACTATAGAGTGTTCCAGACCTGCAGCCTTTAATTGTTTCTGCTACTAGGTTTTGTGTGATTCTATGGCACTGTCATACGGAAATTGTTTTTGTCTATTTGTTTGTAATATTTTATACTTGAGCTGAGGGTTTTGGAATGTGGCTATGATATTCCTGTTGGTTTTCCTCATAGGATCTCTTTCAGGTAGCATTTGGTGGATTTTTTGTATCTCAACTTTTCCTTCTTGTTCTAATGCTTCAGGACATGGTTTTTCTATAATTATTTCTTGTATTATTGTATCAAGATTCCTTTTTAGATTATAGCTTTCAGGAAGTACAATTATTCTTATGATTTCTCTTCTTGATATATTCTCCATATCACTTGTTTTTCCTTTTTTATATTAACTTTTGTTTATTTTTAATTTACATCATTGCTTTCCACAAGCTTTTGAGTTACAAATTTTCTCCCCATCTTTCTCCTCCCCACCCCCCAAAACAGCAATCCCACTGTATACCCCTTCCCCCAATCAGCTCTCTCCTATATACTGTCTCCATAACCCCTCTGACTTTCTGGTGGACCAAGATGGATCTCCCAATCCCAGTGCCTGTACATCTTATTTCCTAGTTGCATGTTAATAATAATAATAATAATAATAATAATAATAATAATATATTTTAACATGTGTTTTCAGAACTTTAAATTCTAGATTCTTTCCCTTCCTACCTTGTCACCCCACCCCCCACTGGAAAGACAAGCAATTCAACACAGGCCATACATGTGTAGCTGTGCAGAACATCTCTACAATGGACATATTGTGTAACACTGATGATATTCCCCTCCTGTCTATCCTGCCCTCTCCTTGTTTTCTTCTCTACTTTGTCCCTGTCCATTTACAGAAGTGTGTGCTTCTAACAACCCTCCCTCCCCCCAACCTACCCTCCTCTCCATCATCCCCCCTCTCATCCCCTTCCCCCTACTCTCTTGCAGGGCAAGATACCCATTTTAGAGTGTATGTCATTCCCTCCCTAAACCAAATTCAATGAGAATAAAGTTAACCCATTCCCTTTTTGCCTTCCTGTTATTTCCCTCCATTGTAACAGTTGTCCCATGCCTCTTCTATATGAAATGATTCACCTCATTCTGTTTCTTACTGTCTCCTCTCATTCTATTCCTCTCACACCTCTTAATTTCACCTTTTAAAATATCATCCCTTCCTATTCAATTGATCCTGTGCCCTCTGTCTATGTACACATATATACACACACTGCCATACGTATTCATATGCATATATACCCTTCTATATAGACATATGTGTATGTATACATATACATTCTATCCTTCACCTATCCTCATACTGAGAAAAGTTTCATAAGTTACAATTATTGTTTTTCCATGTTGGCATGTAAATAATTCAACTTTTATAAGTTCCTTATGAATTCTTGTCCATGTTTACCTTCTCATGCTTCTTGTATTTGAATGTCAAATTTTCTATCCAGTTCTGGTTTTTTCCAAGAATGCTAGAAAGTCCTCCACCACATTGAATGACCATATCGTCCCCTGAAACATTATACTCAGTTTTGCTGGGTAGGTGATTCTTGGTTTTAATCTTAGCTCCTTTGATCTCTGGAATATCATATTACAGGCCCTTTGGTCCCTTAATGTTGAAGCTACTAGATCCTGTATTATCATAATTGTGTTTCCACAGTATTCAAATTGTTTCTTCTCGGCAGCTTGTAATATTTTCTCCTTGATCTGGGAACTCAGGTACCTGGCTATTCCTAGGAGTTTTCTTTTTGGAATCTTTTTCAAGAGGTGATTGATGAATTCTTTCCATTTCTATCTTGCCCTCTGGTTCTAAAATATCTGGGCTATTTTCCTTGAGAATTTTTGAAGGATGTTTTCTAGGTTCTTTTTTTGATCGTGGCTTTCCAGTAGTCCAATTACTTTAAAATTTTCTCTCCTGGATCTATTTTCCAGGTCAGTGGTTTTTTCAATGAGATATTTCACATTGCCTTCTATTGTTTAAATTTGTTTAGATCTGTTTAATAATATCTTGATTTCTCATAAAGTCATTTGCTTCCATTTGCTCCATTTCTAATTCTGAAGGAATTATTATCTTCAGTGGTCTTTTAAGATTCTTTTTCCATCTGGCAAATTCAACTTTTTAAGACATTCTTATCCTCACTGGCTTTTTGGGCCTCTTTTGCCATTTGAGTAAGTCTATTTTTAAGGTGTTATTCTCTTCAGTCAGGTTGTTGACTCTCTTTTCATGATTTTCTTGTATTATTCTCACTTCTCTTCCCAATTTTTGCTCCACTTCTCTTATTTGGTTTTCAAAATCCTTCTTAAGCTCCTCTGTGGTCTGTAACCTGCTTGCATTTTTCTTGGAAGCTTTTGGTGCAGGAGTTCTGACTATCTTGTCTTCCTCCTGTTCCATGCTTTGATCCTTTTTGTCCCCAAAAAAGGAACCACAAATTTAGTTGGTGAGCTTTCTTTGCTTCCTTTGCCTGCTCATATTGCCAGTCAGTTACTTGTCTTTTGGGCTCTGCTTTCAGATGGGGAGAGCTCTGTCCCAAATCACTGAGGTTTTCAGCACTACAGGAGGTATTAGGAGGCTGCAGTCTCTGCAACCCCCACCAGTTTTAGCTCACTGAAAACACACCTCTGGACCACTACCCAAGATTGTGATCCTGATCCGGATAGCTCAAGGCAAGAGCACTTAGATTCTGAATGATCATTTGACCCCCCTCCAATCTGCAGGCTGCAAGCTCTGAAACAGCCAAGTGGAAGTGGCTTCAGGGCCACCACTTCAGACTGCTTCTAGCTCTGGAGGCAGTTGGGCCAGACTCTCTCTGGGGCTTCTCCTGGATGGCCTGGAGCTACAACTGCATAGGGCTGGGCTCTGCTTCCAGAGGGATGCAATGAGCCCTTTCCCTCCATCTGCCAGGCTGTCTTCAGTGGGAGCCTTGTTTCTCTGTCATTTTATGAGTTCTGGGGCTCTAAAATTTGTTTAGAGTCATATTTTATAGTTATTTGATGTGGTTATGGTGGGAGGCATGGAGTTCTCATACTTCTATGCCTCTTATGAAATGTTTCACATTCTTTTCTTTTTTTCATTCTTTATATTTTGTTTTATTTTTTCTTGATCTCTTATAACTTCATTGGTTTCCCCTTGCCCAGTGTTTATTTTTAAGGAGTCATTTCTTCGCTAAGTTTCTGGATATCTTTTGATAATTGGTTGACTTTTATTTCATAATCTTCTTGTTTTTCTTTGCCTGTTATTTGTTTTTTTTTTTTAAATCCTCAATCGCTATCATTTGATTTTTAAACTCTTTTTAAAGTTCTTCTATGAATTATTTTTGGGCAGGTGATCATTTGCCATCACTCTTTGGAGTAGGAGAGGGTTTCTTTGTTTCAGTATCCTCCCCTGAAGATGAACCATAGATTTATCTATTCTCATACTAATTCTCTATGGTTCGATAATCTCTCCTTTGCCTATTATTTTTTTTTCTTATATTTGCAACAGCTTATATTTTGTAATCATCTCTACTCCTGGCATATGGGGGACAGTGCCTCTGTCCTCAGATACTTCTTCAGTTTTCCCTTCTGGACTAGAACTGAAACCAAGACCTCCAGGAACCTATATGTACCCACAGCCAGCAGCATCCCTGCCCCACAGCTTCTGCACTCACAGGGCCTTTACTTGTTCCTTCTCTTCCCATCAGCATCTCCACAGCACAGATGGGCCTGGCATTACTTGTCGGTAGAGGTTTCCTCTATTTTTCCATGTCTCAGACACCTAACTCCCCTCAGTGTACCTGGGGTAAAATTTCCTGGGCTGAGGCTGGGGTCGAGACAGCATCCCAATTCAGCTAATCCCAAAGCTTGCCACTTATTATTTAAGAGGACCTAGCCTGGAGTTGTTTACTCTTCACAGGGACCAAACTTCGTCATGGGATTATTGTTCAGATCATCTCTGTTTTTCCTGGGAGGATCACTGTTCTACGCCATACTTATTTATTTTTTTTACCACTCTATATTCTCCCTAGGGAACTATTTTATCTCATTTGTGGGAGAAATTTGTAGATCATGAAATTTTCTGACCTTCTCATGGTGAGCATTTAATGAAGCACATTGTGAGTATGATTATGCTTTTTGTTTTTGTTGTTGTTGATGGTGATGTTGATTATGATGCTTTGGGAAATGACCCATATCATAGTTTGGCAATAGTCACATCTGTCTAGTTCTTAGCCATCACATAGCGAGCTTCATGATCCATGGATCCATGGAAGTTGCTCACTACTTGGCACCATTTTTCTTTGAAAAAGTAGGCATCAAATATATATTTTGAATGAATGATTACAGTATTGAATATGTTTGTGTCTATGTAATTGTTCTTACAATTAATATGAGAATACAACTGTTGCATTCTAAGATTTGATAACAAGGATAGAAAATTCATTTGACAGGAAGCTGCCACCAATGATGGCAATATTTCTAAGTCAAGGCAATAACCATTTGTTATGTTTTCATTATATGCCATGAACTGTTGCATTCATGGGAATACAAAGAAAGGTGATTTCTGTATCCTTTCTATGTATAGGGTTATGATGATAAGTCTGACTTGTTAAATCTTTTTGTTAGGTTTTATAAGAGGCATTGTCTCTGAAATTATTATTATTTTTTTTAAAATCCATCCTCTACCTTTATTTTATGATAAATCTTGTAAAACATCAAATATATTCACTAAGCATGTGTAAGTGGAGATATTTGCTTAAAATATATCACCTATTGTTGAGGGAAATTTTAATCAGTTTCTTAATTTTATCTGTAACACAGCCAAATTATGCAAATATTGAGAAAACAATTGATACTGTTTGCAAACTGTTGAAAAAGATATGTTAAATGAAAATTGTTGGTTTAGTAACTACCTAGAGACCTATTCGCCAAATATCATTCAATAAGAAAATTTCCAGGAAATATTTGAATAAAAATAAAATTTTGCACAGGAAGTAGTCATTATACAATATTGTCTAATCCCAAAGTGAAAAAAACAAAGTACATTCTGGTCAGAAAATGGAAAAATATAAGAAATTTGAAACTCATGCTAGGTTAGAATAGTCTGAAACTGTCATTGGATTTGAACTGTTAGGTAAATGAAAGATACTTGATCAGAATCTTTGTATGCTTGCCTTTATCTTCCAAAAAATTTACAAGTAGGAGATATTTATTATTTCAGGAAGAATAAGTTAGAAATTGCAGGTGAATCTCCTAGCAATTCTATTTTTATGAATAGTTACAATATTTAAAAAATGCAAATATACATCATATAAAAGACATATGAGTGTTCATAAAGTCTGAATGCTAGAGATGGGATATTTTAATTTTCTTTGCAATTATTGACCTAACTCCCTGTTTGTCTGAACATAGAATGATACTGGCCTAAGCTTATGAATATAAAGAAATTGTGTTTCAAACTATCTACAAATGCCTCTGTAGACTTGGCTCCTTATGCATTCCAAGATCTAGTTCAAAACTATCTTCATTGTTTTGAAAACCCTCTGTGCATTTTCTGCAACCTGCTTCACAGATGTTTGGTCTCCTCTTTTCTCTGATCTTGCTACTTAAGGTAATAGTGAACTCTTCCTTTGTCCCTTCAAATAATCTGGCTGTCTTATGGGCACCTTTTTTCATCTTGAGTAATGTTTCTGTATCTCTGCCTTGGATGCTTTCCATTTCTGTTCAGATTAAAGCTACTTTTAAAAAATGAAAAAAAATCATTTTCTTTTGCTTTTTATATTCTTTCTCCTTATTTCAGGTGGGAAGATATTTATCTTTTGCCTTAAAATTGTATATAATTGAACTCTTGAAAAAAATTAAAACATATTAAAAGGTATTTGGGTTATACTGGTCTGGGTAGGCAAGAAAAGATATATACTCAAAGTATGATTAGATATGTGTGAGCAATGTATTTTCATGTGTATATGTATGCATATGTATATGTCTGTGTGTATGTGTATATGCATATGTATGTGTATGTGCATATGTCAAATGTATACGGATGTGTATGTATTCACATACATATATACATACATGCAACTGTACATTTATGGAGATAGATAGCCGGACAGACAGACAGACAGATAGATAGATAGATAGGTAGATAGATAGATAGATAGATAGATAGATAGATAGATAGATAGATATACACATATTATACAGCATATGCTCTAAGATCTTAGTAAGATTTTAATCTTTTAGTAACTTAGAATTGCGCTATGACTTTGGAAACCTATATCTATCACTGAGATATTTTGCGGGACAAGTCAGCCAACCAATTATCAGGCCAAAATATAGTAATTAAAATATAAGGATTATCTGTTTTTGACATGGAATAGAACTGAAAGCAACTTCAGATGCAAATAGAAAGGAAAGGTATCACAGAAAATATAATTTATTTTATTATCTGTTCTTATTGATATTTTAGTTTTCCAAAGCTGTTTGGAATATAATAACTATGAGACACCACTAAATCTGAGAACTTGATATCTTCAAGGAATGATTGTTGAAATGCATAATCTATTTTGTATTTATCGTTGCTTACAGCGTATATGCTTACTATACATGCAAATATATGTGCATATACAAATACACACTATGCATACATACAAATGCATGTGAACACATCTACATGTATGTATGTATGTATGTATGTATATATATATATATGTATATCTATGTGTGTATATATAATGTGGTTCTTGGTGTTCAATTATTCAGTCATGGCTTATTCTTCATGACTTATGGACCATATAGTTTATTAGGTTTTTTGTCCAAGGTTCTTGATTAGTTTTCTATTTTCTTCTCTAGTGTATTAAGGCAAGCAGAGGTAAAGTGACTTACACAGGGTCTGAGATCACATTTGAACTCAGGTCTTCCTGACTACATGCCCAACACTCTATCCACTGATCCTTCTAACTTCTTCCTTTATATATGCTAGCAGTATTTTACTATCTGAATCAGGAGTATTCATGTAAAAGTATATCACATGGATAGGCATGTATTTATATAGTTTTATATGTGTGTGGGTCTGAACCTAGTAGTTCTAACTAAGCTACATGCTTCATATAACTAAGATTTGTAGTAGTCTCTGTTGTTACTGTTGAAGCATTTTTCAGTTGTGGCTGACCCTTTGTGATGCCATTTGTGATTTTCTTGGCAAAGATAGTGGAAGTCTTTGTCATTTCCTTCTCCAACTTATTTTACAGGTAAGGAACTAAGGCAAACAGTGAAGGGACTTGCCCGATGTCACAGAGCTAGTAAGTATCTGAGGCCAGATCTGAACTCCAGAACATGTCTTCCTGATTCAAAGCCCAGTGCTCTATCCACTATACCCTGTAGCTGTCCAATAGTCTCTAGGACATTCTATTTATCAGGCTTTCTTCTCTTTCACTTCTGTTTTCAAATCTTCCACAATTAAGAAATATCTTCCTTGGAAGTTCATGACTCTATAAACAGCAATTATTAGTTTTTCAGGGGACAAATGAGGAACAGATGATTGCATCCCAGGAGAATCACTGTATTTAGTAAATATAAAACCACCTTTGGAAACCAGGTAGTGCTGTGTCACATCAGGTTAATCAAAATTTTAAAAATCTTCTTCTTCCTGGAAGTGGATTTCATGTTCAGTTGAGCATGGGGCAAGGGTTATAAAACTGTGATAGTTGTGGTGTGTGTGTGTGTGTGTGTGTGTGTGTGTGTGTGTGTGTGAGAGAGAGAGAGAGACAGAGACAGAGACAGAGACAGAGACAGAGACAGAGGCAGAGAGAGAGACAGAGAGAGAGAGACAGAGAGAGAGAGACACACACACACAGAGACACAGAGAGACAGAGAGAGAGAGAGAGAGAGAGAGAGAGAGAGAGAGAGAGAGAGAGAGAGAGAGAGAGAGAGACTTTTTCCATTGCAGAAAAGGTATGGGGGAAAAGAAATGTTAAAAATCCCATTTGGCTGGTCAAGGTTTTTCTTTTCAAAGGTAATTTGTTCTTTCTGGCCTAACAGCAATATGACTTTTATAATATCCACTTTATTTTTGACTCAGCAGACTTGTTTTATAGGCTATTCCACATAAATATTACCTGTAAGCAGAGGGGTTGGTGGGACACTTCTTGGTTTCTGGTTTGAAACAATTGCCTTATTTCTTGTATGTTCAATTGGATTATTTCTTTATCACCCATATTACACTGACTGAGAACACACTAACAGCAATGTCTTTGCCTTTAAAATTTTATGTTCTCTTAATCACATCTTAAACATTTTCAATATGTCAAATTTCTTTTTTCATAGTAGTGTTTATATAATACCTCAGCTATCTAAATTGACTTGCCCCTCTCTGCTTCTTCTTTAGAGTTATATCTATAAATAATGTAAAGATATCAAGTACAAAATTCCAACTAAGTATTGTTAGAAAACAGTAGAATCTCATTATAAATTGTTTAAAATTATAATCTGTTATTATAACAATACATCCAAGCATTCTGTTGACTTTCCCTGTGCTCTTCTGAACTGTCTAGACAGCTTTAGAGAAGATTCATTATTACTCCAAGGTCCTTTTTAAAGTTTTCCTATTTTCCTCCAGTTCAATTCGTTTTGTACTTGTAGAGTTTTCCAGCATTTTATTTCCTAGTAAAGCTTTATTCCCTCCATATATTTGTACATGCAATTTAATTTTATTTGTCAGGGGACAAAGAAGATAGTGAGATGGATCCTGTATGCTTGATTGTTATTTATTCAATAGAGATCATTGCTTTGCCTAAGTGGTGGTGCTCCTTGATGACTTGTAACAAACATGTTTCAAATATTGATGGTTTATATAAATATTCTACTGCCTATGTCCCATTTTGAATGGTACACCTTGTCGTATTGAGGTACTACTGGATTGCACTGCAAATTTACTTTGAAATGTTGAAAGATTCATGATTTTATGCTTGTGAGTACTCTAACTCCTAATAATTATAATACAAATAATATTTATGAAATGAAAAACATTGTGATGATTCTGGATATGGGTGTGTATACACATATATGTAATGTATACATGTGCACATGCATATATGTATGTGCATATGTATGTGTATGTGCGTACATGTACGTGTAAGTGTATGTGTACTGTATGTGTAAATGTATATGCATATGCATATGTATATGTATTGAATCTATATGTATGTGTATATGCACATGCATACATATGCATGTGCATATATTTGTATATGTATATGTATATGTATATGTATATGTATATGTATATGTATATGTATATGTATATACTTATTTTAAGCTAACCCAATCCCTGTACAGCTATGAATTTCAACAAGGGGAACTTTGCAATGTTCCAGAGCTCTATGCAAGTAATACATTTTCAACTGTGAATAGGAAAATGTAGAGAAACTTGACATCAATAAGGGATCCTTTCATCCTCCCTCCAGCCTTCCTTCCTTTTTCCTTCCTTCCTTCCATTATATTTTTTCTTTCTACATGGTATATATTTCTATAACAAGTGAACACTTCAAGATTTCACGTCTCCCCCATTTGTTATCAAAACTTAGTTGATTATAGATCATATGCCATATTTATCTAATGTTGCAGATCCAAGGTGGACACTTTGGTTGAGAACATTCAAAGATGCATTTTTGTCCTGCTTAATCAAATTGTTTATTAAATTAAAAAATAGACACAATGGCATTTTATATTCTCTATACATCTCAGATTTTTATGTGGTACAGTGGATAACACGATTGGCCTAGAGTCAGGAAGATATGAGCTCAAATCTGACTTAAGACTCTTAGCTTTATGAGCCTGGCAAGTCACTTACATTCTGTTTGTCTCAGTTTTCTCTAATATTGAGATGATAATATCACCTTTCTCTTTGAAAAAATGATAATATTTGCAAAGCACTTAGTATAGTGCCTAACCCATAGTAAGATCTATAGCAATTTGTTAATTCATATCAATTTCCTCAACTGTTAAGGTTAATTAACTTTCTTAGGATCACACAACCAGTAAGTGTCTGAGGCTAGGTCTTCCTGATTCTAGTGTTCTGTTCACTGAGCTACCAAATAATTATGTTGAAAGGTTCCCACAAATTATATATAATTCTTTTCCCTACTTGATGTTCTTTAAAAGAAATTTTCACATAAGCTTTGATTTTCTTCATTGCAGCCTATTAGCTTGTTCATTGTGAGCAAGACAAAAAGATCAAGTTTTCCATAAGATAATATTTCTTATTGTCTTTGAGCAGAAGATGAAGCCAATCCCTTACTTAACTCGCTGAAGAAAGTCGAACTGTTCTCCTATTGAGTTGTAATTTCTTCACCTCTACTCATTTCACTTATGCCCAGAACGCACAGTAGGTGTTCAGTTAACATTTGTTAAAAAAAAAAAGGAAATGCAGGGAAAACAAATTGCAGTAGAAAAGGACAAAGGAGAGTTATGTTCAAAACTATTCTACTTACTTTTTTCCCCCTGAAACCAGCAAGGCATTCTATATGCATTTTTACATGTGGAGACAGGAGGCTTTTGGAGGCCCTTTGAATATTTGGCACATTATTAAGAATGCAAAACTTTGTCCAGGCTCTGGTATGCTAATGCTGGATATTAACATAAATGAAATCATATTGCTCATATTATATTCACATGCAATCTGTACCCATGCATATTTAATTTATACCCTAAGATATTATGCCCCAGATAACTGACATGATTTAAAATATACAACCGATTAAAGTTTTAAATAATTACACAATTTAAAAACAGCTGAGATACAACAGCAGTTGCTCTATTCCTGTGAGTAAGCTAGGATGAAAACATGCATTGTTTCAGCATGTACTGCTTTGCTCATCTGACAACCAGTAATCAATAATTCCACATCCAAGATGAATTGCCACCATGCTAGACCACTATTCTCCTCTTTCCCCTTCAGGCTTTGATAAAGATAAGGTAAGAATGCTTCTAAATTCGGCAAGGTACCTACATTCACGAAAGGTGTGTCAAGGGAATCCGTGAGTCAACACTGATGTCACACTACCAAATGTGAGAGCATATGAGAAAAGAGGTCTTGATTTAATTCATTTTCAATGAATAGAAAAGACAGTAACTCTCTAGCCAAATCTATCTACTGATGATCTGTTCAGCTCTGTCTCTCATCTATATAGATCAGGTGCTCAAAATAGGGTTACCTAGGCCAGAGAATTAAAGAGAAAGATTGAGAAATAAGACTTTTCTGCAAATAATAATTCAGTCACCACACACATTAAATCCTCACTTAATGCCAGGAGTTATGCTAAGTGTTCAGGACACAAGTTCAAATAAGAAAATACCCTTGAAATGCAATGAGGTTACAAACATTCATATTTTTCCTATAAGTAGATGACTTACCTACCTTTTCTTTACAAAGGGAGGAGTTTCAGTATCTATTTCATTTTTCAAGAGATTATAAGGTGTCTGAAAGTAAGAATGATTTCCTTGTTACCATCGTTGCTTTGTCTTTATATCTCTAGCACCTATAGTGCTGCCTTGTACATAATAAGGGCTTGCTAAGTGCTCATTCATTAGAAATGAAACTCATGATTTCAGTCTTTTGTAGATAGCTTATATAAGAAATTTACATTGTCTTCCATAATGCAACTGTAGATACATGAGTAAAAGAACCAGGGATTTCCCCTTTTTGTTCTACCTCAATTTCTGCCTCCCCTTCCCATTAACAACAAAATGAAACAAAATCCCTAAATCCAATGCCACCCCTGTAATTCCATGCATTTTGATTTCCTAGGGTTTTTTTTTTTTGGCATCTAGCTAATATCAATATGTTGTAGAAAGGAAAATAAATTAGCTTATTGCTCATGATTTCAGTTGTGCAGTCTAATTAAATACCTGCTTTTTTTAGGTTTGCTTCTTAGATACACTGAAATATATGACATGAAAATTCTATTTCCATTTTGGTCGTTTCACTTTTCCTCGAGAAGATAGAATATATTCATTCAATGGAATTCAATTACTATTTTAATAGTCCAAGTGAGATGCTCACTAGTGACAGACTGAACTAAGGTACACACAATTAGAATATAAAGGAGAGAATGGAGGTCAGATATTTGGCTAAGGTTTATTTGACTGAATGTATAGAGAGGCTAAATGAGACAGAGACATTAAATGTGAATCTGAGGTTTTGAACCTGGGTCAAGCAAAGAGGAGATGATGCTGATGCCATTTATAGAAATAAAAAGGGTGTATGTTGCCATGTAAGTTACATGTGTCCATGTGCGTCTAAATATGGCACACAATGAAGGGTAAATAAATGCATCTTTGGTTTCTGTTATCTTCTGCACCCATATTTATCCAAGGAAGAATAGATTCTTGCCAAAAGGACAGGGGATTGAGGCCAAGAGGTTGGCCAATCTGTTCTCCTCAGAGAGCAGGTACAAGGCTAGAATTAAATCTATCATTTAAATAATATTAGCTTAGGCTAAATTATTTTTAAGTCCAAGCCACTCCTCAATATCTATTGTTTCATGGAGGAGTGTACCAAGCTTATATTTAAAAGCTCATGCCTTTTCTCCTCCCAAAGCCAATTCCACAAAATAATCATTAATAAAAACAGCATTATTTATTCAAGGTGATAGCAAACAGAAATCAGAATTTATATAAATTATAAAATTCTAAATAGTGGAGAGTGAATGAGTTCTCCTTCTGGAAGTGAGATAGCTCAATGAAGAGAGAGTTCCAGACCACACCCCAGGAGAAATTCTCTGAAAGTTTCTAGTGGAGTAAACTATGGAGAGGTACATGATCTAGGTGTCAGTTCCTTTCCATGTCAGCTTTTTCTTGAAGTCTGTCTCCCTAAGGGGAACTCTCATTGGAGGAAATCTATAACCCTTTGTGTCCTTTCTCAAAGCTGGAAGCCAGAGACACCAGGATTTCTCCTCTCCTATATTCCCTCAAAATTGCACCCTTTGAACAGGCAAGGAGTATTCAGTAACCATTGCCTATCAATGCAGAAGTTTTTATATAGTTGACTTTGAACTCTGGTTACATGGGGAACATAAAAAGGAAAGATGGTGATTTAGGATTCAGGGAGGGAAATCATTAACTTTCAGTAGGACTTCCAAGTGAAGAAGGTCATGAGATAATTTGAAATGTGGATTTGAGAGTTGTTTATACAAAATGTTGTAGTTGAAACAATTAGTGGAAGAGGTACCACAAAAGAAAAAAAAGAATGGAGGGACAGACAGAGACAGAGAGACAGACAGACAGAGACAGAGAGACACAGAGAGAGAGAGAGAGAGACAGGTGAGGGAAAAAAGGAAGAGAAGTCATTAAAGGGTGGCATAAGATAAATCAGAGATAGGAAGAGAATCATGAAAATAGAGTGTCATAGAATATAAAGGAGGAAAAACTGAAGAAACATATATAGTCAACACATAACCTGATTCAGTAAAGTTAAGGAAGAAAAAGACAGTAAAAACCTGTCTTTGGCAGTTGAGAAGTTAGCATATTTTGAGAAAACAACTTCAATTAAATGTTGTTGGCAGATATTATGTTTTAAGGAGTTGAGGAATGAGTTGATGGTGTTGAATTGATATTATTAATTTTAAATTACTTTGTCCTGAGATCTGGCCATGATGGGCAGCAAGAACATGGAACATAGATTGTAATGGAATTGAGGAAAAAAAATTGTTTTTGCTGGGGCAAGATATGAACTCATTTGGAAGCATGTGGAAAAGAGCTAATAGACCAGAAGAGAAAACTCAAATAGAAGAGACAGAAGAATAACTTGGAGAAATTTTCCAAAAGAAACAGGGATTGAGGATGGAGGGAAAAGGATTTGCCTTGGTGTGAAGGTTTGGTTACTTCTTCCTCTGGGACAAGAAGGAAGGAAGGATGATAAGGATGAAGGTGAAACCAGAGATGATTTTAATAAGATCAAGGAGATTTGAAGGAAATCATTCCAGAGGGCCTCAGACTTAGTAAACTGGTATGTCACATACATATAATAATGCAGGAATGAGTGGAGATATAGACTTAATGGAAAAGTTTTCAAAAAGCAGCTGTGGCAAATGAGACATAAAGTCAATAAGAGAGACTGGAGAGTTTTGCCATAGTGAGGGTTCAATGAGGCTATGTAATATGACTCTTCCAGGAATACAAAGAGCAGTAACAGATAGGCAAATACACATGCATGCACGCACGCACACACACACACACACACACACACACACACACACACACATACACACACACATACATAAAGAGGAAAAACTGTGGTATAGTGAATGGACATTTTGTCTCAATTATGTCTTTCCTCTGATATTTTCTGCTTGCATTATACTGTAAAGTAACACACATACAAATACACACACTTATTTTATTCACTTTCCCTCTCTTCATGACTATGTTTTCTCCACTCATATTTTTCTCTCAACTTTACCTCCTTTCTCAGGTGTACCCTTCCACTTTAGCTGATCAAAATATTGAATTGAAAACGATTTTATTTTAATAAACTTTCTTTTTTTTTGCTTTTTTTTTTTTGGATGGCAATTGAGGTTAAGTGATTTCCCAGGATCACACAGATAGTCATTTTTGTTGTCTGAGGCTGGATTTGAACTCAGGCCCTCCTGACTCCAGGGCCAGTACTCTATTCACTGCACCACCTAGCCACCCCTTTTAATAAACTTTCTTTATATTGTTTGTTCATTTAAAATATTTTATTTGTTCAAATTATTTTTAAAAGTATTACATTTTCTTAATTTTGATATAACACGAGTTTATATATATATATATATATAAAACACCACTACAACTACTACAAAAATTTGTTTAATTGATTTTTTTCCTATGAATCATTGATTTTCAATATGAAGGAGTGTATCAGCAAGCATCCTAGCATACTCAGGATGGCTGCTAGGACAGATTCTTAGATCTGCTTTTCTAAAGGAAAACACCTCAAAATGGGTTAACAATCTTACTTTAATCAATTAAACACATATCATTTATTTAGTTCAGTGGAAAAAGTCAACACCCAGCACTTCAGAGAATACATACAGAAGTTACAAGCAGACAAAGAAACAGATCAGCAGATGGGCTTCCAGCCATTTGACCACACCTAGTTATTTACCAGAGAGGGAAGCACCAGCATTTGGGTTTTCAAAGCTGGGGGGCTCAATGGCTACCCAGAGTCTCTTCTGGCCAAATCACACAACTCTTCCCAAAGTGAACCCAAAGCAAAACCTCACATCAGGGTATATATAGTCTTCTCCTGGATCACAGAATGTCACAACCCTCTTGATACACTGCCCAATCACAAAGTAATAAGGTGTGGGAGTGTAGAGGAGGGGAGGGGGCTGGATTTCTAGGAAATTCTTTGAGGGTTCTTAGTCTGAAACAAATTACGGGACTCAAGCTATCTTTTGGCAGAGTTATAAAAGTTTATTGTTACTCTGACTTTGCAGTGGGCAGAAGAGTAGAGTAAGGGGACATGCAAAGTGCAGAGATTAGAGATACAGTTTTTAAAGCCATAAAGCTGTCAATCAGAGATTAATTATGCTAACTAGGTGAGTAAGGGAGGGGTTAGGGTTAGGAGTGATCAGTGCTTAAAGGGACATGCACTTTTTATATCAACTGTGTAGGCATATTACCCATAATTCATTAGGACTTCCCCTTGGGGGGCTTACCAGGAGGTGTCATTTTTGCCTTGACAGACAATGGGTTACTTTGGTCAGGGATGTCTGAGATATGTCCAGTCTGTTATTCCTCAAGTTCTGGGAGGATAGGCATGATTGTTTCAAGGAAATGCCAAGTTTGGAAGCTAGACTGACTGGGGCTACAGGAGATACCGAACTGGGAGGGAGTTATCTCTTCTGATAATGTTGTTCAAGGTTTTTGGGTGCAGCTGGCCATTTAGAACAAAGGAGGTATACATTTCTCTAAACTAAGGGTTTGTTTGTTTGCTTCTGCCTGAGTCCTGATGCAGGCAGCTCATCATTCCTGCTGTTACCTCAGCAAAGTCAGCATACAGGCAGTTCTGCATTCCTGTTCCATGGCTCCACAAAGTCACTGCTACTACAACTGGGAAACAAACAGTTATCCCAACCCCTATAAAAAACAAATGAACAAAAACCTCATGCTCGTTTCCAGCTTGACTTACCCTGTTTTCTCACAAGGGACTTAAGATATATTAAAAAATTCCAGCTAACCATCTCAATCATTGGGAGAATTTTCACATCTGGAACCTTGTCTTTTACCATACTGGAATTGTGTGGAGCTTAGTTACATGCATCCAGAAATTAAGATATATGTATTTTTGTACAAATGTGGAAAATAAGATCACAGAAGATAAAGATAGGAAACAAAATTCTGGATCTGGTTCTTTCCTTTACAGTTACCTACCACTGAATATTTTTTTTTTATTTTGAATATTTTAAATTAAATTTCCTCATTCCTTTTACTGTTGCAGCTCCTGTTCAGGGGTTTCTTCAGTATCTTTTCAGTGTCACTTTAAAATCCTCAGACAAAAAGGTATCCAGCAGAAATAAAACAAAAAAATAATACTTGGGTCATGGTACAGGCCCTTGAAAAATATAAAACACCAGATGTAAACAACATGGCTCTGTCTTCAGTGATGACTTTTTTGTGGTGCTGATGTTTATGACTATCATTTGTAATCTTTGCAATATCCTTCCTTGGCCAACTCTGCCTACATCTGCAGTTATTCTGAAGTAAAGTCTAGATTTATTTGAAGTCTGGTTCAGCATGAAGTTATTTCCTTCTACATGAGATGACTGAATAGAACCTGAAGTCATTACAATCATACCAACAAAATCCATTTGTGTAGTCTATTTCTGCTTGAAAGAGAGAATTGTCCTAAAATAAACATGGATATAGCTAACACTTGTATTCTCTACTAACACCTGTCTCTATCTAGTTATAATTTCATAAAACAATAACAACAAAATTTATACACAAATTAGTTGAAAGCCATTTAAAAACATTTAGGTGCTGGGCATTGTGTTAAGTGTCAGGGATGTTATTACAAAAATAAAGATAGTCCCTACCCTCAAAAAGCTTACATTCTAGTAATAGGAAACACCACACAATGTAGTGGTGGTCAGGAAAGAAGACTTTGGTCTATCATAGAGAAACAGTGAAGTCACTTGACACACTTCTAACAGGAACAATGAAAGAGTCAGTTTGATCATGGTGGGAATGCTGAAGCATTTACCAATGGGGAACATTTGGGGAACATGGTGATGAGATTCGGAAACTAAAAAAGCTAAAATATTCAGGGCATTTTGTCTGAGTCTAGTGGAAAACCTTCTGAGAAGATAGCTAGGGGGTAAGGAAATACCATATTGATGCATTCCATTGCAATACAGAGCACAGAATTGTTCTTGACTTAAGTTATAGCAATGATTTTGGACAGGAAGGGCTACCTAATTTTTTTTATTTACTTTTTGTTTTATTTATTTATTTATTTATTATTTATAATAAATTTTATTTATTTACTTTTAGTTTGCAACATTGAGTTCCACAATCCCTTGAATTCCAAATTTTCCTACTTCTTTTAAATGAATGAATATCATATAAAGTTAGGCAGTGGTGATTCATAGCAAAAGAGACGGTAAATTTTTTTTCTGAGTTTATTTACCCAACAATTCAATAAATCACTGCATGACAATTTAACAAAGTAACTTTGCCTTGTCGCCCTGATGTCAGTACCAGGTAGGCACTTCATAGAGGAGTGTGGAATAAACATGATCCAGACAAAGATTGAAAGCATTCATACATTCATTGCATGCATGCTATTCAAATCTCAGTTAAGAATCTGTGGGTTAAGGTTTATATGCTGTAGCTGAAGCACTTACATCATACTTTCTCATGGGAAACTTCATGTAGTTTGTTACATGAGGCACCTAACTTGCAACTTTGCAGGAGGCTACTCCCATGGGATGCTTCCCTGCTTTCTTATCTCATGGGTAACTACTTTATCTATATTGCTCAAGTGGCCATGGTTACAAAAACAGCCAGAATGTTCCAAGCCTCCCTTGCATGGAGGGAGAATGAACAGAGAGTGGTTAGTCAATATTCTGAGGTAATGGGTCCAGGTGGGTGGGAACAAGGCTCAAGGGGGTCTTGGCCTGGATTTGTACCCATGGCAGACACCTCAAAGCTAACCTTCAACATGCCCCCTTACATCAGCCTAATTTAAAAAAAAAGAAGATTGGGGAGTGGAGGGAAGATGGTGGAGTGGAAACAGGACTTCCACAAAGCTCCAGCTTCTACCAACTCCAATACATGTAAAAAATGACTCTAAACAAAATTTAAAGCTATAGAACCCACAAAGTGACAGAAAGAAACAAATCTTCTGCTGAAGGAAGCCTGGCAGCCTGGCAAGAAGGGTCCATCACAGCAAGACGGGAGCTGAGCATAGTCCTACCTGAACAATGGTTTTACTCCCAGGGCAGCCCTGACCAGCAGCAGCTGGAGGACACTTCACTCATGTAAATCACCAGCAGCTGTAGTGGTTTCCAGACTTCTCAATCCATAAATGCCAAAGATAAAGTAAAAGGTTAGCATGGAATTTGTTGCAAGGGAAGAGAGGGGGGAAGGAAGAGTGCAGTCTGGCCCCTGACACCAGGGCAAGAAGTGGGCAGAGGCATGGTGGCTGCAGCCACTGCCACATGGCTGCTTCCAGAGCTCCTGGCCTGAAGATTATAGGGGGACTAAGCAACAATTCAGAGGGTAATCCCTCTTGCTTTAACCTGCTTGGATCTGGATTACAGTCTTGTGTTGTGGTCCTGGGGTGTGTGACCAGTAAGCCAGTGTGTGGGTGCTGTAGAGAGGGCACACATCTAATAGCTCTGGCAGGTGCAAAAAACCCTGCAATTTGGGACATAGATCTCTCCAATATGGAAGCAGAGTTCTACCATGGCAAAGAGCTCAAAAGTCAAGTAATAGGCTGCCAATATGAGCAAGCAACAGAAGCACAGACAATAGAATCCTATTTTAGAGACAAAAAGGATCAAGGAATGGAGTGAGAGGAAGACATTGAAGTCCGATCTCCTGTATCAAAAGACTCCAAGAAAAATATGAACTGATTACAGGCCATGGAAGAGCTCAAGAAGGATTTTGAAAATCAAATAATAGAAGTGGAGGAAAAATTGGGAAGAAAAATGAGAATGATGAAAGAAAGTCATCAAAAGCTAGTCAACAGCCTGCTAAAACACACTAAAATATAGTAACGTGCACAAAAATACACTGAAGAAAATAACACCTTAAAATAGACTACCTCAAATGGCAAGAAAAAAGCCAATGAGGAGAAGAATGCTTTAAAGAGTCAAATTTGCCAGATGGAAAAGGAATTACAAAAACTCACTGAAGAGAATAACTCCTTTAAAATTAGTTTGGAGGAATTGGAAGTTAGTGACTTTATGAGAAAACAAGATACTACACAAGAGATACAATCAAATGAAAAAATAGAAGGCAATGTGAAATATCTCATTGGAAAAACCACTGACCAGAAAAATAGATCCAGTAGAGACCATTTAAAATTATGGGACTACCTGAAAGTCATGATCAAAATAAGAGCCTAGACGACATCTTTCAAGAAATTATCAAGCAAAATTGCCCTGACATTTTAGAACCAGAGGGCAAAATAGAAATTGAAAGAATTCACAAATTGATTCTTGAAAAAGATCCTTCCCAAAAAACTCCTAGGAATATTATAGCCAAATTCCAGAGTTCCCAGGTCAAGAAGAAAATACACCAAGTAGTTAGGAAGAAAAAATTTGAGTATTGTGGAAACACAATTAGAATAACGCAAGAGACTTAGGAGCTTCTATATTAAGGGACAAAGGGCTTGGAATATGACATTCTGGAAGTCAAAGGAGCTAGAACTAAAACCAAGAAATACCTACCCAGCAAAACTGAGTATAATGCTTAACAGAAAAATATGGTCATTAAATAAAATAGAGGACTTTCACGCATTCTTGATGAAAAAACCTTAACTGAACAGAAAATTTAACTTTCAAATACAAGAAGCAAGAGAAACATGAGATAATAAAGAAGAAAAGGAAATCATAAGGAACTTATTAAAGTTGACCTATTTCCATTCCTACAGGAAAAAATGATAATTGTGACTCATGAGATTTTTCTCAGTATGAGGATAGCTGAAGGGATGTATACATATATAGCTCTCTCCAATCTGGAAGCAGAGTTCTACCATGGCGAAGAACTCAAAAGTCAAGGAATTGGTTGCCAATAAGAGCAAGCAACAGAAGTACAGACAATGGAATCCTTTTCTGGAGACAAAAAGGATCAAGACATGGAGCAGGAGGAAGACATTGAAGACATCTAGGTATCTACCCATTTCCCAAGTGCTATACATACATACATACACACACACACACACACACATACATACATACATACACACATATATGTATATATACACATATACATATATATGTATACATGTGTGTACATGTATATGTGTGTGTGTGTTTGTATATGTGTGTATATATGTGTGTGTATATTTATGTATGTATTGGAGGATATATGTATTTATAAATATATATGTGAATGTGGACATTTGTATGTTCATGTATACATAGACAGAGGGCACAAGATGAGTTGAATATGGAGGTATGATATCCAAAAAATAAAATTAAGAGGTGAGAGAGGAATTTATTGGGAGAAAAAGAAAGAGAGTAATAGATTAGGGTAAATTATCTCATATAAAAGAGGCAAGAGAAAAGTGTTACAATGGAGGGCACAAGCAGGAAGGTGAAAGAGAATGGAACAACCTGATTCTCATTGAATTTGGCTTAAGGAGGGAATAACATACACATTCAAATGGTTATCTCACCCTACAGGAAAATAGGGGGGCAGGGTAGGGATAAGAGTGAGGAGGATAGAAGGGAGGGCAGATTGGGGGAGATGGTAGTTAAAAGCAGACATTTTTGAAAAGTGATAGGGTCAAAGGAGAAAATAGAATAAGTGGGCTGTGGGATAGGATGGAAGGAAATATAGTTAGTCTTTCATAATATACCTGCTGTGGAAATGATTCGGGTAACTACACATGTACAATTTATATTGTGTTGCTTATCTTCCCAGTGGTGGGTGGGTGAGGAGGGAAGAAGGGGAAAAAAATCGGGAACCCAATGTTTTAAAAACATACATTTACAAATTTGATTTTTACATGCAACTAGGAAATACTGGGGTATAGAAACCCATCTTGCGCTACTAGAAAGTTAGGGGGGTGAAGAGGGGATATAAGAGGGAACAGATTGGGGGAAGGGATATTCAGTAGACTTGCTATTTGGGAGTTAGGGGCAGGGGAAAGATGAGGAGAAAAAAATTGTGACTCATAATCTTGTGGAAACAAATGTTGAAAACCAAAAATAAATAAATGAAAATATAAAAACAGGTGTCATCTAATTACATTAATTGCTTCCCATCCAGGAACCTGATGACCTAGCATAATAGTTATTATAAGAAGCCCTTATCTCTCCACAATGTTCATGCCAATGTTAACTTCCTAATTTGAGTACCGAGTTTTCCCTACTCAACCCTTGCATCCTATTCCCTAAAGGAGAGACTTCTTATTTCACTATGAGCCTAGGTATCTACTCATTTCCCAAGTGCTAGGTGCATGTGATTGCTCATTCTATTGGGATAAGAAGGGAGTACCAACTGTAATCCTTCTGGTAAGATGTATCTATGCCATAAGATTCCTTAGGTTTCACACTTAGCCTTACCACTACTTCCCACCCAACCTATTAACATATACAATAGATTATTGTACTGTACCATCTTTTTATATAAATTGAAATTTTGTGCAATGTTTCCCATAACTACAAAAATAATACCCTTTTCTCTTTGTATAACTATATTTTCTATTTTCAAATCTTTATATAAAGTAAATTTCATTCTAAGAATATATACCAAAAAGTAAAATATTACATAATTTAGAAAAAAAAGGATTCAGCTTTTGTTTTGTTGTCCCCTCTGTAATGAACACAGGAATAATGTATTCATATTGTTATTACTGATTTGTAGTTGCATATTATTGGGCAAACAACTTAACATTTCTAAGTCATTCTTCCTTACTCTTTAAAATGAATAAAATGATTCCTCCCCTGTCTGCCTCAGGAGTTTCTGTGAGGATCATCATGCATGCATGTGCATTAAAAACACTGTAAAGTGAGATTCGCCACTTTGTTGTTCAGTAATTTCAGTTGTGTCTGTCTCTTTGTGGCCCTTTTGGGGTTTTCTTGGCAAAGATGCTGGAGTGGTTTGGCATTTCCTTCTCCAGCTTATTCTCCAGATGGGGAAATGGAGGTGTACAGGATTAAGTGACTTGCCCAGGGTCACACAGCTAGTAAGTGTCTGAGGTCCTATTTGAACTCAGGCCTTCCTGACTCCAGGTCTGACACTCTCCAGCGTGCCAGATAGCTTCTGAATTGTCCACTATGAGATCTTTTCAAATATTATTATCAATAACTCTGTGTTTCAAAAGGAAAAAAATTGAATATTATACCATCAATGTGTCTTTGTCAGCTTGAATATGGATATGATCAAGAGTTAGCAAGTGTATCCCTAATACACTTATGTGATTTTTACATTTTCTGGTTAAATTTGTTGAGTAAGAAGAGAACTCAGAGGTCACTTCAGATACCTGCTATCTAAATCTTTAACCCATCTACAAAATCCCAAACAAGTGACCATTTATGTTTTACTTGACCTTCAGTGAGGGGGAGCTTGCTATCCCTTGGCAGAATTGTAGACACTTGAATAAGTTTTATCTTTAGGAAGTTTTCCCCTGTGCATTGAGCTGAAACCTGTCACCCTTTACTGTAAAAGTGAATTAATAAGGTATGACTCTAAGGTAATTCTTTTCTTGTGCCACTCATGGAAGCTGAGGACAAATTATATTGGGGCATGTTTTATCTTATTTTAATAACACTTTTGAGGTCTATCAAATGATTCTTAGCTAGTAGCTGTGGTGAATACAAGTCCATTATGTCTTGAGATGGCATTATTTAACGTTAATAGATTATTTAAAATGATAGACTATTTATTATCAGTCTTTAAGTGAATTTAAGCAAGTATGCGAGTACAGTATTTAATAATGGAAAATTGGAGGGAAAGCAATGACAGAAGCCAAAATTTCTAGTTGGCATGAATATTAAAAAAATATAGAGAAAGTGTTCGTGTAAATGAATAAAGTGATTTTTTTTCAGGGCTGTCTGATTTCTGGCTCAAATATGGCCAAAACAATATGGATATATTCAGTTGGATATAGCTTTCTTAGACTTTTGACTCAGGATCATCATTGCTCAAAGCTGTGAGTATATGTTGTGCCTTAAGAATTCCAGCAGTATATGCTATGCCTTAAGAATTCCATTAGTACATATCACAGGAAGCTGATGAGAATCTTTCCAAGAGAACAAACAGCACAGAGAATCACAAAGACAGGGCCCAACACCTATAAAAGCCACTTGGGTAAACAGACTACCCAGAGTTCATGGTTCAATCACAAAATTTTCACTTAGATTTCTGACTCTTATTCTCCTTCCTGATGATACTAAGCTCTCTTTAGTATGAAGAAAAATTTGTAAACACTGGTGTAGACATTTCGTTTATTTAACAAATATTCTTATGCAACTATTTTGTATAATGCAAATTAAAGGAAATGTTTCTTTATAGATAGAGGTGGCTTCTGAGTCAGAAGTCCTGTGTTCCATTTTTACCTTTGACACAAGGGGGTTGTGTTACAACAGGCAATTCATTTAACCTTTAGTGTCCCAGACAATATACTGAAACTATAAGTCAGAGGGTAGGCATTTTTTTGCATTAATGAAAGAAGTTTCCTCACTGAGAGTTCCTTAGACTAGTGAAATGAGGTCCAAGATAAAAAAAAACACACACATAAGCAAATAAATGAATATAAAAACAAATAAATATGAGTGCGTGTGTGGATATGAGTGTGTGTGTGTGTGTGTGTGTGTGTGTGTGTGTGTGTGTTAGACAGAGAGAGAGAGAGAGAGAGAGAGAGAGAGAGAGAGAGAGAGAGAGAGACAGATTGTGAGTGAGGAAGAAAGATTAAGAAATGTCACTGCAGACATCATTCTTGGAGCTAGAAGATACTTTTGATGAAAACTGTGTCTATCCTCAAGGAACTTATATTTTTACATTTTATTGAGCTGAGTTGGAGTGAGGACATGTGACATGAATATGATACTATATAATACAAGTCAGAGAGGTATAGGGATAAATGACAGATCTGGGCTAAGTGACTTAACGATTTTAGAAGATTGAGGGAGTGCATTCTGCTTAGGGATTATGGAGGACTTCAGTGTAGGGGTAGTACCTGAATTGAAATTTAAAGGAAGAAAAATCCCTGTAAGGTATAGATGTGAAAAAATCATTTCTGGCATAGTACACACGAATGCATAAAGAATGATACTGGAAGTTCTGGAAAGAGCAAATGGTCCATTTTGGATGGAAAGCAAAGAATAGTCAATGAATGAAAGTATAGATTAGACTGGTCTATATTAAATAGACATGAATAGACTAAAGTCAATGGGACTACTTTGGAGGCTATTTATGATACTCTGGGTAAGAGGTAATAAAGTCAGCGCAAGAATGTTGACAGTACATGTGACAAGGAGAGAATGCTAATAAGAGAGATGTTTTAGAAATAGAATCAACATGTTTTGGCAAATGATTGGACACATGGGGTGAGAAGAGGGAAGAGTAAATGCGTCTGCATTTGTAAAACTGGGTAACTCAAAGAATGACATAATAAAGAACAGTAAAAATGAAGTTATGAAAAGAAGCTTCTCTTAGGGAGAAATATGAAGAATCAAGAGAGAAGGGACTGTTATCTGTGTATCCAGTAACTAACAGTGTATTTGCACAACAGATATATAGTAAATACTTGCTTAATTAAAATGAGATAATGTGTGGAAAGTGTTTTCTAAACCTTAAAGTATTTTATTTGTATAATCCATGCTGTTGATGAGGATGAGGATGAGGATGAAGAGGATGATGATGATGATGATGATGAGCACCATGTTAACTTTGAGATGCTAGCAGGATATTTTAGTCATGTAATAGAAGTTGGAACTGTGGAACTAGTTATTGCCATATAAATTGGTTTCAGATAACCTTGTGGAGAGACAGGTGGGTGCTCTTCTTTTTTTTCATTTTTCTAATTAATATTTATTATATTTATTGTTAATTTTTCAATGAGTTTTTCAGTTTTAATTAAAAAGTCCTTTCAATAGGCTCAATGAGCTTAAAGATAAAGAGTGTTTTATTCACAAATGTTTAGATTCTGAAATAGTTGTGAAGTATTTTTCTATTAACTTTTGTTTATTTTTAGTTTACATCATTCATTTCCACAAGATTTTGAGTTACAAATTTTCTCCCCATCTTTCCCCTACACACCACCCCAAAACAGTGATCCCACTGTATATCCCCTTCCCCAATCTGCTCTCTCCTATGTCCTCCCCCATCATCACTCCCACTTTCTGTTAGGGCAAGATGGATCTCCCTACCCCAGTGCCTGTATATATTATTACTCACTTGCATGTAAAGTATAATAATAATAATATATAATATATATTATATTTTATATAATATTTATTTAAATATTTTATTTAATTTATTAAAAGAAATAAATAATTAAAAAATTTTTTTAAATTTAAAAAAATTTTTTAAAAATAAAAAAATATATATTAACATTTGATTTTAGAACTTTAAATTCTAGATTCTTTCTCTTCTTCCCTCATCACCCACTCCTACTGGAAAGACAAACAATTCAATACAGGCCGTACATGTGTAGGTACGCAGAATATCTTCACAATGGACATATTGTGAAAGACTGACTATTTTTCCCTCCTTCCTATCCCACCCTCCACTTGTTCTGTTCTCTACTTTGTCCCTGTCCCTTTACAGAAGTGTGTGTTTCTAACAACCTTCCCCCAAACCTGCCATCCCCTCCATCATGCTCCTTCTCATCCCCTTTCCCCCTACTCTCCTGTAGGGCAAGATACCCAATTTAGACTGTATGACATTCCCTCCCTAAACCAAATCAAATAAGATCAAGGTTGATCCTTTTCCTTTTGCCTTCCTGTTCTTCCCCTCCATTGTAACAGTTATCCCTTGCCTCTTCTATATGAGATGAGTAACCCATCCTTTCTCTCTCTGTCTCCTCTCATTCTATTCCTCTCTCACCTCTCAATATCACCTTTTAAAATATCATCCCTTCCTATTCAATTGATCCTGTGTCCTCTATGTACACATATATAAACACACTCACATATGTATTCATATGCATATATACCCTCCTATATGGACATATGTGTATGTATACATACATATATACATACATACACACATTTATATTACCTTCACCTATCCTCACACTGAGAAAAGTTACATAAGTTACAATGATCCTTTTTCCATGTTGGCATGTAAATAGTTCAACTTTGATAAGTTTCATATAAATTCTTTTCCATGTTTATCTTTGCAAGATTCTTGTGTTTGAAAGCCAAATTTTCCATTCAATTCTGTTTTTTTCCTCAAGAATGCTTGAAAGTCCTCCACCTCATTGAATGACCATATTATCCCCTTTAACATCATACTCAGTTTTGCTGGGTAGGTGATTCTTCGTTTTAATCCTAGCTCCTTTGATCTCTAGAATATCATATTCCAGGGCTTTCGATCCCTTAATCTAGAAGCTGCTAAATCCTGAGTTATTCTGATTGTGTTTCCATAGTATTCAAATTGTTTCTTCTTGGCAGCTTGTAATATTTTTGCCTTGATCTGGGAACCGTGGAACCTGGCTATCACATTCCTAGGAATTTTCTTTTTGGGTTCTTTTTCAAGAGCTGATCAGTGAATTCTTTCAAGTTCTATTTTGCCATCTGGTTCTAAAATATCAGGGCAATTTTCCTTGAGAATTTCTTGAAGGATGATTTCTAGGTTCTTTTTGTGATCATGATTTTCAGGTAGTCCAATAAAGTTTTAAATTTTCTCTCCCAGTTCTATTTTCAAGGTTGGTGGTATTTCCAATGAGATATTTCACATTGCCTTCTTTTTTTTTTTCATTTATTTCAATCTGTTTAATAGTATCTTGATTTCTTATACTCATTTGCTTCCATTTGCTCCACTCTAATTCTGAAGGAATTATTCTCTTCAGTAAGCTTTTCAGATTCTTTTTCCATCTGGCAAATTTGACTTTTTAAAGCATTCTTCTCCTCATTGGCTTTTTGGGCCTCTTTTGCCATTCATCTATTTTTTAATGTGTTATTTTCTTCAGTCAGGTTGTTGACTCTCTTTTCATGATTTTCTTGCATCATTCTCATTTCTCTTCCCAATTTTTCCTCTACTCCTCTTATTTGGTTTTCAAAATCCTTCTTAAGCTCCTCTATGGCCTGAAACAAGCTTACATTTTTCTTGGAAGCTTTTGGTGCAGGAGTTCTGAGTGTGTTGTCTTCCTCCTGTTCCATGCTTTGATACTTTTTGTCCCCAAAAAAGCAATCTAAAGTTGGATGGCTGTGCTTGCTTTGCTTCTTTGTCTGCTCATGTTGCCAGTCAATTGCTTGACTTTTGGGCTCAGTAGAACTCTGCTTTCAGAGGGGAGGGCTTTGTCCCAAATCTTTGGGGTTTTCATAGCTGCTGGGGCTATTACAGGGCTGTTGTTTCTGCAGCCCCCACCAGCTTTGGGTCACTGGTCACACACCTCAGGACCACCACCCAACACCACAATCCTGATCCAGACAGGTTAAGGCAAGAGCACTTAGCCTCTGAATAATTGCTTGGCCCCCCTGCAATCTGCAGGCCAGGAGCTCTGAAGCAGCCTCTTAGATGCTGCTGCAGGGCCATTGTTCAGCTGCTTTCTTACTCTGGGAGTAGACAGCCAGACCCACTCTTCCCCCAAATTTAGCCAAGTTCCACTGACCCTCCACTTTTTCCTTGTTCCTTATGGGTTGATAATCCTGGAAATTGCCACAGCTGCCAGTGATCTGCTCTCCTGAGAGCTCCAGCTGGTTCTTGTCCTAGCCACCCTAGGACTGCAGCCCCTCATGTGGGGCTGGTCTTGGCTCCCAGCACCCTCTGATGGACCCTTCCTGTCCACCTACCAGGCTGCTTTCAGTGGGAACCTTGTTTCTCTGTCATTTTATGAGTTCTGGAGCTCTAAAATTTGTTTAGTGTCATATTTTATAGGTATTTGAGGTGGTTATGGGGGGAGCTCCCAGAATTCTCCTGCTTCTATATCACCATCTTGACTCTTGTTGAGTGCTCTTATTAGTATTACTGCTAACAGCTCCTTATTTCCTTCTCCACTAACAGAATTGACTATCATCTAGAGGAAAAACATGTTGAAAATGTTGAAAATGAATTGAAAATGGTTGATTAACTTTAAGATGCTTTCTAATGAGTTACCAAGGTTTTTTAAAAATGCATTCTGTTAGTAAACTTTAATGGAGAAATTTTTTAATGAAAATTGTGATACTGAATTTGCCAGTCAAAGATGAATTGTGACATCTTGACATTCGTGCTGATCTTACAAGGAAAACCTATTAAAATAATATTTTTTTAAAAAGTGAATAGTAACTGAAAGTGAAACATGATGTTTGACCTTGAAACAAAAGATTCTGCAAGTGCCACATGAAAATTAAAACCTCCCCAACAAAGAGGAAAGCAAACAACTCAAAATTCCAGGTGAAGACTTGTGATATTAATTTGACATTAATGCTATTAATTACTTGTTGAAAATTAACCCTACAGGTTCAAAAAGGTTTCTTATGCAGAAGTTCTAAAATTTTTACAGATAATTTACATATATAATAGGGAGTGAATTGTGATGTAATGATTAACTTCTATGCATCTAGTAGCAGTACTAGCTTCTTTTTTTTTTTTCTTTTTTCTCTTCACCCTTCTCCAAGCGCACTTCTGTCAGAAAGGCAAAGAGGAAGTTGGGACTGTAAGTTGTTATTCTCTCCTCAGAGAGAGGAAGTAGCAAACTAGAAGCAGACAGACACACATAGTATATAACTGTACAGCCACCTGCCGCAGACACATCAGAGGGTGAATATGTGCTATATTAAGGACGAGCAAAAGAAATGTTCTGTGGGTTCTGCTTCTGCATTTCTGTGACTGTGATGGCCTATGTAATAAGCTACTGGTTCAAAAAAGAAACTAATGGCTATATGTAGACAGATTAAAATAGATGGAATGATGGATAGATCATTTATTAAGCATTTACTATATATGAGAAGGGCTATAAAAATCTCTGGCACCTAAAAAACAAGAAAGCAATAATTTTCTCATCTGTAGAACACATTCTAACAAGACAAGAAAAACAATATAAGGGAAATTGGAAAGCAGGGGGGTGGAGGAAGGCAAGGAGGAGGAGAATCATCCTTAGAAGGGAAAGGCAGTTGTTATGGAAGTAAAGAAGGATGTAGAATAAGTTAGTAAAAAAAATATTATTAAACTCCTATTATATGCCAAGAATTTCTGGTAATACAAATAGACACAAAAGACAGTTCCTGACCTCAAGAAGATAATAATATAATATGAGAAGAAACTGGCATATAAACATGTATAAACACGAGATATATCCAAGATAAATAGTAAATAATTCCAATGAGGCAGTAATTAGAATTAAGAGGGATTGGGAGAGGCTTTCCCTAAAAGATTAGATTTTAGTTGTGATTAAAAAATCTAGTAGACCAAGTTGAGAAGTGAGAGAATTTTTGGATTGATGGAGAAGCATAGAAAATGCCTGGACTTGAGGGATGGTGTATGTTACTCAAAGAACTTAAAGGAGTTCAGCCTAACTGGATGGAAAAAGACATGTTGGGAGAATAAAGTGTAAGAAAAGAGAAGAGAAAGTGGAGTGAGATGAAAGAATTCATCTTTTTACATTGGAGCCTTTCAAGGCAGCATAGTTCCTACATACAATAATATAATTTTTAAATATTTTTATTTTCTGAAATATTTTCCAATTTCATTTTAAAAACATTAACATCAATTAAAAATTAGTTGAAAATTCTGTCCCTCCCTGCTGCTCCTCCTCCATCCTTGAGAAGGTGAGCAATTTGATACCAACTAAACATGAGAAATCATGCAAAAATTATTTCCATGTTAGTTATGATAACAAAAGAAAACACAAAAATAAAGAAAAAAATTTAAAAAGTATGCTTCAATCTGCATTCAAAGTTCAGAGTTCATCAGTTCTTTCATTGGAGAAGAATAGCATTTTGCATTATGGTTTCTTTGGTGTTATCTTGGATCATTATATTGTTTAGAATAGCAAAGTCTTTTGAAGTTGGTCATTCTCACAACATTGCTATTACTGTGTACAATGTTCTTCTGGTTCTTCTCACTTCACTTTACATAAGTTCATAATAAGACTAACCAGATGTTTCTGAAACCATCCTGCTTGCCATTTTTATAGCACAATAATATTCCATCAAATTCATATCACATTTTGTTGTCATACCCAATTGATGAACATCACCTCACTATTCAATTCTTTGCCACTATAAAAAGAGCAGGTATAGATATTTTGTATAAATAGGTCTTTCCCCCAGTCTTTGCTCTCTTTGGGATATAGATTTAGTAGTGGTATTCCTGGGTAAAGTATATGCACAGTTTTAAAGCCTTTGGGGCACAATTCCAAATTGTTCTCCAGAATGATTCGATAAGTTCACCACTCCAGCAACAATATATTTATTAATGTCATAATTATTCCACATGTTCTCCAGAATTTGTCATTTTCCTTTTCTGTCATGTTAGCAATCTGATAAATAGGAAGTGGTACCTCAGAGTTGTTTCAATTTGTATTTCTCTACTCAGTAGTGATTTAGAGCATTTTGTCATGTCCTCCACCCCACTGCTTTCCAATTTCTCTTATATTGTTTTTCTTCTCTTGTTAGAATGTCTTCTACAGAGCTTTGATTTCTTTTTATGAAAACTGCCTGTTCATCTTCTTTGACCATTTATCAACTATGGAATGGCTCTTATTTATTATAAATATGGCTTAGTTTCCCATATAAGAAATGGGACCTTTTTTTCCCCCAGACAAACTTGATATAAAATTTTACTCAGTTTCCTTTATGTTGTTAATTTTGGCTGCATTAGTTTTCTTTGTGCAAAAGCTTTCTTAGTTTCACATAATCAAAATTATCCATTTTATATCTTATGATCCTCTCTTTCTATTGTTTGGTTTTGTAAAATATTCACTTTCCCATCACTTTGGCAGTGACTTTTTTCCATGCTTGCCTAATTTACTTTTGATATGATCCTTTATGTCTAAATCACTTAGCCGTATTGATCTTTTTCCACAATGCAATGTGAGATACTGCTCTTTACCTAGTTTTTGACAAAGAGGTTTCCAGTTTTCCCAGTAAGTTTTGTCTGATATTGAATTCTTATAGCAAATGCATGGATATTTCAGTTTATCAAATGATAGTTTACTAGGGACATTTATTAAAGTGTATTATTTATCTAATCTATTCTATTCATCTGCCATTTTATTTCCTAGCCAGTAGCAGATTGTTTTGATGATTAGAACTTTGTAATATCATATGAAATTTGATATGTTAGGCTGTCTTCCTTCAAATTATTTTTTTCAATTGATTCCCTTGATATTATTAACAGAAAACAAATGGATTTTGTTATTATTTTTTTCTAACTCTATAAGATAATTCTTTGGTAGTTTGATTAGTATGGCATAGAATAAAAATTAACTTTGGTAGAATTGTCTTTTTTATTATATTTGCTCAGTCTACCAATAATAACAATGGACATTTCTCCAATTATTTAGACATCTGTATTTGGACAAAATGTGTTTCACAATTGTCTTCATTTAGTCCTTGGGTTTGTCGTAAAACAACAACAACAACAACAACAACAGACTACTAAGTATTTCATGTGGTCAACCATCATATGAAATGAATTTCTCTTTCTATCTCATTGCTGGACTTTTCTGGTAGTATATAGAAATGCTAATTATTTACAGGGATCATTTTGTATCCTGCAACATTGCTAAAGTTGTTAATTGTTTGAATTAGTTTTGTAGTTGAATGTCTAGGGTTCTCTAAATACACCATTATATTAGCCAGCAAAAAGCAAGAGTTTGCTTCTTCATTGCCTATTTTTATTCCTTCAGTTTCTTTTCCCTGTTTTATTGCTATAGCTAACATTTCTAGAACAATATTGAATAATAGTGGTGATAATGGACATACTTCCTTCACTCCTGGTCTTATTGGGAAGCCTTTTATTTTGTCCCCATTATAGTAGCGAGCACCCTAGCATACACAGGATGGCGGCTAGCACAGATTCTTTGATCTACTTTTCTAAAGGAAAACAACTCAAAAAGGGTTTGCAACCTTAGTTTAATCAAACATACATCAGTTACCTAATTCAGGGGAAAAAGTCAGCACCCTGAACTTCAGAGAAAATACAAACAGAAGATACAAGCGGCCAAAAAATACAGACAGAGAAAATAACAATTCAACAGATGAACAGACAGGACTTCTAGTTGTCTGACCATCACATACCCACATAGTTAGTTACCAGGGGGAGAAGCACCAACATCTGGGTTTTCAAAGCCAGGGGGGCTGAATGGCTACACAGAGTCTCATCTGACCAAATCATAGAACTCTTCCCATAAGTGAGCCCCAAAGCAAAATCTCACATCAGAGTATATCCCTTGATTTCTATGTTTTCTAGTGTTTTTAAAATGAATAATTGTACTTTGTCAAAAGTTTTTTTTTTCCCCTGTAGCTATTCATAGAACCATAAGATATTTGTTTGTTAATTCTCATGGTGAATTATGCTTATAGTTTTCCTAATCTTGAACCAGCCTTGGATTCCTTGTATAAATCCCACTTAATCAGAATGTATGTTCTTTGTGATATATTGCTGTAATCTCATTGCTAGCATTTTATTTTAATTTTTTTTTGCATCAAAATTCATTAAGGAAATTAAGCTATAGAATTCTTTTTCTGTTCTTGATGTTCCTGCTTTAGGTATCAAAACCATATTTGTTTCATAAAAGGAATTTGGAAAGATTCCTTCTTAACATAGGTTCAAAAAATGTTTATATAGTATTGGCATTCATTCCTTAAATTTTATGTAGAACTCACCTGTGGATCCATCTGATCCTGGCAATTTTTACTTAAGAAATCATTGGTGGATTGTGCATTTTATTTTTAATATTTCATATAAGGATACTTAAGTATTCTAATTCTTCTGTTATTAATATTGGCAGTTTATATTATTATAAGTATTCATTCATTTGATGTAGATTATCAGTTTTACTGTAATATAACTGTGTAAAATAACTCCTAATTTCATTATTTTCATATTCATTGGTAGTATATTCACCAGTTTCATTTTTAATACTGGTAATTTGTCTTTCTTTATTTTTTTGTCTAAAGAAGGCATGGTTTCTCCATTTTTTAAAACTACCTCCCACTTTTATCAGTAGATTTTTTTTAAATTTTAAATTATGTTAATCTCTCCTTTGATTTTTGTGTTTTCCATTTTTGTCCTTAATTGGGGATTTTGAATTTGTTCTTTGTTAAGTTTTTTTTTTTAAGTGCATGCCCATGCAGTTTTTCCTCAAAGGTTTATGGTAGGCTGAAAAGACATCTGAGAAGTCTAATTAAATAATGCAAAAAATCCCTTCAATGGAAAATTCATTAATAATGGAAGAGAAATAATTGAGCTTATAGAAGAGTAAAATAAAATTCTGTTTGTAAGAAAAATATTTTCCTGATTGGAAATAAGAATAGTCATGATGAGATTACAAGTGTGATGTACTCCCTAGAATTGAGGCAGTGATAAGTCATGGGAGACATAGAGTCTGATATTTGACAAAAGAATTACAAATCCACTCGATGTAATAGTAGGTATAGTCGTCTTAAATAGTCTATCAAAAATTGAAATGAGTGATAAATTTTGAAAAAAAAACACATCAAACATATTATGATCTCCTAGGTCAGGAGTCACAAACAAAGGTCAAAGATTCAAATCTGACCTACCATGTCTTTTTCTACATCTCTGAACAAAGAATGGTTCTTAGAAGCTCTATTTTTTAGCTTGAAAGCTATTAAAAAAAAAAAGGTTGTAACCTAGATGTGGCTCTTGAGTCATGATTTTCCAGCCCCTTTTCTAAGTTAACACAAAAACAATTGAAATGTATGCTAATTAGATATTTATATGAGAGTTTGTTTTACAGACACTAACTAATACTATCTACAGATTTTGTCAAGTTGTTATTGCCTAGTCACTTGTAATTGGTTAGTAAATATTAGTCATTAGTAACATAAATATGTTACTTTAACAGCAATGTCACCAACATATTTTCAATGGAAGAAGAAATAAAAATAAAAGTTTATTTTTGTTTTTAATCTGAAGCTTTTGAGTCTCAGTATATTTAGAAGAAAACAACGTGGAGAAAAGTACTTGAAATGACTCACTAAAAGAGGATTCTTTCTTCTAAATATTTGCAGCTGTTAAAATGAATTTTTAATGAACTACATGTAAAGGCATCAAACACATATATAATTGCTTCCAATAAAATGAATATACTTCAAAGTGATCTTAAAACCATGGAGACAGTTACAAATATAGCTAAGATGAACTGAAGAAGATCTATCACAATGATTCCAACACGTTGAGGAAATTCTTAATTTTACTAAAATAAACACTTGGAGCATAACAGTTCTTCAGTCATCCCTTCTGTTTTAGATACTGAAAAAGTGAATTAGTTTTATTCTACCTATGTTTTAAGATTTTATAGTCCTATTATATGCTAGGTCACTAGTAAGATGATTTAGAGAATTTATATAATCTGAATCAAGACCATCAACTCAAAATCACTAAAAATGATCAAAATGTGTATAGATAAATGTAATAACTGCGAAAAAAGCAAAGAAAAGACAAAAATAGGAACTTTTCAATATATAGAATAAAGGAATTCCAGGAGTTATTTTGAGGAAAAAAAATTTTAAAAGACTTCTTTCATAACTGTAGAAATACTGAAAAGACATTAGAAGAGAAACAATGGAGCCTTTCACAAAATGATAAGTAGTATCTATCTAAAACAAAGAACAAACAATATCTTAATGGGACTGCCCATTATCACCACTATTATATAATATTGTACTAGAATATTTCTAGTTATATATTATACATATATTATAAATAAATCATATATTATAAATAATATAAACTGTATGTGTATATATACCCAATATTTCCAGCTATAACATTAATACAAAATAAATAAAAGGAATAAGAATGGGCAACAATGAAATGAAATTTTCTTTGCAGATGATATGATTATATACTGAGAAAATCATAATCAACTAAAAACCTGAATTAAACAACTGATAACTTTAGCAAGGTTACAGGATGTAAAATGAACCCACATAAAACATCAACATTTCTATATATTGTCAACATAACCCAACAGGAAAAAAATAGAAAGAGAAATGTCATTCAAATTAACTGAAGATAATATTAAATACTTAGGAGGCTGCCTGCCAAGACAAGCCCGAGGACTTTATGAACAAAATTATGAAACAATAACAGAATTCATCTGGAGAAACAAAAGATCAAGGCTATCAAAGAAATCCATGAAAAATAAGTGAAATAATGTAGCCTAACAATACCACATTTCAAACTATACTACAAAAGAGTAATCATAAAAATAATCTGGTATTGGCTAAGAAATAGAGTGGTTTATCTGTGGAAAAGATTAGGTATATGATACATGGAAATAAATATAATGGAAGTAACTGTAATCTGGTATTTGATAAATCCAAAGACCTATGCTTTAGAGGAAAGATAAAAACAGAATGAGTACATGATTTAGAAATAAATAGTACCATCATTAGCAAATTGGGGAGAATAGGAAAGATATTACCTGTCAGAGATACAGATAAGGGAAGAGTTTATCACCAAATATGTGATAAAGATAATAATGGGAGATAATATGTATATTTGGTTACATTTGATTAAAAAAAAGTTTTGGAACAAACAAAACCAATGCAGACAAAATTAGAAACTGGCGAAAAATTACGATCAATTTCTCTGATAAAATATAACTATAGGAAAGATAGGTAATTGAGCCAGATTTTGTGCCCCTGTGTATGTATGCACATATGTATATATGTATGTATATGTATGTATGCATGTGTATGTGTATATGTGTATGTGCGTAGCCATTCCTCACTAAATGGTCAAAGGTTATGAACAGGCAGTAAGCCATTATTAATTAAAGAAACGAAAATTAAAATAACTTTGTAGGACCACCTTACAACTGTCAGATTGGATAGCATGAAAGAAGTAGAAAGTGGCAAATGCTGTAGAGGAAGTGGAAAAATAGCTATACTAAAGCATTGTTAGTGGAAGTGTAGTTTAGAATGATGCATACATTTGGGAGATCAATTTGTAAATATGATGAAAGTGCTATACTCCTGTGCAAACACTTCAGCCTAACCATACCACTATGAGGTCTGTAAGCCAAAGATATCAAGGAAAAAGAAAGGGATCCATATATACAAAAATACTTGTCCCAGCTCTTTTTGTGGTGTCTAAGAATTAGAAATTGAAAAGATGTATATAAATAATTGATGAATTACTGAACATATATCAATCCAATATAATATATGTGTATGTGTTTGTGTGTGTGTGTGTGTGTGTGTGTGTGTGTGTGTGTGTGTGTGTATGGAGAGACACAGATTCAAATACTGCACAGTAACAGCAATATCATAATGATAATCAGCTGTAAAAGACTAAGCTACTCTGATCTACCACAATTTTAAAGGACACATGATGAAAAATACTATTTAACTCCCAAGATATAACTTATAAATTCTGAGTGTATAATGAAGTATTTTTCAATTTCTTTTTATTACATTTTCTATTCATTTCTTTGTTTTGCAACATGGCTAATATGGAAATATATTTCACGTCTTTACATGTAAAATGACTGTTATGATGTTTATCCTCTCCATATTTTCAAGAGGGCTTTGAGAGAGAAAGAAAATTTGGAAATGAAAACATTTTTAAAAAACAATGAATAAAATGTGACCACTCTTTACAAAATCATAGAAGATCATCAAAGGCAATCGTTAATCCACTTTTTGTAATTTTTCAATCAACATTTAGCATGGTATTTACACATAGCAGGTATATAATACATAATTTTGATTGATTATGGAGTCACACCTCAGTAATTAAATAATTCAATAAGTATTATTAAAGAAAAAACAGAAAAAGCAAAACTGGAAAAATATATAAGGTTCCCAAAGTTAAAGAAAACCCACAAGATTTAATCTGCAAGATAAAACTCAAAGACTTTGATAAGTTTGATCATTCTGAATGATAAAATATCACTGAAGAATTATAAAGCCATGCACAAGAATATTCCCAAAAGAATGCTACTGTGAACAGCTTTTAAGGTTCAGATTACACAGTATGGTGAACACTCCATTTATTCCATTACAAATTAAGGCAAACATTCACTACAAATCACAATATAATATTCACAACATTATATCTCATCACAGAAAATCACAATAAAGCATTCACAACAGCTTAACATTAAAATGGCCACACAGTTTTCACTACAGTGGCTACAGTATTTAGAACAAAGAACAAAAGAATAATCATCTGGTTTCCCTAAGGGGGGAAACCTTCCTTAATTAATCATTCAGTCAATTCACAATACAATAATTAATACTTAATCATTCAATCTATTCACAATACAATAATCAATCTTCTACTCATGGGGCAATCATTAACTTAATCAGTCACTAATCTAGCAGTCAGTCATTAAATATCATCATTAGAAAACCATACAAACCCTCCACCCCTTGGTGTCCAGCAAACTTCAATTTCATCCAAGTGGAGGCCATCTTCATCTTGACTTGGGATGGGCTCTCTGATTCCCTGCATCCCCTTCCATGGTCCCAGCTCCTACCTGAATTCACCAGTCACCTAGATTCAGAGGCAGACAGCTACCAGGTTCTTGTCCAGTCCCCCAAGGTAGACAGCTCCCAGATCCTTGTCCAGTCCTCCAGTAGTCCCTGGCACACACTGAAGTTCACAGGGTCTGGCACATCTCAGACCCTTCACCACTTCTGTTGCCAGGAACTCAAGGATCAGCCAAGCCATAAACCAACCAAGGCTTATCCCAGTCATGCTTTTTCAGTCCTCCACCAGTTCAGCTGGCCTAAGACCCAGTAGAAAACAGCCTTCCAGGCAGCAGCAGCAATACTGGCTTTCCAAGTGGCAGCAACAGCCACATTCGGCCTTCACCAGATTCTTGTCTCAGGAAAACTCCAACTCGGTTCTCAGTAATCTTCCAGATGCTGGGAGAGAAATTCTCTCTCTCACTCTCTCTCTCTCTCTCAAGACAACTCCAACTCATTTCTTCAGTCCAGCAGCCCAGCTCCCAGATACTGGGACAATCCTGCTTCCTCCAACAGGAGCCACCAGGAGGAGCATTGCAATTCTGTCTCTCTGTCTTTAGAAGTCTTATATACACACACTGGCCTCCTTTCTCAGCCAACACCCTCCTGCCACACCATGACCGTAGAAGAGCTCATACCTTCCATACTTAGCCCTAAGTAACTAAGTGCTAAGTATCTGCTAAATTGATTACTGTTATAAGAATCCTATATTAATGGTCTCTGGAAAGCATAGTTTGATACCACTATACTGCCCATAAAACTTTATGTCATACTCTGTATAATATAAAATTTTTAAAATTATTCTAACATATTGCACTTATGAACTTCATTCTTGTTGGATTGCATTTGACTGAATTGGGTAGAGTAAAAGTTTTGTGGAAATCTGAGAGTCATTACATCCAAAGCAGAAATTAATATCCAAACAACTACAACCACAACCTCCTCACACCCATACATTCACACACCCACACATAAACAAACACTCAGGTTTAAAACCTAGATATTATCTTTGATCTTTTCTCACCCCCTTGACCCTGTCTGCATATAAAATTATTTGTGATGCTTTATCCATTCTTCCTCTTCAACATGCACTGAATATATCTGCCTTTTCTCTGTTTAAATGTCTACTATCCTGATCCAAGCCCTTATATCCTCTTGACTGTACTATTTCAATAGCTTTTTCTTTTTTTTGTTAATCGTAATTTAGTTTGTCCAATTACATGTAAAGATAGTTTTCAACATTCATTTTTGCAAGATTTTGAGTTTCAATTTTTTCTCCCCCTCTTCCTTTCTTCCACCTTTCCCAAGATGGCAAGCAATCTGATATAGATAATACATGTGCAATCATGAAAATATATTTCCACATTAGTCATGTTGTGAAAGAAGAAATAGAGTGAAAGAGAAAAGTTACAAAAATTTAAAAAAAGACAGTAAAAACAATATGCTTCAATCTGCATTCAAACTCCATAGTTCTTTCTCTGGGTGTGAATAGCATCTTCCATCATGAGTCTTTTGGAATTGTCTTAGATCATTGTATTTCTGAGAAGAGCTAAGTCAATCATAGCTGATCATTACAGTGTGACTGTTACTGGTTACAATGTTCTCCTGGTTCTTCTCACTTCACTCAGCATCAATTCTTGGAAGCATTTCCAGGTGTTTTTTAAAATTATTATTTTAAATCCACCCACTCATCATTTCTTATGTATTACATTACATTCACATACTATGACTCATTTTTCCATTCCCCAAATAATGGGTATCCCCTCAATTTCCTTTACCAAGCTGTTGACTTGTTTTTCGTGATTTTCTTGCATCTCTTTCATTTCTCTTCTTAATCTTTCTTCTATCTTTCTTACATAATTTTCAAAATCCTTTTTGAGCCCTTCCATGGCCTGAGACCAATTCATATTTTTCTTGGAGGCTTTGGATGTAGGATCTTTGACTTTGTTGTCTTCTTCTGAGTGTTTTTTGTTCTTCCTTGTCACCATGGTAACTTTCAATAGTCAGAGTTCATTTCTGTTGTTGGCCTATTTTCCCATCCTATTACTTGAGGGTACATTGTCCCAAGCTTCAGGGATTTTGTACAGCTGTTCTCAGAGATACATCCAGAGACTTAGCAGTTTTCAGTTCCCCTAAGGTAATACGATCTGAGGAGAGGTGTTTAATACTCTCCTGGCCTATGCTCTGGTCTGTGAGTGACTCTTTTCTGACCTGGAAATGTGAGCAAGGTGCCCTGCCCCTCTACTGCTGCCCCAAGCTCTGCTGTGTTAGTTCTCCTACTCACCCTAAGACTTCAACATGGGTCTAGGAGTTGGATTCTAGTTTGGGAAAACCAACAGAATCTTATCTCAGTGCTAGCAGAAAGACCTCTGTAATTTCCTTCTGACCAATTGATTGACTTCCTTACTGTCTGTGGGCTGAAAGTTCTAGAAGCAGTCACTGCCACTGCTGCTAGCAATTTAGTCACTCCCAAGTCCTGCTCCTGGTTTGCTATTGCCAGGGCTGTGCTGGCATAGCATGTGTTGAACTGAGCTCCTCTCTCACCCTGGTGGGTGGATATTTCATGCTAATATCCAAGTTGTCTTGGGCTGAAAATTTGTTTCTCTCAGTGTTTTTGTGGGTTCTCTTGCTCTAGAATTTCTTTACAATCATTTTAAAAGGATCTGGAGGTTTTGGGGTATAGGTCAGAAAAGTCCCTGCCTTTACTCCACCATCTTGGCTCCACCTCCCTGCAGCCAAAAATGCTACAAGCCAAGACTAAAGTAGAGGGAGTGTTGGTGCATGATTTTTTGTTTGGAGATGACTTTGCACATTATGCTGTCTCTGAAGCAGAGATGTACCAGCCTGTAACTCCCTGCACAAGCAGCTTCCCAAAAGAATGCTACTGTGAACAGCTTTTAAGGTTCAGATAACACAGTATAGTGAACACTCCATTTATTCCATTATAAATCAAGGCAAACATTCACAACAAATCACAATATAATATTCACAACAGTACATCTTATCACAAAAAAATCACAATATACTGTTCACAACAGCTTAACATTAGAAAGGCCACATAGTTTTGACCAAAGTGGCCACAGTATTTAGAACAAAGGACAAAAGAATACTCATCCAGTTTCCCTAAAGGGGAAGCCCTCCTTACTTAATCATTCAATTATTTCAAAATACAAGTCAGTCATTCACTCATGGGGCAATCATAAGTTAACTTAATCAGTCACTTGTCCAGATTCACAATTACTAAGTATCATTAATCACTAAATACAATCATTAAAAAATTACACAAACCCTCCACTCCTCAGTGTCTGGTAAACTTCAATTACATCACCCGTTCAATATTCAAGGAGAGGCCTTTTCTTCATCTTGAATTGGGGTGGTCTCTCAGATTCTCTGGATCCCCTTCCATGGTCCCAGAAGTTACCTGAATCTACCAGTCACCTGGATTCAGAGGCAGACAGCTCCCAGGTTCTTATCTAGTCCTCTGGGCAGTTCTTGTTACACACTGAAATTCATGGGGTCCAGTACATCTCAAAACCTTTACAACTTCTGTTGCCAGGAACTCAAGGATCAAACAAGCCACAAACAAACAAATCCTTATCCCAGTCATGCTTTTTCAGTACTCCAGTAGTTCAGCTGGCCCTAGGACCCAGAAGAAATCTCAGCCTTCTTGGTGGCAGCAGCCACTTCTGCCTTCACCAGATTCTGGTCTCATAGAAAACTCCAACTCAGTTCTCAGTCCAGTAGCAGCCCAGCTCCCAGATGCTGGAACAATTCTGCTTCCTCTACCAGGAGTAAAAGTTCTTGATTCTGTCTGCCTCTCCTCTGGAGCTCTTCTTAAATACACACACACACACACACACACACACATTGGCTTCTTGTCTCAGCCAACCCCTTCCTGTTATGTCAGCAATAGGAGACAGAGATCACACCTTCTGTTTTTTTCACAGAAGTACTTAGCCCTTACTAAGGGCTAAGTACCTGCTAAATTAATTACCATTACATAGCCTCACATTGGCACCAAGTATAGATTGATTCTCTGCTGCTTGTCTCAATTTTTACTTTATAGTTAACATCAAGAAAATACAAGTGCTCCAGCAGAGAGCATGGCACCATCTATATATGAAACCAATAGTTACAGAAATTGGAAAAGTTTTAAACACTATGGATAAGTTCCCTTACATTGGCATTATACTTTCCAGGTATGTACACATTGATAATGAGACACATTGCCAGAGCTAGCTCAGTGTTTGGGAGGCTCTGAAGAAAGGTGTGGGAGAGACTATCAAACTGAAGGTCAACAGAGCTATTATGCTGACCATGTGGTTGTATGCCTGTGAAATCTGGACAATATACCAGAGCCATGACAGGAAACTGAATTATTTCCATTGGAATTGTCTTAGGAAGATTCTGAAGATCACCTTGCAAGGTAAGATATCAGACACTGAGGTCCTTTCTTGAACTGAATTGCCAAGTATTCAATCTCTACAGAGTGCAATTCTGGTGAGTTGTCCATGTTGTTCAAATGCCAACTGTTTGGTTGGCAAAAAAGACTATTTTATTGAAACCTAATATAAGGCAAGTACTCAAATGGTGGTTAAAAGAAGCAATACAAGGACACTCTGAAGGTCTCTCTGAAAAACTCTGAAATTGATTGTGTGATATGGGAGACACTGGCACAAGACCATGCAGCATCATATGTCCTTATTAGAGAAGGTGAGGTACTCTATAACTAAAGCAGAATTGAAGTACCTAAAAGGAATTGAGAGATGTGAAAATTTAGAGAATCTACCCCAAATGTTCACATGGACTATTTGTGCCCTACCTGTGGTAGAACATGCTGAGCTCACACTGATCCAATCAGCCACAAATGGACACACTGTAACTTGACTCTAAAATAATTATGGACATTTTAATCTTTTTTGAGAATGAAGGACCACAACCAACCAACCAATTCTTTATGTCTAAATCATGTATCTATTTTGACCATATTTTGGTGTACAGTGTGAAATGTTGCTCTATGCCTAGTTTTTGTCATACTATATTCCAGTTTATCCAGGAGTTTTGTCAGTTCTTAGCCCAGAAACTGGAGTCTTTGAGTTTATCACACAAAAGATTATTCTACTCATTCACTACCATGTCTTCTTTACCTAATCTATTCCACTGATTCACCACTCTATTTCTTAGCCAGTACCAAAACATTTTGTTGAATGTTGCTTTATAATATAGTTTTAGACCTGGTATGACTATGCCATCTTCCTTTGCTTTTTTCCATTAATTTCCTTGATAGTCTTGGTTTTTTGTTCTTCTGGATGAATTTTGTTACTATTTTTCTAACTCCATAAAATATTGTTGGTAGTTTGATTGATATGGCACTGAATAAGTAAATTAATTTAGGTAGAATTTTCATTTTATTATATTTGTTCAGCCTACCCATGAGCAACTGATATTTCCCCAGTTGTTTAGACCTGATTTTTTTTCTCTGTATTTTGTAATTTTGTTTATATAATTCCTGGTTTTGCCTCAGCAAGTCAACTACCATATGTTTCATATTGTCTACTGTTATTTTGAACAGAATATGTTCTTTTGTCTCTTACTGCTGAGCTTTGTTGGTGATATATATAAATGCTGATGATTTATGTGGGTTGATTTTATATCATGCGACTTTGCTAAATAAGTTATTTAGTTGATTCTCTAGGATATTGTAAGTATACCATCATAAGGGGACAGAGTCAAGATGGCAGCATAGAAGAAGGAAAACTGATGTGTGAGGTGATTTTGGGCTCCCTGTATAACCACCTCAAATATCTATAAAATATGACTCTAAACAAATTTTAGAGTTCTAAAACCCACAAAGTGACAGAGAAACCAATCTCCCACTGAAAGCAGCTGGCAGGCAGACAGGAAGGGTTCATCACAGGGGACTGGGAGCAGAGCCCAGCCTTGCATGGACCTGTGGTTTTAGCCTTAGGGCAGCTCGACAAGTCCACCTGGAGCATTCTGGAGAGTGGATTGAAATAACTCACCAATCACCTCTTGAAAAAAGATCCCCAAAAGAAAACTAGGAATGTTATAGCCAGGTTTTTGAGTCCTCGGATCAAGGGGAAAATATTACATGGTGCCAAGAAGAAACAATTTCAATATTGTGGAAACACTATCAGGATAACACAGGATCTAGTGGCTTCTATCTAAAGGGATTGTAGGGCCTTGAATATGACATTCCAGAGATCAAAGGAGCTAGGATTAAAAGCAAGAATCACCTACCCAGCAAAATCGAGTGTAATCTTTTAGGAGAAAATATAGTCACTCAATGAGGTGGAGGACTTTCAAACATTCTTGATGAAAAAACCAGAGCTGAATAGAAAGTTTGACATTCAAATACAAGAAGCATGAGAAGGTAAATAGGGAAAAGAAATCATAAGGAATATATAAAAGTTGAACTACTTACATGCCTACATGGAAAAACAATAATTGTAATTTATGAAACTTTTCTCAGTATGAGGATAGTTGAAGGGAACATAAATGTTTATATATATGTATGTATGTATGTATATGCATATGTATATGTATATGTATGTGTATATGCATATGTATGCATATACATATGTCTATATAGGAGGGTGTATATTTGTATGAATACATATGTGAGTGTGTGTATATATGTGTACAATTATACATAGACAGAGGGCACAGGATCAATTGAATAGGAAGGGATGATATTTAAAAGGTGAAATTGAGAGGCAGGAGAGGAATATAATGAGAGGAGACAGGGAAAGAT
>CM053580.1:86269199-86311008 GCA_028627135.1 Pseudochirops cupreus
GTACATATATATGTCTATATAGGAGGGTATATGTGAATATGAACACATATGTGAGCATGTGTATATATGTCTACAGGCATACATAGACAAAAGGCACAGGATTAATTGAATAGGAAGTGATGATATTTAAAAGGTGAAATTGAGAGGTGAGAGAGAAATATAATGAGAGGAGATGAGGAAAGACAGAATGGGGTGAATTATCTCATGTAGAAGAGGCAAGGGATAACTATTACTGTTGAGGGAAAGAACAGGAAGGCAAAAGGGAATGAGTCAACCTTACTTTCATTGAATTTGGCTTAGGGAGGGAATGAAATACACATTGTATTGAGTATGTTGCCCCACAGGCAGTAGGTGGGAAGGGGATGGGAGGGGGATTATGGAGAGGAGGGCAGTTTGGGGGCTATGGTAGTTGGAAGCACACCCTTTTGAAAAAGGACATGGTCAAAGTAGAGAATAGAACAAGTGGGGTGGGTGGGATAGGATAGAGGGAAATATAGTCAGTCTTTTACAATATATCTACTATGGAAATTTTTTGCATAATTACACATCCATAACCTATATTGAATTGCCTATCTTCTCAGTAAGGATGGGTGATGAGGGAGGAAGGAAAAGAATCTGGAATTCAAAATTGTGAAATTGTATATTTAAATATTATTATTATCATTGCTATTATTATTTACATGCAGCTGGCAAATAAGATATACAAGAACTGGTGGGTTATGGAGATCCATCTTGCCCTACTGGAAAGTAGGAGGAGGGATGGGGGAGGATATAGGAGAGAGCAGATTGGGGCAGGGGATATAGAGTAGGATTGCTGTTTTGGGGTAGGGGCTTGGGGAAGATAGGGAGAAAATTTGTAACTCAAAATCCTGTGGAAATGAATGATGTAAACTAAAAATAAACATAAAGTTTGATTTAGAAAATAAAATAAATTAAAATCAATTTTAAAAAATTTTAAAAATAACTACAAATATAGAAACAAAACAAAAAAAACAACAACCATTGGAAACCCATTTTTAATTTAACTCTGTTCTATAATAAGCCTGCATTTTTAATAGAATTAAATATTATGATATGATACTGATTTTAATGTAACCAAAAATAACAAATATAGAAACTAGAGATATATCTAAATAATAATCTAAATACAGACAGATAGACATTTACACAGACATTTAGATAGATTAGAGAGAGAAAGAAAGAGAGATGAACTGAATTTCAAATCTATGACTCTTCCCCCGCCACCCAAGTATCTACAATAAGATAACATTTTTTTCAAAGCATCTCTTAAGGCTGCCCTTCTGACTGGGAGTTAGACAAAATCATATAATCTCTTTTAGTGGAACAGAGCTATAGTAATTTGTCCATTCAGGGATTACACGCAAACACTGGTCATATTTGCACCTTGTGCTGGCTAACTGACCACAAACTATGCATAATTAGAATACATCCATGCATACAGACAAACACACATTCTAATTATCTATCAGTCTATCTGAAATGTATACATGTGTAGTGTTTACCTTCAAGCATTGTTGTGAAGATCAAATGAGATTATATATGTAAAACACTTCACAAAATTCAACCACTTTATAAATATGAGTTTTTAAATGTGCGACAAAGATATCTAAGTTGCATAGTAGACAGAGTGCCAGATCAGGAGTCAGGAAGACTGATATTCCAGAGTTCAAATCTGGCCACAGACACTTACTAGCTATGTTACCCTGGATAGGTCACTTAACCCTGTTTGTCTCAGTTCTTCAACTGTAAAATGAGCTGGAGAAAGTAATCCCAGGCCACTCCAGTATCTTTGCCAGGGAAATGAGATCACAAAGGAGGTCACAAAGAGTTATATGAGACTGAAAAATGACTGAATAAAAACAAGGACAAAAACAAAAATAACAGCAGCAACAATAAATATAGGACAACCCATTTTCAACTTACCCCAGTTCTATAACAAGCCTAGATTTTTTTATTATCACTGAAAATAATAAATGAAGAAACTAGATGAATTTTTTTGGGAGAAAAACCAAACTATCTCTGCAGTTGGATATGTTTGTACTAATATATTTCTAACTTGAACATAAGATCCAGTTTTCCATTTCACCTTCTTGTTATTTAGATGTTTTGTATACCTTGCATCCTGGAATTCAGTGAAATGGAAATAGCTATTTGGAAAAATATTACTTATTGTGACCAAGTTATCAGCTCCAAATGAACTGAGAAAATGCCCAAAAATGCTTTTGTCCTGGACTTGGGCTTTGCTTCTGGCAGATTTCACAGATGATGTTTTCACCAGCAGCATTAACAATCCACTGGGCCTACTGAAGTATTTTCTTAAAGTTATATAAGTTAGGAAAAACCTCATTACCTATTTGGATAATATATGGAGAATAAAGGTCTTAACAAATGTGAATGCTTGATTTTTTAGCTAAAGATTGACACATGTATACACACTTGAAGTAACTGAAACTTTAGAACCAAGAGGGATCTTAGATATTATCTACTCCATGTTCTTTGTTTTATAGATAAGGAAACTCAGGTAGCATCCTAGCCAAATTAATATAGATAAGGGAAAAATCAGACTGCAAGATAAGTTTACTTACACCCATTTCTCTGCTTTCATTAATAGTGTCCTATGTTCTTCAGTAAGAAACTTTCTTCAAGATCTGTCATCCTCTCCCCTGCCTTCTTTCATTGTAATGGTTGAAACATTTTCATATGTAGGGAAAAAATCATGTTACTTTGATATGTCAGTGGATCTATAATGTCATTGTATATTCCCATCAGTGAAATAAATTGTAATCCATCCATGTTTACTTATCCTCTGTGGCAACTATCCAGGTGCTCCCAGATACCCTCCATAACCAATATTCCAGAAGTCTTGCCAAAGCATGGACACTAATGAAGTATGCGGGCTTTTTATTGCAATGACTAACATACCTTCCATTGTGAAAGAATATTTTTATGATATTAGCTCCTTTGACAATTTTATAACAAAAATGTTCTATTGATGATGTCCTATAGCCTCTTCATTCATACCATGCAACTTTCCTTTGGCTAAACTGCTAATTAAATTCTTCAAAAATTGTGATCTACTATATTGTATGGCTAGATATGAACAACAGAAGGGGGAAAAAAGTGACTCTGTGTACATGTTATACATTATATATTATAATTATTTAGAGTGATAGTGTAATTACTACTACTATATTTCTAGTGTTGTATGAATATGTGCAGGCAGATTGATACATAAATATGATTATGTATACATAGTATTTATGTGCATATAAACAAATACATGCATAATAATATAAATACATAATTATACACAATGCACCTGTATCAGCAAGCACCCTAGCATACCCAGGGTGACTGCTAGCACAGGTTCTTAGATCTACTTTTCTAAAGGAAAGCAACTCAAAATGGATTAACAGTCTTACTTTAATCAATCAAACAAATATCATTTACTTAGTTCAGGAGGAAAAGTCAGCACCCTGAACTTCAGAGAATGCAAACACAAGTTACAAGCAGACAAAGAAACAGATCAGCAGACAGGCTTCCAACCATCTGACCGTTACATCCATACCTGTTCAGTTACCAGAGAAGGAAGCATAAACATGTGGGTTTTTCAAAGCTGGGGGGGCGGCGTTCAACGGCTTTCCAGAGTCTCATCTGGCCAAATCACACAACTCTTTCTAACTCTTTGGGAGCCCCAAAGCAAAACCACACATCAAGGTGTATATATAGCCTTCTCCTGGATCAGAGAATGTCACAGCCCTCTTGACCCCACTGCCCAATCACAAAGCAACAAGGCACCAGCATTCCAGAAAAACAAGCCTCCTGCCACAGGTTCCATGTGACCACATTCAGCCTATTATGGGGCAGAGTATACTTTCAAATCGGGGAAGATTGCCAGAGCCACTTAAGCCTATGAAAGGGCCTAGGGGCAGGGAAGATCTTCAGATTCCCATAACAGCACCTTTTTAAAATAACCTTTTAAATTCAGTTTACTACATGGTTCTCCTTTACCTTGAATTGAAAAAGTTTCTAACACCCCCCAAGAACTGCTGAGGCAAAAAACTAGTCCATTATACTTTTGTGCAACTTTAATTTTGAGAATTCTTCTTCTTGTTGTTGTTAATGCTTTTGTTTTGCTATTGTTGTTTTCCAGACATGAAGCCTAAATTTGCTTCTTTTTAATTTCCTTTAATTGCTCTTAGTTCTACTCTTTACAGTAAAGCAGAAGAAATCTAATCTTTCCTCTTCATGAAAGCCCTTCAAATACTCAGAGAGAGAGAGATGCATTTTTCAAGAATAAGCATCTTTCCCATACTGTGCAACTGATTCTTAGATGACACTGACATTGACTCAAGACCCTTCAAAGTTTTGGTTGTCCTCCTGGGTGCAATTTCTACCTTCTCGATGTTGTTTTTAAACTGTGATACTCAGAACTTAACATGACTTGCCAGATGAGGTCTGATAAGAGCAGAGTGCAGAGGGACTCCCAGCATGAGGACTTTCTTATTCCTGGAAGGAATATGTGTTAAGGTAGCCCAACATCCCATTAGCTTTTGTGGTTGGCTACCACATCATTCTGTTATCTGACTCATATTGAGTTTGCAGTCTACAAAAACTCCATTTTTTTTTCAGAACATCTGTTTAATCATGTCTCACATCTTGTATTTGTAAAGCTGATTTTTTTGTATGCAAAGTTTATGACTCTACATTTATCTTTATTGAACTTCATCACATTAGGTTCAAGGAATAAGAATTTATAAAGTACTTATTTTGTGCCAGATAATGTAATACGTTCCGGGATACAAATATAGATTTAAAAAAATGGTTCCTGAAGGAGTTCACATTATAATGAGGAGAGACAATATGCAAACTACTATGTACATTGAAGATTTATATAATTTAGAGAAATGGTATTTTCATAAGGAAGGCATGACAAATAGGGGGAAAGGAAACAAGCAAAATATTTTTAGCTGAGATGTGATTTGAGCTCAGTTTTGAAGGAGTCAAGGGAAACCACAAGAAGTAAGTGAGGAGAAAGAACATCCCAGACATGGGGTATAGCCAGTGAAAAGACTCCAAGTTAAGCTACAGAGTAAGTTGACCGTAGCTCTACTGTGGCCTACCTTATCCAAAATAAACAGGATAGGGGAAAAGGGGGGAGTGAGTCATAATATATTAAGAAGTTACATTTATGTGAAATTTTTGAGCATGCACAGCTGGAATACACATGATATGCCAGATGAGGAGGAGAATATTTGGATGAAATGTATTGAGTTGCTTAAGTGATCATAGATTGATCATTTATCGTTAATTGTCAAAGGAAACACACACTGTTATGTTATTGAAAGTATAACATACACTGTTACCTAAATTCATTGTCACAGATGATAAATTTGGTAATAAATATAAATGTGAGTCAAAAACATGAAGAAAAGAATTTTATGCATCAATACAAGATACTGATTTAAAATCTAAATGCAATGGGACCACCAGTTCTATGTTAGCAGTCATAGACCTAGATTTGTAGTGTGGATAACATTGATAGTAACATTCCAGTTTTCTGAAATGAAGCAAGGACCAGCGCCTCATTGCTGAATTTCTGGATTTTCTCTTGATAGTTCATATGTATTTTAGGATTCTGACACAAAAGTATATTGCATTGCAGTTTGAGAATGTTAATCCTTAAATAGTGATATTAGTCATACTCTCTCTGTTCTGTGCAGCTCTGTATTTTGATATTCTATATTTGATTTTTAGAATTTCTTATAAGCCCTACAAGGGATGCTTATAAATTCTGGATATTTCATTCTAAATTCTTAATAATTCACAAAATGATCGAATACTATTTAAAAATATAACCATTAATGTTATAAATCTATGTAAGAAACAAATTTTAAATTCTTCCATCTATAAAAGGGCAGATTAAGTTACTATCAAAGTATATATGTTTCATAGCTCTTAATATTTGAAGCTAGATATTTTGTGTATGGACAGGGCCATTTTACCTTCGTTCTTTTATAATCAATATAGGAAAAATAAGGTACATGACAATTTTAATAAATATATTAAAATATCTTTGAATCAATAGTTGAAAAATGGAATTTGATTTTACTTTCTTAATATTTGCTTTTTTGTATTTAAAAATGAAAAATAAATTGAATTTACTTTTCAATTATTGATACAAACATATAAGAGTATTTTCATATTAAAATTGTCACATACCTTGTTTTGTTCTTTAATATATGCTTACAAAGAAGGGAATTTTTTTTTTGTTTTTATTGGAATGTGTCTTATTGTGATAGTGAGCTGTTCAATATATTCTAATGTGTGTGAATCATCTCTTCAGGGCTGTTGAAAACCATTTCTGGAAATGAATCTATGACTAATGTATTATGTTTAGTGACTGTGGGCAGAAAAAGAGTGAGGTGAGCTATAACTGGATAATCTTGTTCCTGGAATATCTGCTGAATAGTGTTATGAATATTAGGATAGGTGGCAGGGGATTCACTGAACAATCTGTGGTCAAGCACAGCTATACAGAATTTTAATAAAAGTGGTCACATGGATTGCATTAGTAATCCAAATTTAGAGATTTTTTTTTATTCTGAGAGGTTTAGTGTTTGAATTCACAATACTTCTTTTGAAAAAGTGAATGTTATAAGCAAATTTTTCTAAGTCCTCATCAATAAGTAATTACATTTCATATAGTTCTATGAGTTTATGATACATATTAATTCAAATTATTTATATAGACAGGGACCCGCACAATATGGACATAGATAAATACATAGATACATGGATAGATAGATATGATATCTATATAAAGGACACATGTATGTGAACACACAATTAATTGGTGCTTACATATAAACATGATACAATATACACATGCATAAATGCACATATATACTACATCACACATTGACACATGAAATATATACACATATAATGAAATACACATATGCACATTCCACACACATATATATATATTTGTGTATATATGTATATGTATACACACACACACACACACACACACACACACACACACACACCCCTGTGGGCCTATTGTGTCGCTTTGTACAAATATGTGTGCTCATACATATGTACATGTTCATGTGCATATGTATACCATACATGTGCCTGTTATATGCATTTGTATGTATTTGTTTGTATGTATTCCCATTGTGATGTCTATGAGTGTCTCTGCTCTGTATTAAGGGTTGGTAATTGTAGAAGAATGAATTTTAGGGCTATAAAGAGATTATTCTATTGTTACTTTTCCCCCCTTTGAAGTGATGCACTCTGTCCAACAATGCTCATGCATTTCCATTTCTTAAACATTACGAGAATGTCATAACAAAGGTTTATTATTATTTTCACTAAAAGTGATGATGGGTTTTATTATTATGATGATCATTGTCCTTACTGTTATCCAAACAATTTAGGATTTCAGAGTTTTCACCTTTGATTCAAAATGGTGTTTATAAATATTTTAAAGTTTGTAGTAGCACACACACAGAGATATACCACTTAAAAGTGTATAGTACAATAAGCTTCCATGTTTCCTCAATTATATGAACTAAACACCCTACAGGACAGGGTAGGTGGCACAGTAGATAGAGTGCTGGAACTGAAGTAGACTCTTCTCTATGGGTTCAGTTCTGGCCTCAGGCACTTACTTGTTGTGAGGCCTTGAGCAAGTCCCTTAACCCTGTTTGCCTCAGTTCTTCATCTGTAAAAATCAACTAGAGAAGGAAAAAACAAATCACTCCACTACCTTTACCAAGAAAACCTCAAACAGGGTAATGAAGAGTTGGACATGATTGAAATGGCTGAACAATAACAACAACAACCAAAAATACTTTTCTTTCGACATGTGTTGGTAGAAGTACGATTGAAACTCTTGTGTTCCTAGTACCAAATGACAAACTAACAGTATCTTTGAGAGAGACACTAGTTCATCCTATAACTTCTTTCTTAGTGATGGATGAGTCCTTTCATGATGTATTTGGGTGTTGACTCAGTTGTCGAAATCTTATTCAATTTTCCATCAGTCTTCTCTGAGATGATTCATAAAACACTCAAACCCTTCACTGACAATTCTCAATGGCAATGCAACCCAACAACCCCATGTATTCTAGCCTGGATTGCATTTTATTTCTGGCCGAGGTTAAGCTAAGAAATGTATATAGATACACTGCCCCCAAAGAAAATGTTTCTTAATACTACCTCCACTATAATTGGCTTCACAGGTACAATGCATGTGCAGGAAACAAAATAAATCGTAGCACAGAAAAAGAAAAAAAATCCTACTTAAAGTTGCAGGGCTTTTTTTTTTTTGGTTTGGTTTGTTTCAATCAGAAATCTTTCCCCTTCCCCTATACAGAACAAATCCATAACAAATTGCCAACAATGAAGAGAACCACTAGTGTGCTTTCTTTTTTAAAAACAAATTTCATTCTTTTCCACTTATTGTGTCACAAAGTCATAGGTCCTGTCAAATCAAAGAACAAAAAATCTTTTGTAAAATGTTTAATGGCAATTGTCTGGGGCTCCTGACCTATCTGAATACTTTTGGAATTAATTGTAAAGCTTGTTTGTGACTTTTTACCCATTCCTATCACTATTAAATAGAGGAAAATTGAACATCTTTGCTTTCCCTTTTCTCAGCCCATAAGATTCATGGAGAAGGGGTTGCGAGAAAAGTAAGAAAGGAAAGGAAGGGAGGAAAGGAGGTAGATAGAAGAAATTACTTCTTATACAATAATTATTTCAGGAGGGAGGGAGGGAAAAAAAAGAAATGAGTATCATCACTTTAGTAGTGGAAAATGAATTTTCTAGTCCTAACTTCAATCAAATTTATGTTAAGAAATGCCTCTGCAACCAATGATACAGAAATTTCACATAGTGCTATATATGGCATTGTATCAGAGACTATCTAGTCCAAAGCCCACATTTTAGAGATAAAATCACTGAGAGGAAAGAGATTGTGACATCTCAGAATCTCAGAATCTGACCTTTGAGAGGGACCTCAATGAACATTTAGTTCAATTAATACAGAAAAAGGAATTTCCACTACAATATACAATGAAAACCAAGTCAACTGACTTCTAAGGTGGGAGAACTTGAAGCCTCATAATGCTGTCATTCTACTTTTGGACATCTCTAATTGTTAGGAATATTTTTCCTAAGGGAAGTTTAATTCACATATTTTCTTTTTCTATTTTTATTTTATTATTTTATTTTTTAATTGATTTATTTACTTTTAGTTTACAAGATTCAGTTCCACAATCCTTTGAGTTTCAAATTTTCTCCCTTCCCTCTCCACCTTCCCCCCCCCCCCCAACCATGGCAGCATGCAGTCAAGTATAGGATCTGCAAATACTTTCACATTGGATGTTAGTCTGTTTGTATAGAAGGGTTGTAACCAATGGAGTGAACAGTGGGAAAGAAGAAACAAAACCAAACATGGAAAAGAACTATAGCATGTAGATTGCTTCAGTCTCCATTTAAACAATTGACATATTTTCAATGACCACCCATTGATATTGGTATCAAGAAATCTTTTAGTAGTAATAACAAAAATATTTAATATCCACAAATTATAAAGAATTGATACAAATATATAAGGGCACAGCCATTAGACAAATCATGAAAGGATTGTAACAATTTATAAAAGAATATATAAGTATTGTAAACAAGCACCTAAAGTTGTTAAATTTGACTACCATTAGGAACAAATTTGATGTATAATTTCAAGTCCATGAAATGTCAGAAGATAACTAAAAATTACCAAGTTCAATGATAATGCATTATAGAGAAGTAGGTACTCTTATACAAAGTACTAAAATTAATATGAGAGTACAAATTACATTACAAAAAAGTTTCTCTTTCTCTCTCTCTCTCTTTCTCTTTTTCTTCCCATCTCTCTTTTTCTTTCTCCATCTCTTTCTTTCTCTTTGTGTATATGTATGTATTCATATGTATATATATATATATACATATGTACATAATTATGCATATATGTATATTATACATTTTATATATCTATATATTATTTAAGTGTATTTTAAATATTAAGTATAACATTTTAAGTGGTAATCATTAATATGTCTTTGTTTTCATTTGAATGTATAAAAATACTGGCAGTATAGCATGTTGGTTAGATTTTTGGGCTTCTAGTCAAGGCAATCTCAGTTCAAATCCTGCCTCTGACACTTGAAACCTCTGTGATTCTGGGAAAGTCACTTGACTTATGCTCTATTTCCCTCAAGTAATTCCTTAAGCTCTATGTACTAAATCATAGACAGTTTGCACTTATGTTAGAATTTTCTCAATGTTGATTGTAAAAGTTCTTTGAAAATAATTAATAGCTCTCATCAAGTACTGCTTTCACTAGTTAATTTCATTCCTGAATAATTCACTTACTTCTTGTTAGCATAACCAAGATTATGGGACATAGGGACATTTGTTTACAACAGGTCTACACAAGTTAGACTGCTAAAGTAAGGCAGATGTATTCCTAGAGGTATCTATTACAATTGCAATAGGGCAGTTACATGACCCTGCACGTGCTGAGAATTGTTGAGCTGAGATCCCTCAAAAGCAACTTGCTTGTTGACCTCACTGCAGTGATATTAATACAGCTGATGACTAAGTTCATTCTCATACTAGCAGGGGAAAAAGAAAATCTCTAATCATTTGACAAAGTGATTAGTCAGATTCAGAGTAGGATTCATAACTCCTCTAGGTAGCTAATATTCTACCTATCTAAATTATTTAAATGATTAGCATATTGCTTTTGATGGCTTGAAATAATCTTGCATTTGAATTTAAAAATAAATATCCAAGACAAGATGATTGATTCACACTTCCTTACCCTTATCAGCCACTTCCTGCTGGGAAATGTATTCCTATTAACTACTATTTTACATGATTCATTCTAGGATTATAGCAATTTTAAAAAGGACCTAGCACAGGTCTCTGGCTGATTCCCGGTGAGCAGAAATCTCCTGTGGATGGAGTTTATGACCATTGAAAGGTGATGGTAACTAATGAACTATTGTTCAGCAAGACTCAATTACCGTTAAAGGTGACAAATAAATTTTCAGGCCATGGTTATAATGAAAAAAATTTAAGGAAAGATGAGATCAACAATAAAAAAATACACAAAGATGAATTTAGCTGTTTAGAATTTTGTACATCATGTTTTAAAAGTTAGAATAGTGGAATATATCATTTCTTAGGTACAGTTCCAGTCCAATTACTTCTAGAAAAGAGCAAATAAGAAAATGATTCAGGGATAGGAGAAAGAAAAGAAAAGTGAAATCATTTCATCTCAGGTTTGTACCGAGAGAATCTCTGTGAAGCAATACCCAATTAGTGAGACTTCTTTATTCTTGCTGTATGCAACTTTACCTATTTATTTGTCATGAATTTAAAGTATCTAACTAGGCGTTCTGTTATGTAACTACTAATCTGAGTGTGGAGAAAAATAGAACTTTTTACTATTAATCGTGTATACTTTTAGTATTAGTTTCTAGGTACTAGAGAATGACATGTATCAGGGATGAGTCATTTTTTCTTTGGTTTGCTTTTTCCTCTTTGATACGGTTGTTGTTGTTCAGTTGTTTCAATTGCGTCTGATTCTTTATGACCCCATTTGGGGTTCCCTTGGTAAAGATACTGGAGTGATTTGCCATTTCCTTCTCCAGCTCATTTTATAGATGAAGAAATGATGCAAACAGGGTTAATAGACATATCCAGAGTCAGACAGCTAGTAGGTGTCTAATATAATAGAGTGATTCAAATGATGAGTGGAATGAGTGCTGGGTCTGGAAGTTGAGGACCTGTGTTCACTTGCAACCACGTTGTGACAACCTCTGTGACACTGTAAGTTATCTCACTCTCTACGTGTCTGTTTCAACATCATTTAAAAAAAGTGAATTGATGATTTCTAGTGCCAAGATAGAAGAATGAGGAAGGAACCCTCTGAAGCCTCACCAAATTCTCCTCCAAACAACTAGAAAACCACCTCAGAATTGATCTCAGAGCAGGGAAGTAGCAGAATACATTTCTCTCACTGGCTTGGGAGGGAAGCAAGGTCCAAGAGCAGCAGCAGTAGCCAACCTCAAAGTAGGTGCCAGCCACAGGTTTCCAAGCTTAGGACAATATATCAAGGCCCTACCCTTCTGCAAATCAGCAGCCCCCTAGGCAAGTGAGCAGTTCATACAGTGCAAAAAGGTCCCACCCCAAGGAATCCCTCCGCCACATTGGCCAACAGCAAGACCTTAACCCCATTGCTAAGCAGTAGTAAAGCCCCACCTGGGGTTAGTCAACAGTGGGACCCTGCCCCTGGGGCCTACCGGCAGAGAGACTCTGTTTGCACAGCAATCCAGCATCAGGTCACCACCCCTAAGACAAAACAGCAACTAGGCCAGCCAGGAGAAAGAATCTGTTACCATAACAACCCAGTAGCAAGGCCTCACTCCTGGATCAGGCCAGAACCAAAATTCCCTACACAGGGGTTGTGTGTAGTTTGTCCTTCATTCTGGAAGAGGACAATGACATCAGGGAGGTTATGAAATAACTTGTAATTGACTTTGGTTGAGGATGGGCTGCGCAAAGTCACCAACTTCACTTTCTTCTCCAGAGCCATCTGGGTCCAGTGACCAGATAGTGATCAGGAAGACTGGAGATGGCCCAGGATGTAGTGGGAAACTCTGGCTCTTTTAAGCTAAGGTCTTTTCAAGTGCTCCCTTTGAGTGAGGCAACACCCATTCAGTAAAAGCCTCTTTAAGAAGTGAATCAAGAGATGGACCCTTTAAGAAAAAAGAAAAAATCAAAAATCAAACTGAGAGCAGAAGACACTCAGGTTTGCTGGCCAAAAGAGAAACAGTTACTATTTACCTACTTACATTGATTCTGAGACAGGAAGGCCCAAAATATAACCATGAAGTGGTGCTTGGACAGGGAAAAATTGTTGTCCAATCCCTGAGATACAGAGTGAATTGGTTATAAGGCTTGGTCTTTAAGGAACAAGTCTAGCCAGTAAATCCCACATTAACTAGGTAGCTTTTGGTCATCAAAAATTTCCCTTTCTTTGGGCAGAGCACCCTCAAATAAGGGGAGAGGAGACTGAAAGGAGAGGAGAGGTGAGGAGAAGAGAGGGAAAGGAAGGAGAGAGGAGTTGCCCAACTGGAACTGGTCAGCTGGATGCCCATTCAGGCATCTCAGACTACTTACAGGTTGTGGTTTGTCCTACTTTCTCTAAGGGGCTGATGACATCAGGGAGGTGGTGCTATGTCTTGCAATTGACTCTAAAATTGATTTTAAAAAGTAAAACTGTTTAGGAAAAGGTAAAAAGAGGAATTCTACTAGTGAGATGTGAGAGGGAAGAACTGACATACAGGAATTAGACATGGGAGGAGAGCTGGTAGTTCTAGAACTCTACTCATTGGGAATGGATTAAAGAGGGAAAATAAATATATATTTAGAAGGGTGTAAAAGTCTCCTAAATTCAGATAGAAACAAGAGGGTAAGGGAAAGATGGTGGAGAGAGGATAAGGGAGGGATCTTTGGGGGCTGTAGGTTAAGTAATAGCAGGGCAAGTCAGTGGGTGAAAGAAAAGTAGAGGAATCAGAAGGAATAGGAAATAAGAGATATACACAAACATAAAAATCAGCAGTAGAATTTATTAGGAAAAAAATCAGGGGTAACAGTCATGATCTCAGACAAAGTTAAAGCTAAAATTGATTTAATCAAAAGAGAAAAATAGGAAAATTACTTTATATGTCAACCACATTAATCAGTATTGTTTTAGACTATTTAAAGTAATTAGACAGTATAAGGTTGAAATATTGCTGTGTTTTAGAAAATGGAGAGTTGGTAGACTTAGAAATATATGGAAAGATTTGGACTTAAGAAGGAAGATGTTATCTACCCTCAGAGAAACAAAGAGCAAACAAGTATAATACAATCTTATCTAGATGCATATGAATATATATTTCTATATATGAATATGATTATAGATATCTAAGGATATGCCTATGTATGCAAGTATATATGTGTGTGTGCACAAAAAAGAACTGCCAAAAAGAAAGAATTCAAATATTGTGGAGCTACAATCAGGGTTACATAGGATTTGGCAGCTTCTGCTTAAAAGAAGTGAAGGGCTTGGGATATAATATGCCAGAAGGCAAAGGCGTTAGGATTACAACCAAGAATCACCTACCCAGCAAAAAGGAATATAATATTTGTGGAGGAAAATTGATGTTAAATGAAATGGAGGACTTTCAATTATTTATAATTAAAATACCAAAGCAGAATAAAAATTTTAACCTCCAAATATAAGAAACAAGGGAAATATAAAAAAGGCAAAAAAGAAACAAGAAACAGAAAACTAAGAAACTCAATAATGTCAAACTGTTTATATTTCTAGGTGGCAAGAAAATATCTATAACTCTTCACAACTTTATCACCATAAAAGCAATTAGAAGGAGTATGTGTAGACAGAGGGTATGGATATAAGGAAACTTTGGAGTGATGACAGCCCAAGAAACAATATAAAGGGGTGAGGAAGAAAATTGCAGTAGAAGAAGATGGGAGGTGATTGAATGAGGTAAATTACCCCACATAAAAGAATCATGAAAGAGCTAGAAGGGGAAAGAGGGTGTGTGAGTGCGGGGAGGGGGGGAGCTTAAACCTTACTCTCATCAAAATTAGCTCAAAAAGGGTACAACATACACACTCAGTTGGATATAAAAATTTATCTTACCCTATTAGGAAGTAAAAGAAGCGATGGGGATAAAAGAAGGGGGAAGGTTAACAGGGGAAAAAGGGAGGATATATTGGGGAAGGGAGTCATCAGAAATAAAACACTTTGTGAGGAGGGAAAGGGCTTAGAGTAAGGGGGGTGGACAAACAAGCAAAAAAAACAGTGAAAGAAATGCAAATTTAGTTATCATAACTATAAATGTGAATGGATGAACTAACCCATAAAATAGAAGCAGATAGCAGAATGGATTAAAAACCATAATCCCAAAATTTGTTTTTTACAAAAACTACATTTGAAGCAGCAAGATACACACAGGGTTAAAGGTAAGGGTCAGGAGCAGAACCTATTATGCTTCACCTGAAGCAAAGAAAGCAGAGGTGGCAATCATGATCTCAGACAAAACAAAAGCAAAAATAGATCTAACTGAAAGACATAAAGAAAGAAATTATGTATTTTACTTAAAGGTACCATAGATAATGAAATCATATAAATACTAAACATATATGCACCAAAAGGTTTAGTATCTAAAATTTTGAAGAAGTTGAATGAGTTATAGGAGAAAATAGATAATAAAACTGTACTAGTGGGGGACCTCAACTTTCCCCTCTCAGAACTAGATAAATCTAACCATAAAATAAAAAAGAAAGAAGTTAAAGAGGTGAATATAATTCAGGAAAAATTAGATATGATAGATCTTTGGATAAAACTGAATGGGAATAGAAAGGGATATACTTTTCCCTCAGGGGTCCATTTCACATAGACAAAAACTGGTTGTGTATTAGGACATAAAAACCTCACAACAAAATGTAGAAAAGCAGAAATAGGTAAACACATCCTTTTCAGATCATAATTCAATAAAATTATATTTAATAATGGACAGTCAAAAGAAAGATTAAAACTTGGATGAAATTAAATAATCTAACCAAAAAAAGTGATCAAAAACAAATTACCCAAACCATTGATTATTTCATTTGTTTTTCCCATGTCAATAATTCCTAGTTTCATTTCTCGGAATATGATAAAATGCATACAATAAATATATTCTTACCCTCCTCAACCTCCAGGCTCATGTCTACAAGGAAGTACTGAACATTCCATGTGAATTTACCATAACATATGTAACTTGTCCCCAAACCCATTATTATGGGACTCTCTGCTTAATGGCCTTTTGTGAAGGGTAGAGCAGAGTTGGTGAGATTCAGAGAGCTCCAGGATTCTACATTCCCTTTTAGGTCTCTTGAAGTTTCAAGTCTTCTTCAAGGACACTTCAAGAGGAAAGTAGCTTCAGGTGTTTCTGGCTTCCAGATTCAAGAGGGCGTATGGAAGAGATCAATGCCACTTCAAGGTTGCTAAAGGAAAACAAAAAACAAAGAAACAAAAAAACTTGGAATAATCAAGAAGCGTTGGCCAACTCTATTATGTCCCTATTCCCAGCTAACTGCAGTAGATACTTAGGGGAGTTTTCCACTGAATGAGATCCAGAATTATCTCTCTTGGTTGAGCTGAATTATCTCACTCCTAAGGGAAGAACTCCTTCCCTCTTCATTGTGTGGTTTATTTTTCCTATGTATCTTTTCTCTGATTTCTGTTTTGCTACCAGTTTGGATAAATGAATTTTCTTTATTCTTCTCTATTTGTCTTCATTGTGGAACTAGTATTTGAGAGGAAATGGGTTAAACCTTAGAAGTAAATCTTGAGGTCTTCCCTCTCTCCCATAATAATGACAATGTGATCAGAAGTCAGGTCATATCCCTTACTTCAGAAGTGGGCAACCTGCACTAGTCTAATCATACTAATGGGAAAAGATAGATAAAATTCTATCCTGACATACCCCCCTTTCCTATCTCACAATGCCTATCATACAGTAAGTGCTACATAAAATATTAACTGCCATCATCGTCATCATCATCATCATCATCAAAATTATCATCAACGAGAATAGAGTGGTATTTTACCCCAATTTCCTGCTCCTCCCCCTTGCAGGAACTAGTTTCCTTTGAAGAAGGGTGAGAGGGGTTTCTCTTTGACCACAAAACAGCTCTCACCACAAATGTGCCGGCTACACATAGAGTCCTTTCCTACACATTTAAAATAGATATATAAAAACTCAAATTAATTATTTTCTTCTCAAAATTCTCTCCCTCTTCAATTTTTGTATTTCTATCAGTAACATCATCATTCCATCAGTTATCAAGGCTCAAATTTATAGTCATTTCTCTCCTTCTTTTCCATAACTCCCCCCAAATATATAGCCACTTATCAAATATTTATTTCATTCTTCATGATAAATTTAACCGTATTTCTTCCTTTTTATGCCTACTATCACATCCTAGTTTATATGTTTTTTATGTCTTTAACTAATTAAACCTACCTACTTTTAGTCTTTTTCTTTTTCCTAATTTGTCATGTACACTACAGCCAGATGAAACAAAATTCATATGATATAATTCCTTTATTAAAAAGAAAACAATGGTTATGCACTTTCTATAGGATAAATTCCAAATACCTTGCTATAGCAATCAATGTTCTTCACAGACTTGACCCAGCAGTCTGTTCCATCCCTATCTTCTACTACATCCTTTTGCTAGCTCTTTACCCCTGACAAATTTTCGTGCTTGCTGCTCTATATTATACCCCATGCATTTCTGTTTTTGTGTAGTCATATTCTTTCCCATACCTCAAAAGCCCTCCCCTTTCCTTTCTATGTAGTCAAGCCTCAACTCATTCTTCAAGCCCAGATAAAGACATAACTTTTCTATGACTTCACAGTCATATGATAACCTCTGTCACCTTGAAGCTTGATTTTATGCACTAGTTGTATGTTTCACTTATCATATGCTAACTTCTATTATTATACTTATGAAACATTATAAATGAAAATATCCAAATAGAATATGTTTGGAAAAGGAGCTTGTTCAATCATCTATGAAGAACAAGAAATAAGGGACATGTCCACATTCTTCTAGAATGTTTAGTGATCCAGGAGGTATATTTTCTAGCTTGAAGACTTATAGACTGAAATGAGAAAGAACTACAAGGTTAAGAAGGTATTGATGGATTGGATCTATACCAATGGAGAAAGAACAGACATCAGTTAAGATAAAAAATCCAATGAAATGTTAATCAAACATAGTGTGTTCATAACATGTTTCCCACACTATATTTAAGAATTCTTGTGTGCAGAAATGACATAAACATTTGCTTGTTTCCTTCACAACATCACACCTACTTTCAATGCTTTTCCACTCTTTTCCTAAGCTGGTAGATATTAAATGAATTCTTATACTTATCTTCTTAGCAGCAAATATTGGCTTAAATATTTATTTAAATGATTATATGGTCTTAAAGGGGTTTAGCTCATGTATATCATTTATTGTATTATAAAATATAAACTCTTTTACTTATATTCATAGGGTACTATAATGCAAATATTCCATGGTGAAATTTATGGAAAATATCATATCCTATTTGTTCTTTTAAAAATAAATATCTTAATAGTTTTCCAAATTAAAATTCATGGTAACACATTAGCACCTGGATGGATATTACTTCACAAATCCAAATACTGATGCTACAGTTTGATCTAAATAACTAGAAATTATTTAGGGAATTGAGCAATTATCCAATGAATTTGATCAAAATAGTTGATAATAGATAATTCAGATGTCAAAACTTTCTCTTAATAATTAGATTGGCTAGACTGAATAATTCCAGTTATTGTTTTGAGGGTTCTTTTTTTTTTCTAGATTATGTCTTAAAGTTTACCCATCTATCACTGTCAAAGTGAAATTGAAAAGAGAATAAACTTCCTAGTCAAGTTGAAGTAATTACTCTCTTCACATTATCTACATATTTTATTTTATTTTATTTTTTAAATCTAAGTACTTTTCCTGCAAAACAAATTAATCCAAGGGACTCTGACTTTCCTGTCTGTTTAGATTTGGTTAGATTATCATTATTCTGGATTGGTAGACTTTAAAAAATATTTATACTTTAGTTAATTTCTATTCTCCTAATTGGCATGTCCCAGGTCTGAACTATTATTTCTTGCAATGTCCAACCATGTTCTTTTCAATGTTTGAACTCATTTTTATTTTGTTCTCCAGATCCTTAAACCTTCTAGCCAGAAGCCTCTCCCTCCAAGTCCTCCTTCTCTCACAACTTTTCAGTCCCCTTTTGTGTATTATCTTTTTCCATTAGAATGTAGGCCCCTTGAAGTTAGGGACTGTCTTTTTAAAATTTATTCTTATCCCCCAGCATTTTACACAGGTATTTTCCACATAGTTCTTAATAAATATTCTCTCTGTCTAATCACACACACACACACACACACACACACACACACACACACACACACTCTGAAGCAGTTTTTGGGAAGCAGATTTATTCTGTACCTAAATTGGCTGTAGAGTTCAAAGATGACTCTTGGCAAGATTCTGTCTAGTTACCAGTCAATCTCGAGCTATACACAAAGACTAAATAGAGATCCCTGTTTAGAGGAAGGGATGTCATGACCTTCATTATCTCATCAAATTACCAGTCCTGTTTAAACCTTCCTTAGGTCTTAAAGTTTGCAGCAGGTTCCTTAGCAGCATGTTTTAAAGACTTTTTTTTTCCATTTTGTTAACTATCATTTTGATGCCATCTCTTCCAACCATATATAGTCATGAATTTTCCTATCAGAATATTTGATTTGTTTGCTTTAGGGACCTCTAGACATGACCTTCAAAGCTACAAATTTAAAAATAGAATTTAACCTGTCATACGGGTGATAGATATATTTATGAATGGCTAATACAGCAAATGAAATACATAGATAAAATTATTTTAAAAAATTAAAAGAAATTAAGGACAAATAAATTAATAGTTTTCTGAATTTCTTCCTTTTAAGTACTGTCTCTCTCTCTCTTTCTATCTCTGTCTCTCTCTGTCTCTCTCTCTCTCTCTCTCTCACACACATACACACATACACACACACACACACAGGGACTTTTGGCAGGAAAGAAGCAGCTTATGTCTCAAATAATCTCTTAGAAGTGATAAAGACAGTGGCTTTGCAAAAGCTCACAGGAGAGTCTGTGTGTGATGTTAGTTCCTTGAAGAAGAGCTAAAGAGTAGGCTACTAAGAAACATTACCTTTGATCCTAAACTATTGTAAAGACTGTTCCCTCCCTGTGACCCAGTTTAGTGACTTGTCAGTAGGTCTCCTACAGTTCCACACCATTGCCCACAATTTGCATAATATAAAACTTCAGATCCAAAAGGGAGAGGGGGAAAAAAAAAAACAAGGAGTAGAACACATTTAAATTAACCTTGGACAGTCTCAGAGCTTCCCTGGCTCATTAATTTCAAAGCACATCTAGTTCGAAGTCTGCACGCAGGGTGGAATCTTCTGATTGTAACAATAAAGAATGGTGGAAAAATGATGTGGTTTAATATCAAACCAGCTCTAAAGTGTGATCTCCTTTGCAAGTTGGTCTGACAACCCGACAAGGACAAAATGTGAAATTGTTCTGGGCCAGCTCTGTAGTGACGGATTCTGAAAATCCTGTCAAAATAGAATCAAATCAGACTGCTCAGGAACATTTTTCATGAAGGGAAATCCAATCTTTGATGGACAAGTTGTTTAGCCCATCTTACATTGTGCCTTTTCTGCACATGAGGATTCTTTTAGGTTCTCTGAGTTTGTTTTGGGTAAGTGATTTATTGACATAGACTACAATCCAGCTTCAACATAATTTAACATATGTTTATGACCCATGAAAACTGTCCCTGAACAGTGTCTGTGTAAATTAAAGGCATAACTCTCAGCTTCTTTCACCTTTTCAGAGAAGGAAGACTATTTAGTCCTTCTCTAAGATTGCCTTAAGAGAGAGAAAAAGCCTCTCCTCCTCCCTTACACATATTCCACAGAGCATTAGCATAATAACATTTATTAAAGGAGATGCTGGTGCCCAGCAATTGGGAATTGCAGGTCACTCTATTTAAAATAAATATTTGCATTTAGGGGCTCAGGCGCAATCTTAATTATCACTGAACACTTAATAAAACAGGGGGAGGGTTTAAGAAATAGAGTCCTTTTTTTCTTCTGAAAAATCTTCCTGGAGTCAATCCCAAAGTCCGGTGATTAAGTAACCATATACAGTACTGTATCAGCAATGCAGTATTCACAATGCCTACAGTAACTATAAATATGCTGATATAGTTATTAATCACAAAATGGAACAGGCTCTCTACATAAGAAATATAGATAGTGCATTCATTTAAATACCAGAAAACTGAGTCCCAAAACCAGAAAGTCAAAGCCAATCCAGTAGTGCTGAAGTTGGCACACGTGGTCAAAGTAGTAAACACCCACATTCTCAAGCCTTCAAACAGAACAGGCTACCTCAGGCAAAGATCCTCCTCTCCTCACGCGTGCAACTGCTCAGCGTCCAGGCAGCTTGGTCCCAGCAGCTCCGGCCCCTGGCAGTTCCAGCCCCAGGCAGTCCTCAGCAGGAGTCCTTAGCAGAGATTCTGCCCTGCTCAAAGCAAAAGGAGTTCGCAACCGCAGCCACTGCCTGTGACGCCGCTTCCAGTCCGCACTGCACGGAGACTAGCTTGGTTCCAGCGTTCTCTTGCTCCACCCCTTCCTGCTACGTCAGCAAGCTCAAGGGGCATGGAAGATCTTCAAATCCCACTGTTGTTACAAGTACCTAGCAAATGCTAATATATCAAGTGAATTCTGGGAGATGTGAAAGCTTATGTTTTTTTAGTTTGGATTATAATATCTCTGTGAGCATAATTCAATTTTAAAAACTTTTATTGGGCATTGATTATGTATCATTCATGGTGCTAGGAGCCAGGATACAAGGACAACAATAAAAGTCCCTTTACTGAAGGAGACTACAACCTCCTGAGGGAAGGAGAAGGTACCATCTATAAAAAATATATGAAAAAAATATATCTATAAAACATATGGATAAAATTAAATACAATGCAATTTTTGGGGGGTTGGAGAAATTGCTAGCATCTTGGGTAAAGAGGTGGTACTTATGATAAACCCTGAGAGGAGATAGGAAATCCAAGAAGTAAAATTGTGGAGGGTGTAAAGGCATAGGAGAGTATGTCAGTTTGATTGTAATAAAGCATCTCACTGGGGTACTCTAGAAAATTAACTGGAAAGAGGTTCTGAAGGGGTTCAAATGCCAACCATGGAAGTTTGTATTTTATTTTAGAAGCAATAGAAGTCCACCAAAGCTTCACAAAGAGGGGAATGACATGGTCAGAACAGTGATTTGGCAACAGCAACTTGATAGCTCTTTGGAGGACTGTTAGGAGAAGGGTGAGACTTGAGACTGGGACACTAATTATGAGGTTATTTTAATTGTCTAGACAAAAGATGATGAGCCATGAGAGGAATGATCATGTGAGTGGAAAGAAGGGCTTAGATGAAATAGATCATAGCATCATAGTGACAGAGCTAGGAGACACCTCAGTGCCCATTTGTTTAATTTTATCGTTTTATAGATAAATATTCTAAAACCAAGAAGCTTGCTCAAGGTCACATAGGAAGTATGAGAGGTTGGATTTGGACACAGGTCCATGTAGCACAGTGCACAGAGTGCCAGACCTTAAACCAGGAAGATTCATTTTCCTGAGTTCAGATCTGGCCTTACCCACCACTTTTTTTACCCTGGCAAGTAATTTCCTTATCTGCAAAATGTGCTAGAAAAGGAAATGGTAAACCACTTCCGTATTCTTGCCCAGAAAAACTCTAATGGACGTGACTGGAAAAAAGACTGAGCTGACTGACTAGCCTTTGTTTCCATAGCTAATACTCTTTCCATGTTACTCAGTGGCTTCTCTGATTATAGATCATGGGATCTTAAGTTTAGTGGTCAGCTGGTCAAACCTTTTAATTTCACCAGTGAAACAACTGAGACCCAAAGAGATTGGGTAATTTGCCCACAAGTTGTAAGTTATTTAAACATGTTAAGTGATGGAGGTAGAATTGGAAAGAATTGACAATTAACTGGGGATTAAAGCTGAGGGAAAGTAAAGAGGTGACTGAACTTGAGAACCTGAGTGAATGAAAAATGCCATAGTGCCTTAAAACAAACAAGCAAAAAAAAAAAACCGAAACATAAATTAGGATAAGTGTTGAGTTTACAGGGAATTATAATGAAGTCTGTTTTGGCTGCAGTGATTTTGGCAGTGGGTGACTCAGGACTGGTGCTTAGAAGAGAGGTGAGAGCTCAATATACACATTGGTGAATGATCCATAGAGAGGTGAGAACTGAGCCCACAAGAGCTTATGTGATCTTTAGGAGAAAACAACAGTTTATGCAGAAAAGAAAGGACAAATCTTGACCCCGAGGTGAGTCCCCCAAAAGGACATGAAAATTATTTGGCAAAGGAATCTGAGTAGTATTTAAAGTTAAGAAATTTAGGAGTAAGCAGTATCATAAAAACCCAAAGAAGAGAGATAATTTGGAAGGCATGGATCGTCAAAAGCGTCACCTGCTATAGATAAGTTAAGAAAAAAACAAGTAAGAAAGGAAGCATTAATTTACCCATTGATAAATCTTTGGTGATTTGGAAATAGTGTTTTCAGTCTGATAATGATCCTGAAAACCTTCCTGCACCAAGTTAAGAAGTGAGTGGGAAGTAAGGAAGTTGAAAAGAGAAGGGTAAGCTGTGTTCTTTTTATTTAAATTTTAGCCATAAAACAGAGGAGGAATGCAGGATGAAATTTTGGGTGCACAGTAGAGACAATTGAAATTTTCATTCACTGTATTTTTAAGGATTAGGGAAGTTTCTTTTGTTACAAGGAAAGAGACAAATATATTTTTTTAAACCTAGTATCTTTTACACTCTAAACAAGGAGCTTTCCAAATATTAATTCATTTTGGCCCTCACAACAAACATATGACATAGATACTACTATTATCCCATTTTAAATATCATAAAACAGAGGTTAAGTGATTGGTCCAGGGTCACAGAGATGAGTAAGTCTCTGAGACAGGATTTGAACTTAAGTTTTCTTGATTTCAGGTAAAGTGCTCTAGCCACTGAACCATCTAGCAGACCTTACAGAAGCTACTTCCTTTTAAAGAATAAAAGAGTCAAGGAAAGATTGAAAGTGAAATAGAGGAAATAATTTAAGGGTAAATCTCCTAGAAGAGAAGCTCTTCCTTCTTAGGATGTGCCTAATAGCGTAAAAGGGGGAACTAGTCATAATTTTTAAAAATGTTCAATTTTTTTCATCTGGCTGGACCAAAGCTGGAAAGTGTATGCATATGTTGAGGGGATTTGAAATATGTAATCATGAAGGAAAGGATATTTTGGGAGGAGATGATACAGGAGTGTTGAGGAATGAAAAAGGTTTGCAGCTGTGAAGTGTGTGCATGTCTGTGTGTCTGTGTGTCTGTGTGTCTGTGGAGAGAAGAGGGAGAGAGAGAAAGAGAGAGAGAGAGAGAGGGAGTGAGGGAGAGGGAGAGAGATACAGATAGACAGAAATAGGAAAGACTAAGTAATTAGTAGGCTTTAGTGAGGGCCCAGTTAATATTATATGGCAATATATGATTTCTTATAATGTCATATAGAAGTAGAAGCAATAATGGGGCATGTGGATAGTTGGGATAATCCAGTGTTGTGGTTTTGAAGTAAATAAGCTGCTGAGGTGTATGGGATAACAGGTTTAAAGGTAGAGAAAAGCATAATGACAAACCAATAATGACTAATGGGAAAGAAGGAGAAGAAATGACTACAAGTTATCAGAAGATGTTCATTTTTCCTTTGCAAAGGATCAATGCTGTCACCTGGTGATGTCTTAATTTGCACATGAGTTGGATTTAAGTGAGGCAGAGTTTCAAAAAGTTGCAGCTTCACTCTCTTCCAGAATCATCAAAGTCCAATGGCAAGACAAAAGTCAAGATGACTGATGGGCCCAAGATTCAGGGAATGGCCTTGATGTCTTTGATATGTAACCAAGCTTTAAGTGCTCCACAACACCTGTTTCAGGCACCTTCATGACCACTGGAACAAAATGTTCTCATTTGCCCATTCTGCTGAAGGAAGTATTCACATGCTAGAGGTAAACATTCCCTTAACTCACCACCAGTCTTGAGGCTTGTTGGTTACTCTCAAAATAGTTGAGCCTGTGTGATGAGACCATGTTACCTGGGTGTGGCTGCTGTTTGGGGAGAACTAGTGCCTCTGATATGAGGGTTTGCTGAGCCCTTTTCAGGGCTACTCATCCAGCCTTGTATTCTACTTGCCTCTAACCTCTCACCCATTGTTATCAGAGGATATATAATTGATTTAAGAGAGGTGATGAAAGAAGAGATGGAAGGATAGGAAGTTGTGGTCAGAGAAAATCCAGAAATCTAGACTGTGGATGAAGAGTATTATGGGCACTGACAGTCATCCAGGCCATGGAGAGGTTGTGATTTCAAAAGATCAATCAATCAGGGAAACTTCACTAATTGCTTATTATGTATCAGGCACTATTAATGGCACTAAGGAGAAGGGGAGGAAGCAATGAAGAAGGAAACAATTATTAAATACACATTATGTGCTAGGCACAGTGCTAAGCAATTTACAAATAATTTCTCATTTGACCCTCACAAGAACCATAGGAGGAAGGTGCTAGAGATTCTGGGCAGCCATTGAGCCCCCTGGCTTTGAAAACACAGATGTTGGTGCTTCTCTTTCTGCTAAGTATGTATGTATGTAATGGTCAGACAGCTAGAAGCCCTGTCCAGTGGTTTGTTAAATTGTTTTATTTTCTCTGTCCGTATTTTTTTGTCTGCTTATAACTTATGTTTGTACTCTCTGAAGTTCAGGATATTGATTTTTTTTCCCGGTACTAGGTAAGTGATATCTGTTTGATTAATGCTAACCTTTTTTGAGTTGCTTTCCTTGAGAAAAGCAGATCAAAGAACCTGTACTAGCAGCCATCTTGGGTGTACTAGGGGGCTTGCTGTTACAGGCAGATAGAGGTTAAAGAGAATACTTAGTATCACACAGCTAACAACGGTCTAAGAACAGATTTAAATTCATGTTTTCCTGACTTTAATCACAGATTCTATCCACTGTAACATATAGATGGACATAAAAAGAAGCTGATATAAAATATTTGCTATTGTTTCTTTTTTACAGTTAATATTAATTTTATTTTTTTAATTCCATATAACAAAAAATTAACATTTAAAAAATTTAAGTTCTAAATTTTCCTCCTTTTATCCTCTCCTCCCCAAATTGAAAAGGTAAGCAATTTGATGTAGATTACATATATGCAACTCTTTCATATTATCCATGTTGCAAAAGGAAACACAGACCAAAAACCTGAAAATAACAGATGAAAAAATATGCTTCAATTTGCATTCGCACTGTCTCAGTTCTTTCTCTGGAAGGAGATGGTATTTTCCTAATTTTTTTTGAATTGTCTTAGATCATTTTATTGCTGAGAATAACCAAGTCATTCACAGTTGATCATCTAACAAATATTGCTACCATTGTGCATAATGTTTTGTTTCTGCTCATTTCACTTTCTATCAGTTCATATAAGTCTTCTTAGGTTTTTCTGAAAGCTTCCTGCTCATCTTTTCTTATAGTATAATATTATCTCATCACATTCACATAACACAACATGTTCAATCATTCCCCAATTGATTGGCATTACCTTAATTTCCAATTTTTTATCTCCACAAAAAGCTGCTATGAATATTTTTGGAGATATAGTCTATTTTCCTTTTTAAAAAATTTCTATGGGATATATGCTACAGAATTTCTGGGTCAAAGAGCATGCACTAATTTATAACCTTTTTTTTTTTAACTTAGTCTCAAATTGCTCTAAAGAATGATTGGGTGAGTTTAAAACTATACCAATAGTGAATGAGTGTCCAATTTTCTTTATATCCTTTCCAACACCTGTCATTTTCCTTTTCTGTCATATTAGTCAATGTGAGGTGGTATCTCAAGTTCTTTTCATTTGCATTTCTATATTCATTAGTGTTTTGTAGCATTTTTCCCATATGACTATAGATGGTTTTGATTTCTTCTGAAAACTGCCTGTTCATATCCTTTAAAATTTATCAATTCAGGAATGACTCATATTCTTATGAATTTGACTCAGTTTACACACACACACACACACACACACACACACACACATACATATATGTAAGAAATGAGGCCTTTATCAGAGAAACTTGCTATAAAAAATTTCACCAATTTCATGCTTCCCCTCTAATCTTGGCTATGTTAGTTTTGTTTGTGAAAAGCTTTAAAATGGAATTTCTCTTTCTATCACTTACTGTAAAATTTTGCTAATAATATATAGAATGCTGATGATTTATGTGGATTTATTTTGTATTCTGAAACTTTGCTGGAGTTGTTAATTATTTCAACTAGTTTTTTTTTTTATTTATTCTCTAGGATGCTTTAAGTATACCATTATATTATCAGCAGAGTGATAATTTTGTTTTCTCACTGGCTATTCTAATTCCCTCAATGTATTTTTCTTCTCTTATTGAGAAAACTAGCACTTCCAGAACAATATTAAATAATAGTGGTGATATTGGCTATCCATGTTTTAACACTGATAATAACTGAAAGACTTCTGGCCTTGCATTCCTGGCATAAATTCCACCTGATCGTGGTCTATGATCTTTGTGATATATTCTGTAATCTCCTTGCTAATATTTTATTAATTGCATGAATATTCATTAGGAAATTAGTCTACAATGTTCTTCCTCTGTTTTTGATCATTTTGGTTTATATATCACAACCATATTTTTTCTCACAGAAGGTAAGAGTCTTTTTTTGGCCTGTTTTTCCAAATAGTTTATATAGTATTAGAATTAATTGTTCTTCAAATATTTGGTAGAATTCACTTGTGAATCCATCTTGTCTTCAGAGTATTTTTTATTAGGAAGTTCATTTATGACTTTTTCAATTTCTTTTCCTAAAATAGGGATATTTAAGTGTTTTGTTTTTCCTTCTATAAATCTGAGAAATTTCTATTTTTGTAAATATTCATCCATTTCACTTAAACTGTCAGATTTGTGGGCATAAAATTAGGCAAAATAGCTCCTAATAATTATTTAATTTCTTCTGCATTGGTAATAAATTCAGTCTTTTCCTTTTTCATTTTGTTAATATTTTTAAAATTATATGACTTTTAAAAAAGTTATATACCAATAGTTTATCTATTTTATCCTTTTTTCCCCCCATAAAACCAGCTTCTAGGGGCAGCTAGGTGGCACAGTGAATAGGGCACTGACCATGGAGTCAGGAGGACCTGAGTTCAAATAAGGCCTCAGACACTTAACATTTACTAGGTGTGTGACCTTGGGCAAGTCACTTAAGCCTAACTGCCCTGACTCCTCCCCCCCCCCCAAAAAAAAGCAAACCAGCTTCAAGTTTTCTTTCTTCGTTGGTTTTCTTATTTTCACTTTTATTAATCTCTCCTTTGGTTTTCAGGATTTCCAATTTGGTATTTAATTGTGGATTTTTAATTTGTTCTTTTTCTAATTTGCTTTTTGTTTTTAGTTGCATGCTCAGTGTCTTGAATCTACTCTTTCTCTATTTTATTGATGCAAACTTTTAGAGATATAAATTTTCCCCTACATGCACTTTAGCTGAATCCCAAAAATTTTGCATTGTTGTCATTCCCTTTATTGAAATTGTTTATTGTTTTGATGACTTTTTTCTATGAGCCACTCACTTTAAGATTATAACAGTTTCTAATTAATCTTAATTTGTTTGCATAGCCTTTATTGAACATATTGAACAAAAAAAGATTCATTAAATATTTCTTCTCTTCTGTGTTTGGTGGTTAGGTTTTTATGATGCAATGGTCAATTTTTGTGAGGATGTCATATACACCTGAGAAAAGAAGTATACTTCTTTCTATACTCATTTAGTTTACTTGATCCTTGACCTTAAGTTCTGGGTTTTGCCTATAATATTACTGGAACTTTTCATTTTGGGACCTCTTTCAAGTGGTGTATGGTAGATTTTTCAATTTGTATTTTATTCTCTGAATTAGAGATATTAGGGCAGTTTTCAAGATAATTTCTTGAAATATGATTTATAAGCTCTTTTTATTGATCATGGCTTTTTCTCGGACTAACACTTCATGGATTAGCTCTCCTCAATCTATTTTCTAGGTCATTTGCTTTTCTAATGAGATATTTCAAATTTTCTCCTGTTTTTGCATTACTTTTATTTTGTTTTATTGTTTCTTGGTGTCTCATGGAGTCATTAGCTTTCACTTGCCCAATAATAATTTTAAGGCATGTTTTTTATTGTTGCTTCTTGTATAATACTGTGAGCCAAAGTTCATAGTTTTTCAGGTACTCTGCAACATCTAATCCTTTAAATCTCTTCCATACTTCCATTTCATATTCACAATTGATATTAAGTCATACATATGACTCTGATGGTTTTCCTTACTTTATTCAATTTAAGTCTGAATTTTGCAATAAGAAAGTCATCATCTAAGCTACAGTCAACTTTAGGTCTTGTCTTACCTGACTATATAGGGTTTTTCCAGCTTTGGTTATAAAGTATATATGCAATCTGATTTCTGTATTGACCATCTCTTGATATCCACATGTAGAGTCAGCTTTGGGGTGTTGAAAAATAGTTTTTTTTATTTCTATTGCCAGTGAGTTATCTTGACAAAATTTTAATAGTCTGTGCCCCACTTAATTTTGTTCTCCAAAGCCAAACTTGCCTTTCATTCCAATTGCATTTTGATTCACTCCTTTAGCATTACAATCTCCTATGATGAATGTGACATTTTGAGGTTGTTAGTTCAAGAAAATGTTGTGGGTCTTCATAGAACTGATCAACTTTTCTTCTTTGTTATCTTAACAACAAAGCAAAAGAGGAGCAAGAAACCAAAATGGATATCTTATGAGACTTTACAAATAGCTGAGGAAAGAAGAAAAGCAAAAGGAAAAGTTGATGGGGAAAGATATACTCAAATGAATGAGGAATTCCAGAGAATAACAAGGAGAGAAAATAAGATTTTTTCAAATTAAAAATGCAAAAAAAATGAGACAATAAAATAATGTGAAAGATAAGAGATCTCTTCAACAAAATTAGAAATATCAAGGCAATGTCTCTCAAAAGTATGTCCATGATAAAAGACAAAAAGGTAGGTACTCAACAGAACCAGAATAAATTAAGAAGAGTTGGAAAGAATACATGAAGGAACTATGTAAGAAAGATCTTAACATCACCAATAATCACAACAGTGTGATTTAGATCCAAATCCAGAAAATAATTTATAATTCATTAAAATAAAACCAGATCCAGAGCCAAAATTCCTGGAGAATGAAGTCAAGTGGGTATCAAAGAAACATTGCTAACCAGATAATATAGGCATTGGAATTCCAGTTGAGATATTTAAAATCATAAAAGATAACACTGTTAAAGTGATGCACTCAATATGCTAGTACATTTGGAAAATTCAAAAGTGGCCATTAAATTGGAAAAGATCAGTTTATATGCAAATATATTAAGGAGTGAAGGCTGTCCATTGAAAAAGGTCAGAGATAGCAACAATAAGATAATAATAACTGTACCATTGAGCTGCTAGAGAAGAGAGAGAAGAGAGTAGAAGGAAGGGAAGGGAAGGGAAGAGAAGGGAAGGGAAAAGAGGATCAGGAGGGAAAAGACTGGATCAGAAGGGAAAAATGATGACAGAATTTGCAGGTAATTGTATTTGGGGAACAAATACATTTGTAACCAGAATGGGATAAAATTCAATGTGCAGTACAAGGAAGAAAAGATTTTCGCTAAATGTAAGGTTATGAGGCAGAAAGGCATGTCAGTAAACCAGACTTCTTTTGTGCCCAATGAAATTTCTGGAAAGCATAAAGATTCATAGGATTCGAAGACACTGCATCTTAAAAGAATACAAGAGAAATGTGTTAAAGTCAGAATTAGTGCATTGTCCAATACAATGAAAATGAACACCATATCCACTTTGGCTAATTATGAGAAATTAGTAGTTTGTCCTCCCCTGTAAGAGGTATCTCACATAGTGTTTACTGAGCCAAATAAACTGTGCATCTCACCATCACAAGTACAATTTCTACTTCGCTGTTTCTTAGTATAGTTTCTGAGTTAGAGCAACATCTGTTTAATTGTCTAGCTAAGCCACTGCTGGTTGTCACTATTGCTCCATTGGGCTTGAAGAAGACCAATTCTGATGTCTCACAGAGAATGAAAAATGGCATCCTTGTTAAGACATCATTGCCCCAAAGTGTCTTCCTGATGGCAATAATGTCTGTGGCACTGGAGTCTTCATGTGGTAAACAACTTTTTCAGTTATTTATTGCTTTGTTAACTTTAAGACTATAGAATCATGCTTTAGTTTTAACTTCTCAGGAAAACACACACACACACACACACACACACACACATACACACGCACACATACATACACACACACCCTCCAGGATTCTTAAAGTTAACTTCTGAGTGTTAAAGTTTAACATAAAAGTATATTAATATTTTAAAGTATTATAAATGATTTTTTTAAAAAATGAGGAAATTGGCCTCTGGGTGACAAGATCAAAATGATAGAGAACTAGACATTTTCTCCACCCCTCTGCACCATTTATTTGCAAACAGTAGAAAAATCACAGCATGTTCAACAGGCAAAAAAGCTCTAAATACATAACAAGGTAAAAGTCTTGTGAATCATCAAGGAAAAAAGGTTAATTTTTTACTTTTGTACTCAGTTTTCCCTACCCAACAACAGCTTTCAAGCTCTGGCAGGGTGTATAACCATATTCAGTCTTGTGCTATACCATCTTCTCTGAAATTTTCCTGGTGCTGTTATTATTGCATCCTTTTCCCCTTTGCAACAAGCTGAGGACACACACCCACTTCAGCAATCTCTAGAAGAGTAGGAGTGATAAGGAAGTGAGATTGTATTCTTCCTTGGGCCATCCTATTGAGCCATAGAACTAAAAGAACAGAAGTTTCCCTCAAGTAAACCTGCACTGCATCTGAAGGAAATGGGATTGGCAAAAAGGTGAGTGGGGCCAGGCTCTCCCACTAGACAACAAAGATCAGGGCCAGTGAAAAGTCAATCTCTCACCTCAGGATAAAGTATAGACATCCCTCAAGGCCAGGGATATAACTCACAGAAGCACCACCTGGGAAATTACTGAATGGATCCCATAACACAACTACGATTAAAGTTCTGAGACACATAGGGGTTAAATTTGACAATTCCAAAGTCAAACAAAAAATTCTGACAGTGAATAGGAAAAAAGACTTTCAAATTCAAATAGTTGTGATTAAATAGCATAAGGTTTATTTTTCCTGCCAGAAACCATGCAACAGAACAGAATAGCATATTTAAAAGAGCAACCAATAACTCACCAACTAAGGGTGAAACATAGAAGAGTAGAGGAGAAGTAGAAAATTGAGGGTAATATATGATGTGATGGTAAGCAATGCTAAGCAAAGAAGGGAAAATGATTTTTGTAGTCTCAGCAAAGGGCTCTAGGAAAATGGATTGTGTCAAAGGAAAGGATTGGAACAAGGACATAGATAGGGTAAGACTGGACATCCAGGAGCCAAGATGGCTGAATAAGCAGTAAATTGCTGCCACTCTCCCACATTCATCTCAGAATAATCTTAAAAATAACATCCCTGAATGAATCCTGGAATAGCAGAGTGAGCTGAAAGATGGGATGGATTAATCTTTTAACCCAGGAAACTTGGAAAATCAGCAAGAAATGTCTGTCTCACTCTGATAAATGGAACCGCATTCCAGGACAGGAAGCGTCCCAGTAAGTGATCAGAAAACCCTACTTCAGCAAACCAATGGGAGATTCTGAAGCCCAAGGTGGTGGTGCAGGCAAACATCAGCAAAAGGACACCCCATATGCCTTAGCATAAAGGGGAACTGGCAGACTCCAGCTTTGGGAGCCGTTACATGCTTCAACACAGCCCCAGGTAGGCAGATATCTTCCAGTAGCCAGTGCTCCACATACTTCAGTACAGCCCATGGTCATAGGGTTGGCTTCCAGACCTCCTGGTGATTCAGTGCAGTCCAGGTAAAAGCATTCTCCAGGCACTTTAGTGTAGCACCAGGGAAATGTAGAGAAACCTCACCTGGTCCTCAGTGGATACCAGACACTACAACTAAGAACCCCAGCTGAGTACCAGTTAAGCTTGCAGACCCCTACAGCTTCCAGCTGTCAGCACCTGAGACCCTGGAATCAGGAGGACCTGAGCTCAAATCCAATCTCAGATACTTAACACTTACTATCTGTGTCACCTTAGGCAAGTCACTTAACTGCAATTTCCCTGCCTTCCTCCCTCCAAAAAAGCAAAAAAAAAAAAAAAGTCAAAGAAAAAAAAATAAAAAAAAGAAAATGTAAAATACCTCATTGTAAAATTAAATGATGCAGAAAATAAATCCAGGAAAGATAATAAAAGAATTATTGAACTCCCTGAAAACCATGATAAAAACAAACAAACAAACAAAAACTGCCCTGATATCTTAGAAACACAGGGTAGAACAGTCATTGAAAGAGTCTACCAGTCACCTCCTGAAAGAGATCTCAAAATGAAAATTCCCAGGAATATTCTCGCCAAATTCCAGAATTATCAGGTAAAGGAGAAAATACTGCAAGTAGCCAGAAAGAAACAACTTAAATATTGTGGAACCACAGTCAGGATCATGTAGGACTTAGCAGCTTCTACCTTAAAGGATCAGAGGGCTTAGAATATTATATTTTGAAAGGCAAAGGAGTTTGGATTACAACCAAGAATCATCTACCCTGTAAAAGTAAATATAATCTTTCAGGGGAAAAGACAGACATTCAGTGAAATAAGGGACTTCCAATAATTTCTGATGAATAGACCATAGAGCAACAGAAAATTTGATCTTCAAATATAAGACTCTAAGGGAAACATAAAAAGGTAAAAAAGAAAGTGAAAAAAAAAGCCCCCACATGTTAAACAATAAAGTTAAACTGTTTACATCCCAGCACAGGAAGATGATACTTGTAACTCTTGACAACTTTTTATTATGGCATTTAGAAGGTGTATACATAAACAGAGGAAGTGGATATAAGTTGACTTTGACATGATGATTAAAAAAAAATACCGGTGAAAAAACTGTACTGGGAACAGAGGAAAGGAGGAGGCAAAAAAAGGGTAAATTACATCACATAAAGAGGTACAAAGACCAACTACAGTAAAGAGAAATAAAGGAGGGAAGTGAGAATTGTTTAAACCTTACTCTCATTGTATTTGGCTATAATACCAAGAAAAGGCAACTTCCAAATTTCAGATTACCAGCATTGCAAACTCCATTTATTCAGTGACAGATTAAGGCAAAACATTCACAGAACAGAGAAAATAAAAACACAGTGTAACTCATTCATTTAGCAAATAAGTTTTCAATTCAAATGCAAATTACCAAGGTCCAAGTATCCCACCCGTGGCCAGTACATTAGTCAAAGTAGCCCACTTCTGGGCAGAATATTCACTTAGTCTCTTCTCAAATGGAAACAAAGTACATTCATTTGGTCAATCACAGAGCACAAAAAGTCAAAGGTTTCCCACCCCTGGATCACAACTGAATTACAATACCATCTAATAATGCAAAGCACTTTCTCAAAAGAGGCAGAAGAGCACAAAAGGCCATCTACCCTTAAGCTACAAAAAGGTTAAAATATCATCCCAGCATTGAAAACCCAAGGAAAGGCCCTTCCTTCATCTTGACACAAGGTAAGTTCTCAGCAATCTCTGTTCCTGGGGAGACAAAGATCAACAAAGCCACAATATCCATTGCCAGTGTCCTCATCAAGTCACTCTCTGCCTGTAGAACAGTCCCAGAACCCCTGAGGGCCTCTTCCAGGATTTCTATAAACATACAACAAGTAAATCCTCCTTCCAGGCTTCTGAAGCAACAGCAAGGTTCCAGGACCTCTACAACAGCAGCACTGTCCTTCAACAGCCTGTGAATCTGGGAAAACAACATCAAAACAGACAGACAAAATACGGGCATCACAGCCATGCCTCCTCAGTTCTAGGCAGCTCCAGGTGGCAGTTCTCAAAAGTCCTGGGCAGCTCCAACTGGCCCTCAGCAGTCTTTCTCTCAGTAATACTGGCTTCCTCTGTTTGGGGCTTCTCTCTGCTTGGGCTTCTCTCTGAATCCATGGATCCTCCCAGTTCAGCGCTCTCTCTTCAGGTCAATGAGTCCATCCCACAAGTGGGATTCACAAGCTCTGGGTTTTAACACTCAACCCGAAAACCAAGCCAATATGGAGGGATCTTTAAATTCCATTACCTTTACATTGGCTCAAAAAGGGAATACCCTACGATCTCAACTAGGTATAGAAATAGACCTTACTCTATAGGTAAATAGAGGAAAGAGGGGAAAGAAAAAGGAGAGAGTCAATAGAATGGAGGACAGAAGGGAGGGAAGAAACAAAGAAAAAGGGAAAGAAAAGAGAAGAGGGCTGATAAAAGGCAGGGCAAACTGAAGAAAGTGGGAATCAGAAACAAAACAATGATGAGGGGGGAAAGAGTGAAAGGAAAGAGAAAAGTATAAATGGCGGAAAATAGGATGCAGAGAAAGACACAGTAATCATAACTATGAATGTGAATAGGATGAACTCTCTTTTAAAATGGAAGTTGAAAGTAGAATGGATTAAAAACCATAATAATACAATATGTTGTTTACAAGAAACACATTTGAAGCAGAGAGATACATGTAGAGTAAAAGTAAAAGGCTGGAACATAATAGATAAAGCTTCAGCTGTAGTAAAATACACACACACACACACAAACACACACACACTCTGTAATGGTAATGAGGATTTGAAGATCATCACTGCCTCTTGTATTGGCAATCTAACAGGTACTTAGCACAGCCAAGCAGGAACAGCTTTCCAGACGACTGCTGCTGTGAACTGCTTTAAGATTCTGATTACACAGTATAGTGAACTCTCTATTTATTCAGTAATAAACTATGACAAAATATTCACAGAAATCAAAGTACAGCATTCACAATGTTATGGCATAACAACTTATCACTAAAATGGCCACATAGTTTTCACCACTTCTCATAGTTATAAACAAAATATATTGATTAATAACTGAATCATTTAGTACCTCAATCATTTAGGAAATCCTTAATTCAATCACAAAGTACAAAGGTCAAAGTTCTCCAGCCTTAGGTCACATTGTCTTAATCTCTTCAATCAAAAAGTCTTCTTTCTTCTTATTTGGAGAAGTCCTTACCTCAATCATCTAAATGTAAAGGTCAAAGTTCTCCATCCCTAGGCCACAGTAAATCATGATCTTCTCAGTTTGCATTAAATACCAAAGGAGAGGTCTTTCCACCTTGATTTAAGGCAGGCTCTCAGCTTCCATGGTTCCTCTTCCATGTTCCCAGCTCCTGCCTGAATCTACCCAACTGTCACCTGAGCTCAAAAGCAGATAGCTCTCAGTTCCTTGTCCAGCTCCTTGTGCAGTTCCTGTTCCATGTTGAAGCTCACAGTGTCTGATCCTCCTCAAGTCCTTCACAGTTTCTGTTCCTGAGAAGACAAAGCTTAACAAAAGCACCATAACATTCATTCACATTGCTGGCACCATCATCAATTTGGTTTCTGCCTGTAAAATCAACATAGACCCAACAACAAGTTCTGAGGAATCAACACAAATCATCAATACGGTCCCAGGACCTCTGAAAACATCAGTAAGACCCTAATCCAGGATTTCTGTAAACATACAACAAGAAAATCCTCTTTCAGAGCTTCTGAACCAGCAGTAAGGTCACAGGGCTTCTATAACAACAGCAACATCCTCTATCAACAGAAAAATCTGACAAAGTATCATCAAAACAGAAAGACAAAGTACCAGCACCACAGTCATGCTTCCTCCTAGTTCTCCTCTCTTCTCATTTCTCAATTCTTCTCAATTCTCTTCTCAGTTCAGTAATTAATTGATTATTATTTCATTGATTTAATCATTGATTAATGCTTAATTAATACTTGATATAATCACAAAACTTGACAAAGGTGCTAAGTAATTGATTGCCAATACAAAGGGCAGTGAATATCTTCAAATTACCATCACAAACACACACACACACACACACACACACACACACACACACACACACACACACACACACTGGGTACCAATCCTGATCTCAGATATAGCAAAAGCATAAATAGAACTAATTAAAAGAGATAAGGGAGGAAACTACACCTTGCTAAAAAGGTTCAACAGACAATGAAGTTGTGTCAGTACTATATACATATGCACCAAAAGGTATAACATCCAAATTCTTAGGGGAGAAGTTAAGTGAGATACAGGAAGAAATGGACAGTAAAACTATGCCAGTGGGGGATCTCAAACCTCACCTCTCAGAACTAGATAAATCTAACCACAAAATAAATAAGAAAGAAGTTAAGGAGGTATACAGAATTTTAGAAGAGTCAAATAATATAGACATCAAGAGGAAATTGAATGGGGACAGGAAGGTATACACATTTTTTCTCCACACTACATGGAACCTATACAAAAACTGACCACATATTAGGGCATTAAAAATCTCATAATCCAAAGCAGGAAAGCAGAAATGTAAAATGCATCCTTTTCAGATTATGATACAATAAAAATTTAGCCACAGAAAGGAAGGATAAAAATTATTTGGAAACTAAATAATATAATCCTAAAGAATGTGTAGGTCAAATAACAAATCATAGAAACAGCCAATAACTTCATTAAAGAAAAATGACAATAATGAGAGAACTTATGGGAAGGTGCCAAAGCAGTTCTTCGGGGAAATTTTTGTCTCTAAATGTTTACATGAGTAAAATAGAGAAAGAGGAGATAAATAAATTGGACATGCAACTTTAAAAGCTATGGGGAAAAAACAAATTAAAAATACTCAATTAAACACCAATTTTGAGATTCTGAAAAGCAGAGGAGATATTATCGTAATTGATATTAAGAAAATTAGTCAACTAATAAATAAAACTAATAGTTTTACAAAAACAAATAAAAAATAAAATAGATAAATCTTTGGTTAATTTGATTAAAAAGATAAAGAAGAAAGCCAAATTACTATGTGAAAAACAAAATAGGCGATTTCACCACTAATGAAGAGGAAATTAAAACAAAAATTAGGAGCTATTTTGCCTAACTGTATGCCAATCCATCTACCAATCTAAATGAAATGGATGAATATTTATAAAAACACAAATTGCCCAGATTAACTTAAGAGTAAAGTTAACACTATTTCAGAAAAAGAAATTGAAAAAGCATCAATGAACTCACTAAGAAAAATTATCAGGACCAGGTGGATTTATAAATGAATTCTACCAAACACTTAAAGAACAATTTCTTCTAAAAACATATAAACTATTTGTAAAAGTAGGTGATGAAATAATCCTAACAAAATATTTTTATAATACACATATTGTGATGATACCTAAACAGTGAAGAGACAAAACAGAGAAAGAAAACTATCGACCAATTTTCCTAATGAATACTGATGCAAAAATTTTAAATAAAATATTAGTGGCGCCTGGACCATGGGGTCCCCCGGGGGGAAGATCAACCAGGCTGCCAGCGGAGCTGAAAAAGAAGCTGTTTAAGGGGCGCTGGGTGCTGAGATGGAAGCGGTGGCTGCGGCAGCACCAGGTGGTTGGGGCGGTGTTGGACTAGGGGCTCATTACTTGCCATCATCTCAAAAAGTGGCATCCAGTGCCTGAGCCAACATCAGCCTGTCTGGGAAGAAGAGAAGGAAACTTTTACAACAGATTGGGCATACTCAGAAGGAGAAGGCTGCCATGGAGGTGGAAGCCCCCCTGAAGCCAGGCAGGACCACTGAGGTGCAGCCTAGACAGCAGAAGAAAAGGAAAATGGGACTTATCCAGGATGTGGAGATGGAAGACCTAGAACCTGACAGCTGAACCTCAGAAGAAAGCACCCCTTCAGTTAAGACAAGGAGGCAGAGCCCCATAATGATAGGCTTTTAAAAAAAGTTTTTATTTTTCGAGGTGATCAAGGTTGAGTGACGTGCCCAAGGTCACACAGCTAGTAGGTGTTTGAGCCTGGATTGTATAACTCAGGTCCTCCTGACTCCCTGGCTGGTGTTCTATCCACTTTGACTCCTAGCTGCTCCCCTCCCACTATAGATTTCTAAAGTGATATGGCTTTGACCTTTCTCTTCCCTTCCCTTCCCTCCTATGCCTCACTTTTCAAGTCCCTTTGGTGGGAGCAGGGAAGTCTCAGATACTGTGTCCTGGGCTTCTTGGGGAGGAAAGAAGGGAGGCCAGTGGTTCAGTCATAAAAACAGTTTGTAATAAAGTCATTTGAGTTCTGAAAAAAAAATATTAGCAAAGAGATTACAGCAACTTATCTGGAGGATAATACACTATGACCAGGTGATATTTATACCAGGAATGCAGGGCTGGGAGAATATTAGGAAAACTATCAGCATAATCACCCATATCAACAACAAAACTAAAAGATAGTCACATGTTATCACAATAGATGCAGAAAAAGCTTTTGAAAAACTACAAAAGTTATTCCTATTAAAAACCCTAGAGAACATAGGAATCAATGGAGTCTTCCTTAAAACAGTAAGTAGCATCAACCTAAAACCATCAGAAAGTACTATATGTAATGCAGATAAACTAGAAGCATTTCCAATAAGAGCGGGGGTGAAACAAGTATGTCCATTATCACCACCGTTATTTGAAATTGTACTAGAAATGTTAGTTTCAGTAAGAAGAGAAAAAAAGTTAGGGAAATAGAATAGAGAATGAAGAAACAAAGTTATTGCTCTGCAGATGATATGATGGTATACTTAAAGAATCCTAAAGAAAAAAACAAAAACAAAAAACCCTTTTAAATAATTATCAACTTTAAAAGAGTTGTAGGATACAAAATTAACCCACATAAATCCACAAAATTTCTATATGTTATTAATAAAGCCCAAAAGCAAGAGATAGAAAGATAAATGCCATATAACAAAACTATGAACATTATAAAATATTTGGTAGTCTACCTGCCAAAACAAACTCAGAAATTATATGAACACAATTATGAAACACTTCTCACACAAATAAAGTCACATCTAAATCAATATAAAAGTATCAGTTGCTCATGGGTAAGTCAACCGAATATAATAAAATGATGCTTCTATTTCAGTACCATACCATTAAAACTACCAAAATTACTTTGTAGAGCTACAAAATAATAACAAAATTCATCTGGAAGGACAAAATATTCAGAATATCAAGGGGATTAAGGGAAAGAAATGCAAGTGAAGGTGGCCTAGATGTACCAGATCTAAAACTGTATTATAAAGGAACAAGCATCCAAACTACTTGGTACTAGCTAAGAAATAAAGTGGTGCATCAGTGGAGTATGTTAGGTATGCAAGACACAGTGTTCAGGAATTATTATGATCTACTGTTTGATATACTCAAAGACTCCAACTTCTGGGGTAAAAAAAAAAGCTCATTATTTGAAAAAAACCAGATGGTTGGAAAATTGGAAAATAGTATCACAGAAACTAGGCATAGACCAAGATCTTACACTGTATACCAAGAAAAGGTCTAAATATGCACACGATTTACACATGATTTTTGTAAATCAGTCCTGTGCCTAAAATACCCATTAAAAAAACAAAAATGAGGGAATCATCAATTTAATTTAATGAAATTAGAAATACAACATATAAGCCCAGAGCAAGTACAAAAGAGGAGCTGTTAAATGTAAGAAACTGAAAAGACTGAAAAACCCAAAAGATCAAGATGACCAACCAAAAGAGTAAAATTAATTATTGAAAGCTTTGTCTTCATAATATAAAACACTAAAACCAGCATAATGCCATATAAAGATATTAAATAATGTAATCTCACAAAATGAAATACAATAACTAAAATGTAACTATGAAAAGGGGAAACAGAATTCTGCACTTGATGGATTTGCATGGAATTAGATTAAACATTTGAAGGATAATTAATACCAGCACAACTTAAATTGGTATTAAAATTGAGAAAGGAAATACTCAATCAAACTCTTCTTATGGGATGGCTATAGTCCTCATACTTAAAAGTAGGAAAGAATAAAGCAAAGAAGAAACATGATAGATTATAGATACATATCTTTCATCAGTATCAGTTCCAAATTTTAAAATACAAACCTTTTAAATACATTACAGCATCAAATAAAAAATTATTCATTATGATTTTGGATGTATATGAAGGCTATCCAAAAATTGGAAAATAAGCAACATAATCATATTAAAAAGAAAAAATATATAAAACCAACAATTCTTTCAATGTAAAAGCCTTAGCCCAAGTATAATATTCAATAATGCTAATAAGGAAAAAGAAAATCAAAAGTTGAGTAGGAGAATCTTTAAAAATATCATAATAAAATATATTTAAAATCAAAAGCAAATGTCATACACAATGAAATTTCCATAATAAAAAGGATAAATCAAAGATACCAACTCACCTCATTCTGATTTCATAAAATTCTGGAAATACTAGGAATAGCAAAGAGTAGGGGTGACTAGGTGGCACAGTGAATAAAGCACTGGCCCTGGAGTCAGAAGGATCTGAGTTCAATTCCAGCCTCAGACAGTTGACACACTTAATCACCGTGTGACCTTTGGCAAGTCACTTAACCCAAATTGCCCTGCCTTTCCTCCTCCAAAAAACAAAACAAAACAAAAGAAAAAAAAACAAAAAAAAGGAATAGTAATGAGACTAGAAAAATTAAGTATATGGATATGGTCAAAGAGTATAGAGAGCTAACTATTTTCTAAAGTATTTTTTCTTAGAAAATCCTAGGCAAACATCAACACTATTAAATACGACAATTTATACCCTCAGCAAAATCAAAAGCTACAAAACAGACATAAAAATCTATAATAGTAAAAAAAAAAGTTCCAGGTGACAAAATCAGATATTTAAATTCCATTCAAATTAACTACAAAATGCA
>CM053580.1:86311108-86330541 GCA_028627135.1 Pseudochirops cupreus
TAACCAAAACGATTTTGTATTGTTTAAAAAAATTGAGAAAATCAATGAAACCTACAGTTCTAGGGGAAATAGAAAATAATGGAAACAATTGCTCAGCATTTAATAAAAATGATGCAAATATTATTCTTATATTTAAAAAAAAATGCTCAGGAAGATTAGAAAATGGTCTGGCTGAAATTAGTCTTAGACCAAAACTTATATGATATATAGCAATACATTTTATGTGTTTATATAAAGATCATGCCATAAGAATTGCAAGACAATCAGATCTTATACTTCACATCTATTCATAGGGATGGAAGCAATTAAAAATAGATAATTTTCATTACACTAAACTGAAAAAACTTCAGAATGAGAAAAAGTAACATAGAACAAAAAAAGGAGCAAGGGGAAAACAAAAACTATCAAATTTCTAAGAAGATTTTATAGCTAATATATAGATTACTAGCAGAAATGCAAAGCCATTCTCTAATAGATAAAAGATCATTGGATAAGACCAAACAGATATCAAAATGAAAGAAATGTAACATGGTATTAAACCCATTAACACATTTTCCAAATCAGTAATGATGAAAGGAATGTAATTCAAAAAAGCGCAGGAATTTTACCTCATACTGAACAAAATGGCAAAGATTGAACAAGATGAATATCATTTTGGGTTGTGGGTGGAAAGGCATACTGATTCGATTGTTAGTGCAGCTGTGAATTAGTTTAAACATATTGGAAAGTGGTTTGGAATTATGCAATAAAGTGATGAACACATTGTAATGTGATGCACAACCAGCTTTCCAGAAGAATGGCTGCTGTGAAGAGCTTTTAAGCTTCTGATTACACAGTATAGTGAACAGTCTATTCCATAACAAACCAAAGTAAAACATTCTCCTAAAATCAAGCTACAGTATTCATGATATTACAACTTATCACAGAAAATCACAATATAGTATTCTCTACAGCTTATTATTAAAATGGCCACATGGTTTTCACCAAAGTGGTCACAATATTTAGAACAAAGAACAATCATCTGGTATCCCTAAGGTGGTTTGCCTCCTTACTCAGTCATTCAGTCATCTGAGAGGACAATAGTCAGTCTTCCACTCATGGGGCAACTAGGTTAACTCAATCAGTCAGTCACTTATTTAGCATTCAGTTACAAAGTGTAATTTATCACTAAGTACAATGATTAGAAAATACACAAATCCCCACCCCTAGGTCACTGGTAAACCACATTATTGTTGTAGCATTCAATACCCAAGGAGAAGTATTTTCTTCATCTTGACTTGGGGCTGGTTCTCAGATTCACTGGATCTCCTTCCATGGTCCCAGATTCTACCTAGATTCACCAAACTGGATTCACCTGGGTTTAATGGCATACAGCTCCCAGTTCCTTGTCCAGCTCTCCAGGCAGGTCCTCCTCCACATTGGAGATCACAGGGTCCAGTCCATCTCAAATCCTTTGCAATTTCTGTTCTGGAGAATTCAAGGTTCAACCAAGCCACAAACAAACAAAGTCTCAGCATCCTGGTCATGTTTCCTCAGTCTTCTGCTTCCTCAGTCTTCTCCTGGGCTCCTGGGCTCCTCTGTCACCTGGGCTCCTGGCCTCCTGTTCAGAAGAAGCTCCACCACCACAAATTCTCATGAAATTCAGACTATGCCTCTATGGGGCTTTTCTTATATACACACAGTCTTAGCTAGTTCCTATTTCAGCCATCCTCTTCCTGGTACATCAGGGACAGTGGTTCATACTTTCCATTTCTTTCACAGAGGCTTGATTAGTTACTAAGGGCTAGGTACCTGCTTACTTGCCAAAATGAAAAGAAGTTCAAATATCATTACTGTTACACACATACAAAACATTTGGCTCAGAGATCCCACTAATAAGCAATATCCCAAAAATATAATCATGGAAGAAATTCCTATATCTAACAGCAATATTTATGGCCATACTTTTTATGGTAACATTAAAGTTAGGGAGGCTTATTTAATTGCAATGGGATATTACTCTTCTATGAAAAACCAATTATTATGATGAATACAAAGAAATATGGAAAGACTAATATGAACTAATGCAAAGGGAAGTAATAAGAGCTAAGAAAACTAATGTGTGCATGCACATGCACACACACACACACACACACACACACTGACAACTACAGTTATTTAGAAAGAGAAAAAAACTATAAAACAATTGAAAAGGAATCTTTCAAAATCAGAAAGAAAAAGCATGATCCCAGAAAAGAAAAAAAAAATTAAAAGACATCTCTTATTCCTTTGCATTTATTTTTGTAACATGCATACATATTTAAAGTTTTCCTAAGTATATTTTATTTACACTTTAAAATATTTCCCACATATACAAAAAGAATTGACATTCTTTTTTTTAATTTGAGTTTGAATGATTTCCCTCCCTCCAGCTGTTACCTGACCTCTTGAGAAGACTTGCAATATGATATTGCTTATATATGTGAATTCATGGCAAACATTTCAAAATTATTCATGTTGCAAAATAAAATATACACGTAGAAAAAGGACTTTTTTAAAAATATAGTTTCTGTATGCACTGAAGCTTCATCAGATCTCTCTCTGCAGGCAGATGTGAGGCCTTTGGAATTATCTTAGATTGTTGGACCATTCAGAGTGGCTAAGTCTCTCATAGTTGGTCATCTATCCTTATAATATGGGTATTTGTTTGTACAATATTTTCTTCGTTCTGCTCACTTAATTTTGTATAATTAATATAAATCTTTCCAGGTTTTTCTGAACCCATTGTGATCATTATTTATTATAGCACAATAGTATTCCATCACAATGGGCAACTAGGTGGAACAGTGGATAGAGTGTAGGGCCTGGAGTCTGAAAAAAAAAAACATGCCCCTCCAAAATGAGTTCAAATCTAACCTCAGACACTTACTAGCTGTGTGACCCTAGAAAAGTAATTTAACCCTGCTTACCTCAGTTTCTCATCTGTGAAATGAGTTGTAGAAGAAAATGGCATACCATCCTAATTTATTTGCCAAGAAAACCCCAAATGAAGTCAGAGAGTTGTATGTGACTGAAACAATTCACTCACAGAAACAAACCATCAGAATCATAAACCAAAGCTTGTTCTGCCATTCAATGGCTATCTGCTTGATTTTCATGTCTTTCCCATCATAAAAAGGTTGACCTAAGTATTTTTGTACAAATGGGTCATTTTCCTTTTTCTTTTATCTCTTTAGGATCAGATCTAGTAGTAATATTGCTGGGTCAAAGGGTATACACAGAGAATACATCTATTTTCAGATTTTTTTCAATCTATCAAGCAGATTTACTGATTTCCCTCCCCTATACTTCACTCCTACTCTTTTTTCTTCTTACTCCCTTCCTCCATTCCCTCTTTCTTCTTTCTTTCCTTTGTTCTTTTTTCTTTCTTTCATTCTTTCTTTCTTTCACTTTTTCTCTCTTTCACTCTTCCTTTCTTTCTCTTTCTCCCTTCCTTCCTTTTGTTCTTCCTTCCTTCCTTTCTTCCCTCCTTCCTTCCTTCCCTCCTTCCTTCCATCCTTCTTTCCTTCCTTCCTTGTTCAACAACTAAAAAGTAGTAGGGCTCATATTAAAACAAAGTTTTCTGACTATCTCTGCTGCTTAAAATTTCAAGATATATTTTAAGCCATTCCTACAAAAAGACATTTATTTAATAATATTTAACACAGTGTTTTGAATGATTATAATTTGATTATACTAAACAAATAATAATTTGAATCAAAACAGAATCTTGCATAGTGTCATAAAACTATGTTATACATACTATAATTTGAAGGGAATATTTTAAGTGATGTTTTCAAGTTAATATGGCTAATTCTGAAAAGCAATTCAGAATTACTTTTAGAAAAGAACTAAAACATTTAACTTTGAAGGATCCCAACAAGTTTATGCTCTGAGGAATTCATAAACCCAAAGGACCAATATTTATCTGAAATTTGCAGAAACACTTTTTGTTTAGTAGCAACGAACTGCAAAGAAGAAGATGCCCATCAGTTGGGAAATAGCAAAACAAGTCAAATCATTCATAAGAATGTCACAGAATATTACTGCAGTATGAGAAATTATGAACGTAAAGAATTTACAGAAACATGGATTGAATTATATTCAGAAATCAAAAAAAAGTAGACCCAGGAAAACAATGTACATAAAGACTATAGCAATGAAAAAGAAAAAGCGTTTCAGCATCGACTATAGGAGCAAAGAAAGATTTTGTAGTTATAATTACCAGATATCATCTCAAAGATGAGAAGAGAAGATTCAGTAATTACTTTTTGATATAGGTTAAAGAGGACTCTAATAATATGCCATTACATATGCTTTCCAAATCAGTTGATATGTTGGTAAATTTTGTAAAACTCCTGCATCTCCCTTAATTTGGAATTTGTTGAACAACTCTGTGTGCGTGCGTGTGTGTGTGTGTATACACACATACATAGGTGTATATATATATATATATGTGTGTGTACACACATACATATGCATGTATGTATGTGTATGTGCATGCATATGAATGCATGTATATATATGAATTTGGAAATGATGGTGACAAAAAGGAAAAATCACAATATTTTAGATGATGTATTTTAATTAATCAGTGAGTTTGAGTCATTAGTTATTAATTTGGGGAAAGTTTAAAGTGTGAAGATTTTGGCTTGATTCCTTCAAGGTAGTGTGTGGAGAATTGCATAGGATCATAACTATCCATGAATAGAATGGCCTGCCTCAAGATGTAGTGTCTTCTTCTTACTAAATGTCTTCAAGGAGAGCCTGGATAGATACTCATTTGATATGCTTTAATGGGGATTTCCTTTTAGGTTATGCATCACATCAGATGACCACTGAAGTCCTGTTTAAGACTAAAATCCTGTTTTTAACCAAACTGTGTATTTCAGTTAAGAACTGCTCTTTTCAAGTGTGGTGAATAGAAACAAATCATTTACCATCTCTAATCATCAGCTGACTCATCTATACATTAATGCAATCATATTTTCACTACCAGATATCACTATACCAATGTGTATTTTGTGCAAATTCACCTGTCTGAGGGCAAAATGTATTTCTTTTTTGTCCACATATATTCAAGACTTAATACAGTGCTTTGCATATTGTAGGTGCTTTATATATGGTTATTGTTATAAATTGTTATATATGAGTTTAAAAAGTTTAAAATACATTAAATATTATATTGATTTAAACTAGTCTTATTAGAATAAAATACCACCTTTGATATATAGTATCCATTCTGCCCTTTAAAAAGTATTACACCAAAACTAAATGAAAAAAAAAAAGACGATAGAAATGTTCTCTTGTCAAGGTTACCCTGCCTGTTCTAACTATTATTATTTCAATTTTAATATGTAGATAAAAGAGTATTTATTGTTCTCATGTTGATGTCTAATGGCATATAATATCCATTTAAAATGTAATTTTGGTCAGAGATTTACTCTGAATATCAGTTACAGTAGTTGACATTTTATAACCTTCCTTAAGAGTTATTCAAATCACAACTACTAAGATATGATTTGAATAACTATGAAGTTTTATTAGAAATGTCCTACAAGAAGATTAAGAAATCCTGTTTCATGAAAAAACTCTAAACTTAAAGGGACCATTTATAGTTTCTCATTATTTTAATTATTAGCAAAAACTCTCACACCAGTGTCATAGTGTCCTCCAAAATAGTTAATTGGAAAATGTCTGCTTCCATAAGGCAAAATATACTTTGGCATATATGTAGCAAAGGGAAATGTTTTTCTCCTGAAAAAGTGAAATTACATTTACTTGCATGGTTTTTGAGACATGTTGCTCATGACATATGATATAATTGTGGCACTAAATATTTTAATTTGCTTGCAATTTCCATGAATGTTTTGTGTCTCCAATTTTACACAGTGATTTGAAACTGAGACAGCAGACTCTGAAAAGGATGTGATATTGTATTTAGATTTTACTCCTCACCTTCGCAGGTTGATCTCATTCCTGTCAAGATTCCTAATACCTTAGAAGGAATAAATGATTGGAGAGTATACCTAGGAGCTGCTAGCATCAACAAAGTTGGCATGCATAACAGAGTAACTGGCTCCCCTCTAACTGGCAATCATATGTCTATGTTGAGACCTGCTGTAAATATTTAAATACCTACTCTACGATCCTGAAGACTGGTAAATTAATTTCAAATACCCATTTAAACTGCATTTTGAGTAAAATTTCTCAGTAAAGCAGTAGGAGATAATAATAATTTCCAAGTGAGAGAGAATACTGCTAACTTTAATACTATGTTAACATTTTACAATTCATTGTAGAATCTGTAATAGAAATATTTTCCACCTGATGCTCCATTTAAATTAAGTAGTGACTCTTTTCTCTATGGTACAATCCTAGTGGCAATAAGAAAAGAACTTGTCCCTACACTTGAGTTTATTGTAAGGTAAGCATTTAAAGTAAAAGGATGCTTTTGGTCTTTGGTGCTTCCTGCTTCTAAAGAAGCTGTAGCCTCAACAGGCTTTTAGAGATTTATCACAAAGTAGAGAACTGAGCAGGCAGCAATCACTGACCTACCTTTGATACTTCAATGGATCATTGATCTATTTGATTTGGGCACTCTCTCCAATGGTAAAGACTGAAAAACACCCAGGCATTTTTCATCATATAAGAATCTTGTCCATGTCCTCCATAAATCTCTCAATGCTTTTCAGCCTTGTATGAGACTGGAGACAAAAGCATGTTAATAGTTACTTAATCACTGGCTTTCTGTGGTTAAAAAAAAAAAAGATGTACATAATATACTTTTAAGTTTAATCACATTATGAACTATTAATGTTTTTTACAACACTTTCTTAATTCAAGAAAACCAACAAAACAAGGGATTAAATCCTGACCTGTAGCATTGGTACCAACTTCTGAAGGGTAGAAGCACAAATGGAAAATTAAAAATTCAGCCTTGAGTCTTAAACTCAATATGTCTAAAGGAGAACTCATTATCCCCCCCCCCCAAAAAAATTCTCCTCTTTCTACATTTTCTATTCCTGTAGAGGGGAATACCAATCTTCCAGTTCCTCAGGCTCATCTAGTAGTTATTTTGAATTCCACACTGTCTGTCTCATTCCATATCCAATATTTTGATTTCACCTTTGCAACATCTCTGAAATATGTCCCTTTTCCTTCTGTGACACTGTCACCCTTCTAGGGCAGGCCTTCATCACTTCATGCTTGAATTATTTCAATAGCCTGCTGTTGGATCTGCCTGCTTCAAGTCTCTCCCCACTCCAATACATCTGCTTTTCAACCACTAAGGTGATTTTTTCTGAAAGTGCAGTTGCAATCATATCAACCTATACCCACCCCCCTCAACTCAATAAACTCTCATGACTTCCTGTTGCTTGCTGTTTGACATTCAAAGCCTTCACAAGCTAGCCTCTTCCTACTTTTCTAGTCTTCTTATACCTTATTTAATGACATGTATTCTTTGACCTAGTGAGATTGGCTTCCTGGCAGTTCCTTGAACAAAAAAATCCATCTGTCAGCTCTGGGCATTCTCTTGAGTTTACTCCTAACTAGAATGCTTTCTCCACCTCTGCTCTGATTATTGACCTAACTGGCTTCCTTTAAGTCCTATTTAAAATCCTACCTTCTACAAGAATACTCCCCCAATCCCCTTTTAATTGTGGTTTGTTTCCTCTGTTTCTCTGTTAATTATTGCTATTCTATATATTTTGTTGCTATTATTATGGAATTAGAGTATGTGTGGGGATGTGTGGGGATTGAGGGTAGAGTTAGGTGATGATTACAGTGTAGCTTGTAAAGTACAATTTCTTGCGAAAGTAACAAAGAGAAAACAAAATTAAATTTTTGACCAAGAATTTACAAGCAATTATGTTTTACTTAAAATTGAAAATCTCTTAATGTATATGTAGAATATATTAGAATATATTACACTTTTCAAAACTGGTTATTTTTTCCATTTAGAAAGAACATCATACAAAATGCTGTTTACCTTATATGCTTCCATATATAAGTATCAAATAGATAGAAACCTTTGCCAAAGGCTTGGTCTGTCAATTATCCTTACTTCTAATGACAAAAAGCATGCTTCGGGGCACTACACATTGAATCTTGGCATGTCTCATAGGTGTCACATATAATAGCAGATGATAAAAAGACACCCACAACAGGACCTCCTTCTAGATTTCTTGACATTGTGTAGATTCCAATACAGCAAATTCAGTTCATTGATTATATCTCATTCCATTTGAATGACTAGCCCAAATCATTTTGTTATCATAACTTGGCTAACGATACAATTTAGACCACATTTCTGCATTTGTTTGTTGGAGGTAGTAATATATAGTAGCCAATCCTCACTTAGCACAAAAGTCTCCATTGCCCTTTGCCCCACTTACATTTTTCTTTAGAAAGTTAATTGAAGTGAAAAATAGGCCTTCATTTCCAGGAAAATGTAAATGCTTAGTGCAATTTACCAACTTCAAACAGCCTACTATCCTCCTTTATCAAATCTGTGCCTCATTTACTCAGCCCCTAGGTATCTTGACACATACAACACGGGTAATGGAGGTTGGAATTCTTAAGTGTTATTCTTTTCTCAGCCACATAGTAGGTTGTTTGAAGCTGAGTAAGTCACTTAACCTACCTGGGCCTCAGTTTGCTTCTCTGTAACATAAAGGTTATTATTCAACCTACCGTATAGGGTTTATATCAGCTGAAATAATACACATAAATAGTTTTATAGATTTAAATCACTATATAGATATGTATTATGCACTAATTAATGTGCTTTATGTGTTTATCATAGTCTGAAAAAAGGCATTCTTTGACTACTTTTTCTCCCTGTGGCTGGTGCTACTTGTTCTTCATTCTTGAAGAGGACATTGACATCAGAGAGATGATGCCATGACATGCAGGTGAATTTGGATTTAAGTGAGAGAGGACTGTGCAAAGTCACCAGCCTCACTTTCTCCTCCAGAAATTATTAAAATGAGCTTCAGATAGCTTATTTTTACCTAATGCTTTAATACTTGAAAATTCTTTGTATACAATATTCATTTGTGAAACCTTGTGAAATAGTTCATTTATTATCCCCTTTCTTAAAAAGGAAATTGAGGCTCAAGTGGGTTTAGTGACTCACTCAATGCCTCAGGATCAGTAAGAGGCAATGGTAGGATCAGAATCCAAATAATCAAAACCCAAATTTAGTGTCCTTCTATAACACCATCTATAACAACATCTTTTAAGTGAATTCTTAGTATAATGTATTAGGATTACAACAGAACATCCATAAGTATAGGCTTTTTATGTTCAAGAAGGTATTTCAAAGAAAAACAGCCCCTTTGAAAGGACTAGGTAGAGAATGTCTATGAATACCAGTTCAAGTTCTATGCTTCAATGTCTTGCCCATTGAGATTTGGTTAAAATGTTCAGTTAAAATGAAGGAATTGTATGCTTAATTCACCCCACTGTCTTCATTCACAACAGTGATTTCTAGCAAATCCATGAGTACGTGAGATGAAGATCAAATGCCAATTCTAGAATAAAAGGTCTAATTCTGTGTCTCTCTACCAACAATTTTTCTCCCCACTTCCCCAAAGCTACTCTGCTTTTGGACTTCTTCAGAATTCTCTATCATGACTTCCTTCCCTAGGAAACTCATCATAGGGAAATCTCATTATGCTGCAAGATTGAATCTGCCTGGTTCCCACATCTCATCAGTATTCTCTGCCTCTTTCATTAAGACAGTTTGACAAGAGTGCAGGGCCTCTGGCTTCAGGACATCTATTTGAACAGGAGATTCTGTACAGTTTGTCTCCCCATCGCCTGCTCCCCCCCATCTATTTTCCTTTTGGCATTCTTTAGAATTCTTTCTTATGCCCTTGCCTCAAGAACTTTCTCCTGCTCTCTTTTCAGCTCTCTTTCCAATGCTGTCTTCCCACATCAGATTGTAAGCCCCTTGAGGAGAGTGGCTGGCTTTATTTTTATTTGTATCTTTGCTTATTATGACAGTGCATGGAATATAGTAGGTGCTGAATAAATGTTTATCAACTGACTGAGTAATCTACATATCTCTAACATGACCAAGATGAAAGTACAAACTTTAGTCAGTTATCTAGATGATTTTTCTAAAGAAATAAAAGCATTTGAGAGAGTCTTTTCATTACAAGTCTTAATTAGGATCAGTGTAAAGTACTTAAGGAATGAAATTTTTTTCTTCCTGAGTTATTTTTTTCTTTCCTAGAATCATTATGTTGACATTAACAATGGGAGGAAGAATGAGTACATCGGTAAGAAAGTAGGTCCTTGTGCTAAGAACGTGATAAAGGGGGAGGATTTTGGGAAAATGGCGATGGCAGAGTAGGTCAGAAAATTTCAAACTCTCAAGATTTTCCTCCAAGAAAGAGATAAAATAGTGCCATTGGGAAAACACGGAGCTGTGAATACAAACAGTAAGGGCAGAACAGCAATACCCTTCTGGCAATCAGAGAGGAAAAATTCCAGCACTAGATTTCTTCCAGGGAAGAGTAAACACCCCCAAGCTAGGGTCTGCTTTAACAAGTGGCAAACTGCTTAAATAACAAATCTCAAACCCTGGATTAGAAAGCTGCCTTCCCACATCCACAGGAAGTTTACCCCAGGAACAGGGAGGGGAGTTGGGCATCTGACCTGGGGAAGGTCTAACAAACTGTATCAGCAAGCACCCTAGCATATGCAGGGTGGCTGCCAGCACAGGTTCTTCAATCTGCTTTTCTGAAGGAAAGCAACTCAAAGTGGGTTAACAGTCTTACTTTAATCAATCAAATGCATATCATTTACCTACTTAAGGGGGAAAAGTCAGCACCCTGAACTTCAGAGAATCAAACACAAGTTACAAACACAAGTTACAAACAAACAGAAAACCAGATCAGCAGACACCTTCCAATGTCTGACTATTATATCAGTTACCTATTCAGTTACCAGAGAGGGAAGCACCAACATCTGGGTTTTTCACAGCCGGGGGGCTCAACGGCTGCCCAGAGTCTCGTCTGGCCAAATCCCCCAACTCTTCTCAAAGTGAGCCCCAAACCAAAACCTCACATCAGGGCATATTATAGCCTTCTCCAGGCTCGAAGAATGTCACAGCCCTCTTGACTCACTGCCCAATCACAAAGCAACAAGGCTCCGGCATTCCCAAAAAACAAGCCTGGCACCACAGGCTCCACGTGACCACATTCAGCCTATTAGGGAACAGAGTATACTTTCAAATCTGGGAAGGTTCTCAGAGTCACATAGCCACTTTAGCAAAGGGCCTAGGGTCAGGGAAGATCTTCAGATTCTCATAACACAAACCTCTGTTGACAAGGAATGCCAGTGAGCTGTGCTGCAGAGAGCCATGGGCTGAGAAGGCACATGACCAGGGAATGCAGAGGCAGTGAGGCAGGGATGCTGCTGGCTGTGGGCACTTACAGAGGCTGGAGACCTTGATTTGAGTTCAAGGTCAGAGGGAGCAACTGAAGAGGATCAGAGACCAGAGATACCATCTCCTATGCCCCAGGACTGGAGGTGATTATAAAAAAACAAACAAACTAAATTATTACTAAAAAAAATGCACAGGCAAGGGAGAAGGAATCCAACCATAGAGAGTTTCTACGGGAATAGAGAAAACCAGGATTAACCTTCAGAGGAGGTTACTAAAAGGAAGAAACCCTCTTCTACCCCAAAGAGTAATGCCAAATGGTCTCCTGCCCAAAAGAATTCATTGAAGAACTTAAAAAAAAAGACTTTAAAAATCAAATGGAAGAGATTGAGGAAAAATTAAAAAGAAAAATAAGAATAATACAAGAAAAACAAGATTATGACAAGAAAGTGAATCAATTAGAAAAGGAGATCCAGAATCTTAAGAAAGAAAATAACTCCTTGAAAATCAGAATTGCACAAGGGGAAACCAGTGAAGTTATAAAAGATGAAGAAATTTAAAAATCACACAGAATTTAAAGAATAAAAAAAGAGGAGTATGTGAAACATCTCTTAAGAAAAACAATGGATCTAGAGAATAGATCAAGAAGAGAAAACATGAGAATAATTGGACTACCTGAAAGTTCAGATCAAAAAAAGAATTTTGATGCAATAATGCAAGAAATAATTCAAGGAAATTATCCTGAAGCATTAGGAGAAGAGGAGAAAGTAGAAATAGAAAAAAAAATCTACTTACTATTACCTCAAAGAGATCCTACAAGGAAAATTATAGATATATTACAGTTAAATTCTGAAACCACCAAAACAAGAACAAAATGTTACAAGGAACAAGAAAAAAAAATTTACATATGATGTCCTGCAATCAGAATCACACAAGAGCTAGAGTTGGTAACAGTAAAAGATCACAGGTCTTGGAACACTGTATTTTGAAAAATAAAAGAACTGGGACTCTTGGCAAAAATATCATATACAGCAAATCTAAACATAATTTTGAATAGAAAAAAATGGACATTTGATTATCTATCCAAAGTTTCAGAAGTGTTAAAAAATACCCTGAACTTTATAGAAGATTTGACATTCAAGAGCCAAGGGAATATAAGGTATGTGCCAATGATCAATTACAAGGAACTCAATAAGGATAGAATGTTTACCCTTCATGTGTTAAAAATATAAAACTCATATTTAATATTATAGCAAGTAATTAAGTAGCTTGAAATAAAGAATTAGGGTAGACCTGAATACGATATAACTTTAAAAAATAAAACTGTTCAAGAACAGCTAAGAGTAATTATCCTATAAAAATGAGGTACAAGAGGAAGAACCAATACAGAGGAATTAGATGGGAGAGGGGAAGTGTTACTTCTGGAACATACATATACATCTAGAAGAATATAAAAGTCTTTTAATTAAAAAAAATGAAATAAAGTTCTAAGGGAATAGGGAGGGGGGAGAGAGTAAAAGAGGAATCTCTAGAAGGAACAGGGCTGAAATAGGTTAAAGGGGGTTATAGAAGGTGTTTAGATTTTGGGGAGTGGGATGATAAGGGAGGGAGCTTTAGAGGGGAGGGAGACAGAATAGGATGTATAAAAGGGTGTTTAGATTTAGGGGAATGGGAGGGTAAGAAAGGGATTGCTGGAGTGTAGTTTGGTTAAGTAATAATAGAGCAAAGTAATAGGTAGAAGTAAAGTGGAGGAGGTAGGAGAGATAGGAAAAAAGATATATGCAAAAATATAACAAGATTAGGAGTAGAATCTCTTAGGGAAAGTATATGTTCAAATATGGTTTCATGTAGGGGAGGAAGGGAAAGAAAAGAACAAAGTAAAAAGTGTACGGCAGAGAACAAAAGACAATCTACAAGGAAGCAAAGAAAAGATGGACAGCATTCAACTTCATGCACAGTATTTTATATATAGGCTTTCTTGAAATGATAAGTTATTGTTATATATTTTGAATCCTCTCCTATGTCCTGCTGTGCACATGACATTTTTTCTTTTCTTATTTTGTATTTGTTTATGTTTCTTTTTCTTTTATCATGCATTTAAGTTTTAATATTTGTTTTCTAGTTGATCAAGCCACAATCACTGATCAGAGCCCTGCCTACTCAAAGAAGTATGGTTGCTTGAATAGTTATTTTACTATCCTAGGTTTTATATAAATGTTACCATACAAATTTTCAAATCTGAAAAATAAGTTCCTGAAAAAAATTGTATTTTTATATTATATTTATATTACATTATGCAGTGACAGCCCCATAACTACTGTACTTCTGTAATGTGCTGTTATAGTATACCTTTACTGTACAGCAAAGCACAATTTTTGTCTTAATGTTCAACACTTGTTGTAATTACAGATTGAAAGCATTCCCATGCCTTGAATTCTGATAACTTTTGAATGAAACAGGCAATGAAGAAAAACAGATGCAGGGAAAAAAAAAACTGATAATTTTTCATGTCCCTAAAATCTAAAAGTACTTAAACAGCTGTGTGTGTACACATATGTTTATGCACATAAATGCATATGTCTATACTCACAAAATGTTTATACATACACATAACCATGTATACATGTACACTCATTTGTGTGTATGCACACATTCATGCATATACACACACTTGTGTATATACACATCTATATGTACATATACACAAATGTATACATATACTCACAAACATCAATGTATACACAGAAATATGTGTACATATACACATAAACATTCATGAAACATTTATACATGTACATTACATATATGACATATATACGCATACACACAAAAAATAAGTAGATAGTTTTCCTACTAAGATCACTGATCTCTCTCAGAATTCTTTCTTCTACTCAAAAGACAGATTCTATTTGCCTGTAGGTGAGAAAACTGGCTAACTAAAGCATCCAGCATATGAACATTACCAGGTGGCTGAATATCAGAATAATCTATGACCCTCACTAATAGGACTTTGTTACTTCAACTTCTGTGATTTCTTCACTGATACTAAAAAAAGATTTCCAAATAGGCAAGCAAAGAATATTACAACGATACATAGCCCCCAGACTATGCAAATTGTTCTTTGATTATTCTCTTAAGTAGTTTCAGGGTATTATTGTTTAATTTGGGAAATAATTTGTTAATTTCTTTTTACCAAAAATTCACTTTTGCCGCTGTCAGATACTAATTTTGAAATAAAATTAAGGGCTTTGAGGTTTGAATATTGTTTAAGTTTTTGCATATAAAACCTAAATATTTTTAAATAGCCACTTGTTTTTTATTTTCTTATGAAGAAAGAAAAGGATTAGCATCATATTTAAAAACCCAAATTATTTTACTTAAATCCTCCTAAAATGTAATTTAAATGAAAGATGATGCATTTTTGTTGTTTCTTGTATTTCTGGAAATTCCATGTCTTTTCAAATTATGGGAGTCCACAGCAGTCAGCAGCAGATGAAAATCTGCATAATATATTAAACTTTATTGAAGTATATTTCTCCCTTCAAATGATTGGCAAAAAGTGTAAACATCTGCAAGGCTATTTCATTATATCTACTCTGAGTATTGTAAGGTATCACAAATTGCTGTGAAATTTTGTTTCTTGTACATGATAACGGCAGCTCCTTTGTTCTTGGTGATGAAGTTGCTAGTCATTCTTCCATTCCTTCATTTGGTTCCTATTTTCAATATGATTACAATTCAATTTTTCTATTTTTTTAGTGATTTTTCTTCTTTTGGCCAAAGACAACACCTGGTTAGTACCAACATTTGAATGAACATTTCAGATATATCCGGGACATCTAAGATAGTATAAGATTTTCAGACTTTCTGTTCCCAATCCTACCAGCAGCATGGCATAATGAAGAAAAAGCGGATCTTCAAACAAAGAAAACCTGGAATCAACACCACCACTCCCCCCAGCAGATAATGGTTATATAACACTGGGCAAAGCTCTTAATCCCTCAGGTCATTAGCTAACTCAATTCTAAGGTTCCATATCACACCTATTGGATTGATAATGATGACAGAAAAGGAAAAGGAAATGTTTTGAAGAGTCTAAAAACACATTTACGTAAATCTATGAATGAGTATAACCATGTGCCATTAGTTTGTTATGACTTTTTCTTAATGAATCTATATTGGACCCTTAGGAGCAAAATTCACAAAATAGAAATGCAGGAAGACTTTGATTAATAATTTCTCCTAAATTTTTGTCTGACATCAATATAGAGTTTTTAACATAAAGATGTAGTTTAAGTAGTATTATTCTCATGCTAAGGACAATTTGGACCAACTTTCAGTCTTGCAATCCTTCCATTATTTCTTAGATACAACTGATGATGGTTCTGCAACCATAACAGCAATCAATGAATTGAAAAACATTTTATAAGTGACTACTCTATTCCAGGCACATTGTTTCTATATTGTCAGTAACCTGAAGTGTTTTTCATCCAGGCCCAGATGATTAACTTCATTTAATAATAATGATAATGAATTACATATAAATTATTTCAAATTTTATAAAGCATTTGATTCAAAATAACATTTTTACATAGAAAATCAATCCCATTTCATAGATAAGGAAAAATAATCCTCAGACAATTTCTTCCCCACTGTCACACAGTAAGTGTAATACTCAGGGCTTTGAACTCATAAATCTAAGTCTCAATTCTTAAAATCAAAGTGACTATACTTTCCAATAAACAATGTTATATTTGCCATATCTCATTGCCTCTAAGGCAGTCTTTTTTAATCTTAGATCCAAAAAATTTTTGAATAGATTTCATAGATTTATTGAACTTGGATGAGAAAAAAATTGTATATTTACTATCATGAAACTATAAGTTTTAACACTTCTGTTGATTATTACAATATATATGTATGTATACACACATATGCATGTATATATGCATGTATGTATATAAAATAACAAAGTAGTTCATAACACAAAAAAGGTAAGAACCACTGTTCTAAAGTGAACACAACCTTAACAAAGAATTCTTAACACCTCTGTTAACCTTCAATTGCCTCTTAGTGTTTTCCCTCCATATCCTCAAAAGATCATTCTCCCTAAAGAAGAAAAAGATGGTTTTTCCACTTTGAAAAAAAATTGAACAATGTCTGAACATTATATATCTCCTTTTCTGGAGATAAAAACTCAATACTGAACTGAAACTCAAGAGGTTTTTTGCATAATGTTTTATTTTTTCTTCCTTTTCTTTGCTCTAGAAATATATCCTAATAAATGCACATATTGTATAGATTGTTGGGTTTCTCAGTTGTTTGTGGAAATATATATTTATTTGTCTAGCATATAATTGTTTAAATATAATGATACCGGAGGGAATAAATTATGACAAATTCATATTAATTTGAAATTCTCCTAATATGAAAAGACTTGTGGTAAGTGATTCAGATGAAAAAGAGCAAAAGCAAAAGAGCAAAGTGCAATTTTTATTATACATTAAATAAGTCAACATTATAGTCAATGTTAGTTACATACCATTGAAGCAAAAAAAAAATTAATACTTGATACGCTGTTATTTGAGAATATACTTTGTTGTAAGATTAATTTGGACGCCAAGAGGAAGTGTCTGTGTGAAAACAAAATTATCATGTTTAAATGAATATAAACATATGGTTTTGAAACTAATTGACATAGTAATAGTTTAGGCAAATTTTTATTTTCGTAGATATAATTTTTGAGGGTATATGTATTGCAAAACTCATCAGGTAAATTAACATCTTTGACTCAATTTCTTTTTATATAAAATCAGAATTTGGAATCAGCCACCCCATTACTTGTAATTACAATATCTGAACATGTAATACACTTTGTTTTGTTCTGAACTTGTGATATGAAGGTAACTCCTGGTATGACAATTTCTTCCAATAATTCAGTTTGCAACTTTCCTGTAACTTAAGAGACTGGAGAGTTGCCTGGGAGACTGAGAGTTAAGTAGCAATACCATTGTCTTGCTGTTATGTTACAACAGGGCTAGAGGTGGTGCCTGGGGCTACAAAGACTGGTTCTTTATCCACCATGCCCTATTTTCTCTCACTGAAGTATTTTGCACTATTTTTTTCTGTAAATGGTATACATTTTTCTTGTTGTTTCTGAAATATACTATTTTGACAATTCCTCTAAGTTCAAGCTGGTTACAGATTTATTCCTGTACTAAGTTTGTTTTGTGTCTGCAATCTATTTGCTGTATGTGTCATTGTCAGCTAGATTGAAAGTGTAGGCTACTTCTGAAGGAAAATGCACTCAGTTAATCATAGTTAACACTCTATGGTGGGGAAGTGCTGGGGGGTTGGGGAGACAACTGCCCCTTAACTTTACTCTTTTCAGTGATGAGGCCCCAGTTGTTGCCAATCCCATGCTCACCAAAGACTTTATAGGCTACACTTAACATTAGAGGGCATTCAGGAGAAATGCCAATGTATTTGTTCACAGAAAATCACAACCTCTATTGTCTTTTTTGGCATCATGGTGTAGTCATATTAGATAGTCAAAGGGGAATGGGATATGATCATTATTGTTCTTTTATTAAGTCCGAACCCATTAAGAAAACTCGTACAATATTTCAGTAAACCTTAATGTAAGTTTATATTATGGACTCAGGCTCAAAACCAGGGTTTGACAACACACAGTATTGTAGCCAAACACAAAAAAGGAATACAATCAAAAGGCAGAAAACTGATTAACACAAGAGTCACATGCTAGAAGCATTTTCCAGACTCAGGCCTTTATACTCTCTCTCTCTCTCTCTCTCTCTCTCTCTCTCTCTCTCTCTCTCTCACACACACACACAGACACACACGCACGCACACACACACACACACACACACGATATAGGAGATTTTTGTTTGTTTTTGTTGTGTTGTTTCACCCAGGTCCTAGACTCAACCACTGGATTAACCTCTCTGAGTGGGAATGAACAAATGTTTCTCTACACTTTCTCACTGACAACATAGCACCCCTGCCTCTCCCATTTTTTCAATAATGGCACTGTGATGTCAGATACCAGAACTTGGCAAGCAGCACCTGATGCTGCTGCTTTTCACTTCATGGTTCTGTTATTGGCAGGAAAACATTGATCCTGCTCTATGATTCATCCCTAGTATACTTGTTCATTGACCAGGCTAGTGAAAACTCAGATAGCTCCTCATAGATTTTTCATAATTAGTGAAAGAGTGCAATATTTTCAAGAGTATACAAGGCAAATCTACAATGTCCTCTGGGTGCTTTTCTTTTCATTCAACCTTGAATCATTCCTCTTCTAAACTCATGGTAATCTTTGTGTCCATTAATTCTAACCTTAAACCCCTCTGCTAGATAAACATTTATTTAGGAAAGAGTGTGATATTGTGTTTAGGTACTATATCCAAATGTTTATGTGCTCATATTGTTCTGATGAGCCACAATAAGAAACACTATATTTTGACCGCACCATAGTGGTGTCAATTTGATCCTCTTCAAGAATGAAGAACAGCAAGATTGGTAGGCACTGTATTAACTGGTGAGAATAGGAAAAAAAAATGAGAAAACACAATGGAATCTATGAGCATGAAGCTTATATTTTCATGGAAAAAAAAATAAAAGTGAACTATAAAAAAGAGTGGGAAGGAAAGAGGGTATCTGTCTGGAAGGGAGCTAGGCATAGAAAAGATGTGGAGCAGACCAAAAATTGAGCATCATGGCTGGTTGTTCTCATGATCTGAATGTTCCAGTACATTCTTTTGCTGTTTTCCCCTGGCCTTTATTTTAAGGTTATGGCCCACATGGTTCCAAAGAAGAAATCAAGACAATTTGTAGTCATCTTTTATTTTCTCTTTTTTTTAATTTTATTAAATTTTTTTTGAGTTACATATTTTCTCCCCGTCTTTCCCCCGCCCACCACCCCAAAACAGCCATCCCAGTGTTTCCCCCCTCCCCCAGTCTATTCTCTCCTATGTCACTTTTTGGTAGGGC
>CM053580.1:86331041-86361298 GCA_028627135.1 Pseudochirops cupreus
GCTGACTTTAGTGGGAAGTATCTTTGTGTGCGTTTTGGAGTTCCAGGATTGGTTTAGAGTCCTATTTTATGGGTATTTTGGGGTGGCTATGTGAGAGCTGCGATGTGTTGCTGCTTCTACGCCGCCATCTTGGCTCCGCCCCCCCATACCATATTTTAAACTGTATTATAAAGCAGCAGTCAACAAAATTACTTGGTACTGACTAAGAAGTAGAGTGGTGGATCAGTCAAATAGGTTAGGTACAGAAGACACAGTAGTCAATGACTACAATAATCTACTATTTGTTAAATCCAAAGACTCCAGCTTCTGGGACAAGAATTCGCTATGTGACAAAAACTGTTGGGAAAACTGGAAAATAGTATGGCAGAAACTGGGTAGACCAATAACTTACAACATATACCAAAATAAAGTCAAAATGGATTCAGTATTTAGATATATAGGCTGATACTATAAGTAATCTGGGAGAGCAAGGACTAGTTTGCCTCTCAGATTTATGGAAAAGGGAAGAATTTTTGAACAAACAAGGATAGAGAGCATTATAAAATGCAAAATGAATAATTTTAATCACATTAAATTGAAAAGTTTTTTGTACAAACAAATCCAATGCAACAAAAATTAGGGTGTAAGCAGAAAATTGGGAAAGAATTTTTACAACTAGTATCTCTGACAAAAGTCTCCTTTGTAAAATATACAGAGAACTGAGTCAAATTTGTAAGAAAACATGACATTCTCCAATTGATAAATGGTCAAGGGATGTGAACAAGCAGTTTTCAGAGCAAGAAATTAAAGATGTCTACAATCAAATGAAAAAAATGCTCTAAATCACTATTGATTAGAGAAATGCAAATCAACACAGATCTTTGGTACCACATCTTACCAGTGAGTTGGCCAACACCACAAAAGAGGAAAATTATAAATGCTGGAAAAGATGTGGGAAAATTGGAACACATGCATTTTTCGTAGAGTAATGAATTCATCCAACCATTCTGGAGAGCAATATGTAATTATACACAAAGGGCTATAAAAATGTATATACCCTTTTGCCCAGTGATACCACTTCTAGGCCTGTTATCTCAAAGATACAGCGGGAAAAAATGGAAAAAGGACCTGTATGTACAAATATATTTATAACAGCTCTTTTTGTGGTGGCAAGGAATTGGAAATTAATGGGATACCCATCAACTGGGGAATGGCTAAACAAGCTATGATATATGAATGTAATGGAATACTATTGTGATATAAGAAATAAGGAGAAGACAGACTTCATAATAACCTGGAAAGACTTATATAGAGTGATGCTGAGTGAGGTGAGCCCAACCAAGAGAACATTGTACACAAGACTTGGCACTTCTCAGTAATACACAGTTCTAAGACAACGTCAAAAGACTCATGCTGGAAAAGGCTATCCACACCCAGAGAAAGAATTATGGAATCTGTTGGCAGATTGAAGGAAACTATTTGCTTTCTCTCTTTTTTCTTTTTGTTTTTCTCTCGTGCTTCATCCCATTGGTTATAATTCTTTACAACTTGATTATTTTGAAAACATGTTTAATGTGAAGATATATTTAAAACCTCAGTCAGATTGCATGCCATCTCGGGGGCCCATTGCAGGGCGAGAAAAATTGGAACTCAAAAACTTGTGGAACTGAATGTTATAAACTAAAAATAAATAGATTTAAAATAAAAAAAATATACATTTATAAGAAAATAATATATTGACTGACAAGAAAATGGGCATAACCGAAAGTCCCAGGGGTAAAAAGGACAACTCTTTATAAAATGGGATTATCTGAATAAGCTTCTCCTAATCATTTTAACTTTTAAAACTCCTTTTATTAAATATCACAAAGCCTTTGACAATTGCTCAATCACGAAATATTCACATAGTATAAATATATGGAAAATGTCTACAAGAATAATGAAGTTGCTACACTTGTTGATGTCCACAAACAGGAAAAGAAGTTTTCAGTGTTTATTTGTTTTCTAAGGCAATGAGGAGAAGAACAATGAATAAAAATGTGATATTTTTTCCCAGAATTCAGGGTAGGGGAAGGCTGATCCCATTGGGGTTCTGTCTAGTCTTAACTCTCTTATTTCTCCGAAAGAACTAAGTACGTTTTTCAAATTAGAGATGAAGTAGATAGAGAAATATAATCATTTAATGAATTTTTATTTGATCAAGATATATGACTCCACTAAAAACACATTCACTAGCTCCATTACCTCTTTATTTTTCCCTAATGATATCAAAGTAATATTTAGAATTAATGAATATAAAAGAGATCATTTTGAACAAATGGATAAAGGTTATACTTATAATTATTTTTGTGCCTACAGATTACATATACTGAGCACAGACACAACAAGTAGACAGTTATGGCCAAATATGTTAAGGTACTTATGGTATCCTTATATCAAACTGAATTGAAAAGTAACTTTTAAAATAAATCTCCAAAGCACAAATATGAACTTCAAAATAGCTGAAGAATAAGACTAATAAACTTTACTGGGATTAAATCAGTACTATCAGCTAAACTTTTGTCCACAATCACTTCAATATATCATTTATCCATAGCAACATAAGATGTTTAAAAATATACCTCTATCAAAAACATTTACAATCTCCAAGTGACATGGATAAAAAAGTTTTCAAATATAGAAAGCAAAAGTGATAAAAAAAAGTTGGTGGGAATAGGATAAGGTACATAACATCCTTGTTGTCTTATCTGCTATTGGGTTGATGTTTTCAACGAGCCTACAGAGGATGAGCTTCAATGCTTTTATTGAGATGTGAGGATCACTTATTTTATCTACCTGCACAACAAGTAGAACACTGAACACTAAATATAAAAGTATACTATCATTATAGCAACTTGACCTGAGCCATTTCTTTTGAACTCAGCCCAAACAGACAATTGTAAGCAGATAACAATAATAGCTACAAGGCGTATTTCCATGGTATTTTATTTCATGCATACTGCCTTCCATTCATTATGTCATTTGGTCCTCAAAATAAGCCCATGTGTCAGATATAGGGGTATATTGAAGCCAGCTCAAATCAACTTTTGAACCAAGTATTAAAATTTCAATTTTTTAGCCTTAGAAAATAGCAATCAAAACAAACCAGGGCTTCACATATTGAGTTTCTTTGGAAAGTCTAATTGTAAGAAAGTATTTAATAATGCAGATTCAAATAAAAAATAAAATGTGTTTATACGTATTTTTCTTCAAGAATCTAGTTGCTAAACATTTACCAATACAAAAATTTATCACTTTAAACATACTTTTTGAGCTTAATAGGAGTGTACAAGTAGTCCCAGGGAATGAAGTTATCATCAGACTGAAAGCTTGGTGACATACAGTTGGTAATATAAATTTCATATACACACACACATATACACACATGCATGTATGTATGCATATATGTGTATACATATATGTATGTATAGATATACATACATACATATACTATGTATACATATATACTATATATAAATTATACATATGATGTATACTTTATGCTAAATATACTATACATATATGCTGTAAAAAAACAACAATAATATTAGCTATCAGTTTTATTGTTTTAAGGTTTGGAAATCTCTTTACATTCATCTCTTTAGAGCTTCAAAACACCCACCAGTTATGTATTGTTATCATCTCTACATTATTTTTGAGGAAATTGGGATTAAAAAAAGTTATGTAAATATCCATCATCTTAAAATAGTAATTAGTTAAGGTGGAGTTAATTATGAAATGTCCTAATGTAAAATCAAATACTCTATTCACTATGCCCTACTATTTCCCATGGCTATTTTAAATTGACTCTATAGGTTCTGTGAGTTTATTCCTTTTCAGAGGACAAAAAATGGGTTTGATCCGAAGTTTTAGAGTAACATGATGTGTCCCAAGGCTGGTACTGTTTCTTGGGAGTTGAAAGTCGTATTCTCAGGAGGCAAAGTCATTTTGTTCATTATTCAGGGATTTCTGTGCATCAATTATGTGTTTCTCCATTATTTGGGGGCTCCTCGATGTCCTTTTTTTCTTCATTGTTACCACACTGTGGAAAGAAGATTGTTATGGTTCAATATGTGTTGTGGCTTTTATTACTTGTGCTCTTTAATATTTTTATCCACATTTCTATAAAACAAGATAGGATGCTAGGAAACCCAGAGATGGAAGATAACACGCTAAAGGAGGTGATCATTTGGTAATCTCACATTGAACACAGCCTGAATTAGATTACAGTTTGAGGTACTCCATCATAGGTTATAATATAAAATAGATTATTAAACATTTATCAGAATAGTAGATCATCACACACTGAAAAGAAAATATCCAGGTTGAATCATTCCTTTCTTTTTTCATAAAAAAATTTTTGACATAGTCAACTAGTGTGTTCTTTGTTTTAGTTAGAACATCAATATGCACATCTGTGTATACATACACATTCATACACATGTATATAGATTCAAATAATAATATATATAAAGCAAAAAGTTATGCTATTAAAAAGGATGACTCAGGGGTGGCTAGGTGGAGCAGTGATCAGAGCACTGACCCTGGAGTCAGGAGGACCTGAGTTCAAATCCCTCTCAGACACTTAACACTTACTAGCTGTATGATTTTGGGCAAGTCATCTAATCTCAATTGCCCTGCATCCCCACTATGAAAAAGCAAAAAAAAAAAAAAAAGATGACATATTTTATTTATTTAGGAGCTCAGATTAAGAGTGAGACATTAAAGAAGGCCTGTACCTTACCTTACTGTCCTTGGTAATTGAGTACCCCATCCATTTTTGCCCTTGCTATATTATATTATCAAAAGTGACTTATAGATTGTATAGGATAATTCCAATAGTACTTAATGTTTAAACATATATTTCACTATTATATTGATAAATCTGTAGCCAGCAAATAATAGATTAGTGAGATTAATAACATAACAACAAAAACACCAAATTGAAGATTATAAATAGAGAACACAAAAATGAAATACGTATTAATGCTAAGATGAAACAACCAAATTGTGTCATGAATGTTTAACATCATTTAAATTTTGTAGTCAAAGACTACCAGTCTCAGTGCTTAGAAAATGTGATTATAAAAGCAATTTTAACCTGGTCAAGCTTTTATGAAGACAAAGTATTGGCAAATAAGCTCTACTCTATTGCAAAGCAGAAACATGATATACTTTTGCTCACTAATTAAAAAGCAAGCATTTAGAAAAGGAATCCCCAGTACCTCAGCTAATCTCTTCTTAAGAAACTGGAATTAAAAGCATTTATAAGAGGCTTAAGATTTGAATTTAGTAAAAGGCAATAAATTCCCTTAGCAATCAGACTACAAAACTGATTTTGTGTTATGGTTGTTGTTGCTCCACCCCCCCCCCCCCTTTCTTTCCATCTTATTATACTTTCTTTGCCTTAACAGGGTCTCTTTTGTGGACTTATGCATGAAAAAAAAAATCTTAGTTCACATCCCAGCTGTCAAGTAGAATGTCAAAGCATACACCAGAAAGAATTGTATAACCTTCTCTCCACTGAGCCAGAGATCATTGCAGACTTGTTCTTCTATGACTCCAAATTTCAGGGGTAAAAAATATATACACGTGTATATAAAATATATTATGTATCTGCCTCTCTAGCTACCTGAATACCTATCCATGAATAAATTGAACAGACCCTAAGTCTTTTGGGAAAATGAATTTGTCCTCCAAGTACAAGTGAAATTATTCTTAACAAAAGAGTTGAAGGGGGAAAGGAATAAACTTACAGGTTGTATTAACCCTTTCAAATTAGTAGGCCCCATTTTTCAATAAGATTTTGTGAGGCAAGGATTTACAAACAAACCAAAACTATGCAACAGTATTTAAAAGAAATAAAGTATCATTTTGATTTTTTCCTCCATGTAACCACTTCAAACCACTGATGGCTACAGTAAACTGAATTCCCTGGTGTGGAACAATGGTTCTAATGGAGTAAAATATGTCTTTCCTAATTATTTAGAGAAGAAACAGCAATTAGATATTGAAAAATGTTTCTCCCATTTTTCTGTCAAGCTCATGTTTCTGAATGACTGGGATAATTTCATAGGTGTCCATTTGCTGACATTCAGCCAAGTATGTTTTTGGGGGGGGGGGATTTGGCTATTGTCAGCCCATCTGTTAGTAATGGTCCTCTACTTTACATATCATCTTTATGCACTTTTGAATGATAAGTCTACACCATTTCCAACCCATGCAAGACAAGAAAAAATGTATGTTTCCCCTTCTTCCTCTTCTATCCTTACCACTGTCAACTTTAATCAAATCAATACTAACATCCTTGGAAAGATGATTTATCTATATTTCTACTCTTATGTATGTTTCTACTCTTAATTCCTGTAACATCCCCAACCAAAACATTTCTTTCTGCATGGCATGTTTCATATATATCTATATCTATATCTATATCTATATCTATATATAATTCCTTTTGTATATATAGATGATTTTCTCTTTTCTCTGATCTCATTAGAATATAAGCTTGAGTTGGTATGAATGTATTGAAGGTTGTGTACAGATTAGTAAATTTTGGGAGAAAGTTCAATTTTTTCTCCTCAAAAATAGTTATATAAACATTTGGATATTGTCTTGGAACGTAATTTGAGTTGCTACACCAAACCTAAATTGTTCCAGAATGCTGTTCAGCTTTTCCAGTATTTTCTTTTAAATAGTGAATTTTCATGTCAATAGATGTGATCTTTAGGTATATTGAACAATTCTCCATGAATTTCATTTGCTTGCATATATTATGTATCTAATCTTCCATACCGATAAAACTCTGAATTTTTAAGCAGTATCAAATTGTTTTGATGACTGTTGCTATGTGATAACAATTTGAAATCTGGTAGTATGAGAATTCATTCTTTATTATTTTGAGATTCTTTAATTTTTTTCTCCTCTAGATAAATTTTGTTATTACCTCTATAAAGTAATATTTTCAAATTTTGAAATTATATTAACTAAATGAATTAATTTAGTAGTATTATCATTTTATGATACTGGATCAGATTACATATGGGAAATGAATATTTCTTTAATTTTAGATCTGTCTATATCTGTGTTGAGTGTCTAATAGTAATATTCATATCTTTACTTTTGTCTCTTGGTAGGAAGACCCACACATTTTTATATATTCAGCAATTATTTAAAATGGATACCTCTTTCTACATCCCCCTGTTGGGCTTTGTTGGTTACATATAAAAATGCTGAAGATTATATGTGTGTATATTTTATATCCTACAACTTAACTGAAATATAAATTATTTAAACTAAGTGTATTGTTGACTTTTCAATTGTCTTAAGTAAATTAGTATATAATGTATACAAATTGATATTTTTTCTCTTTGTTTATGCAATAACTATATCTATCTATATCTACATACCTATATATACCTATATTTATTTATCTGTCTATATCCTTGCTATATAAGCAACTGGTGATCACAGTAGACATACTTGCTTTAATTTTTGATCTTACTGGAAAAATTTCCACTGTATTTCCATTACATGTAATCCCAGTTCATGGCTTAATAGAAAATATTTATTTTAAAAAAATATTTAATATTTTATTTTTCACCAGTTACATATAAAAACAACTTTTAAAATTCTAAATGACCTCCCTTCCTCCCTCCCAATTTCTCCTCATTGAGAAAGTAATCAATTTAATATAGGTTATATATGTGTAATTATACAAAACATATTCATAGTAGTCATGTTGTGAAAGAAAACACAGACAAGGAAAAAATCAAGCAAAATAAAAAAGTTGGAAAAAAAAAAGTATGTTTCTATCTGTATTCAGACACCATCAGTTCTTTTCCTGAGAATGGATAGCAATTTTCATCATAATTTCTTCAGAGTTTTCTTGCATCTTTGTAGAGGTAAGAATAGCTAAATCATTTGCAGCTGATCATCTTAAAGTTTTATTGTTACTTTGTACACAGTATATTTCACTTTACATCTGCCCATGCAAATCTTTTCAGGTTTTTCTGAGAGCATCCAGCTCATCATTTCTTATAGAATAATAGTATTCCATCATAATCACATACCACAACTTATTCAGCCATTCCCCAATTGATGGCATCCCCTTAACTTCTAATTCTTTACACTCAGATAACAGCTGATATAAATATTTTTGTACATTTAGATCTTTTTCCTTTTTGGTTTTTATCTCTTTTGGGATACATGCCTTGTTGTGGTGTTACAGAATGAAAAGATATGTATAGTTTTAGAGTCTTCAGGCATGGCTCCAAATTGTTCTACATAAGGGATCAGTCAGTTCACAATTTCACCAACAGTGCATTAAAGTCTCATTTTTCCCAAATCTCCGTATTAGTCATTTACTTTTCCTGTCCTATTAACCAATCAAATAGGTATGAGGTAGTAGCTGAGAATTGTTTTAATTTGTACTTCTCCAGTCAATAATGAGTTAGAATATTTTTTCGTTTGGTTATAGATAGCTTTGATTATTTCATCTGAAAACTGATCATATCTATTGATCACTTATCAATTGGGGCACAACTCTTATTTTTATAAATTTGACACATTTCTCTATATGTTTGAGAAATGAGGCCTTTATCAGAGAAACTTGCTTGAATTTTCTTTCGGTTACTGTTGTTAATTCTTTTTCACTCCATCCTAACCCCCCACCCCATTTACTCTCTTCTCCCTTTCTCTCTCTCTCTCTCTCTCTCTCTCTCTCTCTCTCTCTCTCTCTCTTTCTCTTTCTTTTCAACCTATTCCTCATCAAACGTGTTTTGCTTCTGACTACCCCATCACAAATCTGCCCTCTTTTGTTTTACCTCCTTTCTCTTATCCCCTTCTCCTCCAACTTTCCTGTAGAGTAAGATAGATTTCTATATCCAATCATGTGTGTATGGTATTCCCTTTTTGAGCAATTCTGATAAGAAGTTTCATTCACTCACCCTTACCTTCCCCTTCATCTCCTCCACTGTACAACCTTTTTCTTGCCTCTTTTATGTGAGATAATTTATCCCATTCTAGCTACCCCTTTCTCTTTCTCCCAGTACATTACTCTGTCACCCCTTAATTTTGTTTTTTAAATAAGCATTCATTCATATTCAAATCATACCTCTGCCATATAAATATATGTATGCATGAGTATGTATATATGTAAGTATATGTGCATGTACATGTATGTATACATATATACATGTACACACATACATATACTCCTTCTGACTATCCTAATAAGGAAAAAAGTTCTTATGAGTTACAAATGTCTATGAGTAACAAATATCTTCCCATGTAGGAATGTAAACAATTTAACCTTGTTGAGTTCCTTATGATTTCTATTTTTTGTTTCCTTTTTATGGTTCTCTTGAGTCTTATATTTGAAAGTCAAATTTTTTATTCAGTTCTGCTCTTTTTATCAAGAATGTTTAAACTCCTCTATATGATTGAATGTTCATTCTTCTCCCTGAAGGATTATACTCAGTTTTGCCAGGTAGGTGATTCTTGGTTGTAATTCTAGCTCCTTTGCCCCCCAGAATACCATATTCCAAGTCCTCTGATCCTTTAATGCAGAACTTGCTTAATCTTGTGTTATTCTGACTGTGGCTCCACCATATTTGAATTTTTTCTTTCTTTATACTTCCAATATTTTATCCTTGACCTGGGAACTCTAGAATTTGACTATGATATTCCTGGCAGTTTTCATTTTGAGATCTCTTTCAGGAGGTGATCAGTGGATTCTTTCAATTTCTATTATACCTTCTAGTTCTAGAATACTGGGGAAGTTTTCCATGATAATTTCTTGAAAGATGATGTCTAGACTTTTTTTCATCAAGGCTCTCAAGTAATCTGATAATTTTTATGTAATTAACTTATTGTTAATTTTCATCATTCACTTCCAAAAGATTTTGAGCTTTGAATTTTCTCTCCTCACCCTTTCCTCCCCCCTGCCCATGATAGAGTGCAATCTGATATAGTATCTACTTACAGATTCATATTAGATATATTTTCACATTAGTCATTATGTAAAGAAGAAATAGAACTAATGGGAGGAACCACAAGAAAAACAAACAAACAAACAAAACACCAAAATGAAATGAGAGCAAACAGTATGCTTCTATTCATCCTCCCAAGCTCTTTCTCTCAATGTGGATAACATTTTCCATCATGAGTCTTTTGGAACTGTCTTAGACCCTGGCATTGCTGAGAAGAATTAAGTCTATCAAGGTCAGTCACTGTACAATGTGTCTGCTCCTGTGTATAGTGTTGTTCTTTCCAGGTTTTTCTGAAGTCTGTCTGCTCATCATTTTTATAGCACAATAATATTCCATTATATTCATATACAACAACTTGTTCATTCATTCCCCCACAGATAGGCAGTTCCTTAATTCTTTGCCACCATAGAAAGAGCTGGTATAAATATTTTTGTACTAGTGGAACCTTTTCTCACTTTTATAATCTCTTTGGGATACCAACCCAGAAGTGGTATTGCTGAGTCAAAGAGTATGCACAATTTTATCTATGGTACCTTTTAGTAGGATGTCATTTCCTACCTTATCTCTTATATTTGTACCTATTTTTGCTTTTGCATTGAGATCAGGAGTGCTACACCTGTTTTGTTTTTTGTTGTTTTTTTTTTTTAGTTCAGTTGATGCATAATATATTCTGCTCCAGGCCTTTACTGTTACTCTTTGTATATCCCTCTGCTTCAAATATGTTTCTCGAAAAGAAAAAACTGGGGGGGGGCAGGGGCAGAGTCAAGATGGTGGCACAGAAGCAGTAGAAATCCATGAGTTCCTCCCCAAACCACCTCAAATACCCATAAAATATGACTCTAAAAAAATTTTAGAGCTCCAGAACTCATAAAATGAGAGAGAAAAAAAGCTCCCACTGAAGGCAGCCTGGCAGGCAAATGGGAAAGGCTCATCACTGCACTCTGGGAACCCAGCCCAGGCTGGTCTGAAACTAAGGCTGTAGCCCCTGGGCAGCCAGGACAAGCCATGGATGGAGCACTTGGGAGAGAGGATCACCAGCAGCTGTGGCTTTTTCCAGAATTGTCAACCCATAAAAGCCAAGGACAAAGTGAAAGGTCAGTGGGGGAAGGAAGTGGGTCTAGCCTTCTGTCCCCAGGGCAAGAAAGCAGCAGAAGTAGTGGCTCTGCAGCTGCCTCCATATATCCACTTTAGAGCTTATGGCCTGCAGATTGCAGGGGGGCCAAGTGATCATTCAGAGGCTAAGTGCTCTTGCCTTGACCTGCCTGGATTGGGATCATGGTCTTGGGTGGTGGTCCTGAGGTGTGTGACCAGTGAGCCAAAGCTGGAGGGGGCTGAAGAGACAGCAGCCTACTAAAAGCTAGTGAAGTTGTGAAAACTCCAGCAATTTGGGACAAAGCTCTCTCTTCTGAAAGCAGAGTTCTACTGAGCCCCAAAATCAAGTAATTGACTGGAAACAAGAGCAGGCAAAGGAATCAAAGCAAGCACAGCCATCCAACTTTAGATGCCTTTTTTGGGGACAAAAAGGATCAAAACATGGAACAGGAAGAAGATAACACAGTCAGAACTCCTGCACTAAAAGCTTCCCAAAAAAAATGTAAACTGATTAAAGGCCATAGAGGAGCTTAAGAAGGATGTTGAAAACCAAATAAGAGAAGCAGAGGAAAAGTTGGGGAGAGAAATGAGAATGATGCAAGAAAATCATGAAAAGAGAGTCAACAACCTGACTGAAGGAAAATAAGACCTTAAAAAACAAACTAACTCAAATGGCAAAAGAGGCCCAAAAAGCCAATGTGGAGAAGAATGTCTTAAAAAGTCAAATTTGCCAGATGGAAAAAGAATCTCAAAAGCTCTCTGAAGAGAATAATTCCTTCAGAATTTGAGTGGAGCAAATGGAAGCAAATGACATTATGAGAAATCAAGATACTATTAAACATATCCAACCAAATGAAAAAAATAGAAGGAAATGTGAAATATTTAATTGGAAAAAAAAACATAACAAAACACTGACCTGGAAAATAGATCCAGGAGAGACTATTTAAAAATTGTTGGACTATCTGAAAACCATGATCAAAAAAAGAACCTAGAAATCATCCTTCAAGAAATTCTAAAGAAAAATTGCCCTGACATTTTAGAACCAGAGGGCAAATTAGAACTTGAAAGAATTCATGGATCACCTCTTGAAAAAGATCCCAAAAAGAAAACTCTTAGGAATGTTATAGCCAGGTTCCAGAGCTCCCAGATCAAGGAGAAAATTTTACAAGCTGCAAAGAAGAAACAATTTCAATACTATGGAAACACAATCACAATAATCCAGGATCTAGCAGCTTCTACATTCAGTGATTGAAGAGCCTGAAATATGATATTCCGGAGATCAAGGGAGCTTGGATTAAAACCAAGAATCACCTACCCAGAAAAACTGAGTATAATGTTCCAGGGAAAAATATGGTCATTCAATGAGGTGGAGGACTTTCAAGCATTCCTAATGAAAAAACTAGAACTGAATAGAAAATTTGACATTCAAATACAAGAAGCATAAGAATGTAAACATGGAAAGTAATTCATAAGGACCTTATCAAAGCTGAACTATTTAAATGCCAACATGGAAAACTGATAATTGTAACTTACAAAACTTTTCTCAGTATGAAGGTATGTGAAGGGAATGTGTATATACATATACATATATATATATATATATATATATATATATATATACACATACATACATATATGTGTGTGTGTGTGTGTATGTATGTATATATATGTATACACACACATACAGATATGTCTATATAGGATGATATATATATATATATATATATGTAGAAATACATATGTGAGTGTCTGTATATATGTCTACATAGACAGAGAGCACAGGATCTATTGAATAGAAAGGAATGATTTCTTAAAAGGTGAAATTGAGATGTTGGAGAGGATTATAATAAAAGGAGACAGGGAGAGACAGAATGGTGTTAATCATCTCATATAGAAGAGGCAAGGCATAACTGTTACAATGGAGGGGAAGAATAGGAAGGCAAAAGGGAATGGGTTGACCTTACTCTCGTTGACTTTGGTTTAGAGAAGGAATGACATACGCTCTAAATTGGGTATCTTGTCTTACAGGAGAGTAGGGGAGAAGGGGATGAGAGGGGTAATGATGGAGGGAAGGGCAGGTTGGGAGGAGGGTTGTTATAAGTACACATTTATATAAAGGCACAAAGTAGAGAATAGAACAAGTGGGGGGGAGGGATAGGAAGGAGCGAAATATAGTCAGTCTTTCATCATATGTCCATCGTGGAGATGTTCTGTGTAACTACACATTTATGGACTGTATTGAATTGCTTGTCTTTCCAGTGGGGGTGAGTGATGAGGGAGGAAGAGAAAGAATCTAGAATTTAAGGTTCTAAAATCAAATGTAAAAATACATACATACATATATATATATATATACACATATATATGTGTGTGTGTGTGTGTACATACGTATATATATATGTAGACACATATATACATATATACATACACATATATTTATTATTATTATCATTATCATTATCATTATTATTATTATTATTATTTACATGCAACTGGGTAATAAGGTATATAGGCATTGGGGTAGGGAAATCCATCCTGCCATACTGGAAAGTAGAGCAGCTATGGGGGAGGATATAGGTGAGAGTAGATTGTGGGAGGGAATATACAGTGAAATTGCTGTTTTGGGGTGGTGGGGAGGGGAAAGATGGGGAGAAAATTTGTAACTCAAAATCTTGGGGAAATGAATGATACAAACTAAAAAAAACAAAAGTTAATTTTAAAAAATAAATGAAAAAAGAAAACAAGAAATTGTAGGATTATGGTATTTAATGTACTCTGCTATCCAATTCTCTTTTATGTAAGAGCTCATCCATTCACATTCACAGTTATGATTACTATCTGTGTCTTTCTCTCCATCCTATTTCCCCTGTTTAAGTTTTTCTCTCTTCTTTGTTCCTTTCCCTCCTCACTAGACTTTTGCTTTCCATCACTGCCTCCTTCAGTCTGCCTTCCCTTTTTTCAGCCCCCTCCCTTTTCTTCTCCCTCCAATTACTACTTCTTCCTTTCCTTCTCTGCACCCCTCCCATTTTTTCCTTTTCCTCTTCTTGCTTCCCATAGGGTAAGTTAGATATAGTTAACTGATTATGTTATTCTCTCTTTGACTCATATCTGATGAGATTAAGGTTCAAATAAGGCTCATCTATCTTCCTTCTTTCCTTCTGATGTAATAGGATTTGGTCTACCAGAAAACCATGATGGAAAAAGGAGCCTGGACAGTACCATTCAGAAAATCATGAAGGAAAACTGTCCTGAGGTCCTAGAACCAGAGGGTAAAATAGTCATGGAAATAATTAAGAAAGCACTTCCTGAAAGAGATCCCAAATTGAAAACACTGAGGAAAATTGGAGACAAATTCCAAAAAAACCAGTTAAAAGAGAAAATACTGAAAGCAGTCAGAAAGAAACAATTTAAACATCATGAACAACAGTTAGGATAATGCAGGACCTTGCAGCTTCTACACTGAAAGATCACAGAATATGGAATACATGTGTTGTGGTTTACCCTTGTCTGCCTCCTCCTTTCCCTTTCTCCCAGTTTAATCCCTTATTGGTTTTAGTCCTCGCTCATTTGACCTCTGGAATATCATATTCCAAGCCCTTTGATCCCTTAATGTAGAAGCTGCTAGGTCTTGTGTTATCTTGATTGTGTTTCCACAATACTCAAATTGTTCCTTCCTGACTGCTTTCAGTATTTTCTCCTTGACCTGGGAACTCTGGAATTTGGCTATGATATTCCTAGAAGTTCTCTTTTTGGGATCTTTTTCAAGAGGTGATCAGTAAATTCTTTCAATTTCTATTTTGCCCTCTGGTTCTAGAATATCAGGGCAATTTTCTTTGAAAATTTCTTGAAAGACTGTGTGTAGATTCTTTTTTATATCATGGCTTTCAGGTAGACCAATAATATTTAAATTATCTCTCCTGGATCTATTTTCTAGGTCAGTGGCTTTAGCAATGAGATATTTCACATTGCCTTCCTTTTTTTTTCATTTGTTTGGATCTGTTTTATAGTATCTTGATTTCTCATAAAGTCATTAACTTCCAATTGCTCCAATCTAATTCTGAAGAAATTATTCTCTTCAGTGAGTTTTTGAAATTCCTTTTCCATCTGGCAAAATTGGCTTTTTAAAGGATTCTTCTCCTCATTCACCGTTTGGGCCTTCTTTGCCATTTGATTTAGTCTATTTTTTAAGTTGTTATTTTCTTCAGTATTTTTTTGTCTCCTTTAGCAGGCTGTTGAATCACTTTTTTTTCTTCTTCTATAAATTTTATTGAAGTTTTCATCTTCTTCCCATAATCAAATTTGCATGATTTTCTGTTCCTGAACTTCTTGCCCCATTTGTTATATTTGAATTTATAGCTTTTAGACAAAGAAGTGCCTGCATTTCCTAATAAGTGATAACTATGCATGATTTTTTAGAGCTTTGTTGCTTCTTTTTTATTTTTACAAATTGTGTCTTGGACTAAAAACATATAAAGTTTCCTGGATGTTGTCCTGTCATGGGCTAGCATCTGAAAACCCTTTGGCTATTTAGCACAGAAAAGTCCCAGCCTTATGGGAGGTTATTTAATGTTTTTTGTATAATGTAGCGCCAATAAATGTAGGGCTTGACAAGCTGAGTCCAGCCATGGCCAATGCTTGGAAAAAACTAAAATCATTGATGGTATTAAAAGTCCCTTATAATTCAAACCCTCACACTGTGGATGAAGAATTTGAATCCAGGGAATACAAATTACTTAAAGCTATGCATTTAAGCAGTGGCAGAAGAAGAGTTTGAGCCCAAGTCCTCTGCCTTCAACTGTCTTTCCAATATACCATGCTGCCACTTCTCCAAGATGGTTTTTATGCAACAAATGGTATGTCATTGATTAATGAGATCTTGAAGCCAGTAACTTTCAAAAGCAATATTTTAAAATATCAGGGCAATTTTCCTTGAGAATTTCTTGAAGGATGCTTTCTAAGTTCTTTTTTTTGATCATGGCTTTCAGGTAGTCCAATAATTTTTAGATTGTCTCTGCTGGATCTGTTTTCCAGGTCAGTGGTTTTTTCAAGGAGATATTTCACATTGCCTTCTATTTTTTCATTTGTTTGGATCTCTTTGATAGTATCTTCATTTCTGATAAAGTCATTTGCTTCCATTTGTTCCACTCTAATTTTGAAGGAGTTATTCTCTTCAGAATGCTTTTGAGATTCTTTTGCCATCTGGCAAAGTAGACTTTTAAAAGCATTCTTCTCCTCATTGGCTTTTTGGGCCTCTTTTGTCATTTCAGTGAATCTATTTTTTAAGGTGTTAATTTCTTCAGTCAGGTTGTTGACTCTCTTTTCATGATTTTCTTGCATCATTCTTATTTCTCTTCCCAATTTTTCTTCCACTTCTCTCATTTAGTTTTCAAAATCTCTCTTCAGCTGATCTCTAGCTTTTTGGCAATCTTCATGTTTCTTGGAAGCTTTTGGTGTGGCAGTTCTGACTGTGTTGTCTTCCTCCCTTTCCCTGCTTTGTTCCTTCTTTTCCCCAAAGAAGGAATCTAGGGTTTGGTTGCTGTTCTTACTTTGCTTCCTATGCTTATTCATGGTCGCCATTCAATGTTTTTTTTGGTTTTTTTCAGTTCTGTGGAACTCTGCTTCCAGAGTGAACAGTTCTGTCCCAGATAGCTGGGGTTTTCCCAGCTGCTGGGGCTTTTAGGAGGCTGCTGGGTCCCTCCCCAGTTCCAGCTCACTGAAAAAAAAAACCCAGGACCAACATCCAAGACCACAATCCGGATCCAGGCTGCTCAACGAGAGAGCACTTGGCCTCTGAACAATCGCTTGGCCCCCCTGCTGTCTGCAGGCTGGTAGCTCTGAAGCAGCAATGTGGAGATGGGTGCAGAACCTCTGCTTCCAGCTTCTTTGCCTTGGGGGTGGCTTGGCCAGGCCTGCTTTTCTTCCCTGGTTTTCAGCCAGGTTCCACTAACCTTAGTCCTTTCTTCTTATGGCTTGATAATTCTGGATACTACCACAGCTGCTGCAGATCCGCTCTCCTGAAGCTCCAGCCAAGGTGGGGCTAGGCTCTTCCAGCCACCCCTAGGGCAAAAGCCACCGTTTCAGGCTGGGTTGTTTTCTGCTCTCAGAGTTGAAATGGTCACTTTGAGCCAAGCTGTCTTCAGCAGGAAATATATCTGTGTGCATTTTAGAGCGCTAGAATTTGTTTAGAGTCATATTTTTTTGGGTATTTGATGTGGCTGTGTCAGAGCTATGATTTCTTGCTGCTCCTATGCTGCCATCTTGGCTCTGCCCCCAAAAGCAATATTTTAAACATAAAGATGTTTAAAATTTTGACTGAAGAATTACGAAGTGAAAAGCACACCATCTTGGAAACATGAGTTCTGCCCTTGTGGCTTCATGGTTTAGAACCAGTGGAGTTAGAAGACCAAGGTTAGGATGTCAGCTTCTCAAGGCAGAGACTTTTTATCTTTTGTCTTTGCATTCAGAGTGCTTAACACAATGCTTTGCAGATAATACATACTTAATAAATGTTGAGTGACAAATTGATGGATGTTTTGTTGTTGTTTGGTTGTTTTTCAGTTCTGTCCAATTCTTTGTAACCCCATTTGGGGTTTTCTTGGCAATGATACTGGATGGTTTGACATTTCCTTTTCCAGTTCATTTTACAGTTGAGGAACCTGAGGCAAACAGAGTTATGCAACTTGTTCAGGTTCACACAACTACTCAGTGTCTGAGGGCAGATTTTAATTCATGAAGAAGAGTGTTCCTGACTCCAGACCTGGTACTCTATCCACTAAGTCAACTAGCCACCCTTGCAGGAAGGTAGGGGCTCCATTATGTATTAGAGGTTTGAAGTCTGACAAGGCCCTGCAACTTCCTAGCTGTGGATTTCATCTATGAAACAAGAAGATTGAATTAGATCACAGGGAACTCTTAATCTTTTTATGTCAAGGATTGCTTTGGAAGTCTGATGAAGCCTATGAGCCCTTTTTCAGAATGTTTTTAAATGTATAAAATGATACATAGGAGAGTAAAAGAGAAGCCAATTGTACTGAAAAGTACTTATAAGAATATTCTAAGATCCCTTTAAGATCACAGTTCTAGTCCTGCGAGCCCCTAAGTTATTTTAGGTTTAAGCAAATCACTTCATTTCCCTGGACCTTGGTTACTTCATCTGTATAATGAATGAATCAGGCCGAAGTCCCTCTCTGGAATCAGGATGATGAGTCTTCCTGATTTCAAATCTGGTCTCAGACATACTCGCATGACCCTGGTCAAGTCACTCAACTCTGTTTTCCTCAATTTCCTCATTTATTAAATGAGCTTCTAGGATGTTGTTGTGCTTGTCCTTCATATTCAAAAAAAGACCAAGATATGAGGGAGATGATGCATGAGTTGCAGTTGATGCTGGAGGCTTTTGATGCTGGAGTTTTGACTTCAGTGGCTTCCTCTTCCTCCATGCCTTGATCCTTTTTGTCCTTAAAAAAGGATTCTATCATCTGTTTGTGTTTCCATTGCTTGCTCATATTGGCAGCCAATTACTTGACTTTTGAGCTCTTTACCATGGGAGAACTCTGCTTCTAAAATGGAGAGAGCTATGTCCCAAATTGCTGGTTTCTTTGAAGCTGCCAGAGCTATTAGATGGGTGCCTTCTCTACAGCCCCCACACACTCTGGCTTACTGGTCACACACCACAGGACCACCACCCAAGACCATGATCTGGATCCAAGCAGGTCAAAGCAAGAGCAATTACCCTCTGAATGACCACTTGATTCCCTTACAGTCTGTAGGCCAGGAGCTCTGAAGCAGCTACAATGGCTGCTACAATGGGTCCCTGTCCCTCTACTACTGCACTCGCCAAGTGTGTGCTATCTGTTTCTCCTCCTCAGAGGTAGCCCAGCCTGAGACATGTTGTAAAGCCACACACAAGCAGCTTTCCAGAGGACTGCTGTTGCGAATAGCTTTCAAGGTTCTAATTACATAGTATAATGGGCTCTCTATTTATTCAATAACAAATCAGAGGAAAACATTGACAGAAAATCAAAATATAGCATTCACAATGTTATGGCTTATCACAGAAATTCCAAATACAGCATTCACCATGTCACAGCTCAACAACTTATCACTAAAATGGCCACATAGTTTTCACCAAAGTGGTCACAGAGTTTTAAACAAAGTACATTCATTTAGTCAATCACAAAATCCTTAATTGAATCAGAAAGTACAAAAGTCAAAGTTCTCCACCCCTCGTCACAGTAAATCATAATCTTCTCAGTCAGTACACAGTATTCAAGTAAAGTCTCCTTTTAGCTTGACTCGAGGCTGGCTCTCAGGTTCCATGGTTCCTCTTCCATGGTCCTGGCTCCAACTGTCACCTGGGTTCAAAAGCAGACAGGTTCCAGTTCCTTTTCCAGCTCCTTGCCCAGTTCCACATTTAGTTCCCATTCCATATGGAAGCTTACAGGATCCAGTCTATCTCAAGTCCTTCATATTTCCTGTTTCTGGGAAGACAAAGCTTAACAGAGACCCAGTAATATTCATGCACATTGCCAGCACCATCATCAATTCACTATCTGCCTGTGAAATCAACTCAGACCCAGCAACAAGGTCTGAGAACTCAACACAAATCATCAATATAGAAATCAACACAGACCCACAAACAAGGTCCAAGAGTGAGCACAAATCATCAGTAAAGTCCCAGGACCTCCAAAATGCTTCTCCAACACTTCTGTAAACATACTACCAGAAAATCCTTTCTCAGGGCTTCCAGTAAGGTCCCAGGGCTTCTATACAAAGTATCACAAACAAATATCAATGCAGACAGAGCAAACAGAGTGCTGGGATATCACAAGTTTTCTCCCTTTTTACTCTGCCACCACAAAAATGCTTTCCTCAGTTCTACTGTCTCTAGCCTGGGCCTCTCCTTATAAATGGTCATTAGCTCCTCACCTTCCTGTTGCAAGAGTTCATGAGTTCTAGGTTCACAATTTGTGGAGTTCACACATTCAGTTTCTTAACAGACTTGATACAAGGCTCAAAATAAACTTGAACTGAAACAAGGTGTTAATTCAATAGCTGAAACGAGGTATGAACCACTTTTGTGCTTGTCATTACACATATCTGGTCAGCAAGGTAGTGCTTGGCATCCCTTAGCCATGGAAGGTCCTTCAATCTTCTCCTACTCAGCTCTTAGACCCTCACACTGCCCTTGGGATGAAAATTTCTATGGCTGAGACTGCCTCACAACCCCAGGGGCCCTCAGAACTTTTTATTCTTTTTGATTTGATTTGATTCTATTATTGATTTTACAGAGTAAGTCTGGAGGTGTATACACATTACTCAGACTGAACCTCCATCCCTCCACTCCTCCACCCCTAATGGTTGGCTCTTTCCTGGGAATCTTTTCAAGTTGCCTTAGGAGAACTGCTTTCCTCTGACTTTTGTTTATTTTTGCTGCTCTATATTCCCTCTGAGATGATGTTCTGTCTTTTATGTATGTTTGTGGAGGAAATTTGGAGAGCTGAAAGTTTTGTGAAGTACTCCATCATCTTCCCACAAACTGCTCTCCATTAGGATTTCTTGGAAATTAAAAAGCAATAGGAATGGGAAGGTACCAATTGTGACTCAATTTTAATTTCAACAGGAATTTATTAAGTAATATACTATTTGCAAAAAGCCAAAAATATGATTGTTCAAATACTCAAGGAGCATACATTCTACTAATGTGCACTAAATTACCTTACAAGATTATCACACCATCCATGACTTCAAATCTTTTGAATGTTTGCCTATTTCAAGTACCTTGAAAAACATTTTCCATGGTTCTCTATAAATTGTTTCATATCAAGCAAGGATTCCATCTATTTGTACTTGATCTGATCCAATTACTTTTTATCACTATTATCATTCCTGTTAAATACTGTTTCCAGTTACTCCTACACCACAATAAATACTAGTGTACTCTACATATAGATAGTATGCATAGGGTTGTGATATACATGTGAAGAGAGTATTCTATCTTGACTATTTTGCCCTGTCAAATTTATTTCTGCTTCTGATTGGAACTATATGGGAATATCTAATGGGTGTATTTAGCACTGTGTTTCAGTGTGCTTAAATACTCCAAATGTAAATGGGAAGATTAAAATTCTTTAAGATGTGAAATATCTGAATTCCTGAAAAAATCAAATATAAAGTAGTTTCCTTTAAAGAAAGAAGCATAGAAACAGATGTCCCAATTGTCTCAGACTATAAACTCTGGGGATTGCCATCAAAGGAAAACAGAGCTATAGTGGTTAGGACTATTTAGGACTATTTCCTATTTTTGTTCTTTCATTTTAGTAAATACTCAAATGGATCTGAACTCATCAATTTGTATGTTCTCTCTTTAATGCAAATCATTACCAATTCTTGCCTATGTATGCTATATAATCACAAAAGATAGCTCTCTGGATAGGCAATGGGAAAGAAGATAATATGTTTCAAAATCAACATATAAGTGCATAATGCATACATATATAATCAATGTATAAGTTGATATCAATAAATGTTTTATAAATTATTAAAAATTTGTTTGCAGATTTTTTCTCCCTTTTTCTGCTATTTACTTTCATATCATTTCATTTTCAAATGCCCTGTGGAATAAATTGAGTACTTGGGATTCTCAGCAATCTTTCTTTAATTGACTTTATCCTACACTGTCTCTCTTTGCTTTTTGTACAGCTACTACCAATAATTTTATACTATCCAAGATTAGACCAATTTTATACATTTTCTCTGAGTTTATAAATGTACTGATGTTCTACAGTCATATAGCTACCATTTCTATTTGTCTGGTAAATACAGTGTTTCATGAATAAGCACTTTTTTTCTTCTGTTGATCTCCTTTGTATGTTACTCTGATTACATTATTAAACTGATGTGAAATCATTAAAGTCTTTTCTTTCTGAAAATATTTTTTCATTGTCTTTAATTTGTTTGAATAGATCAACATTAAGATGGTTCTATAGCATTCCACTTACTTTTCTCATTTTCATTCCTTCTAGCTTTACACAAATTTTTTTTGTCTTTACTTTAATTAGTATAGTCTGACAGTACAAAGACATAATTCAGGAATAACTCCAATGGCAAATAAAAAGTTATTACCTGTATATTATAATATTGTCATTTTCTTTTGGGGTGTGTGTGTGTGCATGATGTGTGTTCTTGCACACATATTATACACACACACATATATACAAATATATGTATATATATGTATATATATATATATATATATACACATATATATACACACACACACAAAGATGAAATATACGTATATATGGATATTTCTACATATATACACATATTAGAAAACTTATAAAATTATTCAAGATATAGCAGTTGTGTAGTATACAAGTCTCTGGCCTCTTTCATTCTTTTATCTTGAATGATGTATTCCAATATATTTGTATTATCTATTCTGACTTCTGTATTGATGTAATCACATATCAATAAGTATGTTAAATAAATGGTAATTTAATTTGGAGACTTTCGTCAAATTCTTTGTAGAATTTCTCTGCTTCATTTAAAAATATTGTGGGTGCATAGAATGCAATCATTTTTATGAATATCTTTTTGCAAATATTTATTATGAGCTCTGAAATAATAGATGGACAAATTAACTATGAAATGATGATTTAGGTTGCCTTTTGACACATGATAAAATCATTCTGTCAAAGAATTCATTTGCCTCTCTAAAAAGAAACTGTGAGCCATGCTGAACAGCAATATTCTTCTTTCTTGTGCTTTTATGAATAAGAATATCAAGATTGATAGTGTTTAGCTGTTTATATCATATGTATATTTTCCCCTATATGACAAGATTTTCACATTCAGAAACCAACAGGTCAGAAATAGTTAACACATGATTTAAAATCTCTATAATTCTGATTTTACTCTCTTTCTCATTTTTTATCACTTTGCCATTACTATCTATCCATACTATATGCATATATAGTATAAAGATCATACACACACGTGTGTGATGTATATATGCATGTGTATACTTACACACATGCATATAAATTATACATGGACATACATATACAAACATGTCTGTCTACATATGTGTATATGGAGAAAATTAACCCATTGAGCAATTATAGTAAATATTAATGAAAAAATGTCATGTAAAATACATAATAAACTTATAAAAATATAAAAAGGTAGTTAAAGGTCCACAAGGATAAATGGTCAAAGTGTGTAAATTATATTCCAAAATATGTACATGTATACATTTCACTTGGAAAAATGCTTACTTATAATCAAAAATATGCAAATTAAAACAACGTTGTGATACTACTTCATAACCATGAAACTGGATGCAGCCTAAGAGGCCCTGGATGAAGCCTGCTGATCAACCAACCATAAGGGCCATTCCCAGGCCTATCACCACAGGACAGGGATCAGACTGAGCTGGCTAAGAGACAAAGGCAGGACCCGCAGCAGAAGCAGATGCTCCTCCCAGGACTACCCATCCACAGCCTGGAAATTTAAAAACGCCCTATCTGAACTTTTAGGGGCCAACATGGCAAAGTGAACCCCAGCTGCTCCAATCCCCCCCCACTCAAAAAAAACAGTAATTATTGCCCCAGAGGAAAACTTTAAAGACTAAAACCTTAGGTGCCTTGGAGGAAGGGCGTGGCTAAGGTCCTGCCTCAAAATGACAAGAAAGCAGGCTACAAAGACAAAGACTCTGGAATCCTGTTATGGTGAGAGGGAGGAATCAAACTCAGAAGGAGAGAGTATTGACTCCACACTCCCAGCTGAAGCCTTAATAGGGACTATGACCTGGTCTCAGGCACAGAAAGCATTCCTAGATGAGCTCAAAAAGAACTTTGAAATCCAGCTTAGAGACATAGAAGATAAAATCAACACCTCTTATAAAAACAAAATTGTGAAATTAGGAAAACATTACAATAAAGAGAACAGCTCCTTAAAAAGTAAAATGTGTGAACTAAAAATGAAATCTGAGCATATGGAAAAGGAGCTTCAAAAACTAACTGAGGAGAATAATTCACTAAAATCCACAATCAACCAAACTGAAGCCAATGCCTCTATGAGGAACCAAGAATCAGTCAAACAAAACATCAAGAGTGAAAAATTAGAAAAAGAGGTAAAATACTTCAATGGAAAAATAACTGACCTGTAAAACAGATCCGGAAGAGACAATCCAAGAATCATTGGTCTATGAGAAAATCATGATGAAAAAAGGAGTCTGGACAATATCTTCCAAGAGCTCATCAAGGAAAACTTCCCTAAGATCCTAGAACCAGAGACTAAAATAGAAATCAGGAGAATCCACTGGACACCTCTTGTAAGAGATTCCAAATTGAAAAGTTTGCAAAACATTGTAGCCAAACTCCAGAACTTTCAGGTAAAGGAGAAAATACTACAAGTGGCCAGAAAGAAGCAATTGAAATATTGCAAAACCACAGTGAGGATTGCACAGGATCTGGCAGCCTCAATGTTGAAAGATCAGAGGAACTAGAATATGATTTTTCACAAGGCAAAAGAGCTTGGGCTACAACCAAGGATCACTGAGACTGAGCATAATGTACCAGGCAAGGACATGGACATTCAGTGAGATAACAGAATTCCATAACTTCCTGATGGAAAAGCCAGAGCTCAATGGAAAATTCAACCTCCAATTACAAGACCCAGGAGAGACATAGAAAGGTAAATAAGGAAAAAACTCACACTCACATATAACTTGTTATTTAACAAGAGTAAATTGTTTACATCCCTCTATGGGAAGCTGATACCTGTTAATATCATGAACTCTGTACCTACAGCAATATCTAAAAGGCATATAGATAGATAGATAGAGGGTGTGGATGTAAGTTATGCAAAATGATGATAAAAATCCTTATTAAGGGACTGCAATGGAAGAAGAGGAAAGAATGAGCCAGAAAGGGGTAAATTATGCTACACAGAGGCAAAAAACAACATACTAGAAGGAAAGAAGGGAGGGAAGTGACCATTAATGAGCATTTCCCTCACTAGTTCTGGTGTAATGAGGGAATAACAGAACCAGTTAAATATAGAACTCTATTGAGAAGACACATAAAACTCATCATAATAGGGGGAAAGAGAGGAAGAAGAGGAGCAGTGCATGAGATCTATTCTCATCACTCTTGGTTCAAGGAAGAAATAACATACAACACTGAGTATAAAAATCACTCATATCCTACAGGCAGTAGGAGGGGGGAAGGGCCAAGAAAGGGAAGGGTGGTTTGAAGGGAGGAAAGAAGTACTAAGGGAGAAGGGAAGGAAAAGGGAGGGGGGTGGATAAGAAGGGAATACTGAGGGAGGTGGCAGTCAAAAGGAAAACTATTAAGAAGGGGAAGAAAGAAGGGGGAAAAATAAAAGCATAAACAGGGGAGGGAATAGGATGGAGGGAAAGACACAGATAGTAATCATAACTGTGACTGTGAATGGAATGAACTCTCCCATAAAACAGAGGTGGATATCAGAATAGATTAAAAACCATAATCCTCCAATATGCTGCTTACAAGAAACACATCTGAAACTGGGGGAAACATACAGTTTAAAGGTAAAAGGCTGGAGTAAAATATATCATGCTACAGCTAAAATTAAAAAAAATCAGGGGTAGCAATTCTTATCTGAGACAAAACAAAAGCAAAAATAAATCTAATTAAAGAGATAAGGAAGGAAACTACATCTTGCTAAAAGGCATCATTGAGAATGAAGCAATGTCATAACTTAACATATATGCACCAAGCAGTACAGCATCCAAATTCCTAGAGGAAAAGTCAAGGCAATTAGAGGAAGAAATAAATAGCAAATCAATACTAGTGGGGTACCTCAATCTCCCCCTCTCTGAACTTGATGAATCTAACCTCAAAATAAACAAGAAAGAAGTTAAGGAGGCAAATAGAATTTTAGGGAGCCTAGACATGACAGATGTCTGGAGAAAACTGAATGGGGATAAAAAGGAATACACCTTCATCTCAGCGGTACATGGCAGATACACAAAAATAAACCATGTGCTAGGACATAAAAACCTCCCAGTTCAGTGCAGAAAGGCAGAAATATTAAATGCATCATTCTCAAATCATGATGCAATAAAAATTATATGCAATAAAGAGCCATAGGAAGATAGGCTAAAAATTAATTGGAAACAAAATAATTTAATCCTAAAGAATGAGTGGGTCCAACAAGAAATTATTGAAACAATCAGTAACTTCATTCAAGAGAAAGACAATAATGAGACATCATACCAAAACTTGTGGAATGCAGCAAAGGCAGTTCTTAGGGGAAGTTTTTTTAACCCTGAACACATATATGAAAAAATTAGAGAAAATGAAGGTCAATGAGTTGGGCATGCAATTGAAAAAGCTAGAAAAAGAACAAATTGAAAATCCCCAATTAAATACTAAATTAGAAATAATGAAAACCAAAGGAAAGATTAATAAAATTGAAAGTAAGAAAACTATTAAACTTCTAAATAAAACAAGAGTTGGTTTTATGAAAAAATCAATAAAATTGATAGACCCTTAGTCACTACTTAAACAACCCCATTTCAGAAAAAGATATTGAACAAGTTATCAGAGAACTCCCTAGGAAAAAATCCCCAGGGCCAAATGGATTTACTAGTGAATTCTATCAAACATTTAAAGATCAATTGATCCCAATACTCTGCAAACTATTTGGGAAAATTGGTGAGGAAGGAGTCCCACCAAATTTTTTTAATGACACAAATATGGTACTGATACCTTAATCAGGGAGAGACAAAATGGAGAAAGAAAATTATAGACCAATCTCCCTCATGAATATAGATATAAAAATTTTAAATAAAATAATAGCAAAAATAAAACAACAACTTATCACAAGAATAATGCATTTTGATCACATTGGATTTCTTCCAGGAATGCAAGGATGGTTCAATATTATGAAAACCATCAGTATCATTGATCATATCAACAATAAAACTAGCAGAAACCAAAGGATTATTTCAATAGATGCAGAAAAAGCTTTTGACAAAATACAACATCCATTCCTTTTAAAAACACTAGAAAGTATAGGAATAAATGAGGTTTTCCTTAGAATAATAGGTAACATCTACTTAAAGCCATCAGCAAGTATTATATGTAATGGGGATACACTAGAAGCATTTCCAATAGATCAAGGGTGGAACAAGGATGTCCACTATCACTCCTCTTATTCAATCTGGTAGTAGAAATGTTAGCAATAGCAATTAGAGAAGAAAAAGAAATCAAAGGAATCAAATTAGGCAAAGAAGAGATTAGGCTATCACTCTTTGCAGATGATAAGATGATAAACTTGGAGAACCCTAGAGAATCAATTAAAAAATTTCTTGAGACAATAAACAAATTTAGCAAAGTTGAAGGATATAAAATAAACCCACATAAATCCTCAGCATGCCTATATATATCCAGCGAAGTCCAAGAGCAAGAGACAGTAAGAGAAACCCCATTTAAAGTTTCTGTAGACATTATAAAATATTTGGGAATCTACCTGCCAAAACAAACTGAGTACCTTTATGAACACAACTACAAAACACTTTTCACACAAATAAAATCAAATCTAACTCATTGGAAAAACCTCAATTGCTCATGGCTGGGTCAAGCTAATATAATAAAAATGACAATTTTACCTAAATTAAATTACATATTTAGTGCTATACCAATCAATTTACCAAAAAAATTACTTTATAGAACTAGAAAAAATAGTGACAAAATTCATTTGCAAGGACAAAAGGTCCAGAATATCAAGGCAATTAATGAAAATAAATGCTAGGGAAGGTGGCCTAGCCATATCAGATTTTAATTTGTATTTTAAAGCAGCAGTCATCAAAACTACTTGGTACTGGCTAAGGAATAGAGTAATGGATCAATGGAATAGATTGGGTAAAATAACAGGATAATAGTAATATCCTGTGTGATAAGCCCAAAGACCCCTTTTTTGAGGATAACAACTCACTATTTGACAAAAACTGCTGGGAAAATTTAAATATAATATGGCAGAAACCAGGCATAGACTATCATCTAACGCTATACACCAAAATCAAGTCTAAATGGGTGCATGATCTAGGTATAAAGGCTGATACTGTAAATAATCTGGGGAAGCAAGGAATAGTTTACCTGTCAAATTTATGGAGTAGGGAAGACTTTATGACCAAAGAAGAGTTGGAGAGTAGCATAAAATGCAAAATGGATAACCTTGATTACATTAAATTGAAAAGTTTCTGTACAAACAAAGCCAATGTAACCAAGATTAAGAGGGAAGTGGGAAATTGTGGAAAAAATTTGACAACCAGCGTCTCTGATAAAGGCCTCATTTCTAAAATATACAGGGAATTAAGTAGAATCTATAAGAACACAGGGTATTCCACAATTGATAAATGGTCAAAGGATATGAACAGGCAATTTTCAGAGGTAGAAATTAAAGACACATATAAACATAGGAAAAAATTTTCTAAATCACTATTGATATGAGAAATGCAAATCAAAACAACTTTGAGTATCACATATCACCAGTCAGATTGTCTAAGATGACAAAATCAGAAAATGACAAATGCTGGGGAGCATGTGGAAAAATTTGAAGACTAATGCATTGTTGGTGGAGCTATGAACTGATACAACCATTCTGGAGAGTAATCTGGTACTATGTCCAAAGGGCTATAAATAATTGCATACCCTTTGACTCACTAATACCACTTCTGGGGTTATATTGCAAAGAAATCATAGAAGTGGGAGGAAGACCCATATGTACAAAAATATTTATTGCAGCTCTCTTTGTGGTGGCAAAAAAACTGGAAATTAAGGGGATGCTCATCAATTGGGAAATGATTAAACAAGTTGTGGTATGTGAAGGTAATGGAATATCGTTGTGTTATAAGAAATGGGGAGGAGATGGTCTTCACATTCCCCTGGAGAGACTTTTACAAATTGATGCTAAGTGAGAAGAGCAGAACCAGGAAAAATTTGTACACAATCACAGACACTTCATATGTGTGAAGACCTACTTTGATAAACCAGACTCTTCTCAGCAACGCACATTTATAAGACAACTCTAGAAGTCCCAGGATGGAAGGAGATATCTACATTCATTGAAAAATCTAGAAAGAACAGAGTTTAAATGGAGACTGAAGCAATCTACATGCTAGCGTTCTTTTCCATGTTTGGTTTTGTTTCCTTTTTCCCATTGTTCACTCCATTGGTTAGAACCCTTCTATACAACCAGACTAATGTCCAGTGTGAAAGTATTTGCAGATCTAATACTTGACTGCATGTCACCATGGGGGAGGAGTTGAGGGAGGGGAGAAAATGTGAAACTCAAGGGATTGTGGAACTGAATCTTGTAAACTAAAAGTAAATAAACAAATCAATTAAAAAATAACTATGAAACTAGAAAAATTAAATTAAAATAACATAAGTCAATCCAGGAGAGGTTATAGAAAAACCAGTAAACCAATTCATTGCTTGTCCAATTGCAGATTTATAGAATACATCTTTTGTGTAAGAAAGCATAACACAGCAAAAGGTAGAAACACCAGATACATTGATTTCATTGTTGGGAATAGATCCTAAAAATATTGTAAATACATATACAGTAATCAATCTGCTTAAAGATTTTAATAGCAACATTTATTATTAATACAGGTAGTTGAAAAATAAAGAATGAAAACAACTTTAATTTCAAAAAGGAAAAGAATGACTGGATAAATTATGGTGTATTTGTGTAATGGAATGCTACAATATAAGCTAATTGATAAGCACGAGGAAATTTTTTTAATGTGGAAATACGTTTTAAAATAATATAGAACAGAAAATAAGTAAAGAACATATGCATTAAGACTGTGTAAATGGATATTAAGAACAACAAATGATAAATAAATAAGCTTTTTGGAGATAAAAAGCTATGGAGACTAAAAGCTGTTCTCAAATCCTATTATTTGAATGCTGTTTATTAGACTTTTAAAAATTTCCAAAGCAAATTTATTCATAATGCTACTGTACATTGGATATAAAAAATCATTTAAAAATTAAATATTATTTGAAGCAGTAAAAGTCAGAATGAATTTAGGCAAAAGATAAATGTTCAAACGACATTTTTAAAGTTATATTGACAGTGAGATGAATAAAA
>CM053580.1:86361798-86378840 GCA_028627135.1 Pseudochirops cupreus
GTATATATATATATATATATATATATATATATATATATATGTACAGGTATACATAGGAAGAGATTATATTTAAAAGGTGAAACTGAGATGTGGGAGAGGAATATAATGAGAGGAGACAGGGAGAGAAAGAATGGGGTGAATTATCTCATATAGAAGAGGCAAGGGATAACTGTTAGAATGGAGGGGAAGAACAGGAAGGCAAAAGGGAATGGGTCAACCTTACTCTTATTGAATTTGGCTTAGGGAGGGAATGACATACACTCTACATTGGGTATCTTGCCCTACAGGAGAGTGGGGGGGGAGGGTTGTTGGAAGCACACACTTTTGTAAAGTGTCATGGACAAAGTAGAGAATAGAACAAGTGGGAGGAGGGATAGGATGGAGGGAAATTTATTCAGTCTTTCACAGCATGTCTGTTGTGGAGATGTTTTGCATAACTACACATACATGGCCTATATTGAGTTGCTTGACTTCTCAGTAGGGATGGGGCATGAGGGAGGAAGGGAAAGAATCTAGAATTTAAAGTTTTAAAATCAAATGCACTGGGGTTGGGAGATTCATCTTGCTGTAACAGAAAGTCATAGGGGTGATGGGTGAGGATATAGGAGTGGGTAGATTGGTGGAGCAGGTATACAGTGGGATCATTGTTTTGGGGTGGTGGGTAGGGGAAAGACGGGAATAAAATTTGGAACTCAAAATCTTGTGGAAATGAATGATGTAAACTAAAAATAAACAAAAGTTAATAAAAAAGAAAAGAAAACACAGAATTAGTGAAATGGAAGAAGAGGCACAAGAATTCACTAAAGAAGAAAAAAAACTTCTTAAAATACAGAATTGGTCAAAATGAAAAGGAAGTATAAAAACTTGCTGAAGAAAATAATTCCTTAAAAATTAGAATGGAGCAATTGGAAGGTAATGACATTGTGAGAAATCAAGACACGATAATATAAAACAAAAAGAATGAAAAAAATAGAAGACAAGGTGAAATATCTCATTGGAAAAATAGCTGACCAGGAAAATAGATGCAGGGGAGGTAATTAAGAATTATTGGACTACTTTAAAGTCACGACAAAAAAAAAAGAGCTTAGTCTCCATCTTTCAAGAAAGTATCAAGGAAAACTGCCCTGATATTCTAGAACCATAGGGTAAAATAGAAATTTAGAGAATCCACAGATCACCTCCTGAAAGAGATTTCAAGATGAAAACTCCCAGGAATATTATAGTCAAATACCAGAGCTTGAAGAGTAAAGGAGAAAATACTGGTAGCACCATGAAAGAAACAATTGAAATATGATGGAGGCGTAGTCAAGATAACACAAGATTTAGCAGTTTCTACATTAAAGTACTGGGGGAATTAGAATATGATATTGCAGAGGGTAAAGGAGTATGATTACAAGCAAGGATCACCTACCTAGCAAAACTGAGTATAAGACTTCTGAAAAAAAAATGGACATTCAATGAGATAGAAGACTTGATAAAAAGATCTGAGCTGAATAGAAATTTGACTTTCAAATATAAGACTCAATAGAAGCATTAAAAGCTGAACAGGAAAGGAAAAACATAAGGGACTTAATATGATTAAACTATTGACTTTCCTATATAGGAAGATGATATTAAGACCTTTCTCATTATTAGTACAGCAAAAATTAGTGTGTATAGACAGAGGAAATAGCTTTGAGTTGAATATAAAGGGGTGATACCTAAAAAAATAAAATGATGATGTGAGAGAAAATGTCCTGGGAGAAAGGGAAAATGAGAGGTAAAAAGGAGTAAATTATCTCACATAAAAGAAGTAAGAAAAAACTTTTACAGTGGAGGTGAAGAGAGGGGAGATGAGGGCAAGTGAGTGAAACTTACTCTCATCCAAATTGGCCCAAAGAGGGAATAACACATATATTGACTGAGTAGAGAAATCTATCTTTCCCCGGAGAAAAGTAGGAGAGGAAGGGGAGAAAAGAAGAGGGCATAAGAGAAGGGAACACAGATTGGCAGAAACGATAGTTAGAACCAAAACACTTTTGATGAGGGACAGGGTGAAAGGAGAGGGAGAATAGATTAAGTGGGAGAGGGGGGATGGAAATATACTTAGCAATAGCAACTGTGAAAAAAATTTGAAACACGTTTCTCTAATATAGGTCACATTTCCCTAATATATAGAAAACTGAGTCAAATTTATAAAAGAGTCTTTCCCCAATTGGTAAATGATCAAAAGATAGGAACTGTTTTCAGATGAAATATTCAAAGCTATCTATAGACATAAAAATGCTCTAACTCACTGTTGATTAAAGAAATACAAGCTAATCCAATTCTGAGTTACTACCTCATGCCTACTATATTGGCTATTAGGAGAGAAAAGAAAAATTATGTATGGTAGAGGGGATGTGGGGAAAATGAGGCAATAATGTACTGTTGGTGGAGTTGTTAACTGTTTCAACCATTCTGTAGAGTAATTTGGAACAATGTCCAAAATTCTATAAAACCATGCATACCCTTTGACCTAGCAATACCACAACTAGGCCTGTTTCCCAAAAGAGGGAAAAATCAAACAAACAAATAGAAAAGGACCTATATATACAAAAAATATTTAAAGCAGGTCTTTTCTGGTGGCAAAGCATTGGAAATTAAAGGGATACCCATCATTTAGGCAATAGCTAAAGAAATTGTGGCCCATAATTATTATGGAATACTATTGTGCTATAAGAAGTGGTAAACAGGATCACGTCAAAAAACTTGGAAAGATCTATATGAACTGATGCAAAGTGAAAAATACAGGGTTCAAAGTAACAGCAATATTGTGAGATGATGACCTGTGAATGACTTAGGTTTCAGTGGTGGTAAGCCTGTGGCCTGAAGGCCACACATGGCCCTCTAGGTCCTCAAGTATAGCCCTTTAGCAGAATCCAAAATTCAGGGACTCACTTGAGGACCCAGAAGGCCACATGTGGCCCCATGGCCACAGGTTCCCCACCCCTAGTTAGCTGTTTTCAGCAATGAAATGATGCTAGACAACCCTGAAGTATTTATGATGAAAAATGGTATCTATGCCCTAAAGAAAGAACTGATGGTGTCTAAACACAGATTGAAGTATACTTTTCTAAACTTTATTTTCCTTTTTTTTGAGGGTGTAGCCTATGTTTTCTTTCGTAATATGACTAATATGGAAATGTTTTACATGACTACATCTGTATATCCTATATTGAAGAGTTTGCCTTGTCAAAGAAGAGGGGTGGGATGGGAGAAAGGGAGAGAATTTATAACTCTGAATTTTAAAAATGAATGTTAAAAATTGTTATTACATATGACTGGGGAAAGTAAAATGCTAAATATATATATTTTAAAGTCTGCAGGTTCATCTTGCAGGTTGACTCAAATAATAAACACTTCTTGGTCATAAGGTAGAAGGAGATGGTCATTGCTAATGCCTCATTACTAAACTTTGTATCAAACTTTCCATGTCTCAGCTTTGTAATCAATCATGCTGTCCTCAAACCTAATACTGTCACCTACCTGGTTCTGTTTTTTTTTTTGTATCCACCAAAAACCTATAAAGTAAAATAGCTCCCCTCTTTTAGGGTCTCAGTTTACTGTGGAAGTTGAGATCCTGTTTATTGGTATATTCACACTTTTCAAATAAATTGATTGTGCCCAGAACCGTGTGGTTAAGTTAACCCTATTTCAACTGTTGCAAACATAAATAAGGATAATTGAATATCTTTAGTGTGATAACTCAGTCAAATTAGAATTATTGTCCAAAAGACAGTCTTCATTGAGGATCTTAGAAATCAAAATTGGCCAAGCAATACTGCAAAGCAGGGTAGAAAGAGAAGAATGCATAGCATTTATTAAAAATACCATTTCAGTCTACAATTGTTAAGTTCTCTATCTTTCTCCTATCATTTGTGAGGAGGAAATGTAAGCATTCCCTTCCTCTCTACACACTTTCAGCTATAACCTCCTCCTTTTGTCTATAATAACCATTGACTTTGAGGCTCTTTCATCTATGTAAAATATCAGTAGCCATTCACGATATGAATTCTTCCAATTGTCACATCCTTTTAATAATTTTAAATAATCCTAGGTCTGAAAATCTATTAATAATCATTTCCCATTTAACATTTTTGGGTCATATCCCATATTTTTTCCTTAAAATTTGCATACTTTCTAGAATGTGAAACACTAATTTCTGATCCATTTCAAGAAAGAACCATTGCTACAACCTACCTACCTACAAGCTTACCTTGATGCCACAAATATTTATTAGGTGCTAAATATGTGCAAAGTGAGAGGAAATGTGAGCAAGGTAGTTAGATGCACACACTTTTGAAAAGGAACAAGGTCAAAGTAGAAAATAGAATATGTGTGGGGTGGGATGGGATGGAGGTAAATATAGTCAGTCTTCCGCAATATATCCATTATAGAAATGTTTTCCGTAACTACACATGTACAATCTACATTGAATTGCTTATCTTCCCAGTAAGAGTGGGTGATGAGTGAAGAAGGGAAAGAATCTGGAATTAAAAGTTTTAAAATAAAATGTTAAAAAATTATTATTATTATTATTATTATTATTATTAATTTTTACATGCAACTGGGAAATAAGATAAACAGGCACTGGGGTATGGAGATCCATCTTGTCCTACAGAAAAGTCAGAGGGGGGGATGGAGGAGGATATAGGAGACAGCAGATTGGGGGAGGGGGTATTTAGTGGGATCACTGTTTTGGGGTGGTGGGTAGGGGAAAGAAGGGGACAAAATTTGTAACTCAAAATATTGTGGAAATGAATGTTGTAAACTAAAAATAAACATGAATTTTTTTTTCTTTTTTTTAAATTAAATTGGTTTATTTATTTTTAGTTTACAACATTCAGTTGTACAATCCCTTGAGTTTCAGATTTTTTTCCCCTCCCTCTTCTCCGCATGGAGGCATGCACTCGATTATAGGATATATAAATATCTTCACACTAATCATTAGTCAGGTTGTAAAGAAGGATTATGACTGATGGAATGATCAATGGGAAAGAGGAAACAAAACAAAACAAGAAAAAGAAACACAGCAAGTAGTTTGTTTCAATCTTCATTCAGACTCCACAATCCTTTCTCTAGATGTGTATATCTCTTTCATTCATGAGTTTTTTGGAGTTGTCTTATAACCTTACATTGCTGAGAGGAGCCCAATCTATTGAGGTTAGTCAACACTCATATATTGTCTCTGTGATTGTGTACAAATTTCTCCTGGTTCTGCTCCTCTTACTCAGCATCAGTTTGTATAAGTCTCTCCAGGTTTAAACATGAAGTTTAAAAAAGAAAAAAAGGAAGTGAAAAAAATTAAAAATAGATTATATTTTTTAAAAATTATAGATGAATAACTCATTTGTGATGGGAGTTGCTATATTGGGAAATCACCTATACTGACAGAAGCTAGAAATAGAAATGGAAAAAAAAATAAAATGAAAACAATACAGAGTTATGGGTTAGGCACTTTTGGATATACAAAGTGAGTAAGTTGCAGTCTTTACACCTTGAGGAGATGACAACCTAGTAAGAGAGACAATATATGACCTCTGTACCCACATCTTTATCTCTGCATGTACATAAGCACAGATGCCTCACAATAATACAGAAAAGAACATGCTATATTGATACAACTATTATTATGTTATATTGAAAAGAATATTGAACTATGAGTGGGAAAAACTCTATTTTTAGTACAGATATTAGCACTGCCTGTAACCACTGACAGATCAATAAACTCTAACCTGCAATTCTGTGAGTAAATTTTTTATATTTGTAATAATGATTCCTCTTGTTAGGAAAGCTTTTGTATATCACTAAATGTTTAGAAAATTAACCTGCTGCTATCATCATAGCTAGAGAGTGGTAGAAGCATTGGATGCACTCATCCCTAGGAAACTCATCATACTGAAGATTTTATCAACTTTGGTACTCATACCTCATGAGAATCCTCAGTAGTCTCTTTCCGTGAGATTGGAGGGTTGGAAGGCAGAGCAAAAACATATTCCTCCTAAAGCCTCCATTTAAAGAAGGCTCTCCCCAAATCTCCCATCCATTTTCAGTTTCCTTTTTTGTGTTGTCTACTTTCATTAATATCTTTTAAGGCAGAGCTGTCTTTTTATTATTTGTAACCTCATGACTGAGTGCAGTGCTTGGCACATAATAAGTGGTAAATAAAGGTTTATTGAATTGAAAGTGTAATTGTTTGGTGAAGAGTATTACCTCTTTAGTTGGAGCATAACCTATATGGGGATGGACAGTTAGTTTGAAGAGTGGTATGGGATAATATTGTCCAAATAGGCTGGCACCAGGTTAAGTAGAATCTAGAATTGCCAACTTAACTAATATGGGCTTTACTTATTATGCAAGTATGGCACCTGCTTTGTTTGGTAGAAGTCACTTCTTTTCAATCCATGTCTCCATATACTTTCTCCCCAGTTAAAAGAGGTAATATAATAGATTTTATGACAATCATAGTTAGACTAGCTATCATGCTACTTGGTCTCTAAATTTTTTACCAGTGCTATTACTTTACACACTAAATACATGGTTGTTTTTTTCCCCCCCTTCTACTGCCTTCAGTCTTAAGGATTTGAATTAGGATAAACTGAAATACTGCATATGTGGCCCTGGGTAAGTGCGTTAAATTCTTCTTGCCTCAGTTTTCTTAAGTATAAAAGGGGGTAAAAATAGCACCTTCCTTCAGAGTGGTTATGAAGATCAAATGAGATAATATTTATAAAGCATGTAATATAATGTTTGGCACATAGTAATACAATATAAATGTTTGTTTCCTTTCCCTCTCTTCCCTTCCTCCATTATAAAAACTCCTGTACAACTTATCTACACATAGCTATGATGTCACTACCTATGTGGAACACTTTACTTTCATGTTTTTTTTTTTTACTTTTCTGGAAACACTCCACTTATCTTATGTACTGTCACACATTCATTATTATTTATGTCTGTAATTTTACAAAAAATAATCTTCTAGTTTCCTAGAAGATAGATACCTCCCTTTCTTCAATTCAGAATTTATCAGGGCACAATATTTATAAGAGATTTCCTGTATTCCAGAAACTACTACATATCAGGTATTCAAAGAAAAAAGGCAAGCCCTAACCTTAAGGAGTTTATATTCTATTCAGGACTATAACAACAAAAACACAAATATATAACATCAATCTACATACATACATATATGTATATATACATAAACACACACATATACATACTTACAGAAAATAAAAATATTTTAAACATGACAGACCAAGTATATAATGACTACTAGCAGAATTATTAAGAAGTCTATTAAGTGAGGACATTTTTGATATGATACTTAGATGGAATTTGTGTTAAACGTAGAGAAAAAGAGTATTTAATACATGAAGGACAACCTAGATTAGCAGCAGCACTCCTGTGCATATTTAGTATCAGAAAATAATCTGAAAGATGTCGATTAATTGGATAAGAGCTAAAATAAAGAGCATAAATGCAATGGAGAAACTCTGTGTTCTAAAAACTACAAATATGATGAATACAGAGAAATATGGAGACAACAGAAATTAATGTAAAATGAAGCAAATACATCCAAGAAAAAATTTACATAACTATAACAATGTAAATGGAAAGTATGGCAACTATAAAAATGGGGGGAAATACTATAAAAATTACAAATTGCTGATGTGACCACAAATAAGAGAAATGAGAAAACTTGTCCCATGACTCCTTTACAGAAGTGTTTTCAGGTATTTAGGGAGGGCTGACTCTATGGTTATTTAACATCACATGCGATGTTAGATAATTTGATGTATTGATTAATCATACTGATTTGAGTTTTTTTTCTATTCTTATTTAAAACAATCATTGCATTAAGGCATGACTCATGGGTGAGTGGCAGAGCAAGAGACATAGAGAGATATAGGGAGAGAGGGAAAGAGAGAACAAGGGAGAGAGAGAGAGAGAGACAGAGAGAGACAGAGAGAAAGAGAGAGAGAGAGAGACTTTATAAAATAAAATATACCAGTAGATACATAATGATAATAATTATACTTCAACCAACTTCATGCCCAAACAGGATATCATCTTTCCTTAGAATTCACTTCTCCCTCTTTTGTTTTCCTGAGCAATGCTGTAATGGCTACCCTGATTTCTAAGTTGCCAAGAAGCATGAAGTAAAAAGGGAACCAGGCATTCAAGATAATAAATTGCTGAGTGGTTAGTATGGCATGCTCTGAAAGTACCCAATAATAGTATCTCTGGGTACTTGTTTTTTCTTGCCATGGGCTGAAGACTATCATTAGCAATGACATCACCATCATATTCATATTCTGAGCTGGATCCCTCCATTGCTTTTCTGACTATTGCTTTGGAGATGTTAGTCCAGGCATGGTTTGACCAAAACCATACAGCTAGTAAGTGTTAGAGAATATTTGAAATCAGATCTTCTTGACTCTAGACCTAGCAGTCTCTCCTAGTTGGATTGCCTGCTACCTGCCACCTAACTACTGATGATATGGTAGGTACATATATTCTAAGTATACTTACATCTGTATATGTGATAAAATATAAGCTCTTTGAAAGAAGCTACTCTTACTGTAGCAGAAACACTGTGCAATGACTGAAGTTGTTAGACTTCAGTCTTCTGAACAACACAACAATCTAAGACAATTCCAAAAGACTCATGATGGAAAATGCTATCCAATCCAGCAAAAGAACTATGGAGTCTGAATGCTATTTTTTTCTTTTTTTGTTTTTGTTTTTTTTCTTTCTCATGGTTTTTCCGTTTGGTTCTGTTTTTTTTTCTTTCAGAAAATAACTAATGTGGAAATAAATTTCATATAATTATACATGTATTACCTATATCAGATTGCATGCTATCTTGGGGAGGAAAGGGGAAATTTTAAAATTCAAAATTTTATAAATGTGAATGTTGCAAACTAAAAGTAAATAAAGAAATTTTAAAAAATTAAAAAAGAAAGCTACTCTTTCCTGTTTATCTTTGTACCCACATTGCTTAGCACAGTACTGGTTACAAAACAGGTGTTTTATCCATGTCTGGTGATTTTTTGACTGATCAGTGGATCACAAGTTTTTATAAGCGTCAGATGTTTCCCTAATGTCATTCCCAATTTTGTTCCTATCTCCCCACTCATGTTTCTCTATTTCTCTCAAGTTCATAAATGGCCTCACCTTCAACAATCCAATAAAATTGACTAGTGCTTTTAGCACTGACTGATGCTTCTTTTCATTTTCTGGAACACTTAGATGTCCTAGAAATAGTCAGCAATAAATTTTATTTATAACTGGGGTGCACACCTCTTACTGATCTAGTACTATTCTTGTGTTCTCTAAAAAATTTTAAAGAGAGAACACTGTCTAAGAGTGTCTTAAAAGACAACATGTTCCTCCTGCATCAAGAGAGCTGGGTCTTAAAGAATGATAAAGATTTAAAATATAAGAATGAGGAGAAATTTCAATCTAGTTATAGGTGATGGGCTTTGTGAATATTCAAAGGTGGGAATTCAAGTAACAGTTAGTCTAGTTTGGAAAGAAAGTAGAAGATGGATTTGAAATGAAACTGAAGCAGAGAGATCACTTAGGAGAGCAATGTGCAAATGAGAATGATAAAAATCAGAATGATAAAATGTCAGTTGAGTGTAGAAAGCAGAATGGATGTTGTGGAATTAAAATAACTAGGAATATGAAAATAGATCAGAGGTCGAATATTGGAGACAGGGCAAGAACTAAATGGAGGGTTGCTTAAGGAGCAGAATGGATCTATGCTTTCTAATCTAAGAGATGGTAGTAATGATAGCATAAAAACAGAAATTTGGCCCAAGAGATAGGTTGAGGGGTATAAGATGATGAATTTGGTTTGGAAGGTGATTGAAGGACCACCAGGACAGCCACATGGAGATGTGTAGAAGCTATGAAAATGGAGTTCAGAGGATGTACGTTAATAGTTCATTGAAAACTGAAACCACTGAAATCAGATGCGATCATGAAAAAGAGAGAAAGGAAGAAAGGGGAAGAAAAGAAGCTATATTACTTTAAAAAAATGATTTTTGAATTCCAGAAGAGAAAATTTATTAGTGTGGTGTATTCAGAAGTCAGATTAGAATAGTTGAGGAGTGAATGTCAAATGAGGAAGTGTTACTAACATGTGCAGTTCACTATTGCTTATAGTTTAATAGTAAAAGGGAATACATATGACAGTAACTTGAAGGGATGAAAGGGTTTAATGAAGTTTGTGTGTGTGTGTGTGTGTGTGTGTGTGTGTGTGTGTGTGTGTTTAGATAGTGAAAACTGTAGAGTGAGAAAGAAATCAATAAGTATGAAGTCATCAGGATGATGGCACAGTGGCTAGAGCACTGGGCTTAAAATCAGGAATCAGGAAGATTCATCCTCATGCACTCAAAGCTAGCCTCAAATACTTAGTTGCTGTGTGAACCTGGGCAAGTCACTTAACCCCATTTCCCTCAGTTCCTTATCTGTAAAATGAGCTGGAGAAAGGAAATTGCAAAGCCCAAAATGAGATCATGAAGAATTTGACATGATTGAAATGACAAAATAAAAACATCAAAGATAAGAGATTAAAAGGTAATGATGGAAGGAATAAATTCCTTGAATAGCCAGAGTAAATGGAATGAGGGTCATATGTAGAGAGGCTTATAATGGCAGAGAAGAAGGCCCACCTGTTCTTCAGAGACCAGAATAAAGTATCTAATTATGGACAACATAGAGAGGTTTTGAGGTAGATGGTAGAAAATAAAATCACATGGGAGGTGGCTGTCATCTTCAAAACAAAAAAAAATGTTCTAAGTGAGGAAAGGATGAATCGGAGTTGGGTGCTCAAAGAGAGAGAAGTTTCAAAAAAGCCCAAGTGGGAAATATGATGGGGACTAAAAAAAAAATAATAACAATAAAATAATTGTGCATGGCACTGAAGGCTTATTTGAAGTTAGATAACAAGAATCTGTAGTGGATATATTAGAATTGAGTATGAGTTGTTTTCTTTTGTTTGTGACTGTGGTCTCCCTTTGCCACTCAGCCTCAAAGTATAATAGCCACTTAAAGACATGACAACTTTGCATTTCAGCACTGAAGCTTTAACCTGTGCTGTCTCTGATCTGAGAAGTTCACCCCTCTTTAAGTTTCTTATATTCTAGCCCCTCTACTGTTAATGGCTTATGGAAATGGTTCTGGATTTAATGAGGACACTCAATTAACTGTAACCCCACCACAACTCAGAACTTCTAAGCTCAAGAGATCTACAAGCTTCAGTCTCCCCCAGTAGCATGTATCACGACTCACTGAAAGCTTGAAAATGAACTAGACACACTATGTGTACTTTTGTACAGCAGTTTAGATTCTGGTTTGCCATACATCATCACTTAAAGAGAAAATAGAGATTATTTTAGTCAAAAAATAACCTCTAGTTTATAATTAGCCAGTAGTAATAAAGAAGTATTACTCATAGTTAATTAATAAAGAACTGATAATTTATTTGAAAAGGAGATAAAGAGGTATTTTTTTAAAAAAAATTATTCAAATAATGATTTTAAACATAGCCGCAAATCCAGTCTTTCTTTCAGAAAGCCTTTGTCAGAAATATTCCTATATTATCCAATAGAGAAATCTCTCTGACATTCTAGTCATATATGTGAAATTCTGTCAAAGCAGCAAGTATATTTTAAGTGAAAGGATAACAATTTTAGATCCATAAGGAATTATTTGAAACTTTACCAGTTACGAGTAATGTATTATATCTCACTTCTCAACTTTAAAAGATATTTTCAAAGAAAGCTGTCATTTTCTTTTAAAATTATGGTCATTTTGAACAAAAACACAAAGAATGTAGCTACAAATAGATGATAGGGAATGAATTAAATGAAATGCTGCCTGTAAATTTCTTTTTTCTCTTAGATCCAAGGCCCTTAAGTTTCCTCAAGCAACCCTGAGAAATTACTGGGTGTTGAGCATTCATCCAGAATATAATGTATACATTTAACTAGCTAATTAAGTATGTTGCCACACTGATCAATTGTGTTTTAACCTTCTTCGCTGTGTAATAAGAAGATTCATAAAAACTTCATGCTGGGCTTGTGAGCAGCAAAGATACTCTTGAACTTCTCTGTTAGTTCCTAGGCCCTCTATATTCCAGAGTCCATTATATACAGAGAGTAATAGCTAGTTTGCAAGATAATAATTTGAAATTTAGAAAATAAACATTTTAATAAAAGCCATTCTTATAATAAATGGTTTAGATAATTTTGAGATGAAACAAACGTGTTTTCGTTTTAGTGTTTCTGTGTATTAGTGATGAAAACATCAGCTAATATACTTTACTAAATTTTTGCTGTGAATATAGTTGAATAAAGTAGAAAATACTGTTTTTAGAGAGAGAATTCTTTAGATCAGTTATGTAAGGGAAAATTGTTAGATCTGCTTTGCCTTAAATGTACTCATATAACTGAAATAAGTAATCCCTTCAAAAAAGGGGAAAATAGAAATTGGAGGGAGGCAGAAATAAGAATATATTCCTTTGTTCTTGCTGTATAATAAAAGAGATGAGAGCTATTATTTCTTACATAGGTAATCATCATTAATTTAAAGAACTTTATCATGCCACTACAATTTTTAGGCATTTTTTTTTATTTTGCTAAGAGACTGCAAAGAAAATTAAGAAAATTCCTCAAGAAATTTACACTCAAGCTAGAATGACAAGGCATATGACCAGCAGATGGCCCTGCTAGCCAGAAACCTGATCTATTAAACAAGAAAGATCTTACTCTGAGAATCTGACATTTACCCTGGGTAAGGTGTTTGGGAATTGCTAAACTTTTTATGTTTCTCCGAGAATTGGATGGCTATCAATAGACAGTGGGCTCTGAACTCAAGACTTGATTCCTCCAAATAGCATGAAAGCACAGATGCCAAATCTAGTATTTTTCATTACTGTATCTTGTCACTGGCAAAAACTTCCAACTGTGTCTTGATGTGGTTAGTTCATTACAAATTCATGTATAGGAGGAATCTTACTGAAGACACATCCTGGCAAAGTGAACCTGTTAACATTCTGCTCTTTTGTCCCTCTGACTTTGAGTTCTTTACTTAAATTTTCTTGACAGACAAGCAGAATGTGATATGTTCTTTTAGTCTCTAAAACCTTGACTTATTCTGTATTGCTTTTTACTGTAACTTTTTGTAGGCCTTCTCTCTATCATTTTTTAAGGCTAACACACTTTTTTTTTTAATGCAAATTTGTTCAGATGAACCAGGGACAGAAAAGTTTGTATACACAAAATGCAAAGCCATTTAGTCTTCCAAACTAGTCATACATCCATAATTAAACATTCATTCTCAAAATTTTTAACACATATAGAAACTGATAATGTCTCAATCAGAGTTCAAAAAGGCTTAATCTGTACTAGGGAACTGTATTTAACTTCATTTATGTAAGACAGTATTTTTCTTTCTTCTTTCCACCTTGTTCAAAGGTTGAAATAACAGTGAAGAATAAGCTACTCCAGAGAAACCTAGAACATTCTTAAGGAAAACAAGTGCCATGGTGAAGCATTAGTATCTAAAACCTCAGATTCATTACTTAATATACCCCAATAGGTGCCTATCAACAAACTCTGGGCCTTAGTAGTAGATTGAGAAAGCAATGGTTAGGGTGCCTATTTGGCAAATATTTCTAAAGTAATAATCACAATTCTCAAACAGAAGATATCTTTTTTAATATGTCACTTTTTATATTTTCACTACTCATCCTTCTCCTTACTTGCAAATCCGACTTAAAGTAAAAAATTCTACTTAAACTTAACATGGCTAACTGTTTACCATACATTTTTTTTAATTGATAAAAACACAATTCTGAAATCTCCTTTTGATTACACATTGTACATAAAAATCACTGCCATGGAAACTCTTCTCTTATTCCAGAATGAATTGTTGATGTTGTGAGAATTCTTTCCCTCATCCTATTTTCTACTGTAAAGATTAAGAGTATGCAGTATTCCTAACTAATCTGTAATAGATTAGCATCCACACTTGTTCCACATAGGTACAGCAATAGGACTTTGAGGTGTCCTTTCAACAATGACAAACTCATCAGGGTTCCCATATGCCTCATAGTGGATCAACAAGTCTTGTACTGTACATCCCTAACCTGAATCAGGGACAATGGTTTTCCTCAAATCCTGTTAAGAGAATATGCCTTCTCTCTTGTAACACATAAGCAATGAGAGTCTCATATTACCATATAGATGACGGTGAAATAAAACTATTTGGTCACTTCAGATAAAAATGCCAAATAAAAGATAACATTTTGTAGAGACAAAAAAATATTGTTATAGAAAGATAGACAACTGGGTCTAGAGTAAGGAAAACTCTAGTTCAAATCTGACACCAGATACTTATTGGTGCTCCTCCCCTCCCCCAAGACTGGTCACTTAGCCTGTGTTTGCCTTAGTTTCCTCAACTGGGAAATAAGAATAATATCAACACCTACTTTGAAGGGTTATCTTGAGGATCAAATAAAATAATATTTGGAGCATACTTAGCACAGTGCCTCACAAATAGTAAAGCCCATGTAGATATTTAATTTTCTCCTTTCTGCCCATGAAGAAGGATCTCTCATTTTGGGCTGAGAAACCACTATGGAAGAATTGGAATTTGAGCTAGATATTGAAAGGTGGCTTATGAAGCAGAGAAAAGCGGGTAGATTGGGAATTCTAATTATTAAAACTTTCAAAGACAATGTTTTTTTTTCATATTTCTCTTTGACAACCCCAAAATTATGATTCCTCAGAATTCCTTAAATACTCTGCATAAATGAGTGCTATCCAAAAAATCCAAGATGTCCTGGACTTTAGATTCAAACTAATGTGACTTTCATTACAGATGAAGAAACAGAACCACAAAAAATTTAAGGGATTTTCCCAAGGACAAGTATCCGTGTTATAGGTGAGCCAGAACTAAAGGTCTAGAATCCTGGCTCTCAGGCTGGTATTTTTTTCTCATTAAATCAAGTTGAAGCAACTGTGCATAATCATAATTAGCCCCATTTTAAGGGACAGAGTGTTAGAATTTGCTATTGTATATATGTGTGAGTGTACAAGCATATATGTATGAATATACGTGTGTACATAAACACATATGTATACAAACATATAATTGCAGTTCATGCAAAAATGTTTTAGTGAACTCAGAGACCCATAATATTTAATAATGTGATAGGCAGTAAAGAAAACTAATTCAACAGTAGGCTAACAGATCAGTCCATCAGACCAAATTTGTTGAACCATCTTCAGTTTTAAGTATCAAAATTTAAGAAAGTCATGTATGACCTAGATAGAAGAGGAAATCAATAAACATACTTTATATGTGAATTCATATCATATGAAGATTGGTTGAAGGAACTTGTGATGCCTAGACTGAACAAAAGAAAAAATGGGAAGCATATGATTGCTAAGTTTTTAGTACTTCTCACATGGAACAGAAATGAGACTTGCTATACTTGGTCACAAAGGATATTAGTAAGAATAACAATTGGAAGATGCAAGGAGGTAAACTTAGAATTGATATAAGGAACAAATTCCTAGAAATTGGAAATACTAAAAAGTGGAATAGGATGTTCTGGGAGGTGATTGTTTTCACTCATTAAAATTCTTCAAGCATAGCATGAATGACTATATATGGAGTTTCTTTTGGAGTGCATTATTTTCCAATTATATGTTGTATTTTATGCCTACTGGTATCTCTTTTACTCTGAAATTATATTGTAGAAAGCACTGCCTGACACACTACCAATACTTAGAGATTATTTTAAATTTGGATTTTTTTATTTTGAATTTAAGAAATAAAACAAGCATTTTCATAACATAGTAGAACAGGAAAAAAAAGTTTGCACTTAAAACTGCAAATCTGTTATGTACAACTTGGTATTCCTTTTAAATATATAATAGTTATCTTGCAACTTTCTTTTTTTCTTATTTTTTTCTTTTCTTCTCTCCTCCCATCCCACTCTGGAGGTAGCCACCATTAAAACAAATGTGTGTGTGCGTGTGTGTGTGTGTGTGTGTGTGTGTGTGTAAAACCATTCTATAAATAATTCCACTTATCAGTTCTTTTCTGGATGCCGATAGTGTCTTCTTTCATCAGTCTTTTGTGATTCATTTAGGTATTTGTAATAACCAAAATAACTTATTCACTCAAAGTTGTTCTTAAAACAATATCACTGTTACCATATACACTGTTCTCTTGGTTCTGCTCATTTCACTCTTCATTATTTCTTGCAAATTTATGCATGTTTTTTTCTAAGATCATTGAGCTCCTCATTTCTTATAGCATAGTAGCAATCTATCATAATGTGATAGAATAATATCATGATGCGTTTAGCTGTTCCCCAATTGATGGGCATCCCTGCATTGTCCATATCTTTGCAGCAACAAAGAAAGATGCTACAAGTATTTTAGAACATATACGTTCTTTTCTTTTTTCCCTAATCATCTTGGAAAAAGAGTGGTATTAGCATTACTAGTCAAAGGGTATATGCAGTTTAATAATTCCTTGGGCATAATTCCAGATTGCTCTCCAAAATGGTTGGATTAATTCACAATTCTACTAATAGTGAATTAGTGTCCCAATTTTTCCACATCCCACCAACATTTGTAGCTTTCCCCTTCAATCATTTTAGCTAATCTGATTTGTGTTAAATGATATCTCAGGGTTGATTAAATTTGCATTTCCTCTAATCAATAATGATTTAAAGCATTTTTTAAGATGACTACAGGGAGCCAAGATGGCGGGGGAGCCAAGATGGCGGCGTAGCAGCAGTAACATATCGCAGCTCTAACAGAGCAACCCCAAAATACCCATAAAATAGGACTCTAAACCAATCCTAGAACTCCAAAATGCACACAAAGATACTTCCCACTAAAGTCAGCTCAGCTACGAGGAACTATATCAGCACTGCGAACCGAAAACAGCCTGGCCTGAAGCCGCGGCTGTGCCCTGGGGGC
>CM053580.1:86379340-86395431 GCA_028627135.1 Pseudochirops cupreus
TTTCTGTTTGTTTGTAACTTCTGTTTGTATTCTCTGAAGTTCAGGGTGCCGACTTTTCCCCCTGAACTAGGTAAATGGTATTTGATTGATTAAAGTAAGATTGTTAACCCACTTTGAGTTGCTTTCCTTTAGAAAAGCAGATCTAAGAACCTGTGCTAGTAGCCGCCCTAGGTATGCTAGGGTGCTTGCCGATACAACATGTGATAATGAAAATAGTTCAACTTTAATTAAAGTGCCTTATGATTTCTTTTTCCTGTACCTTCTCATGCTTCTCTTGCTTCTTGTATTTGAATGTAAAATTTTCTGTTCAGCTCTGGTTTTTTCATCAAGAATACTTGAAAGTCCTATATTTTGTTGAATGACCATATTTTCACCTGAAGCATTATACCCAATTTTGCTGGGTAGGTGATTCTTGGTTTTAATCCTAGCTCCTTTGACCTCCAGAATATCATATTCCAAGCCCTTTGATCCCTTAATGTAGAAAATGCTTGGTGTTATCTTGTGTTATCATGATTGTGTTTCCACAGTAATCAAACTGATTCTTCCTGACAGCTTGTAATATTTTCTCCTTGACCTGGGAACTATGGAATTTGGCTATGACATTACTAGGAGTTTTCCTTTTAGGTTCTTTTTCAAGAAGCAATTGGTGAATTCTTTCCATTTCTATTTTGCCCTCTCATTCCAGAATATTGGGACAATTTTTCTTGAGAATTTCTTGAAGTATGATTTCTAGGTTCTTTTGTTTTTGATCCTGGCTTTTAGGTAGTCCAATAATTTTTCTATTAACTCTCCTGAATCTTTTTTCCAGGTCAGTGGTTTTGCCAATGAGATATTTTACATTGCCTTCTATTTTTTCATTTGCTTGGATCTGTTTTATAGTATCTTAATTTCTCATGAAGTCATTAACTTCTCTTTGCTCCAATCTGTTTTTGAAGGAATTATTCTTTTCAGTGAGTTTTTGAAATGTCTTTTCCATCTGGCAAATATTCCTTTTTAAGGTATTCTTCTCCTTATTGGCTTTTTGGACCTCTTTCACCATTTGAGTTAGTCTATTTCTTAAAGTGTTATTTTCTTCAGTATTTTTGGAGTCTCCTTTAGCCATCTGTTGCATCATTCTCTTGCATCATTCTCATTTCTCTTCTCAATTTTTCCTTCACTTTTCTTTCTTGATTTTCAAAATCCTCCTTGAGCTCCACCATGATATGATATGCTCATATTTTATTTGGAAGCTTTTGATGCAGGAGTTTTGTCTTCCTTGACTTTTTTTGGTTCCATGTTTTGAACGTTTTTGCCCCCAAAAAAGGATTCTATGGTGTGATTGAGCTTTCTCTGCTTGCTCATCTTTCCAGCCAATTACTTGACTTTTGAGTGGTTTCTCATGGCAGAAGTCTGCTTCCAGTGTGGAAAGAGCTATATGCCAAATCTTTGGGGTTTTCCCAATTGTTATTAGAGCTGTTGTCTGAGCTATGAGCAGGGTGCCCTCTCTACAGCCACCAGAAGCTCTGGCACACTGGCATTTCTCACCCTAGTACCCCTACCCAAGACTGTGACCCAGATCCAAGCAGTTCAAACCAAGAGCTATTACCCTCTGAATAGTTGCTGGGTCCTGCCATGATCTGCAGGCCAGGAGCTCTGGAGGCAGCCACACAGCCATAGCTGCAGTCCACCACCTCTTTCCCTGGGATCAGGGGCCAGACCACTGTATTCTATCCCCCAGTTTCAACAGAGTTCCCTACTGACCTTTTACTTTGTCTTTGGTGTTTATGGGTTGAAAAGTTTGGAAATAGCCATAGCTTCTGGTGATGCACTCTCCTGAAGTCTGCCCTGGCTGACCTGTGCCACTTTTTGGGGCCATACTGGGTCTGGGCCCCCATGGGTCACACTGGGCTGCCATTGACTCCCAGCTTTGTGAGATAGACCTTTCCTGTCAGCCAGCCAGGCTGCCTTCAGTGGGAGATGTTACTTTATGTCACTTTGTAGGTTCTGTAGCTCTAAAATTTATTTAGAGACATATTTTACTGATATTAGAGGTGATTGTGTTGGAGGTCAGCCAAGTTCCTGCTTTAGCTCTGCCATCTTGGCTCTGCCCCCTTAAGTCTCTATTTTTAAAATGAAGTTATAGTCACTTCCATTTGGTAACTATTCTGTCTTTAATTTTATAAATCTTACGAAAGGTTTTATATATTTTTATTTGATGCAACTCACATTGTTATTTTTTTGGAATTGGTGTATAATAGCCTTCACAAAGACCATGAGAGTTGCATGTCTTTCCATCTTTGAAAAAATTAGAAGCCAACTCAAGATAAGCATTGGAGGATAGGTCTTTCTCTAAGTACAGTGGTTGTTTTAAAGGATTTCTCTGGGGAAAGAAAGAAGAGTGAGGTATTGGAAACTGCCCTGTCTGACCACCAAGACTCAGTTATTCTGCTTAACAGAGGTGGTTGGTAGTAGAAGCATCTACAGTCCTGTTCTTCAAACTTAAGGCTCCATGGGAGGATATGGGAAATTTCCTCTAAATGAACATGAAACAACTGAGACGTAGGGAGGCGTATGTGTTGTTTTGTCTTGGGCCTTTATTTCGTTTGTAGGATCTCTAGAGAGGAAAAAAAAAGATGACAGTCCCTATTCCCTATCACTGTCTTACTTCAATATCCTTTTAATGTTTGTCCTTTCCAAAAATCATTCTCTTAATGAAAATATTTGAAAAATTTTATAGTAATTCTCATAAACACCTTGTGTTTGACACTTCCTTTGTGGAGTACCTTTGTTCACATGAAGGCATGGAACAGATTCAAGAACCATACAGGAAAAATGACTTCTGGTACATGGCTACCATTCTAATTTACCAGTATATTATTATAGAGTTATTGTTTTCATCATTGGTTTTGAAGGGTGTTTTGTTTGTTTCCTTTTTTCTTACTGACTAGGGCCATCTTCAGAAGCTACTTCATAGATGTACTTCCAAATGCAAAGTCACTGCACATAGTCTACTTGAAACATTACTGAAGAGAAGATTCTGGGAAGATTGCAGAGTATGTCAGAAAATTCCAAGCTCTTGAGATTTTTCCCCACAAAAGAGATAAAACAACCTCTTTGGGCAAAGGAAGTGTGGGTAAAATTAAATAAGAACAGAGGAGCAATAGGGGTCCTCCTGGGACAATCTGAGAGGACAAGAAGAAAAATCCCCCCAGCAAGGTTTGGTCCCTGTGAAGAGTAAAATCCTCCAGGCTAGGGTTTATGTGAACAACTAACCACAAGCCACTTAAACAACAAGTGGCAAGCCCTGAAGTTAGCTGTTTTGAGAGTCTTCCTTAGACGCAGCCACCAGAACTTTTACCCCAGGAATAGTGAGGGGAGTTGGGTGTCTGAGCCAGGGAAAATCAAGGGAATCTCTGTTGACAAGGAACTCCAGACCCAGCTGTGCTGCAGGGAGGGGCAGGGTGAAAAGGAACCAGCCCAAGCCTGGTGAGTGAAGAAGCAGTGAGGCAGAACAACCTAGCTGAGGGCACATACAGTAGGCTTGAGATTTGTTTGGCTTTGGATCCAGGCTAGAGGGAATAACTGAAGGTTTTTTTTTTTTTTTTGGTCCAGACTCATGTTTATTTAGAAGTTTAACAAAATATTTTCTTCAAGGTAATTTTGTATTTCTGGCACAATAGTTCACCATTTCCCACCTTGCTGTATCCACTTTCTTCTTAAATGTCATTTTTGGTTACAGATAAAACAGTGGGCCTTTGTCCTTAACCTTAGGTCCTGATTATGCACTGTGGGGGTGTATGTATGTTTGAAGTGAGAGAGACAGGATGGTAAACAGAAAAATGATTATACAAGTAATATCAATAGAATTTTTAGAGAAAAAAATCAGTTTTGAATGTGTATTTGTGGTTTTTTATTACATACTGCTTGATTAATATATCAAGGGGAAAATGTATGATCACAGTTCATTGTGACAGCTTAGATTTCAAACATTCACTCTCCCACAATGTCAACAAACAACTAACCTTTCCAAGAAAAAGGTGAAGGCCAGAGAATAAAGACTACAGACATAATGGAAGAAGTCAAATCATTGTGGTGATTTTAAAAATTAAACTATGGCTACAAAAAAATGTACAGGCAAAGGAGCAGGAATACAACCAAAGAAATTTATTATGGAAATAGAAAAGACTAGAGTTCATCTTCAGAGGAGGATATTGAAGCAAAGACATCCTCTTCTATCCCAAAGAATAATGCCAAATGGCCACCTGCCCACACAGAATTCAGAGACTGGGGGGAAAATGGACCCACGTGCATGAACATAATTTGTGATTCATTAGTTGGCAGTGAGTTCCTTAAAACAACAACAACAAAAAAGTATCCAAACATTGCAAAGGATATCTTTAAGTCCTTCTTAATAAAATTTTGAGAAACAGTGACTCTCCTAAAAGGAGTGATTGCCAACAAGGATTTTATCTTCCAAACATAATCCTCAAAAGAAAATTCTTTCCACTCCCTTCCTCCAGTAACCATAGCATTAATTCTAGGCTGAGAGTTGGGAGAGGAGGGACAGATCTCATTTTATGGGTAGATGTAATCTGTTCCTTGATCAATGTTAGGTTTTTCTGGACATTTCCTCTTCTTACCATTATTATCTATATCAGAGCAGTTATTAGAAATGTTCAAATTATGACCATTGTGCTTCTTGACTTCCTGAAAAGGAAACTGATTTGAAAAAAGTGCCACAAGGGGTAATTCTGTTAGAGATTATGGCATACTAGACAGAAGCAAAAAACCTTTTTCGAGCAAAGAATCAACATTGATTGCTTAGGTCTAAATAGTTGCTGAAGGGCTTATTTTAAAGGCTTCTGAGTACCAAAGATTGATTTACACAAACACACAAATAGATGCAGAAAATTGTAAAGACTATACAATAATTATAGCAGCTGTTTTTTGTTATGTAAATAATAAAGTAGTGATAGAGTGTCAAAAAGAGAAACTAAACTTTAAAAATAATTTGAATGAAAAGGCATTCCCTAAAAAAAAGTGTACAGAAGGATAATTCACTTTTTGGTTGTAAGGAGGGGGAGGGATAGGAAATGGACACTTTAAAGTTCTCTTTGCAAAAGAAATTGGTTTCTGTTAAGCAAAGTGGACAGTGACAACTGACTTTTTATTTCCTGGTTTAAGTCAGTCTCCTCTTTTATTGGCTTTTTTAAAAGTGTGATTAGTACTGTGACATGTAGAATCAATATATCAAGACCCACAACAAGTGCAGAGATTGCTGAGATCCCCCAACTGCTGTTATTATCAAGGGTAGTAATGGCAGTATCTGAAGTTTTCTTTGTTTTGCATCTGGATGAAGGTCCCCAGTGATATATGTCTTGGATAATTATCAGACATCTGTAAAATGCCCAATATCCTCAAAATTTTCAGTCATATCACTTCCAGCTTGCTCCCTCAGAACTTCTTTTCCACCAAGATGCTCCTCCAGGAATTTGTTCAGATCATAGACTTTGTAGTGCAGGGAAAGCCAGATATTCTTGCTGTTATTGTGCTTCTGGATCTCCTCCAGTGTGTAGCACTTCACCTTCTGGTCTGACTGCTCTGCCATCTTGGCCCACAGAAAGATCCTGCAGTGTTTCAGGAGAGCAACAGTGTGGCCAGTGGCTCATGTAATTCTTACCCTGGATATTCTGCCAATTTCCTTGGTCAGTCTGGAAGGGGTGGGACCCTGAAAAAGTTGAGATCTGAAGATTTGGGACAAGAGGCACCATCCCCCATGCCTCAGAACTAGTAGTGTTTACCAAAATTAAGTTCTTACTATCAAGAAATGCACAGGCATTGAAATTTATTTTGGGAATAGAAAAGACTGGAGTTCATCTTCAGAGGAGGATATTGAAGCAAAGAAACCCTTTTCTACCCCTAATAATAATGTCAAATGGCCATCTGCCCACAAAGAATTCAGAGAAAAACTTACAAAAGACTAAAAATCAAGTGAGAGAGGCTGAGGAAAAACTAACAAAATAAGAACAATCTAAGTAAAACAACAAGATTATGAAAAGAAAGTTAGACAATTAGAAAAGGAGATCCAGAATCTTAAGAAAGAAAATGACACTTTGAAAATTAAAAGTGGGCAAGGTGAAGGAAACGAAGTTATAATAGATCAAGAAATGAACAAAGTATAAAGACTGAAAAATAGAAGAGAAAGTGAAATATCTTATAAAAAAAACAACGGATTTGGAGAACTGATCAAGAAGAGAAAACATAAGAGTAATGGAACTACCTGAGAGCCATGACCAAAAAAAGAATCTTAATACATTTAAAACATCCCCATCAGTCACCAATCATAAGTCTAACCAAATAACTGATGGTGACAGTTGTAACCACGGAAACAATTAGAAATTTTCTAAATATTCTTCATTTCTCATTTATTTCTCAAACCTCTACAGTAAACTTTCTGGTTTTTTTTTTGCCAGTAATCAATAGTTTAATCAATCAGTTTCAAGGTGAGGAATGCTCTCATAGCTGAAGTAAAAAGCACTGGTTATATACTGGAATCATAGGTAGAGAATGAATGGGGAAGGTGGATTACAAACAGTCATTTAATGGTTTCCCATGAGAAACCACAAATTCCACAATACAATTCTGGCGTCAAGTCTTTGAGGGTTTTGACTACTTCCCCTAAAGTAAAGAACCAGAGTTCTGTGATGGGAACAGATTCCACAATCTGATTCACTTCCTTTACGGTTCACTGATTATGAGCTTGTCAAAGTTTGATTGATCAGTTCAAGCTGCATTGGGAGCCCTGACTCCCTAACCAGAGAGGGCAGCTATTGAGAAAACTAAATTATTAGTATATTAAATATGATTAATATAAAAATCAATTCCCTTCTCAGATCCCCATACCCACTGCAGGTACCCCCCAAAGGAAGGTAAAAGGAAGGTATTCCAGAGCAATAACCAGTCTCTAAGAGTCCCACTCCCCTCACTCTCCCCTTTCATTTTGCCTGCTACAGAGTATAGTACACATGATAAGCAGGAATAGATGAGTTGTAATATGTATATTTGATCTTATCACAGTCTATTTCCTCAAACCTGTTCCTCTTTGAAAGTTCCCTATCTCAGTTTAAGGCACCACCATCCCATGAGCCTCCTAGGTTGCCAGTTTCAGTCCAGTGCATCCCATCAGTTATCAAATCTTTATTCCTCTCCCCCACATCTCTTTTGTCTATCACCATGATGGTAAGGTAGCCACTACCCCATCTGGAGCCCTCATCCTGGACTATTGAGTAATGCCCCTCTTGGTCTTCCTGCCTCAAGGCTCTCCCCTCCATTCCATTCTCCATATCCTGATACTGTGATGAGATCCTGGGAGTTCAAGCATGACCAAATTAGCACCTTGTTCAGGAAACTACAGTGCCTCCTTACAGACAAACATCAAATATTATTTCATGTGTATCTCCTCTCTTTTAAATTTCAATTTTGAGGTAAAATTTATATTATGCATCATTATTAATTTATATGTATATCTACATATGTGTATATATAGATATCTGTTACTGATAAATACAAATATATAATTTCTAAGTAAGTGTACATATTAGGGGTACATGCTCAAAAATGTTTTATTAATAGAGGCGAATATGATCAAAAAGGTTTAGAGACCACTTTCTTCCTTGTTTCTGAACTTCACTGACTCCACGTATAACCTTAATCTTTTGAAATTTGCTTTCAATTTTGACTTAAGAAATCTAGAATTTCTGATATATTTTAGTTTTTCAGATATTTTTCCACATGTTGGTAGTACATTATCTACTCAGCTGTCACACTAATCCTCCTGAAGAATGGCTCTGACCATTCATGAATGCTAATGCTCTGTATCAACTCCAGGATTCATATAAAATCCTCTTTTTGGTATTCAAAGCCCTATAGACACTTATACTTTGCTAAATTACCAGTCTTTTTTTTTTTTTTACTCTTTATCTCCCCTCTATGTATTCTTTGGCTCACTGATACAACTTCTCTCCTGTTCCTCAAATGGGACAGCTAATCCTCAGATTTCAGTCATATTCACTCTCTGTTCCTCATACCTTAAATAAAATACCTCATCACCTATTTTGCTTCAGGTCACAACTATGGGATTCTAATTTCTATAGATGCCTTTTCTCATCCCCCTTAATGCTAGTGCCCTCCCTTGTTTGATTATCTTCAATTTATCATGACTGCTCATAATTGTTTTTTATCTCTACACCATTCAACTGAATTTGCTTTGAGTGCAAGGAGTATCTTTTACCATTCTACATATCCTCACTTCTTAGGGCAATGACTGCCATATTCTAGGTGCTTAATAAATGCATAATGACTATTACCTCCTTCTTCTGGCTTTCAATTGGGCAGTACAGCAGTCAAGAGATCTGCTGAATAAACTAGCTAGTTATTGATGTAATCTTTCCTTTTTCCTAAAGAAAAGGACTTTTAATATCTTAGAAATAATGTAATATAGTAACAGAATGTTCCCACATAAATTTGTTTTGTTTTCTTTTTCCTAAATTCTTAGTGGAGAGGATGGATAAACATAGGGATTGAGTATGAAGCATAAACATATAAGGAACATATGTAACAAGCACATTTCATAGAGAGTGGATATTCAGGGGCTATATGTGGGCAAGAGAAAAGTGTGGAGAGATAGCGTATTCCTCTGTTGACATAGAGCTGTTTTCTTGTGATTCCACAGAGACATTCTCAGTTGTACCTACTCCCTGCAAGATATTTCTTTATTTATTCATGATGGCCGTTATCTACCTAGATATGTTAAGGTTACCTATTATTTTGGCAAAGTGGATAGAATATCAGGGCTGAAATCAGGAAAACCTGAGTTCAAATTTGATTTCAGACATTTACTAGCTGTGTGACTCTGCACAACCTCGAAGAGGCAGCTGGTGGTGCAGTGAATAGAGAGCACTTGACTTGTACTAATGAAGATCTGATTTCAAATCCTGCCTCCGACACTGCATGACACTGAGCAAGTCACTTAACCTATGCTTGCCTCAGTTTCCTCAACTGAAAAATGAAGACACTAATAGTACTGACCTTACAAGGTTCTTGTTAGGATTAAAAGAGATAGTATTTGGGGAAAATGGCTTTCCATGGTTTGGTACTATATAAACATGTTTGGTACTATATAACAGTGTTTAGCCTCTTGGTTTTCCCTTTCAAACTGATATAGTTGGACTATATATTCTTCAACCAAAGTGATGTTTTCAGATTGAGCTGCTTCTGAATTGTTCAAAATCCAAAAGAATGTCTTACAGTTGGAAGCTTTTCTGTATGTAAGGGAAGGCCTAAAGCTCTCATTGCCAATATTTTTCAAATACCTTCCACCTATGCATTATCATAATTTGTTGATCTTTGTAAACTCAAAATTTTGTCATACAATGAAGATAAGAGAACCTTATTGAAAAAGAATTGTACTTGAACTATACAAAGCTAGTGAATGAATCAAAATGAGTACTAGGTATGCCACAAGTCTCAATTATGTGAGTAACAAGGCTGTTATTTGGTCTTAAGAAATACCCAAATCCTATTGTGCTATAAGAAATGACAAACAAACTTTTAGTGGCAGGGCCAAAATGATGGAGTAGAGGAGGCATTCAGCCAGGTTCTCCCAACATTTCCCTTCAAGTAAAATTAAAATAATACCTCAAATCATATTCTTGAGTGTCAGAGTCAACAAAAGGTCAGAGTTAAACATTCTTCTAGCATAAGACAACTTAGGAGATTGGAAATAGAGATATGCGACACAGGGATGGAGACAGGCACAGAGATCATGTGGATACAATGGCATTAGTGGGATTTGGTGGTGGTGACAGCACCACAAGCAGCTTCAGAAGCTCACAAGCCAGAGATGGTAAGAAGATTGGGAAACTGGATAAAAAGTGATTGCAGAATTTTAGCACTGGATGCTATTTGACAACTCCATTACTTGTATCAACTTCTAGGTCACATGTTGTCCAAGGGCAGAGAGGAGCACTTTCAGTTATAGAAGATGAGAGACCCTACAGAACAGTGTTGCTTGTGATCTCAAGGGAGCAGGAGCCCTTCTTGAGTAGGGATAAGAGCACACGCCAGGACAACAGTGAGTACACCTCTCTTCAGATCCACATTGAAAGCACTGAAAACTTCCAACCCCTAAAAGTCACTCTCAAGACACCAGCAGCAAAAAAAACCCAAAAAAACAAAACAAAAAAAACAAGAACACAAATCTAAGTTTGAGAAGTGGAAGGAGTGGGCATGATTGGATTAGGATGTAGTTGGGCAATATTGAGGAGGGATGGGGATGAGAGAGTGTGTGGAAAGGCTGGGCAGAAGTTTTCTTCTGAATGGTTGATGATTCATTATTGCTGAAATAGGTAAGAAAAAGAAGACCTAAGGATACTTATGAATGGCAATTGGAGAATAATGTTTACAGATTCCATGAAATTCTGGGCCAAAGCTAGGTCTTTTCTTTAACCACTGAGGTTGGTGGAAATTGAGCAGCATGGAGAAGAGAGTGTTCAGGTAGCAGGCAATGGTTGTTTGGTAAACAAAGCTAATTTTGCACTCAGCCCAGGATTTGTCAGGTTGATGAGTCCTTTTCTCATAAGAAGAAAGGATTATTATTAATTATTATTAATAATTAAAAATAAGTAATTATTAATTATTAATTAATTCATAAGGGTTAATTAAAGGTACTAGGAGTGCTTAGTCTAAAGAAGGCAAGACACATTGGAGTATATACAAGGCTGTTCTGGTAAATGTTTAATGACAAGCAATCTCAAAACAAAGGCATGCCAGGCATGCTTTAAGTTTCATCTGCATCTCTAAGGAAGGGATTGAATTTTGGATCTTGCATGTGGTGTAGTCAGTGCAAAGGCCTAGAAATGGGAAAATGGAGTTTTGTGAGTGAGAAATAGAAAAATAAATTGTAATGGGAGAGAGAAGTGCTGACCAGTGAGGGCTCAGGTCTTAGAGCATGAACTTTATCCTGTAACTGCCCTCAACTCATATGTAGACTTGGTGAACGGATTCCATAAATCCGTGGTAGAGAGGGCAAAGTCTTTGGTGACAAAAACTCTCTTTTCTGAGGCCTCATTAACTGTGCCTATTGAGGAGACAGGGTTTCAAATGCCTTGCAGAAGTAATTTCTTTGCCACATCTTCCACACAGATTGGTTCTCTTGATGGTGGCCTCAAGGCCTGGGATGGATTAGGAAAGTCACTTCAGTGTGAATCTCACTTTCCTGTGATTGGCTATAGTCTTAATAAATTGCATTATCCTCTTGAATGTATTTAGTTGAAAAGTTTTCTCTTCATTAAAAGAAAGTCAAACTTCTGCCTTTCTTGATAGTTTCCTGAATTTCTATGTATTTCATTTTTCTCCATTTTTCCACACAGAAGTCTCCCTTGATTATCTTCTTGCACTTCTTGAATTCTTAGTTAAATCAAACAACTCTTTCTACTATTGTTTAATACATCATTAAATATACTTAAAATTATTTTCCATCACTGAATGTTCTTTGGAAAGGTTAAACAGAATAGATAATTTGATCCTAATGCTGAGATAGATCTCCCTTTTAAATTTTAATATGATTCTACTTAAACTGAAGTAAACACTATGCATTGTGTTAAGAAGCAGAGAGAGTCTTCACCTTTCATGTCTTCAAATGTCATCTGATATGGCCTTATAGATCTCTTTTGACATTTACACCAAAGATGACACAATTCTACCAAGCCACAATTAGCAAAAGATATAAGGAAACCATGGATTATTTTTTAAATGAATGATACCAAATCCTATCAAAGGACAAAAACAAGATGAATTTGAATGTTCCTGCTAGACATAGTTTGATCTGTTCAGAGAAAAAGTTTTAATTATCTCAGATTTCTTTGGACAACTTTTTAAAGAGACATGGGCCACCTAAGTTGAGAACATCACAATTGCAAAACTGGGAAAAAATTTGGTAAATGAATCTGGTCCACTCATTTTATAAAAGTGAAAACTGAAGCCAAAAGAAGATAATAGCTTGGGAAATGTCACACAATTTGTAAGCAACATGGATGGATTTCACCGCAAAAATCTTCCCTCTGTAACAAGATGAACTTTAAAACAAGTAAGATGGTATTATTGATTAAATGTCAATGATTGCTAGCACTGTGGTATTTTAGGTGAAATTTTTCAAACATTTGCGTTGAATCTTAATTATTTTTGTGACATTCATAGTATGTTTGTATCCTTTTAAAATCAATTAATATTAACTTTTATTTGATAGGTATTGAACAGTGTGTTTACTACTCTTAATTATTATGAAGGGGGCTGATTTGATGACAGTTTTTGCTTATAACTAAAATTAATTTGACATCAAGACCTCATTCCTTTAGTTAGGAGTAGAGCCTTTAATTTTTTCCAATGTTTCAAAGAAAGTTCAATTTCTTTATGATATGGTTACATATAAACCATATAGTCAAAACATTTTTAAAAATAGACTGTTTAAATAGGAAATAGCTGACATATAATGGGGCATGATTTTGAGAGCTCACAGACAAATTACTTTAATTAAAAATAAGTAAACAACAATAAGACACTTTTACAAGCAAAACCGAAATTTGGAGGAAAGATTCCCCCCCTTTTTTTTACCCTTAAAATGAATGTATTATGAATGGTTCTTTGTTCTCTAAAGTAGGGTACAAACAGCTTCTGAAACTTTAATAGTTTTAAAATGTTATTATTTATGAAGAAAAAAATTGAAAAATATCTTATTGCAATTATTAGGATAAAAGAAATCAGGAAGATATTAAACTGGGATTTGGAAAAAAAATTATATTGAACATAGGTGCTCATTAACAGAGCATCCTAAATTAGAGGAGGAGTGTAGATTATGAAGGAAACTCAAGAACACTCAGAAAGGAATTATAGGTTGATAGTTCTAATTCTTTATTATATGTAATTTTACTTCAAAAATTATGGTTTATTTTTCCATATTTTTCACTTACCCTGCTTTTACCACTATTATCTATGATTAGGATCAGTTCAGTGTCTACAAGTGAAGCAAAGAGGAAAAAAGAAAGATTTTAGGAAGATTTTTTTCAGAGGTAGCTGGGAAAATGTTCAATTAAAGGAGTAAGAGTAAAAGGATAAGGACGAGTTGTGTAACAGCACGAGGCACATGGGCAGCTACATGGGATGCTATCCCTATAGTCAAGAACACTCATATGCCTGAGTTCAAATCTGGCCTCACACACTTACTAGCTATGTGACCCTGGGCAAGTGACTTAACCATGTTTGCCTCAGTTTCCTCATCTATAAAATGATCTGGAGAAGGAAATAAGAAACTGCTCTAATATCTTTGCCAAGTAAACCCCAAATGGGATCACAAAAAGTAGGACACAACTGAAACAACTAACAATAACACAAACATCTAGATATACTTGTTTCATTTTTAATAAAGTCAACAAATCAATGGATTTTTGTGATATAGTCAATGTACCTTCAATGGTTCTTTCAAATAAAATTATAACACCACAAGGAGAGCTGATGTCTTAGATTTTGGCTACTGTTTCAAGAGAATCCACTATATGGGGGGAAAAAAATTCCTAAGGGCTATGAGTGGGAAGGTGACAGAAAGAAATAATAGGTTATAAGGCTATGAAAATAAATCATTAGATAAAACTATTACTTGTTTTTGATTTTTTTTTCCCCATTCCCCTTCAGTGTATGGAGCATTTTTTTTTACATATGAGAAAATCTTTGCTTTTGTAGTAGAAGCCAATGAAAATTTTTTATTTTACTTGAAAGCTAAAGTTAATGGAATACATTTATGCTTTGTCAGCTCCTTTGATCTATCTATTATCTACTATGGTACTCTAGCCTAGGCAAGGAAAACAAGTCTCCCTTATCCCCAAGTGATTTCCAGCAGAATATATATTTAATCTTCTAAAAGACAGCTTTCTAAAGTGATTTGTCCCTTTGGTGATGGTAGTGCAGATGAAATATATTCAATATATTCTCATTTTGGTTGCATGCATGCATGTATGTGTGTCTAATAAAAAGGAACAGGCATATTACATATCAATGCATATGTTAATGTCAGTATACATGTGTGTGTGCGTGTGTGTGTTTTGTTAAATTTTTGGCTGGATTTAATCATTCATGTCCTATCTACTTTAAATTACAAAAAGAAATGAAGTGCCTTTTTTCAGAGAAAATTAGTTAAGTGAAACCATGGCAGCATGTTTCATCTTCTCATAGCAGCCAAATTATCCCATAGAATGTTAGCAAATACACTTCTTAAAAGGTAAGTAGAAAGTTATTTCCTGAGTCAACAATTTTTCCTGAAAGAAAACCTGTAAGAAATAATGAAAAGCAATGTCATAGGTTCACAGTATTCTAGAACAAATTTGAACATGACTCGGAATTCACTGGGTTGGAGTGATCTCATGGCAACTGCTTTATTAATTATACTTTTATTCCATTTTTCTCTTTTTTGTGGTGTATGTTATTAGATTTTTTAAATTGCCATTTTTTTTAAACAAGAGATTCTAGCACTTCAGCCCCAATAAGTTTCTAAGTGATTGGTAATAGACAAAAAGAAAACCAATTCAAGAGCACTCTTAAAATTAAAAAGAACAACATTCTTTATCATGAGATTTTTGGGAAACTGAGTAACTAAGAAATGACATTTTATTTATTTAATTTGCTTATTTTTGTTTTACATATTTGTTTTGCAATGTATTGTTAGATGTACTTCCCTAAAACTTTAAGCCAACAAAATTGAAACAGGTTATTTTGTAATCTACAATTAACAATTTTATAGTTAGTCAAAGAATCAAAACTGAAGCTGGGAAACTTGTAAAATATCATCTAGTCCAATCACCCAAAATACTGGCAACCAACATAGTAGAGGAGTCTAGATTAATGAGAATTTGATTTTGGTTTATATAAATTATTTTAAAAATATTAATTAAAGTTCAGCAAAATCAGAATTGTAGTTTAACAAATGAAAATAAGGCGGAGCCAAGATGGCGGTGTAGGAGCAGCAACATATCACAGCTCTCACATAGCCACCCCAAAATACCCATAAAATATGACTCTAAACTAGTCCTAGAACTCCAAAACCCACACAAATATACTTTCTACTAAAGTCAGCTCGGTTACGAGGAACCATATCAGCACTGCAAACCAAAACCAGCCTGGCCTGAAGCCCTGGCTGAGCCACAGAGGTGGCTGGATGAGAGGAGCCGAGGAGCCTCAGGTGAGTGGATTGGCAGCAGCTGTGGCAGTGTTCAGAACTAGGTCATTGGGGCTTGCGAGGTCTTGGGAGAAAAGTGGTCTGGCAGAAATGCCTCCAGGGTGGGAAAGTGAAAGGCAGAGGTTTTGCATCTGCCTCCGTATTGCAGCTTCTGTGCCCTTGGCCTGCAGACTGCGGGGGGACTAAGTGATCGTTCAGAAGCTAAGTGCTCTTGTGTTCAGAGGCCTGGATCCAGATCGCAGTCTTGGGCTTTGGTCCTGTGAGTCTTCTTTATCCAGTGAGCCAGAAGTGGGAAAGGGACCCAGCACCTTCCTGAGAGCTATGGCAGCCGGGAGGACCCCAGTGATTTGGGACAGAGCTTTCCTTTCTGGAAGCAGAGCCCCACAGAGATTACAAAAAAAATCACAGACTGACCAACCATGAGTAAGAATAAGCATAAGAAGTAGGGTAAGAACAGCAACCAAACCCTAGATTCCTTCTTTGAAGAAAAGAAGGACCAAGGCAGAGAGCTGCAGGACAGCGCAGCCAGAGCTCCCCAACCAGGGGATTCCAATAAACATGAAGATTGCCTTAAAGCTAGAGATGAGCTGAAGAAGGATTTTGAAAACCAAATAAGAGAAGTGGAAGAGAAATTGGGAAGAGAAATAAGAATGTTGCAAGAAAATCATGACAAAAGAGTCAGCAATCTGACTGAAGAAATCAACACCCTAAAAACAGATTAACTCAAATGACAAAAGAGGCCCAAAAAGCCAATAAGGAGAAGAATGCCTTAAAAAGTCAACTTTGCCAGATGGAGAAAGAATCTCAAAATCACTCTGAAGAGAATAATTCC
>CM053580.1:86395931-86424492 GCA_028627135.1 Pseudochirops cupreus
CTGACAGTTGAAAGGCAAAAGACATAAATATCTCATGCTCAGGCAAACTCTTCTCTACTTAGGAACTGCCATTGAACTTCTAATACCGAGTAAACAGCTCATTGTTTGCTTTGTATCTGAGCAGCTGAGATCCAAACCCAGTGGTGCAGTTACTAAACAATTTGTTCTGAGAGAGCTTCCTTTGCATACACCTGGCATCGACTATGTAAGAAGTGAAAACATGACAAGGTACTTATAGGATTAGAGGCTATCACTCAAAAGACAAACATTAGCCTGATAGATTTTAAGGCTACTAGTGGGAGATAATGAGGGACCTTATTCTGGATGTTCGCTTGAAATCCCATAGGAGCTGAACTACATGGATTTTTGATACCTGGAATGTTTACTGTGATCTCTGAAAGAGACATTAAAAAAATTGATTCTGTTTACTCTTTCTGTATGCAAAATATATTCCCATGAAGAAAAAAGTCATCAGTTGTTCCAGCGGGCAAATGAAACTATTTAGCTAAGTTATGAGAAAGAATTAAAATTAATGGCTATCACAATAGACTACTGGATTATGAGGGATGCTTTTTGTCTTGATTAATACAAATGCCTCCTACTTGATCTTCTTAATATCAGTCTTTTACTTCAATATTCTATCATTCATACAGTTAACAAATTGATATTCTTAAAACACAGGCTTGATTGTGCTTTACAGAACACGGCTGTACTCAGAAGCTTCAGTGTCTCAATTTCCTGTAGGATCAAATATCAACAGTATTTTAACATATAGAGCCTTTCCAAGGCCTTATTCAATTTACCTTTCCATCCTTCTTATTCCTGCCTCCCTCATACTTTCCAATCTGGCCAACATGGTCTACTTGCTATTTCCTCCCCCATCAATATTCCATCTCCAACCTTTCTGGCTTTGTATGGGCATTATTCCATGCCCAAAATGCTCTTCCTCCTTACTTCTGCCTTATAGAATTTTTTTTTTACTTCAAATCTCAGCTCAACAAACAACTCCTGCAATTTTTTTTTCTTATTCACTAATTACCCTTTGCAAAATTTATTTGTTTTTGTTTTTCTAGAGTTCAGAAGAAAAGTAGCATTGTGACTGGAAAGAAAAATATATATGCTAGGTGTTGCAGAGGTGAACTTAATAGAATTTGGTGATTAAGTAGAAGTATGAAGTTAAAGAAGGCAGCTTAGTGTGCAGTGGATAGACCTTTGGGCTTAGCTCAGGAACCCTCATCCTCATAAGTTCAAATCCAATCTCAGACACTTACTACCTGTGTGTCCCTAAGCAAGTCACTTAACCCTGTTTGCCTCAGTTCCCTTATCTGTAAAATGAACTGGAGAAGGAAATGGCAAACCATTCCAGTATCTTGTTCAAGAAAACTCCATAAGTGGAGTCATGAAGCATTGAGCATGACTGAAATGATACAAGAACAACAAAGTGAGGTTAAAGTGAAGCAATAATTGAAGATAACCCTCAAGTTGTAAAAAGGAGAGATGAGGTGAAAAAGTTCACTATAGAAACAAAGAGTGCAGTCAGAGAAATATTTGCTTGGGTTAAATCATATTTTCATTCTAACATGTCTTCTTGAAGGGAATTTTAAATTAATTTCATTATAATAAAAGATGTCGTTTTTTGATAATGATTCCCAAATACAGAAATTTTATGCCTGTCTCAAAAGTGACTTGTTACTGTTGGAGATGTGCAATTATATGCAATTTGCATTGTTTTTGAGAAGTCTGATTAAAAATTAGTAACTGGAATGAACTAAAATACCAAAATCCGTGATAGCTTTGAGACTTTGAATTTTGTTCTTTTTAGGGTCGAAATAACATACTATGTATCATCTTGGCTTCTAAGAATAACAGAAGTAAAATGCCACATTTGCCATTTTTATTGCATCCATTCCATTGGTGACATGAAACTGATAGTCAAAAAATAGTCATTGGATCCATAGAACATGTCTCAAGATGGCTATCATCTAGGACCAATGCTAACAGGAGCAATTTAGGGTTTCTATAATAAAAGTCAGCAGAGGTTTCGAAGTGCTAGTGCTAACATTAATGCCACCTTTCAAAGTGTCTTTTGACATGATGGTATTGAATTATTAATTCTAAATTTGAAAACTGCAAATTCTTAATAGCAATTCCTTCTCCAGGGTCAGAGAACATCACAACCTTCGTGACACACTGCCTAATTACAAAGTAAGAAGGTGTGGGTCTTCCTAAACAAAACAATCCTCCTGGAATTGAGCTTCCCTTGTTGGGATCCAAGTGAGGCCTATTAAGGGGCAGGGAAGATTTTCAAATTCTTTAAGCCTATTAAGGGGTGGGGAAGATCTTCACATTTCCTTACCATTACACTCCATCACAGCAATGAGGCATTAATAAATATGCTTATATTTGATGTATAAGAATCTGTGTATATGGCATTACCTACATAGCCACCTTTAGACCATTAATATCAACATGTTTTTTCACTTTTTATATCCCAAATACCTAACATAATGTTATCATAATAATTAAAAAGTATTATAGATTTAGATCTAGAACAGACGTAGGAAATCATTGTGTATAGCCTCCTCATTTTACATGTGAGAAAACTGAAGAAGAGAGAGACAAAGTGACTTACCCAGAGTAACATAGTTCCTATGTGACTGCAAATTCTTCTTGGGGAAGAATTTGACCTCTGATTTCTGCTGATACATAGCCAATAAGTATGCCTCCTTGCACAAAGTGGGCAATTCTTACATGTTTATCAAATTCAATGTCATTTTCAAATTTTACTAATGATGAATCAAAGACAAAACAGAAAAGATAATATGACCATCATGTTGATTTTGTTGTGAATAAATTTGAAGTACAGGGTTGCAGACACCTTTTCATATTGCAAAAACTTATGCTGTCCTTTAGCATAGGATGCCTCATGAGATGTTTTTCATTAGTGTGTCCAAATATTGGGTTTCTGCTTTTTGCCAACGTACTTAGGGAATCCTCTGAAAAGCCTTACAATTTGTCCTCATCAAAGTAGAAACTTTAGGAATACCAATAGGTTTCAAGAACACCAAGATAGCTATGTCTAGCTCAGTGGCAAATCTTTTTACTTTGCTACCTCACTTCTGCTGGCATGTCAAAGTAGATATTAAAATAAGTAGATTCAATTTTAGCTGTTTAAAGGAAATTAATCATGTAAGTTTATTCTCTACTGAACTGCTCTTACTAGATGCCCTAAAAGTCTTAGCAGGCTGGAACAAAATAAAACAAAACAATTTTTAAAAACATTTAATTTTAGTTTACAATATTCAGTTTGACAAGCTTTTGAGTTACAAATTTTCTCCCCCTTCTCCCCAGGGTGGCATGCAATCCAATATAGGTTCTACAAATACCTTCATGTTAAGCATTAGTCAAGTTGTAAAGAAGGATTATAACTGATGGAATAAACAAGGAGAAAGAAGAAACAAAACTAAACTAAGTTAAAAAGAGACAGGAAGTAGTTTGCTTTAATCTGCATTCAGACTGTAATTCCTTCTCTGGATGTGGATAGCCTTTCTATCATGACTCTTTTGGAGCTGTCTTGTAGCCTTGCATTGGTGAGAAGAGCCCAGTCTATCAGTAAGTCATCACAGATATGAAGTGTCTGTAATTGTATATAATGTTCACCTGGTTCAGCAACCCTCACAACAAAATAATTTTAATTAAAGGAACGCCCAGTGATGAGTTCATTACAGTATTTCTGCACATTGAGGACTAATTCATCTAAAAGTAAAGGGGTTTTATACCAGACATCTGGCCAAAAAGAGAAGAGTCTCTTTTTTTCCCATTTTCTTTCTGGCCAACCTAAATCAGGGATTAAATAGGAAACACGATAATTTTATATACCCAATAAAAATGTAGAACCTTTTAACAATCCTTTGTTTTTAAACTGTACCAACATGCCTAGCTATATAAAATGTATGATGAAGATGTTAGCTTTCATCTGAACTTGTTCATACTCCAGTTTGTTTTCATTTTGTCTGAGTACTGTGGGTACAGATAACAGAAGAAAGTTAGTATTTGAGGTAATCATACAAGTGCCATTTACTTAGGTTTAAGTTAGCTGTCTATATTGTGGGATTCAGTTATGTGCTCTGAGAATTGTATTTAGATGTTTTAACATCTAGTTGATTACTCCACATTTTTTAATTCATTGAAATGCAATTTTCTTGCTTGGCTGGTGATTCTTTATTGGAATGTGTTAAATACATTCACTAGATAGGAGGGAAATATTTTCTGTGGAGGCTGTCAGGGATCTGCCAGGAAGTGAATCACAAGTTGATGATTATATGTAAAAAAAAAAAATGTAGTCAAACATGATCTAGAAGGTGGTGTCTGCATTCAGTTACAATGGAATGGAGATATATTCAGGACTGGGAATTTGAGGATTTCAGAAAGCAGTCATGGCAAAGAGGTTTACCAATGATTAAATCAAATATTTAGATACAGATACAAAGGGATGGATTGATGTTGTCAACTTACTGGAAACAAGGGGATTTGGAAATAGAAAAGGCCCCATTTGCATAAGAAATATTTAACCCTGAATATCTCATCAGTGAAAAAAAAAAAATTCTACTAGTTCATCCTCCTTAAATGGAGGTCCAACCCTGATATCATGAGAGACCTATATTTGACATGCCCAATATTGTCCAACTAATTATTAACACAGCTGGAATTGTACCTCAGTTGTCCTTATTATGCATTCAGCATTTGTATCTCTATACTTTCCTCAAGTGTTAGAAGAAACAATATACTTTGTCAGATCATGTTTCAGATTTTCTCCCCCACCATCTCCTCCCCCCCGCCCATCATGGCCACATGCAGTTGAATACAGGATGTACAAATATTTTCACATTAATCATTAGTCAGGTTGTAAAGAAGGATTATAACTGATGAAATGATCAGAGGGAATGAGAAAACAAAACAAAACAAGAAAAAGAAACACAGCAAGTAGTGTGTTTCAATCTGCATTCAGACTCTGCATCTCTTTCCATGGATGTGGATACCTCTTTCATTCATAAGCCTTTTGGAGTTGTCTTATAACCTAACATTGCTGAGAGGAGGTTAGTCGTCACACATACATAGAGTTTGTGATTGTGTACAAATTTCTCCTGGTTTTGCACTTCTCGCTTAGCATCAGTTTATAGAAGTCTCTGCGGGTTATTATGAAGTCTGTCTGCTCCTCATTTCTTATAGCATAGTTGTATTCCATTACATTCATATACCACAACTTGTTCAGCCATTGCCCAATTGATGGGCATCCCCTTGTTTTGCAATTCTTTCCAACCACAAAAAGAGCCGCTATAAATATTTTTGTACATACAGGTCCTCTTCTTACTTCTCTGATCTCTTTGTGATATTAACCCTAGAAGTGGTATTGCTCGGTCAAAGTGTATGCACTTATTTACAGCCCTTTGGGCATAGTTCCAGAATACTCTCCAGAAAGTCTGCATCATTTCATGGCTCCACCAACAATGCATTAGTGTTCCAATTTTTCCACATCCTCTCCATCACTTATCATTTTCCTGTTTTGTCATTTTAGCCAATCTGACCAGTGAGATGTGGTACCTCAGAGTTATTTTGACTTGCATTTCTCCAATCACTAGTGAATTGGATCATTTTTTTTTCATATGCTTCTAGATATCTTTAATTTCATCTTCTGAAAACTGCCTGTATGTATCCTTTGACCATTAATCAATAGGGAGTGGTTTGTATTCTTATAGATTTGACTGAATTCTTTGTATATTTTAGAAATGAGACCTATTTCAGAAACACTGATTGTAAAAATTCTTTCCCAATTTTCCACTTCCCTTTTAATCTTGGTAACATTGGCTTTCTTTGTACAGAAGCATTTCAATATAATGTAATCAAAATTATCCATTTTGCATCTTATAGTGCTCTCTAACTCATTTTTTTATGAAGTGTTTGGTTCTACATAGATCTGACAGATGAATTATCTCTTGCTCTCCAAGACTGCTTACAATATCAGCCTTTATACCTAGATCATGCACCCATTTTGACTTTATTTTGATATATGGTGTTAGCTGTTTGTCTATGTCCAATTTCTGCCATACTATGTTCCAGTTTTCCCAGCAGTTTTTTTTTTTCAAATACTATATTCTTATCCCCAAAACTGGGGTCTCTGAGTTTATCAAACAATGGATTACTAAAGTCATTGGCTGCTGAGTCTCATGTACCCAATCTATTCCATTGATCCACTATTATATTCTTCAGCCAGTACCAAGTAGCTTTGATGACTACTGCTTTATAATACAGCTTAAAATCTGGTATGACTAGGCCACCTTCCCTAGCATTTCTTTTCATTAATTGCCTTGATATTCTGGACCTTTTGTTCTTCCAAATGAATTTTGCTACTATTTTTTCTAGATCAACAAAGAAATTTTTTGGTAGATTTATTGGTATGGCCCTAAATATATAATTTAATTTAGGTAAAATTGTCATTTTTATTATATTAGCTCGACCCAGCCATAAGCAACTGACGTATTTCCAATTAGTTAGATCTGACTTTATTTGTGTGAAAAATGTTTTGTCATTGTGTTCATATAAGTCCTGGGTTTGTTTTGGCAGGTAGATTCCCAAATATTTTATAATGTCTAAAGTAACTTTAAATGGAATTTCTCTTTCTATCTCTTGCTGTTGGATTTCATTAGAGATATATAGGAATGCTGAAGATTTCTGTGGGTTTATTTTATATCCTGCAATGTTGCCAAATTTGTTTATTATCTCAAGTAGTTTTTTACTTGATTCTCTAGGATTCTCTAAATATATCACCATAGCATCTGCAAAGAGTGATAGCCTAGTCTCTTCTTTGACTAATTTGATTCCTCAATTTCTTTTTCTTCTCTTTTTGCTACTACTAACAGTTCTAGTACCAAACTGCATAAGAGAGGTGATGGTGGATATCCTTGTTTCACCTCTGATCTTAGTGAAATGCTTCAAGTTTATTCCCATTACATGCAACACTTTCTGATGGTTTTAGAGTGATGCTACTTATTATTTTAAGGAATACTCCGTTTATTGCTATACTTTCTAGTGTTTTTAATAGGAATGGGTGTTGTATTTAATCAAAAGCCTTTTCCAAATCTATTGAGATAATCACATGGTTTCTGTTAGTTTTGTTGTTGATGTGATCAATTATACTGATAGTTTTCCTGATATTGAACTACCCTTGCATTCCTGGAATAAATCCTACCTGATCAAAGTATATTATTTTCATGATTAGTTGCTGTTTTCTTTTTGCTAACATATTATATAGAATTTTTACATCTATATTCATATAGATATAGATATAATTTTCTTTCTCTGTTTTGTCTCTTGCTGATTTAGGTATCAATACCATATTTGTGTCATAAAAAGAATTTGGTAGGACTCCTTCTTTTCCAATTTTGATGAATAGCTTGTAAAATATTGGTATCAATTGTTCTTTAAATGTTTGGTAGAATTTACTAGTACATCCATCTGACCCTGCAGATTTTTTTCCCTAGGGAGTTCATTGATGGTTTGCTCAATTTCTTTTTCTGAGATGGGGTTATTTAAGTAGTTTACTTCTTCAGTTAGTCAGAGCAACTTGCATTTTTGTAAATATTCATCCATTTTTCTAAGATTGTCAAATTTACATTCATACAATTGGGCAAAATAATTCCCAATTATTGTTTTAATTTCCTCTTCATTGGAGATAGATTCACCCTTTTCATTTTTTATACTCATAATTTGGTTTTCTTTTTTCTTTTTTTTTATCATATTGACTAAAGGTATATCAATTTTATTGGTTTTTCATAATACCAGCTCTTAGTTTTATTTATTTTTCCAATAATTTTCTTAAATTCAATTTTATTGATCTTTCCTATGGTTTTAATTATTTGTAATTTAGTATTTAATTGGGGATTTTCAATTCGTTCTTTCTCTAACTTTTTTAGTTGCATGCTTAATTTATTGACCTCCATTTTTTCTATTTTATTTATGTAGGCATTCAGGGATATAAAACTTTCCCTAAGAACTGCTTTTGCTGTATTCCACAAGTTTGGGTATATTGTCTCATTATTGTCATTCTCTTGAATGAAGTTACAGATTGTTCCTAGAATTTCTTGTTTGACCCACTCATTCTTTAGGATTAAGTTATTTAGCTTCCAATTAGTTTTTAATCTAACATTCCATGGCCCTTTATTACATACACTTTTAATTGCATCATCATCTGAGAAGGATCAATTTAGCATTTCTGCCTTTCTGCACTAAATTGTGAGGTTTTTATGCCCTAGTACATAGACAATTTTTGTATATGTGCCATGTACCACTGAGAAGGTATATTCCTTTTTATTCCCATTCAATTTTCTCCAGAGGTCTTCCATATCTATCTTTTATAAGATTCTATTTACCTCCTTAACTTCTTTCTTGTTTATTTTGAGGTTAAATTGATCAAGCTCAGAGAGGAGATTGAAGTCTCCCATTAGTATCGTTTTGTTATCTGTTTCCTCCCCTCACATCCTTAATTTCCCCTTCTCCACACCTTGGATGCTATACTGCTTGGTGCATAAATGTTTAGTAATAATATTGCTTCATTTTTGATGGTGCTTTTTAGCAGGATGTAGTTTCTCCCCTCATCTCTTTTAATTAGATCTATTTTTGCTTTTGTTTTGACTGAGATAGAGATTGCTACCCCTAATTTTTTTTTTACTTTAGCTGAGACGTGATATGTTTTACTCCAGCCTTTTATCTTTACCCTGTGTGTATCCCCCTGTTTCAGATGTGTTTCTTGTAAACAGCACATTGTAGGATTATGGTTTTTAATCCATCATGCTATCCACCTCCATTTTATGGTAGAGTTCATCCCATTCACATTCACAGAGAGTATTACTATCTGTACCTTTCCCCCATTCTTTTGCTCCTCTGTTTATATTTTTATTTACCCTCCTTCTCCCTTCCCCTCTTTAAAAGTTTTCCTTTTGACTGCCACCTCCCTCAGTATTCCCTTCTTATCAGCTCCCCTCCCTTTTCTGACCCTTCTCCCTTATTTCTTCTTCCCTCCCTTCCAATTCCTCCCCTTTTGGGCCCTTTCCCCCCTCCTACTGCCTATAGGATATGATACATTTTTATACTTAATGTGGTATGTTATTTCAAACCAAGATTGATGAGAACAGGTCTCATGCAGTGCTCCTCTTCCTCCCCTCTTTCCCTCTATTATGATGAGTTTTATGTCTCTTTTTAATAGAGTCCTTTACTTAACTGATTATGTTATTCTCTCCTTGCATCAGAACCAATGAGGTAAAAGCTCATAGAATGCTCATCTCCCTCCCTTCTTTTGCTCTACTCTAAAGATTTTATGCCTCTTTGTGTGGCATAATTTACCCTTTTCTGCTTCATTCTTTCCTCTTTTTCCATTGCAGTCCCTTAATACGGTTTTTTAATCATCATTTTGTATAATTTATACCCACACCCTCTATTTATCTCTATCTCTTTTAGATGTTGACATTGGCATGGAATTCACGATATTAACAGGTATTACCTTCCCATATGGAGATGTAAACAGTTTGCACCGATTAAATAACAAGTTGTGTGTGTGTGTGTGTGTGTGTGTGTGTGTGTGTGTGTGTGTTTGTTTTCCTCATTTACTTTTCTATGTCTTTCTTGAGTCTTGTAATTGGAAGTTGAATTTTCCATTGAGCTCTGACTTTTTCATCAGCAAGTTCCAGAAGTCCCTTATATCATTGAATGACCATTTCCTTGCCTGGTAGAATATTCTCAGTTTTACTGGATAGGTGATCCTTGGTTGTAACCTGAGCTCTTTTGCCTTGCAAAAAATCATATTCCAATTCCTCCAGTCTTTCAGTGTAGGAGCTGCCAGATCCTGTGAAATCATCACTGAATTTGAATTGTTTCTTTCTGGAAGCTCATAGTATTTTCTGCTTTACCTGATAGTTCTGGAATTGGGCTGCAATATTTCACAGACTTTTCAGTGTGAGATTTCTTTCAGGAGGTGTCCGTTGGATTCTCTCAATTTCTATTTTACCCTCTGGTTCTAGAATCTCAGGGCAGTTTTCCTTGATGAGCTCTTGGAAGATGTTGTCCAGGCTCATTTTTTTCAGCATGATTTTCTGGTAGACCAATAATTCTCAGATTGTCTCTCCTGGATCTGTTTTCCACGTCAGTTATTTTTCCATTGAGATATTTTACCTCTTTTTCTAATTTTTCATTCTTGATGTTTTGTTTGACTGATTCTTGGTTCCTCATAGGATTATTAGCTTCCATTTGATTGATTCCAAATTTTAGCAAAATATTTTCCTCAGTTTTTGAAGCTCCTTTTACATGTCTTCAGATTTCATTTTTAGTTCACACATTTTTCTTTTTAAGGAGCTCTTTTCTTTTGTAATGTTTTTTTTTCCAATTTCAAAATTTTCATTTTAAAAGTATTGTTGGTTTCATCTTCTACCTCTCTCATCTGGATTTCAAAGTTCTTTTTGAATTCATTTAAGAATACTTTCTGTGCTTGAGACCAATTCATATTCCTTGTTAAGACTTCAGCTTTGGGTGTGGAGTCAATACTGTCTCCTTCTGAATTTGGTTCCTCCTTCTCACAGTAATAGGATTCTTGAATCTTTGTATTCGTAGCCTGCTTTTTACCCATTTTGAGACAGGACCTTAGCCACACCCCTCCTCTCAGATTCCTAAGACTTTACTGTTTAAAATTTTTCTCTGAGGCAATAATTACTGTGTTTTCAGGGTCAGAGGGGGGATTGGAGCTGTCAAGGTTCACTCTGCCATTCTGGTCCCTGGAAGTTTGAATAGGGGCTTTTTTAAATTTCCAGGCTATGGATTGGTAGTCCCAGGAGTAGCTGCTGCCCCTGCCATGATCCCTGCATTTGTCTCTTACCCAGCTCAATCTGATCCCCACACTGTGGTGATAGGCCTGGTAATGGCCCTTGTGGTTAGTGGATCCCCTTGCCGCCATGTTGATGAGGCCTTGTCCAGGCCTCCATGTGCCATGTTGTCTGGGCCTTTTGGCATGCCACCCCCACATCATTGTCTAGGTCTCCATGCAGTTATTTTTATAACTTGTACTTGGTGTTTATAAGTTTTCAATTCTTCCAAGGTAATGTGATCTAAGAAGACGTATATTTACTACTCTCCTGGTCTATGCTCTGGTCTGTGACTTAACACAAGCACTCTTTAGTACTTTGGAACTGTGACCAGGGTCTTCCATTCTCCTGTGTTTTCAATCTCTGGTGTGCTAGTGCTTCTCCTAACCCTGGAAATGTGGCCAAACACTGCAGCCCAGATCTGTATATGAGCAATGCAACACAGTTTTGCACCTGGTGTCAGCAGAGAAACTTCTGTAATCTCAAGAGATGTTGTTCGACCCCTTTACTGTTTATGAAGCCAAAAGTTCTTGAAGCTGCTGCTGCTGCTGCTGATTTAGTTACCTCCAGAGGCTTTATGCTAGTTTGTGACCTGTTTATGTCTTGCTAGGGTGTTGTATCCATTGGACTGAGCTTCACTCTTTCCTCCATATGGCAGACCTTTCCTGTTAATCTTCTAAGCTGCCTGACTGGAAAATTGTTTTGCCCTATCCTTTTCTTTTTTGCTTACACTGCTCTAGATTTCATTTGTTTTGAGAGGAATTTGAAAGAGCTCAGATGAACTGCTGCCTTTTCTCCACTATCTTCACTCAAGTTTTTACTTCCTCAAGATTTTTTTTCTATTTTGATCAAGAGGATAATCAAATATAATTCCAAAGGATTCATGATGAAAAATGCTATTCAGATCTAGAGAAAACTGATGAGTTATAAATATAAATTGAAGCATATTTTTTTTAAAAAAGCTTTATTTTTTACTGATTTTTGTGTTTTTTTTTAACATGGCTAATATGGAAATGTTTGTCATGACATCACATGTATAATTAAAATCAAATTACTTGCCTTCTTATGAAAAGAGAGAAGGTGGAAGAAGACATGAAGAGGGAGGAAGTAGATTTGTAACTCATTTTTAAAAATTGTTTAAATTATTATTACAAGAAATTGTGAAATACTTAACTTAAAAGGTAATAAAATACATTTCTTACTACGATGTGATACTTCAAAGAAGGATCTTGTGATTTCGTAATTGCAAAATGTCCCTCTGCTGATACAGGTCACAAACTGTCCACATATTTAGCGACAGATTTTACAAGCGACTGAGACAAAAGTCTATTTATTGCCATTACTCAAACTTCTGGTTATGAGCCTCTCAGAACAATGCTGAACTTGGCCTTGGGTAAGGGACATAAAAATAATTGTGGGGCCCATTTTCAACATCTTTGTATTTTAGTAATAGCCAACAATTCCAACAATTTAACCTCTGAGCATGTAACTTCTGAAAGATCCATGCCAATGTGAAGAATTAGTGCATAAGTAGCATCTCAATTAATTTGATAAATATAATCAGTAAGTTATGCACTCTCACAGACTATCAGTTGTTATCATTATTTTTATTTCCAACAGATAGTTTTAGAGCAGAAAACACCTTCTGTTCTGGAAATAATGTGAAAAAATTCTAACAAGAGGAAAGAAGAAAGTAAACTAAAGGGCCCCTGGATGATACTGTAATTGAAATAAAGGAAAATTCGGGGAAGATTGAACCATTGTAAAACATCTGTAAGCCTGAGAAAGAAGGATCCTCACTAGGAAGAATATATCAGAAGAGACCCAAGAAAGAAAAAAGAAGTATTTTGGCTTAGCACACACAAACACACAAATATACACTAAATATAAAGTGTTTAATTTGTTACTTTGTGGGAGTATCTGTCTTGTGATTTCATTAGTGTGAGGAGTTTCTTTTGTTGAAAATCCCTCCACCATGCAGAAAAAAACAACTGTCTGTTTAACTTTTAATATTAGAAATTTTCCTGTCTTGTCCATGGCATATAGATATTTATATAGGCAGAAAATTTACCCATTTCTACTGAGTCCAAAGTTGGCCCCATAATTAATGCATTATGCTGCCTTTCTATTTTGTTCATTAAAAAAAATGACCATTACTGATTTTAGAAGAGATAGTTTCCATATCAGTTTGTAACATTCCTGATATGACAAGATATTCATAATGGCATGATATATGGGAATGCTATTGAGTTGTGCATTTGCAGGCAATGCATTACAGTCTGTAGAATGCTAAACTTGATGCCAAGAAGGCTGGCTTTTGCCACTTTTAAGATGTATGACTTCAGGCAAGTCATATCACCTTTCTGTGCCTCTGTTTCTTCTTCTGTAAAACAAGGATGTTCATAAGCTGTTTAGATGACTTTAAAAATGTGCATGGCATGTTTTGAAAATGCTTAAATGATTTGAGTGTCAGCTATTATGATGGAATAGGGTATATATCATCTTAATAATTTACTTTCATATTTCAAAGGATACATGATTGTACCCTTGTCAGTACCTCCCCCTTCCATTCTTCCTCTTACCGTATAACTAGAAAATATTTTCCCATAAGGCTTAGACAGAGGATCTATCCAATGTCATATAGATCTCTTTTCTTATCATTTCTATATCCTAAGGCCATTCTGAAACCACTTAGGTGGTCCATCTGTTGCCTCCATTCCAAACCTCCCCATACATATCTTAGAAATGCCTTTGTTCCACTTCTTCTATGTCAATCATAGCAGATAACAGAGATGAGGATACTTTAATTCATCTGGTTGCAGGTATCCAGAAATACTAATTATTATATGTGTAAAGTATTGCCAACAATTATTTTTCTTTAAATATACCAAAAACCTAGATTAAGTGACCTTTATGGTATTTTAGAAGCCACTGAGTTATGTCTTATAATGGGTGAATTTTCTTTCTTCTACTGATAAACAGACAGAACTATAATTCCCATGACATTTTCTAAATTAATACCAGTGGTCACAGTCTTCTGCATTTTATCGGTGTATATATTTTATTCCTTTACTAAAAAATTATTCATCTCTGAGCTTTGCTGCAGATGGAATAGCACATACAAGTCAAGCTAAGGTAACTGCTTAAATTAACCATATTCCACTAACTGGATCAAAGTAAACAAATCTTATATAACCCTTTAGCTAGTCTGCTTTTATGGCTGCTATTACAGGCCTGAGCAACTAAGCATATTAATAATGATTTAAGTCAGCTATACACAAAATGATGCCCAATTAAGTAGGTAAAAACCAAACACATGCACAGAAAAACCAGCACTCTCCTGTTGTAAGCAAATCAGATATTGGGTAAATTGTTGGCTTAAAAATTTTCTTTAAGCCTTACCAAAGTAATTTTAGTGTATTCCATGGTAGCTTGAGATTCAGATTCATTACATGGGATAGCTGATTTAGAGTTTAGAGGGTGTTTACTCTTACTTTCTTTTTCACAGATAGGGAAACTAAGGCTCAGATAGATTAAGTGAATTTCCCAAGGTTAAAACAATAATAAATAGAAACAGGATTACAACCCATGTCCTTTGTCTTAATTCAAGTACTTCCAATCTATTATTTATTATTTATTTTCTATATATCTTGTTCATATGCATTTGTTTGCATGTTGTCTCCCCCACTAGAATGATAGCTCCTGGAAAAGTAACATTACCTTTCTTTGCATATCTAACACTTAACACAGCACATAGTGGCTATTTAATAAATGTTTACTGACTTATACCAAATCTAGTACTTTTTTTAACATTCAATTTCAGTTTGTTCCATAGTGGATAGGGTTGAGTGTGGAGGAAAGGGAAGCAGCATCAGACATATGATTTTATTGGTATTGGGAAATTTCTGTTAAAAAAAACTCCCTCTATGGCAGTAGTTCTCAACCTGTGGGTCGCAACCCTTTTGGGGTTGGACGACCCTTTCATATGGGTCACATGGATCACCTAAGACCATGGTCAGAAAACACATACTTCTGATGGTCCTAGGAACCTCCTCCAACCATCTTCAGGAAGGTCCGCCCACATGCAGACACACCCACATACAACTATGAAAGGGTCACGGCATTAGGAAGGTTGAGAACTACTGCTCTATGGTGTATATTTGTCACTACTTATAATGTATTTTCTTAGGAAATTGCCAGGGTTACCGAGAATTTCCTACTTGTCCATAATCCAAAACTAGTATATGTGTCAGGGGAAGAGTGTGGTCTTCTAGAGACAATGGCCCTCTATCGCTTATGCCATTCTTTCTCTCTGTCTTAATATAACAACCATTTTTTGAAATGTCTAAAGGTACAGAATTTTAAAGCTAGAAGGAACATAAAGAATCATATACTCACACAGCTTTATTTTGCAGATGAGGAAACTGAGGTGCTGAAAGTTTAAATGATTTGTCCAATTTCCCAAAATGACATTAATAGAGATGGTGGTGGAATTCCCATCTTCTGACTCCCAAGATAGTTCTAGTAGTTCTGCTATTTAATAATATTTATCCTGAACACAAATGCTTTTATTCTTCTTTAAGGTAGGTTTAGAGTACATTGTAGAATTTTAATAGGGATTGCTCTTTGGAGCATATAACATGACTTATTAACTGTCATAATGAGGCAATTCTACCATAGTCATTTCTATTCAATGGTCTTGGAAATTAATAAACACACTCTTATTTGTAGACAAATCATTTGACAAAACCTTGTGTTCATGTTTTTAAATGTCTTTATTATGACACTAAAGATTCTTTATATCTCTTAATAATTAGCATTTGGGAGAAAAAATATACTAAAGACCAGATGGGGTGAAAAGCAACATTTGTTTAAATATGTGCACTGCTCTGATAAATATCACTATGAAAAGCATTATATCAATGAATCAAGAAAATTTATTCATGGTCCAAGCTTTTTCAACATTTAAGAATAATGTCATTCAAGCAGAATCTAAACACATACATTTCTTATTATTTACATTAAATTATTCCATATATAGATGAAATTACATGCCTCTAAATCCATGGAAATATTGATAGATAAAAAAAAGTCTGCTGGTTTTAGGTAACAGCTTTTTTCCTCCAAATATTGCCTAGAATTAAGGAATTCTGGATTATGAAAATAGCTACAAGGAATTTTACAAGGAATTTCTCTTAGGAATAGACTATGACATATAAATTTTTATAAAATCACTTAATTGATTTTTGTTTGCATCTGACATTTAAATTAGAGAATATGTTTTGGGTCTACTTGGCTATACTGCAACTTTTAATTCTTTTTGAAACAAAATGTATATAAATGGCCTGAGTTGTATATGTAAGTATTTCTGTTTCACTGTGCATCCTTGTATGTCCTATAATGAGAGTTTAAAAAGATGATGCTGAATTAAATAAACAAACAAACAGGGTGGCATAATAATGGAGATGATAACGGGGATGTGTTAAATTTCACAGGCTGATTGTAAAGAGGATTAACAGCCAAAATTTTGGAATGTCAATTTTAGATTTTTAAAAAATTATTATAGATTATGATCATATATTTAAAGAGTAATTTAGTACCTAAAAACATTAAATTTACTTTTGCAAAGATTGTAATCTAAGTCCTTCTGCTTATTAAAAAATATTTGAAATAGTGAAAACAAAATGTTTTCCATCCATAAAGATTTTCATGTAAACTTCTGACAAAGAGATGTGGATGAGTCTGTTGGGTGATGTCTAAAAATATAAGAACTTTAATTAAAGTCTAAAACTATTCTTGCATAATTTATCTATGAATTTATCTTAATATGAGAGAAACTGAGATGTGGATTGTGAGGGAAATGAATGGTATTAGTAAAGCACAGTTCACAGTAAGTGTTTTTTTTTTAACTAAAACAATGATTTGAGTGACAGTCATAGATTCATGCTCTTAAAAGTTAATCCAATTGAACTGTGTATCTTTTAGGCAAAATTATTCAACCTAATAGCCCAACATGGCCCCCAAATATCTTAGTATCTTTTCTATTTGAAAAATCAAGCTGAGGAAACTCTGTCATCTCACATGGTTATATATTCTACAATATCTTAACATCTTCTTCTGAAGTAAAGAGAAATACATGGGATACTAATTCTGGTATCCACATAATTCTAGCTCTAGATCATATATTCTAGAAAACATTGTCAAATATTAAGAGTAGTAGGTCAGTTTGAACAAATCACGGCAGAGAAGAATCACATCTCATTAAAATGTTGGAAAAATTCTGAGGAAGCATCTCTTCATGAGTCTTAGAGTATTAGAGTCTTATCTCTTCTGTATTCCCCAATCCCTAGCCACACACACACACACACACACACACACACACACACACACACACACATACACACACACACACACACACACACATACTTTCTTACTCAGTTGAAAACAATGAAAGTAGATTTGGAGTAGATGTGTGTGTACATATACAAATAAACATACATAATTTGTATTCATATGGAAATGTAATCACACAAAGGATTATAGAGATCAACACATTTGAACATCACCAGACTAATACTGATTCACAGTGTCAATCAGTAAGGTTACCATTATAGGCAAGGAGGTTATCGGTTACCATTTAATTAATGAAATCAACTTTTCAAAGACAATCTTGAGACTGATTTTCAGCATTTCAAACTCATCTTCACTTGTGGTTTTGTTTTCTTTGGCACTGGAATACAGGTCTATCTTTAAACTGCCTTTACCTATCTTTACCTTTTTTCAAAACTTTGAAAGGAAGGGAGAATTATTGGTAACACTTGATGTATTACTTGGGCTTTCTACAAAAGGCTGGCTTACTTATGTGTATGCATATGTGTCTTTGACACAAGTGTATCATAATATACACTACATACCATATATTTGAACTACTCATATAGCTGTGTAGATAAGCTTAATGAAATGAAAAGAAATATATTGACAAAAATGGAAATGAAACAACACATATTTCCCTCTTTTACTAGACTTTTTTATTACACACACAAACACACACAGAGTTAGAGAGAGAGAGAGAGAGAGAGAGAGAGAGAGAGAGAGAGAGAGAGAGAAAGAAATGTATCACAGAAACAGAAACTCTAGGAAATTCAGATGATAAAATAGATATAATATGCTCTAACCTCTAGTAATTTAGGTGACACTTAAGAATCTACATGGATAATTAAGTATTACTTATTTGATTAAATGCTCATTCCAGATTCCAAGCCCATTCTATCCTCCTAAAATTAAGGGTATATTGGAGGATTCTTCAGTGATAACTTATGTTGCTAGATGAGTATTAAATGTCTGTTTACTTTTTTTTTCTAAAAAGTAGACAGAGATTCTATCAGCAAAACATGAATGATGACACTGAAGCAATTTGTTGCCTAATACCTGAGTATTTACAGTAGTCCCCAAATCCAGTGGTGTCAAACTCAAATAGTACCAGTGACCACTCCATAAATAAAGAACCTTAAAGGATGCATATTGACGTAATATTTAAAAGCAGTATTATCAACTTTCTGGGAGCCAAGATGGTGGAGTAAGCGGTAAATCTCTGTCACTCTCCCATATTGACCTCTGAACAACCAGAAAAGAGCAGCCCAGGGAAAATCCTGGAAGAGTGGAGCCAGTGGATAGATGGAATGGAGCAACCTTTTAGCATCGATCAGAATAAGACAGGAGGCATCCCAGCAAGACGGCAGCAAATCCTATATCAGCAAACCAGTAAGAGATCCTGAACCTCAGTGTGGTATAACAAATAAATTCCAATACCAGTCCTTAGCACAGTCAGGGGAACTAGCAGATTCCAGCTCAGAGAACCACCAGGTGCTTCAGCACAGCCCATAGAGTGGTCAGGCATCTGCAAATGTCCAGATGTCTATGCATATCAGTGTAGAGCTGAGGAAATACAGAAAAAAACCGATCTGACCTCAACACATGCCACATTCTGCCAATAGGACTCCAGTTCAGCACCAGATAAGCTGCCAGACAAGTACATCATCCAGCTGCCAGCAGCTGAGACCCCAAAGCACATCAGTGACTAGGCCTCTGGCCCACAGCACAAGAAGCTTGGGACAGTATGCCCTGTATTCTAGTAGAAGAGCTAAAATTTTAAAACCAGGAAATAGACAAACAAGATGAGAAAAAAAAGCAACAAGGAACATTGACCATAGAGAATTACTCTAGTCACAGGGAAGATAAAAAAAACAAACTCAAGAGAGGACAAGATTGTCAATATACCTACATCCAAAACCTCAAAGGGGAATACGAATTGATCCCAAGTCCATAAAGCCTTCTTGGAAGAGCTCAATAAGGATTTTAAAAGTCAAATAAGAGAGGTAGAAGAAAAATTGGTTAAAGAAATGAGATGTATACAAGAGAGAGTCAATAGCTTGGAAAAGGAGGGACACAAATCGACTGAAGAAAACAATTCTTTAAAAAATACAGTTAGCTGAATGATGAAAAAATGCATTTAAAAAACTCTTAAAAATAGAATTGGCCAAATGGAAGAGGAGGTAAAAAAAATTCACTGAAGAGAACTCCTTAAATAGTAGTATTTAACAAATTAAAAAGGTGATACAAAAGCTAACTGAAGAAAACAATTCCTTAAAAGTTATAATTGGGCAAGTGGAAGCTAATGACACTGTGAGATATCAAGAATCAGTCAAACATAATCAAATATAGCCTCAGACACTTACTAGCTATGGCCAAGAAAAACACAAATGGGGTAACAAGGAATCACAAATGACTGAAATGACTCAACAGTAGCAGCAGTAAATCTTGGTTCATATAGTTACTAATAAGTGTCTGAGATGGTATTAGAACTCAGACATTCCTGACTCCAGGTGTATACCACCTATCTACTTATATGTGCATATGTATGTGTGTTTGTGGCCATATATTAATTAAATTAAATTATATTATATTCACATATACACACATATGTATGTAAACATAGATACATAGTGTATATACAATCATATACACACAAAATATAAAGACATGTAAGAAACCTGATTTGGGAGTTAGCAGTTTACATGCATGTTGCTACACACAAATTCCTTATTACCCAGAGATATAAAAAACATACCAATTCTTCCTTTAAGCATTTAAATTTGAGCATTTTTAATCCTTGAGATGATGACAAAAATCTATCCAACTAGATGGTTGTGAGGTTCAAGTGGCATTATATTTTTATTGTACATTGAAAATCAGAGCACTATGGAAATGATAGCTATGTACATACACACATAGAAACACAGACATATATCCACCTGTTTTTATCTTAATAATGGTAAAAATTAATTTGAAGAACATAGTATATCTCTTCCTGTAAGAAAAATAGTGTATTAAAATAGCTGAATTTGATTATTTTTAAATGAAAACATACCAAAATAATTTGATGTTTTCCCTACACATACATAAATATATACATATACATACATATCTTCCTACTTATTTGGGAGTGAGAAAAAGAAAGGAAAAAAAAAACATACAGTAAAGAAATTCATCTTCTGTTGTTCTAATTGCCACACTTAGACCACATTGTGTTCTTTCTTTCTTTGGTTTCTCTATTGTTTGTAAAGTTTAAACATTTGAAATAACATTTACATTAATGTTTCTTTCACAGTATGTTAGGCAATCAAAGTTAGTCAAAACACATATTTCATTATGGATGCAGCTGTACATTTCTTATCATCACATTGTTTTAAAGGAACACAGAAGAAAAATTTTTAAACAGTTGTGATATCACTAAATAAGAGCTAGCCTTCCTTAAAAGACACAAGACTGGTCTGTGACTAAAGTTTTAAGTTTCACCTCTGCATGTATTGCCTGTGTTATTTCCAACCAATCATTTGGCCTTTTATGCCTCAGGCAATTTTCTAAAATTATCAGTTATCAAAGAATTTCTGACATGTTTTTGTGAATTTCAAAGCCAGAATTTTCTTACACTAATGAAATCATAGGACTACTCATCATCACCACCATCACCATCATTATGATAAAAAAAAGTGCCACAATGAATTAGAAATAGATATTGAGTGTTAGATACTACTAAATTTCGACTATTTTTGGAGAAAAAAGAGACAAAGATACGTGCCATGAATTATCTTTCCATTGCATTCCACATCAATAAATAATAACTTAATTTACAAAGTACAGTTAATATTCCATGGATAAAATAATACAAATATGATCTAGTTGGTAAGGATCTTTTAATTTAGGTACAGAATTTCATGGTCGATTAAATTACTCAGTTTTGAGAAATCTTTTTCTTATATACAACTCATATATATATATATATATATATATATATTTAAAAGTATTAGCTGGTTTTAGTTTAAATGTTTATCCTCAGTTCAATATGCTGAATTTCCTTATTTTGAATCTAGAAGATTCAAAGGATCAATAATTCATATTGCATAGAAAAAATAAAACATTTTACCAAGAACTTATTTAAGTCCTGACAACAATGTTAAGTTTAGAACTATTGGGACTTATTTCATTCTCTAAACTTTACTGATTCCAACAGAGGAGATAATTTTTTTCATTAGTAAGTAGATGACAGAGTATGTGAAAGGACAGGACTGTTTTTTAATTTTTTTTACTGTTAAAGGAACTAAATTTTATTTTCATATATCTTTATGAGCCATAAAAAATTAACAAAAAAAACCACAAGTTCTTAAACAGAACATATAGTACAGAAGCATATTCATCTATATAAGAGAATTTGCAATTCTATTTTGAACTCTAATCATATAATCTTATAATTTACATTCCTTAAACTTGATTAGACATCAGGTCTTGCTAGCAAATTATAAATGAATAAGTAAGTAAAGTGTTGGTTTCAACTTACCAACTTGGTATTTTGAATATTTTTATAGGATTGTTCCATGACACCTTTCAAAAGATTTTCTTCATCTTGACAAAATTTCATATTTTTTGGCACTAAATTTAAAAAAAAATCACAGACTGTAAGACAAATTTGTAGTATAGTCTGCCATCTTGGAATCAAATCACCAAGAAGTTTTTTTTAATAAATGATAATATCCATCATAATTTTATTACTTAGAGGTTTTGGTGACATTTATCTTATGACAGGATAAAAGTAATCAAGAATTTTTTTTACTTTAATAGACATAAAGGAAAATTCAGTGTAGGTAAAAGGAAATTATATATGATTACCAAAATAAGCATTAAAATTAATTGTAATAAATGGGCAGCTTTCCAGAAGAATGCTACTGTGAACAGCTTTTAAGATTCTGATTACACAATGTAGTGAACACTGTATTTATTCCACAACAAATCAAAGCAAAACATTCACAGAAAATCAAAGTACAACATTTGCAGTATTACAACTTATCACAGAAAATCACAATACAGTATTCACAAAAGCTTATCATTAAAATGGCCACACAGTTTTCACCACAGTGGGCACAAAGTTTTGAACAAAGAACAATCATCTGGCATCCCTAAGGAGGTTTGTCTCCTTACTCAGCCATTCAGTCATCTCAAAGTACAATAGTCAAAGTTTTCCACTCATGGGGCAACTAAGTTAACTAACTCAATCAGCACTTATTCAGCAATCAACTATTAAGTATCATTAATCACTAAGTACAAATCATTAAAAATTACACAAACCCTCCACCCCTAGGACACTGGTAAAATATGTTATCATCATAGCATTCAATATCCAAGGAGAGGTCTTTTTTTCTTCTTGTCAGGAGGCAAGTTCTCAGCAATCTCTTTCCTGGGGAGACAAAGCCTTGCAAAGCCACAAGACACAGTGTCCTCATCAATTCACTCTTTTCCTGCAGAACAGTCTCAGTACCCCTGAAAACATCAGCAAAACCCTTTTCCAGGATTTCCGTAAACATAAGACAAGAAAATCCTTTTTCAGAGCTTCTGAACCAATAGCAAGGTTCCAGGACCTCTGCAACAACAACACTGTCCTTCACCAGCAGATAAATTTGGCAAAAGAATATCAAAAGAGACAGACAGAATACTGGGCCCACAGCCATGCTTCTTCAGTCCTCTGGCAGTTTGGCTGGCCCTAGGACCCAGAGAAATTTCAGCTGGCTCCCAGAATCAAAATCACTCCTCCCAGGTTTTCAAAATCAAATCAGCCTGGGGGGGGGGGCAGGGAGGAGTTCCCTCTTCAGCCTTCCTGGTGGCAGCAACTTCAGTCTCCATGATTCTTGTCCAAAGAAAATTCTGACTCAATTCTCAGTCCAGCAGTGGCATCCCAGCCTCCAGATGCTGCTAAGAGAAACTCTCTGTCTCCCCAGCAGAACAGATTCTGCAACCAGATTCTGATCTCAAGAAATTTGGACCTTGTATCTCTGTGGCTTTTCTTATATACATACAACATTGGCTTCCTGTTTCAGCCAACCCCTTCCTATTATGTCAGCAACAGGAGACAGGATTCATGCCTTCTGTTTCTTTCACAGAAGTTTGATTATTTACTAAGGGCTAAGTACCTGCTTACTTGCCAATATGAAAATTGGTCTTCAATTTCAAATGAATTACCATTACATTAATGTACAGGAGGAAATATAAACAAAAAAGAGAAGAAAGAGAGAATTAAAGAGGTATTAAAAAGGAAAAGATTTTTCAGGCTAGGATATAACACAAAAGTATAATTATTTTATCTTATTTTAAATTGTGGCCTCAGATTTTGATACTTCATCTATGATTTACATTTTAGTGATGAAAATATAATCCACACCAGAGTTTCTAGTGCTCCTTGATCACCCTATGCATCCCATTTCATTTGTGTAGATGACTCCCAGATGAACAAACTTCATCAATCAATGCAGGTGGTCTCCAGCAATTTAAGAAGTAAATTTACTTGTTTAACACAGCATAGCCAGAGTGTTTCAGAGACTGGACTGGAATTTAGCTCTTCCTGATATCAAGGCTACTTCTGTATTCTTCTCCTTTCTCCTCTCTGAATAAATGAATTCTTTTTTATTTTTTGATGAATATTACTTTAAAAAATTATGTTTTTACTAGCCACAGTTAGTACATTTTACATACTTTAACTCCATGTTATGGGAATCTGAAGATCTTCCCTGCCTCTAGGCCCTTTGCTTAAGTGGCTTAAGTGGCTCTGAAAACCTTCCCAGATTTGAAAGTACACTCTGCCCCCTAATAGGCTGAATGTGGTCACATGGAGCCTGTGGTAGGAGGCTTGTTTTCAAGAATGCCCACGCCTTGTTGCTTTGTGATTGGGCAGTGAGTGGGTCAAGAGGGCTGTGACATTCTCTGAGCCAGGAGAAGGCTATATATATGCCCTTATGTGAGGTTTTGCTTTCAGGCTCACTTTGAGAAGACTTGTGTGATTTGGCCAGATGAGACTCTGGGAAGCCTTTGAGCCCTCAAGCTTTGAAAAACCCAGATGTTAATGCTTCCCTCTCTGGTAACTGAATATGTATGGATGTAATAGTCAGATGGTTGGAAGCCCATCTGCTTATCTGTTTCTTTGTCTGCTTGTAACTTCTGCTTGTTAACTTGTGTTTGTATTCTGTTTGCATTCTCTGAAGTTCAGGGTGCTGACTTTCCCCCCTGAATTAGGTAAATGATATATGTTTGATAGATTAAAGTAAGATTGTTAACCCATTTTGAGTTGCTTTCCTTAAGAAAAGCAGATCTAAGAACCTGTGCTAGCAGCCACCCTGGGTATGCTAGGGTGCTTGCTGATACACTCCATGAGCATCACCTTCATCGTGATCATCATCATCACCATCATCATAGTAATTATAACAACTAAGATTTATATAGCATTTATATAACAAAATGCTTTACCAATATTCTTTCATTTGGTCCTCCTGATACCCCGTTGAGGTAAGTTCTGTTATTATCTTCAATTTACAGTTTAGAAAACTAAAGCTTAAGTGAATTGTCCAATGTCACAATCAAATAATTCATTTTTATCATTTTCTTGGCAATGACAAATGAAACTTTTTCTATTATTTTCAACAAAATTAATTCTGAAATTAAAGGATAACTAAACTGTTGGATTATTTGTTTTTGTACTATGTATAATGAAGTAAAATGTTAATTTAATTCAACATGAATTTGGCAAGTGTAGTGAGGTAGCAATTGATAGAGCTTAGAACCAGGAAGATCTGAATTCAAATATGGTTCCAGACTCTAGCTTTGTGACAGTGGGCAAGTCAAAACCTCTGTTTGCTTCAGTTGATTCATTTGAACATGGGAATAACTCGCAGGTTGTTTTGAGGTTCAAATGAGTAAGTATTTATAAAGTGTTTTGTAAATTTTTAAGTGCTAAACAAAGCTAGTTAGTATTACTATTTATCACCTACTATGTGCAATGCTTTATGTTAGAGACTTGGTAAAAAAAAAAAATAAAGTCCTGCTATTCAAGGTACTTAAATTCAACTTATTTAATTAATCATTTCTTTATTGCAGGCTCTTGAATAAATTATATTTTATATGATTATAAAGTGAATATGTATATGATTTCTTTAGTCAACCAATCATCTGTTAAGTACCTGCTAATATTTCAGGTACGGTATCTTTGAATCAATGGAATTTCAAAGATAAAAGTAATGGAGCTGCTGACCTCTAGTAGAAGATATCCTGAGTAGAGGAAATATACATATAAGTAAACACAAATATATACAACACAATGTAGGTTCAAAGTAAACACAAAGTAATTGCAGAGGGAAGGTGGCAATAGTAACGAGAGAAGGAAGAACAACAACAAAATAACATGTTTCCTTTGATATAATACAATGTAGCACTCTGAAGAAGCCCATCATGGAAGAAAAGCAAACAGAATGTGGCATGTAGACCATTCATCTTATTTTGCTGGCAGTTGAATTTACCAATACTGGATCTTCTACAATAATGTGTGGATTGCAACTCTTCCATGAGTTCTCACTTCTTGTGACTTATCTGCATAACATCCCATAAAACTTCTGTAGGAAGTCAACCTAAAGACCAATGATTTTCATTTTTGATATTGGTAGATTGGGAACGTAAGAGGGAATAAACATTTATGTAGCACCTACTGTATGCCAGGCACTGTTTTTACAGATATCATCTCATCTGTTTTTCACAACAATCCTAGGAGGTAGGTGTTTTCATTAGACCCATTTTTAAGTTGAGGAAACTGAAGATAAATTAAGTTAAATGACTTACCCAGGATTAAAGGACTAAATGATCCAGATCATAGGTCACAAATATCTGAGGTCAGATTTAAACTTGGGACTTCCTGACTACATGTTCTATCATCTCTGTTCCTCTATCCACTCTGATTGTCTATCCACGGTGCCACTTACTGCAATAATACCAGTATGATATCAGGTCTGTTGACACATTATCTTTCTTCATAAATGTTGAAGTCAAGTCTTCTCAAAAAATACATTGCCTGAATATTTTATGCCCACTTCTATTGTTAAAATCGTGACCTATAAAATGCTACAACCTATCTAGATCTATTATACATACCTTCATTAACTGTTGGGTCACTCTTATTTTATTTTAGTTATATATTGCAATGTTCCATAATTCTCAGCTTTATTAGTTTTATTGTATTGCAAAAACAACATTTGTGATAAAAAGATATTTTGTTGTTCTTGTTGTTACTGATTTCATTTTTATTGTGCTTGTTGCTGTTTTTTTTTTTCCCCTTGAAGCAGCTTGGTATTATGTATAGTGCTATGCAATTTTCCAAATGTAACCCAGCCTACTTTCTTCTTGATATTCAATTCTGTTCCCAGGTCAATATCTATTTGTAGTTCAGATATAGATACTGATGGGACAACTCAATGGATTGCCCTTTAAACTCTATCTCATCATTTACATATTAGGGTGACATTGTCAACTTGCTAGTCTGTGTGTTTTTGTGTTTGTGTTATTAAGCTAAACTATTCTATGGCCTTACAAATATAGTTAATGAATCCCTGTCATGTAATGGGGCTTGATGCAATTGTCATGATTTCATCTGCAAATATAGTTACTTGAAAGAACTCACCATGTCTAGAGTATTTCTCTTTTACTTGGAATCTGAGCTAATCATTCCCCAGATACTGACAAATATTTGGCAGGCAAATGTCTGATGAGGAATACTGATATCTGTTATTATATCCAAGAAGGAATTTCACATTGTTGTAGTAGGAATGTGATAACTCATGGATAGAGACTATTTTCTCCCTGATTTAGTAAACATTAGCACCTACTACATGTAAGGCACTGTCATGACCATAGAGAATCGAGGAAAAGAGAAAAACAAACTTCTCAGAAAGTTTAGGTAGTATACATATATCTCTAATGCAAGTAATGAAAAGGTTATGCTCACAAGGGAAGTAAAAAAAAATTTACCTGAAAAGGTGAAAGGAAGTAATATTTCTACCTAGGAGAATTAAATCAAGGATATCTTCACTGAGGTGGTGACATCTGGGCTATATTTGGTAGGAGGGCACAAATATAAGTAAAACAGTAGGGAGGTTATTATGTTAATATATATTATATATAAAATATATATTATTCTTTCTAATATATATATATAATGTATTATTCTTTCTAAAAGAACTAGAATAAAAGACACTAAAATAAGGTTAAGAAATACCTCATATTGATTGGAATATAGGGGATTTGAAACAAAGTGACACAAAATAAAGCTAAGAATGTAGGTTAGAGACATAGTGTAAAGAGCGGTGATTATAATTCTAAAGTATTTGCATTTTATTATTATTAGGCAAAAGGAGCTATGGAAAATTTTTTTAATCAGGTTGATGGTACATCTTACATGAGTGTTAGAAAGATACTATTGACATCAGTATTAAGAAGAATAAACTAAACTAGTTAGGATTTTTTTTTATAAAAATCAAAGTTAGAGTTGATAAAACCTGAGCAAGAAAAGTGACATATTTGGTCGGCAAAGGAGAGAACAGATACAAAGACCAGAGATAGATTTTATAGAAAGTAGAAAATTGAATTTGGGAAATAGGAGAGAAGGAATAGTTAAGAATAACTCATGTCTTGAATCTGAATGTGTCATAGAATATTAGTGCCATCAACAAAAATGGGGAATTTTGTTTTTTATTTTTTTTTAAATTTACATCGTTATTTTCACTAACTTTTTTTCCCCCCTTTTTGGAGAGCAATTGGGGTTAAGTGACTTGCCCAAGGTCACATGGCTAGTTTTTTGTGTGTGTGTGTGTGTTAAGTGTCTGAGGCTGGATTTGAACTCAGGTCCTCCAGACTCTAGGGCCAGTGCTCTATTCACTGTAGCACCTAGCTGCCCCCAAAATGGGAATTTTTAGAGACAGAGGAAAGTTTTGGTTAAAAGAGGAAATTCCAAAGACCTAGGTTGAGATTCTAGCTTTTTCTTTTTTTCTTTCTGTGTAACCTGAGACAAATCATTTTATATTATTTTATGGGGCTCCAATTCCTTAACAATAGAATGAGAACATTATACTAGATCACTTCATATGATCCCTTACACATCTGGAATTACATGATTATGCTGCTATGAGATTTGGATTTATTGAATTTAAGGTTTTCTCAGAATGTTGAGTCCAATACTGGAAATGGAACTCCAAATAGAGATTTGGAGACAGACATAAAGATCATAGGATCGGGGGGGG
>CM053580.1:86424992-86441970 GCA_028627135.1 Pseudochirops cupreus
TAGGAGAGAATAGACTGGGGCAGGGGGGACACACTGGGATGGCTGTTTTGGGGTGGTGGGCGGGGGAAAGATGGGGAGAAAATATGTAACTCAAAATCTTGTGGAAATGAATGATGCAAACTATAATAAAATTTAAAAAAAAAGATCAAAGGATCATGGAAGCAGAAAGTAAATATGGCTGTCAAGGGAGTAAGTAAATAAAGAGAAAGGAAAGAAGAGGGTTAAGCCTTGAATGGAGGATTCACATTAGGGGACTGGAAGGAAAAAGAGGATATAGTGAAGATCAAACATGTTGAAAAATCAGAAGCAAATTGGATCGTGGAAACAAGATGGAAAAATATCACAAAACAGGGAATGGTCAAAATATCAAATGTTAGAGATAGATAAGGATTTGTAAATGGACAGTGGGTTTTGTAATTATGAAGTCATTGGTGATATAAGGAAAGAATAGTTTTAAAGAGTGGTAGCATAAACATTGAGACACATTGGCTGAGAGGGGACTCAATGAATCTCGATTTATCTTTGTAGAAGTTTAGTCATAAAGGGAAGGATAATATCTTATGGAAAATGTACAGTCAAGATGAGAGGTTTTGTTTGCTTAATTTTTGTTTTTCAGGAAGCATGGATGAAAACCAAAGAGGGTTATAAGGAGCCCTGACATGGAATGAAACAGTTCAGAAAGAGAGTTTAAAATTGAGAATCAGGTTATGATAGATTCAGCAAGACCTCAAAAGAGATTACTTGAGAAAGAGCATCAGAAGAATTTTTTGAAAGAAGGATTTCATCCTCAAATAGTATGGGTAGGGAGGAAAAGATGAACCAAGACAGACAGAGGGACCTTCAACTTGCCCTCTGAACATGGCCCATACATTCCAATTTCTGGATTTTGTTCAATTTACCATTAGCATTCTTTTCCTTTCCAAATCCATTTTTTTACTTCAGATGATAAGTTTTCTGGTTTGCCTCTATTGAATGAATACTGAAGCAAAAACTCCAAACTTCAATAACCTTCACTGACTTCTTTTAGACATTTTCCTCTTATTTTTGCTTATCTTTGAAACGTATGCTTATCCATCTATAAGTTGTAAGTTCCTTCAGAGAAGCATGCTTGTCTTATAAAATAGATTGTTTTCATAACATAAAGTCTAATATAAAAGTGCATGTAATAAATTCTCAATCACCCTAAATCAATTTTCTTTTTCTTTTTTCCTTTCAAATGGAACTTGCCATTTAAGTGATGAAGACATGCACAACTGTCTATTTCCCCACTGTCGGTCACCTCCTTTCAGCTCTCAGCGACCTCCTCATCTTCCATTTTACTCGCCACTTCCAACCCCCCTCCCCAAACCTGCACCCTAAGCCCTGTACCCCCCCTCACCTTTTCCCACACTGGTGGCGTGCCTCAGCCATGGGCGGGGGTGTGCACGGCTAATCAATTTTCTTTTTAACTTGATATTACACATAGACTGTAAAAACATGACCTGTCTTAGCCAATGTTGTGTCCACTGTATTTCTCTGCTTTAGCCTAGGGTTCACAGGTACCATACATGTCTGGAAATAGGCATTAGGATAAAGTAATAATTGTAACTAAATTTCTGTAGTACTTCACATTTTTCAAAGCATCTTCCTTATAACCACATAAATGAAAGTCTATGCTCTTTTCTTATGGATATTATTTTAGCAAAAGTAGTTTCTTACTCATAGTTATAGCCACAGTGATTCGATTCTTCCTATGGCCCAGTTAGACTACATTTAGAGAATCTAAGGAAGAAATTAATATATTGTATAATTTAAGCATTTACTTTAAAATTTTTCATTTTTATTTGTTGAAAGTAGAATATCATTATTCCATTTAAAAATATTATAGCTATATTATTGTGTTCATAACCTGATATATAAAAAACCCTAACTGGTCATGTTTCCATTTGAATAACCAATTTAATATAGGTATTCACAGTTTTTGAGATGAGAATAATGATAAATAAAGATGTATGATTCGTTATTAGTAGTATTATTACTACTGACAGTAAAAATACATCTTTTGGTTTGCCCATGATATTTAAGGAAGAATAAACTTATCAAGAGTGAACATGTAGTTTTTTCATCTTTTAATGTGGGCTAATAAATGCATTTAATATCTATGATCAAAATGCATGAGTTCCCTTATGATTAAATCATTCCTGGTAATAGCTAGGTTCAAATTCTAATTATTTTAACCACTTGCTTAAAATTCTGGGTTTGTATTTTATTCTCATATGGCTCTTCATCCGAGTTCACCAGAAGGAAAAAAACAAAACTAAACAGTATTTGATCTACAAGGGAATTTCTGAAGGGACTTTGGCTCCATCTTGTGGTCCTCATAATTTCTAATAACTTTGCAACACATATGTGCTTGCTTAAAAAACACTGCTAAAATATAAAATCAGAACATGTATAATGAGCTCTTTTGTGTTTATTTAGTTTTTAATAAAGTAAACATTATTATATTATATGAAGAGTACATAAATTTTGAGTAAACTAAATTGTACATAATTTAATGGAATTGTTGATATTGAAATAGTTAACATTCATCAAGAACTTTCTAGGCACATGGATTAGGTATGAGGAGATTTGATGATTGTTGACCATACAAAAGTAATGATTCCTGCCCTCAAGGATATTATATTCTAGTAGAGACATAATCAATAGACAAACTCACCAACCGATATGAATAATCTGTGTACCATAATCCTTAATTGCTTAAATGTGTTAGCCTTTTTATAAGAATATGATTCTATAGAATTGCTTTACTAAGACATGCAATTTCAGTTCCTTTCCTTATTTTAATAGAATCTAGGAAGTAGGGTAGCATAATGGATTAGGAGGAACTCAGAGGCAGGACAATTTAATTTCAAATTCTGCTTCATGTATTTGCTAGCTAAGTGACACTAAGACAATTAATTTAATCCCTTCCAGGCTTAGTTAGGAATGGAGAATAACACCTATGTAACATTGTTAGGGCAGCTAGTTTATACAACGGTTAAAGTGCCTGACCTTAAATTGGGAAGATTTATCTTCTGGAGTTGAAATCTGGCCACAGACGCCTATTGGCTGTGTGACCCGGGGCAAGTCATTTAAGATTGTTCACCTCTGTTTTTTCATCTATACAATGAACTAGAGAAGGAAATGGTAAACCGATCTAGTATCTTTGTGAAGAAAACCACAAATGAATTTACAAAGAGCTAGATACAACTGAAATAACTCAACAGCAACAAAAACCTGACATTGTTATTCTAAGATTCAAATGAGATAACTTTATTTAAGGTGTTTTACAAATCTTGACCAGTAACACACATTATATAGATGATTGCATAAGGAATATACAATAAGTAGCTATGGATTTAGATCAAAATCAAAATATTAGTTTCTTAATGATCACATTTACTTAACTGAAATGACTAATATGATCAATTTCTTCTATCTTTTGATATTTTATGAACATGTGATCTCTTTGTTCAGCATATTCTTTCATCTATTACAGATTGGAATCCAACCCAGGCTTCCTGTCTTGTGCTCATATCCTTCTATACATCCCCTAAGAGAGGCAATCCAGTATGCTTGAAGCTTTGCGCTGGGACAATAGTTCTTAAGCTTTTTTTTTTTCTTTGTTTAATCACTTTTGCAATTTAGTGAAGCCTCTGAAACTCTTTTCAGAATAATATTTTAATGAATAAAAAACTACTAATATTAAAAAAATACATTAAAATATAGCTATTTATAAATCATCTATCAATCTATCTTTAAATTCCAGATCCCAATCTAAGGACCCTTACAAATTTCTCTCCTTTAATATTTCATAACAGTTATCTCTTGCTTTTCAGAAGTATCCAGACTCCTTCTATTTTTAATCATCCATATTCTTCAAAATCACTTTTTTTGGTAGCTTCTAAATGCAAGCCTTTTTGTACCTGCCACGTGTCTTTCTATTGCCTTCTTGTTTACTTACATTTAAATTATTCTAAGGTTGTGGTGTTCCATATGCTATATTCATTTTGGATCACTTGGATAAGAGTGACCAATCCTTCTTCTATTTAGAATTTGTTCATGGAGATTATGGTGCACATCAGATTTTGAGGTAAACGTTTCTCTCTCCTCTGCTTTACTTGATTATAGTAATCAAAATTTCTTGGAACAAAGTTAATTCCTGGTCAGATCTGAAGATAGGTTGTGCAATTCTAAAACTTTCTTGGACTCTAGATTAGAGGAATGACTTTATATTTCACTCTAGAGAGTCAATATTTTTTTTAGGTAATCAACACAGCAATGACCGTTCAGTCTTATATTTTCCTCACCTCTCAGTTAATAGTGTGACTGTGAAGATAGGTTATAAAGATTATTTATGAATTAATTCATTTGTTTACCTTCTAACATTGTTATACTTTGTTATCAATATGTTTGTTCCCAATCCCCATGAAGAATATGTAGAAAAGACCTAAGCAGACATTTGGATTGATTGATGATAATATTTATTTATTGCCTTTTTAGAAAATAAGAGTATATGCAAGCGTTTCTATTCATTTTTTAATTTTACTCCTTTGAGATACCTTGAAAATTCATACCTGAGCTAAAGTACTTTTACTTCCACGTAGGTTTTCTTGTATATATGTTGTTCCTGTTCAGGCATTTTCCCCAACTTCATATTAGGTGTTCTTTCCAAGTTTTTTTTTAAACATATTGGGTTTTGAGACGTGATATACTAAATGTCGTAGTTCCACTCTGATCACTGAAAACAAAATGTCTCAGAAGTAATGTCAGGTTTGTGCAAGCTAGGGAGTTAAACATATAACCAAGGTGTAAAATCTTAAAACAAAATGAAACAGTTATTTATAACTACCAGGAATTTCATTAATATTAAAAAAGTTTGAGTTGAGGAAAATCGATCAGTTTCTTAGGAAATAAAAAACAACAAAGCATAGTATAACAAGTAACTAAAAATTCCCAATATACTTCCTTTATTCAAGTAAAATATGAAAATTCTCAAAGGATATATTATTGCCATTTCCTTTCTGTGTTTTATATTTCTTAAGATAATTCTAAAAAGTACTTTTTTGTTGTTGATTTGTTTCAGTTCTGTCCAACTCTTCTTTTTCGCATTTGATTTGGTTTTCTTTTTTTTTGTTTTGTTTTTGGCAAAGATGCTAGAGTGGTTTGCCTTTTCCTTCTCCATTTCATTTTACAGATGAAGAAAAAGGCAATCAAGATTAAGTGACTTGCCTAGTGTTGCACAGCTAGTCAGGTTCTAAAGTCAGATTTGAACTCAGGATAATGAGTCTTCTTGACATCCAGGCCTGGCACTTTATCTGCTATGACACTCAAAAATTGCTTATAGAGTAAAATTCAGCCCACAAAGGAAAAGCAGAGGAGCTGAGACCTATGGAAACCAAGATGGCAGAGTAAGCCCTAAATTGCTGTAACTCTCCAATACTCACCTCCAAACAACCATAAAATAAGCTCCCACACAAATCCTGGAATAGCAAAAAGACAAACTTTGAAATAAAGTTTTAGCCCAAGAAACTTGGAAGGTAGACAAGAAAGGCCCATCTCATTTGAGTGAAGGGGGAGCACAGTCTAGTCATTCCAGCAAGCCAACAGTAAGCCCCACCTCAGCAAACCAGAGGGAGATAGAGTAGGCAAACATGAACACCAAAACCCCCATGTGCTTTAGCATAGCCGGGGAAACTGGCAGATTCCAGTGCTGAGAAACACCACATGCTACAAGGCCACATGCTTCAGCACAGCTCTGGGCAAACAGGCATCCTCCACAAGTCATCCTTCACATGCTTTAGCACAGCCCTAAGCAAACAAATAGAGGCCAATCCTATGGGTTCATAAGCAAACAGGCAGCCACCATCCAGCAATGGCCCCATCATACTGCAGTGTAGCCCTGGGCAAATAGGCAGCCTTCAGAGGCCAGACCAACATGTGCATCAGTGTATCCCTGAGAAATGCAGAAACACCCTACTAGGCCTCAGCACATGCCAGATCTCACCTCTAGGACCTCAGCTCAGCACCAGGTAAGCTGAAAGAAACCGACACCTCCAGCAGTACCAGCCTACCCCTGCCTACCCCTTAACACAGCACCAGACACAATGGTCCCTCGTGAATTTCAGGGCAATATCAGCACAGCACCAAGTAAATAGGGCTTATAGCCACTAGCACAAGAAGCCTGAGACAGCATCCTTCTGGGTGCTGCGAGCAGAGCTCAAATTTAAAAGAATGGAAAAAGGAAAAAAAAAAAGATGAGCAAAAAATAAAATGAAAAAATCTGAACATAGAGAATTATTATAGTGAGAGGGAAGATGAAGACACAAACTTAGAACAGGACAACAATGTTCAAAAACCTAAGAGCAAAGCTATAAAAATAAACGAGAAGTGGTCTCAAGCCCAGAAAGAACTCATGGAAGAGCTTAAAAATCATATACCACAGATGGAAAAAATATGGTAAAAAGAAATCAGAATGATGAAAGAGAATTATGAAAAAAAGCATAAATAGTTTGGAAAACTCCTTAAAAATTAGAATTGGCAAAATGGAAAGGGAGAGACAAAAATCTACTGAAGCAAACAACTCTTTAAAGAGTACAATCAGCCAAATGGAAAATAAAGTACAAAAATTAATTGAGGAAAACAACACTTTAAGTTGTAATTGGGCAAGTGGAAGCTAATGACTCTATGAGACATACAGAATTAATCAAACAATTCATTCAAAAGAATGGGAAAAAAAAGGAAGAAAATGTAAAATACATCAAGGGGAAAACAACTGACCTGGAAAATAGATAAAAGAGAGACAATATCAGAATCATTGGACTACCTGAAAGCCATAATAAAAAGGAAGAGAAGGATTTTAAGCCTTCATAAGAAGATCAAAACTAAACAAAAAATTTTACCTCCAATATTAAATGCCAAGGGAAGGATAAACATGTAAAAGAAAACAGAAGGCATTCAATAGAGCTAAACTGTTTACATCCCTATACAGAAAGATGGTAATTATAACTCTTAAAAATTTTATCAGTAAGAGTACAGATAGAAGGAATATAGATAGATAGAAAGATAGAAAGATAGATAAATATATAGATAGATAGATAGATAGATAGATAGATAGAGGGGATGTGTATAAGGTGAATTTGAGGGAATGATATAAAAAATTAAGGGATGAGAAAGAGGAGTACAATGGGCTCAGAAGGAAGCAAGAGTTAGAATGGGGTAAATTATCCTGCTTTAAGAGGTGAGAAAGATTTATTATAGTGGAGGTGAAGACTGGAGGGGATTGATGGGCATTTTTTAAATCTTAGTCTCATCAGTATTGGCTCAAAGAGAGAATAATATACACAATTTGTTGACTATAGAATATCTTACCCAAGGAGGGGAAGGGAGCAGATTTAATTAAAAATGGGGTTGGGGAATGACAGAAGGGTGGGTGGATCAGGGGAGGTGGTAGACAGAAGCAAAATACTGGTGAGGAGGGAAAAGATGAAAGGAGAGAGAGAGAACAACCAAGAGGAAGGATAGAGTGGAGGGAAATAAAAAGTGAATGGTATGAACTTTCCCATAAAATCAAAGCTAATAGCACAGTACATCAAAAATCATAATCCTAAAATACGTTGTTTACAGGAAACACACATGAAGCAGAGTGACACACACAGAGTAAATGTAAGGGGCTACAGCAGTATCTAGTATGTTTCAGCTGAAGAAAAAAAAAGCAGCGTTGCAGTCTTGATCTTAGACAAAGTAAGAGCAAAAATACAGCTATTTAAAAGAGATAAGCAAGGAAACTATATCTTGCTAAAAGGTACCATAGACAATGAAGAAATCAAATGAAAATAACAAGGAATAGTCTACCTGTCATATCTATGGGGAGGTGAAGAAAGAGCATTAAAAAATGTGGAAGAGATAATTTTGATCACACTAAATTAAACAGTTTTTGTACAAACAAAACCAATACAACCACAATTGGAAAGAAAGCAGAAAGTTGCAAAATAATCTTTACAGTAAGTATCCTTGATAAAAGCCTCATTTCTCAAATATATAGAGAACTGAGTTAAACTTATAAGAATTAAAATCATTCCCCAAAACGTTATGAAATTTTCAGATTAAAAAATCAAAGATATCTATAGGCATATGAAAAAGTGTTCTAAATCACTTTTGGTGACAGAAATACAAATTAAAACAATTCTGTGGTACTACCTCACACCTATCAGATTGGCTAATATGACAAACAAAAAGGAAAATGATAAATGTTGGAGAGGATGTAGGAAAATTGGGGCACTGTTGGTAGAATTGTGAACTGATCCAAACATTTTGGAGAACAATTTGGAACTATGCCTAAAGGTTATGAAACTGTGCATACCCTTTCATCCAAAGTTACAACTACTAGTGGTATCCCAAAGAGATCATTAAAAACACTACAAGTGCAAAGCTATTTATATCAACCCTATTTGTGGTGGCAAAGAATTGGAAGTTGAGGGGATGCTAATCAATTGGAGAATGACTGAACACATTGTGGCATATGAATGTAATGGAATGCTATTGTGCAATAAGAAAGGATGGACAGGGAGAATTCAGAAAATCCAGGAAAGACTTACATGAACTGATGCCGGACAAAGTGAGCAGAACCATGAAAACATTGTACACAGTATCAGAAACATCATATGATGATCAACTATGAATGACTCAGCTCTTAGAAACACAGTGATCCAAAGCAAGTGCAAATGACTTAAAATGAGAAGATGCTATCCATATCCAGATTTTAAAAAACCTGATTGACACAATTCAGTTTGACACATATTTTTTTCTTTTTCTTTTTCCTCATGTTTCCCCCCCTTTTGGTTTGTTTGTTTTTTTCCCACGGATGTGACTAATATGGAAATGTTTTAAATGATAGCATGTATGAACTATATCAAATTGCCTAACATTTTCAGAAGAGGTGATGTGAGTGAGGGAGAAAAATTTGTAACTCAAAATCTTGTAAAAGTGAATGCTAAAAATTTTCTTTATATGTAATTGGGGAAAAATGGAATACTATTTTTTAAACATTTGCTTATAGAGAGACTATGATATGAAGGAGGCATATACTGAGTTATGAATCTTTTAAAAATATATTTAAGGTGGAGCCAAGATGCCAGCAAAGAAGGAGGAAAACCCCATGGCTCCCCCCTTAACCACCTCAATACCTATAAAATATGACTCTAAATAAGTTTTAGAGCTACAGAACCCACAAAGAGACAGAGAGAAATAAATGTCCCACTGAAGACAGTCCAGCAGGTAGACAGAAAGGATTCATCACAGCATGCTGGGACCTGAGCATAGCCTTGAGTGAGCCTGGGGATTTAAGCCCCAGGGCAGCCCCAACTAGTGGCTACAGTGTACTTTGAGAGAGTGGATCAACAGCAGCAGTGGTGGTTTCCAGAATTATCAACCCATAAATGCCAAAAAAAAAGTGAGAGATCAGTGTAGAACTCTGTCGGAACTGAGGGGAAAGATGAGTGGTGCCAGTCCCTGCCCCTGGAGCTAGAAGTGGGAGAGGTGCAACAGCCTGACAGCCACCTCCGCATAGCTGTTTCAGAGCTCCTGGTGTGCAGATCATAGAGGGGCCAAGAGACGATTAAGAGGGTAGTTGCCCTTGCTTTAACCTGCCTGCATCTGGATCGCTACCTTGGTCCTGAGGTGTGTGACCAGTGAAGAATAGTTTGTGAAGGCTGCAGAGATGGCACCCTATTAATAGTTACAGCAGCTGTGAAAACCCCAGTGATTTGGAACAATGCACTCCCCTCTGGAAGTAGAGTTCAACTGTAGCAAAGAGCTCAAGAGTCAAGTAATTGAGTGCCAATATGAGCAAGCAAAGTAAGCAAAGCAAGTACACAAATCAAACCTTAGGTCCCTTTTTTTGGGGACAAAAAGGATCAAAGCATGGAACTGGAGGAAGACAACAAAGTCAGAACTCCTGTACCAAAAGCTTCCAAGAAAAATATGAACTTATTACAGGCCATGGAACAGCTCAGGAAGGATTTTGAAAATCAAGTAAGAGAAGTGGAGGAAAAACTAGGAAGAGAAATGAGAATGATGCTAGAAAATCATGAAAAGACAGTCAACAACCTGGATAAAGAAAATAACACCTTAAAAAATAGATTAATTCAAATGGCAAAAGAGGCCCAAAAAGCCAATGAGAAGAATGCCTTAAAAAGCCAAATCTGAAAGATGAAAAAAAAAATTTCAAAAGCTCACTAAAGAGAATAATTGCTTCAAAACTGCATTGGAATAAATGGAAGCTAATGAATTTATGAGAAATCAAGATACAATTAAACAGATCCAAACAAATGAAAAAATAGAAGGCAATGTGAAATACCTCATTGGAAAAACCACTGACCTGTAAAATAGATGGAGGAGAGATAATTTAAAAATTATTGGACTACCTGAAAGCCATGATCAAAGAAAGAACCTTGAAATCATCCTTCAAGAAATTCTCAAGGAAAATTGCCCAGATATTTTAGAACCAGAGGGCAAAATAGAAATTGAAAGAATTTACCAATTACTTCTTGAAAAACATCCTCAATATACCAAAAAATTACTTTAGAGAACTAGAAAAAATAGTGATAAAATTCATTTGGAAGAACAAAAAGGTCCAGAATATCTAGGAAATTAATGAAAAGAAATGCTAAGGAAGATGGCTTAACCATACCAAATTTTAATCTGTATTATAAAGCAGCAGTCATCAAAAGTACTTGGTACTGTGTGAGGAATAGAGTAGTGCATCAATGGAATAGATTGGGTACAAAAGACTCAGTAGTCACCAATTATAGTAACATACTGTTTGATATACCCAAAGGCCCCAGTTTTGGGAATAAGAACTCACTATTTGACAAAAACTGTGGGGAAAATAGGAATACAGTAGGGCAGAAACTAGGCATAGACCATCATCTAACACCGTACACCAAAGTCAAGTCTAAATGGGTGCACAATCCAGGTATAAAACCTGACACTGTAAGTAATTTGGGGAAGTAAGGAATAATTTACCTGTCAGATTTATGGTGTAGGAAAGACTTTAGGACCAAAGAAGAATTGGAGAGCATTATAAAATGCAAAATGGATAACCCAGATTACATTAAATTGAAAAGTTTCTGTACAAACCAAGCCAATGTAACCAAGATTAAGAGGGAAGTGGGAAATTGGGAAAAAATTTTTACAAGCAGTGTCTCTGATAAAGGCCTCATTTCAAAAATATAAAGGGAATTAAGTAAAATCTATAAAAATACAAGTTATTCTCCAATTCACAAATGGTCAAAGGATATGAACGGGCAATTTTCAGAGGTAGAAATTAAAGATATCTATAAGCATATGAAAAAATGCTCTAAATCACTATTGATTAGAAAAATACAAGTCAAAACAACTTTGAGGTACCACATCTCACTAGTCAGAGTAGCTAAGATGACAAAACAGGAAAACGACAAATGCTAGAGAGGATGTGGAAAAATTGGAACACTAATGCATTGTTGGTGGAGTTCTGAACTGATACAACCATTCTGGAGAGAAATTGGGTACTATGCCCAAAAGGCTATAAATAATTGCATACCCTTGGACCCAGTAATACCATTTCTGGGGTAGTATCCCAAAGAAATCAGAGAAGTGGGAGAAAGACCCATATGCACAAAAATATTTGTTGCAGCTCTCTTTGTGGTAGCAAAAAAACTGGAAATTAAGGGGATGCTCATCAATTGGGGAATGGCTAAACAAGTTGTGGTATATGAATGTAATGGAATACTATTGTGGTATAAGAAATGGGGAGGAGATAGACTTCATATTTACCTGGAGAGGCTTAAACAAACTAATGCTAAGTGAGAAGGGCAGAACCAGGAAAAATCTGTGCACAATCACAGACACATTGTATGTGTGATGACCAACTTTGATAAACTGGACTCTTCTCAGCAATTCACAGTTATAAGACAACTCTACAAGTCCCAGGATGGAAGGAGATGTCTATATTCAGAGAAAGACCTAGAAAGAATAGAGTTTAAATGAATACTGAAGCAATCTACATGCTCCCTGTTTAGTTTTGTTTCTTCTTTCCCATTGTTCACTCCATTGGTTGCAACCCTTTTATACAATCAGACTAATGTCCAATGTGAAAGTATTTATAGATCCTATACTTGATTGCATGCCACCATGGAGGAGAAGGACAGAAGAAAATTTGAAAATCAAGGGACTGTGGAACTGAATCTTGTAAACTAAATGTAAATAAACAAATCATTTAATAAAAAAAATAAATAAAAGTCTTTGGTTTTGGAAAAAAAGAAAGAAAGAAAAAGATCCCAAAAAGAAAACTTCTAGGAATATTTTCACCAGGTTTCAGAGTTCCCAAATCCAGGAGAAAATATTAAGAGCAGCCAAGGAGGAACAATTTGAATATTGTGGAAACAATCAGGATAACACAAGACCAAGCAGCTTCTCCATTAAGGGATCGAAGGACTTGGAATATGATATTCTGGAGGTCCAAGGAGCTAGGATTAAAACCAAGAATCACCCACCCATCAAAACTGAGCATAATGTTTCAGGGGAAAGTATGGTCATTCAATGAAATAGAGGATTTTCAAGCATTCTTGATGAAAAAAAAACAGAATAGAAAAAAATTGACATTTAAATACAAGAAGCAAGAGAAGCTTGAGAAGGTAAACATGGAAAAGAATCATAAAGAACTTTTCAAAGTTGAAATATTTACATGCCTACATGGAAAAACAATAATTGTAGCTTATGAAACTTCTCAGTATGAAGATAGTTGATGGGAATAGAAATGTGTTTGTGTGTATATATATGTATGTGTATATATAGGAAGGTATTTGTGCGCATGAATACATATGTGAGTGTGTGTATATACATGTACAAGTACACATAGACAGAGGGCACATGATCAATTGAATAGGAAGAGATGATATTTAAAAGGTGAAATTGAGAGATGAGAGAGGAATATAATAAGTGGAGATGGAGAGAGACAGAATGGAGTAAATTATCTCATGTAGAAGAGTCAAGAGAAAACTGTTACAATCGAGGGGAAGAACACAAAAGCAAAAGAGAGTGGGTCAACCTTACTCTCCTTGAATTTTTCTTAGGGAAGGAATGGCATACTCAAAAATTTGGGTATTTTGCCCTACAGGATAGTAGGAGGGAAGGGGATGAGAGGTGGGATGATGGAGGGGAGGACAAGTTGAGGGGAAATGGTAGTTAGAAGCACACATTTTTGAAAAGGGACAAGGTCAAAGTAGAAATTAGAACAAGTGGCGGGCAGGATAGGATGGAGGGAAATATAGTCAGTCTTTCATTTGCGTAACAACACATATACAACCTAAATTGATATATTGAATTGCTAATCTTTCCAATAAAGATGGGTGATGCGGGAAGAAGGGAAATAATTTGGAATTCAGAGTTGTAAAACCAAATGTTTAAAAATATATATTTATTATTATTATTATTTACATGCAAATAGGAAATAAGATAAACAGGCACTGAGGTATGGAGATCCATCTTGCCCTACTGGAAAGTCAGAGGGGTAATGGGGGAACATATAAGAGAGCAGATTAGGGGAGGGAGTATACAATGGTATCACTGTTTTGGGCTGGTGGGCAGGGGAAAAACTCAGAAAAAAATTTGTAACTCAAAATCTTGTGGAAATGAATGATGTAAACTAAAAATAAACATGAAATCCAATTTTAAAAAATCAAAGTATATTTAATGCTCTCCCAATTATTTTTTAAAACAATTTTTATCATTGTTTTTAAATTTTAAGCTTCAAATTCTGTTCCTCCCTCTATTTCCTCTTTCCTGAGACAGTAAGCAATAAGATATTGATTATACCTGTACAATCATGTAAAACATTTCCATATTACTCGCTTTACTCTAAAAAATGATTGTATCACTTCTCAAGGTTATGGATCTTATAAATAAAAAAAGATTCAGTAGCTTGTAGAGAGAGGCACATCATTCACTAGATCTATCTCTACAAGGAAGGCCTTAAAGAATGATCTGTCATTGTCCCATGTGGTCCTTGAAAAATTACCAGTTCCCTATTTTTGAAATCTTCCAGACTCTTGGCACTACCTTAGGACCTTGTCATCAAAATCACCAACGTACCCTTTGGACTTCACCTGTGAAGGTGAAATTCCTATTTTGTTCATTGATTAGAGTGTGAACCTCTTGAAAACGCATTATCTTATATTTCTATTTGACTTATATCGCCACAATTAACACAGTGCTTGATTTATATTAAGTATTCTATAATCTTGAACAATCCATTCATTCATTCTTTCACTTAGTGCATGATCTTAGGAAATTTTTTTTCTAGATACTCTCTGCCCATCTGTTATATAAAGACAATAATACTTTATTTTTCCCTTTGATCTTACAGTATGAAAAACATCCACTCAAACAACAACCATTTAGAAAGTCTTTCTTGTTAACCCTAGAGGTTAAAAATGGTTATTTTTTTCTGTAATTCACATAGACGTTTGTGCATACCATCAATCTGCTAGTTATGCATAATTTTGTATTATTGTTAATCTGAGTGTGTTGTTACCACAAAAGGCTGAAAAGATTGAAAATAAAATCAATGGGATTCATAAACTTTGCTTCCCTATCACTGTTTTGTTACCAACTTGATACAAGAAACTGTTCTTGGGAAAAGGACTCCATTAATGTTACCCTGATGGAAAATACCAAAAAATAAAAAAATAGAAAGAAGAAATCCTTTTTGCCTGATAATGTGTCTCCATTCCTATAATAAATGAACAGACACAATACAGAAAAATAATCTTAACTAAGAAAAGTTTAATGTTTTCTTCCTGATCATGAATTTGAGCATTTATTATATGAAGAAAATAGAAGAAATAGATTGAATTAGCAGTTTTTAAAAGTTGATAGGTTTTTGCAATGTATGATAAGATTAATTTGGCTTTGATATAAAAGAAACTTTTCACAGCTTTCAGTTAAATATGACAGAGCAAATATTACTTTCCCCTGAGCTTGGCTCAGTTTTGCTCATATTTCACAGCACATATCACTTCCTGAGAAAATTGATTCTACTAGGTGTAAGTTTTAAGGATGAAAAAATTCCATTAATTTTCACAATTATTCTTTCTCTGTCTTAAATATTGGGTTACTGGATAATGTTACATGCATCTTTTTATTACTTTATTTTAAACTTAAATACTAAAACTTAAATACAAAATAAGAAAAGAAAAGCATTTCCATGTGCAGAGCAGAATGTAAGAGAGGTTTCAAAACACATAGCAACAAATTTCCATTTCAAGAAAGCCTATATAATAAATACTATGCATTGTGTTCAAAGCTGTCCATCTTTTCTTAGCTTCCTGCTGAATTTTCTTTTGTTATCTGCTGTGTACTTTTTACTCTGTTCTTTTTCCTCCTTCTTTCTCCTTTACCTGAGAAAACTGTAATTAAACATGGACATATGTACATGTCTATGTGTGTATATGGATGGATGGATACATGTATGTATATATACATGTATATACATACATATAATTAGAACTTAGATACTCATATATAGACACATATGTGTGTAAATATGTATACGTATATATATATATGTCTGTGTATATATATGTATATATATACATATATATATATATATATATATATATGTATGTATATTCATATGCATCTAGGTAAGACCATACTATATTTGCCCTCTATTTCTCTGAGGTTGGATAACATCTTCCTTCATAAGTCCAACACTTTCCATATTTTTCTACGTTGACCAACTCATCATTTCCTGCACCACAGCAATATTCCAATCCTATACTGTCTACCTATTTTAAATAGTATAAAAATTGATTAATATGACTGACATATAGTGCAATCGCCATAATTATCTTTTGATTACATCTATTTTAGCTTCAGCTTTCTCTGAGATCATGATTAGTACCCCTACTTTTTTTCCTAATAAATTCTACTCCTGATCATTATTTTATGTTTGTGTGTATCCCTTATTTCCTATCCCTACCGACCCTTCCATTTTACTTCTACTTGCTACCTTGCCCTCCTATTACTTAACATACCCTTCCCTCTACCCTTTTTATCATCTCCTCTCACTCTTTATCCTTGCCCTCTTCTTTCAATCTTAAAAGACTTTTATTGTCTTCCAAATATATATGATATTCCCTTTTTAACCCATTCCCCATTACTCTAGACACCCTTCTATACTTTCTCCATATTCTATTCCTTCACCCTCCAATTTCTTCATAAATTTAGAAGACTTTTCTGCCTTTCTAAATGTATATATTGTTCTCTGTTTAACCCACATCTGATGTCAGGGGGGTTTCCTCTAAAAATCCCCCCTTTATTCTCTCCCCTACTAGCTCATTAGCTTTTTATTTATTTCTAAATTTGGGAAACTTTTATACTCTTTTAGATATTTATATATTGTTTCTTCTTTAACCCCTTCCTGATAAGAGTAGGATTCCAAAACAACCAGCCCTCCTCCCCAATCTAATTCCTCTGTGTTAGGCCTTCCTCTTGCACTCCATTTGTATAAGATAATAAATATTATTTTATCTTTTCCTTAAATGGTTTTATTTTTTAGAATCACATCACACTCAGGTCTACCCAAAACTTTCTTTCAAATTACCCAATTACTGATAACAATTTTAGACATACATTTTGCATTTACTGAAATAAAAAGTAAAGAGTCTGTCTTTGCAGAGTCCCTTGTCATTAGTCTTTGATGTGTACCTTATCTTTCTCTTAGATCTTTTATGTCAAATTTTCTCTTAAGTTCAGTTTTTGTTTAAACAAAATCTTGAAAGTCTGGAAATTCATTGAATGTCTTTTTTTTTTCGTTCTGAATTGTATTTAACTTTGCTGGATATGGCCACAACCCCAGGTCTATTGCTTTTTAATGTTTAGTATTCAAAGACTTGCAATCTTTTAGTCTTGCTAC
>CM053580.1:86442470-86460796 GCA_028627135.1 Pseudochirops cupreus
TCATGAAAACCTTGAAAGAATGAAGTATTAGGTAGAACAAGATGAACAGCAGTGTCAAATGCTACACAGAGATCAAGAAGGAAGAGATCTGGGGGAAACAAACACTATATTTGACACTTAGGAGACTGTCAGAAACTTTGGAGAGAGGAGTTTCAGTTGAATTGTGAGGTCACAAGTCAAACTGCAAAGAGTTAAAAAGAAAGTGAAAGGAAAGGAAATGGAGCCAACTGTTGTTGACATCCTTCTCAATATTTAGCTTGACAAAATGGAGGAAATACAAAGGGTGATATCTACAGGGGTTAGATATATAAAGCAAGGCAGGTTTTTTGTTTGTTTTGTTTTTTGAGAATGAGGAAGACAGGCATTTGGGAAGCAGGAAGTAAACAAGGAGAGATTGAAAATAAATAAAAGGGTGGGAATGAAAGAGGGTACAATCTGCTTGGATGGATGTCAATATTTGTTCATGTAGGGGGATTTATCTTGGAAAAGAGAATGGCTATCTCATCATGTAAGATAAAGATAAAGGAGGAAACAGTTGAAGAAGGCATCTGGGGTATTTGAGATGAAGAGGGAAGTCTTGGGAACAATTTCAATATTTCTGATATAATATGAAGCAGTGTTTTCAGCTGAGAGGGGAGGAAGGAAAGGAAGAAAGAAGGAAAGAAGGAAGGCTAAAAATTCTACTAAACTGAAGTTTTCTTTCCCAGGATGTATAGACAGAAGATGTGACACATACTTTGCCAGAGCTAGTTCATGTTTGGGGGGCTCCAAAGGAAAGTGTGGGAGAGAACAAGCATTAGACTGCCTACCAAACTGAAGGTCTATAGAGCTGTAGTGCTAAAGTCATTGCTGTTTGCCTGTGAAACCTGAACAGTCTATCGACACTGTGTCAGGAAACTGAATCACTTCCATTTGAATTGTCTTAGGAAGACTCTGAATATCACCTGGCAAGATCAAATATGAGACACTGAAATCCTTTCTTGAGCTGAACTTCCAAAGATTCAAACTGTACTGCATAGAGTAAATCCTATGGGTTGGCTCCATTGTCGAAATACAAAACATAAGTTTACCTAAAATAATATATTTAAAGAGAATTTACACAAGACAAGTGCTCATACAGAGACTGGAAGAAGCAAGAAAACGATGCTCTTAAGGACTCTCTGAAGAACTTTGTTAACAATTGTCATATGTGGAAAATACTGGCACCGGAGAGCCCAGAGTTGTGTGCCAACCTCAAAGAGGGGTAAAGCATAATTGAACAGAGTGGAATTGTGGTAGCTAGCAGAAACATGAGATTAAAAAAAAATAAGAGTCATTTTCACTCCAAATGTGTACATGTACTATTTGTGCCTGAGCTATGGATGAGCCTTCTAAGCTGCTACTGGTCTGATCAGGAACAGTTGGGTGCACTGTACTTTGACCCTCAGTAAAGTGATGTCATTTTTATCTTCTTTGAACATGAAGGACAACTACTATGTGTCACAAACTATGTTAAATAGTTTGTGAATATTATCACATCTAATCTTCACAGCAAGCCTGGGAAATAGTAGCTATCATGATCACCACCCCGCCTTTTTTACCAGTTGAGGAAATTGAAGTAAATTGGATAAATGAGTTGCTGAAGGTAACAGAGCTAATAAATGTCTGAGATCAGTTCTGTGCTCATATTTTCTTGACTCCAGACCCAGAGCTTTATCCATTGTACAATCTAGCTGTATGTCGTAATTAAAAAATTGAGGAGGAAATAGAATAGTTTGGAAGCAACACTGTATGAGTGGGATTGTGAATAAGATATAGAAGTAACAAAATTGGATTGTTGAATTGAGGTTTTGCATTGTACAGTCGAGATTATGAATAACATGAGTATTGGATCCAGTTAACACACTTTCACAATTTTCTCTGATTGTATTCAGTAGCATGTCCATAGGAGTGAAGGCTTTGAATGGTAGGAGTGATCAAGTTCCAAATAAAGGATGTCATACTTGGCTAATGCTTTTGAGGGCAAAATCGGCAATTCAATAAGGGGACAAGAGATTCAAGAGTAGAATAAACTATAGAGTTGAACTGGTTTCTCAAGGGGTCAAGATGGCAATGGGAGTAGAATATAGCTAGCTCAGAGATGATGTCCTGGGAAAATACAGAAAGTGTCAAAGGATTCGAGGTTACAAAGAAATTGATTTAGGTTGCAAGGTAAGCATGAAAGAACTATAGACTATAATTGGAAAGAGGAATTTGAGAGTTTGTTATCATGGAAATGTTGCATTTATACAAAAGAATAAAATCAAAAGATGACCTCTGTGTGACAGATGTGGGATAGAAGATTAACAATAAATTGAAGACCTATGAAATTAGTTTTTTGAGCAGATAGCAATATGTATGTTAAATAATTTAGTGTGAGGCCAGAAGTTTAGGAGGATAGAAAGTTTTTCAATCAGCCACTAAACTCATTAAGGAAAAAGTAGTATCCTGCAGGCCATTAAACAGCAGCTCCCAGAATTTTGATTCAGGGGTAAATATGGATTGAATGAACTTCAAAGGAACAGAGGTTATTAAATGATGATAAGAGGAAAACTTGGAAGTGTCAATGAGGGGGAAAGGAGTTTTCTGCCTCCCAAAAATTGACCAGTGAGTTGGGTGGAATGAGTAAAAGTGGATCCATTGATCAAAAGAAAAAGTAGGGAGGCTGTGTCATCAGGGAGGTCTAGGTCTCAGTAAGAGCCATAAAAAGAAAGAAAAGACATTAGGAAAAGAAAAGATTTAAGATGAAAGTATTTATTTGCTTTTGAACTTTAGTCTCTATATCATGGCATCTTTCCAAAATCACTCATATTTTGATATTATTTATAATGCACTTTGCGCTCAAAAACCCTTTACAGTAGATGGTGTGACTTTCTTAAAGAAGAAAATGAGTCACAAGGAGTATATTATTTTCTGAAGCCCATAAAGCCAGCTAACATCGGAGCTGAATTTGCATTTAGATAATGTTGTTCTTAGACTCACATTTTTTTCTACTGCACTGTACTGCATTGGCTACTGTTAAAAAAAGAAAAAGAAAAAGAAAAAGAAGTATATATCAAACCTTAAAGGAAACCGAGAAGGACCTTGTGGAAATCTAACACGAATTCTAAGGAAAATGAAAATGGTGGACTTCTTGTAAAAGAGATTCATATAAATTGCCCCCTTTTCTTCTTCCTTTTAGAATGGTGGAATCTTAGAATTTAGAAAGTTCAGAGATCATCTAAGTCCAACCCTTCATTTTGTAGATGGAAAAAAGAAAAGTTAATTGATTTTTCCAAGGATGTAGCACATTACTCCTTGAGCTAGGAGAAGTCAAGTCTCCTGACTCCTCTATTAATGTTTCATAGTTTCTTGGGAAAAAATATTTAGTAAAAGCCCTAAATATCTTTGACTTACATTTAAAATCTTCCTGATTAGTACACTGCCTTTCCAAACTTATCCCTCACTATGCTACTACTTTAACATTCTACTTTAGTCAGTCATTATTTCCTGAACATGCCTAGAAGAAATTCATATTTTTCACTGACCAAAATTCATCAACAAGTCTATAAGATTTTACTACTCATAGAAATGTATAAGTAAAGGCCTCTGGTTTTCTTTGTGAACTCAGGCAATCATTTGCCTTTCTCTACCTCAGCTCTTTTGTATATAGAAATAGAAATTTAGATATATAGATATTGGGATAAATACAAGGGTGAGAGGAGAGAGAAATAAGAGAGAGAGATATTATAGATACAATTATAGATAAATATATCTTATATATCTATATCTACATCTACAGCTATAATATATAAAATATGTACCTGAAATATATGTGCCAAAAATGAGATATTTGTGAAGTATTTTGAACAATGCCTTACATATGGTGGGAACTATATAAATGTTTATTGCCTTTCCTAAATAAAAAAGGAGAAAGAGAGAGAAAGAGAGAGAGAAGGAGGGAAGGAGACAGGAAGAAAAGAAAGAAAGAAGAAAGGAAGGATGGAAGGAAGGAAGGAAAGAAGGAAGGAAGGAAGAAAGGAAGGAAGGAAGGAAGGAAGGAAGTATAATGGTAATAGAATTTGGAGATGCCCCTGTATTGTCTTGGTTTTTGGGTTGAGTGTTAAAACCTAGAGCTTGTGAATCTCACTTGTGGGATGGACTTGCTGATGTGAAGAGAGAGTAGAACTGGGAGGAGCTGTGAATGGTGAGAGAGGCCCAAGCCGAGAGAAGGCCAGAAGAATTTTTGGGAGAGTAGTATCCAGTATTGTGGAGCCTGAGTTGCTGAGAGAAAGACTGCTGAGAGGCTGTTGGAGCTTCCCAGGACTTTTGAGAACTGCTACCCAAAGCTGCCAAGAACTGAGGAAGCACGGCTGTGATGCCGGTATTTTGTCTGTCTGTTTCGATGTTGTTTTGCCACATTCACCTGCTGGTGAAGGACAGTGCTGCTGTTGTAGAGGTCCTGGAATCTTGCTGTTGGTTCAGAAGCCTTGAAAGAGGATTTTCCTGTTGTATGTTTACAGAAATCCTGGAAGAGGGCCTTGCTGATGTTTTCAGGGGTTCTGGGACTGTTCTACAGGCAGAGAGTGACTTGATGGGGACACTGGGCTATGGCTTTGTTGAGCCTTGTCTCCCCAGGAACTGAGATTGCTAAGGGCTTGCCTGGAGTGAAGATGAAAGAAGGGCCTTTCCTTGGGTATTCAATGCTGAGATGATATCTTAACCTTGTTGTAACTTAAGTGTGGATGGCCTTTTGTGCTCTCCTGCCCCTTTTGAGATTCAGGAGTGGAAAGCCTTTGAGTTTTTTTGACCTCTGTGATTGACCAAATGAATGTTTGCAGAATAAATGGAGTTTACTATGCTGGTACTCTGGACCTTGGAAGTTGCCTTTGCTTGGCATTACAGGAAGGAAGGAAGGAAGGAAGGAAAGAAGGAAGGAAGGAAGGAAGGAGGAAGGAAGCAAGGAAGGAAGGAAAGAAGGAAAGAAGGAAAGAAGGAAGGAAGAATGGAGAAAGGAGAAAAGAAGGAAGGATGGAGAGATGGAAGGAGGAAGGAACAAAGGAAGGAACAAAGAAACAAAGGAAGGAAGGAAATAAGAATTGGAGTAGGGAATGAAAGATATCTGTCATCAAGTATTTTAAAGATTTTCTGGAGAAAGAAGCAATAGGTTACTGTACTTAATCCCAGAAGGAAGGACTAGGAAAATTAGAAGAAATTGCATAGTTAGATCCTCACTTTGTGTATGGATAAACTGACTAACAATTGACACTCTTGCAAAATAATAGTAATTGCTACAGAAAATAATTGTTTTCCCTTTCCCATAGGTTTAAATTGATACCTGAATGACCAATTATCACTATTGTTATGAAAAGAATTCTTGTTCAGACAGGAGTTGGCATAATTGGGTCTCTGAAGTTCCTTCTAATACCGATATTCTGTAATTCTGTGAAATCACCTCATAGATCCCATTGGTCCCCATATATCCCTGAGTAGATGCACATTTTATTTTTTATGTGTCCCCCAGTAGTTAGTTGAATAGAATCAGATCAAAGTTCATTATCAAATGAATTACTGAAAATTCACAATGACAACACATTACTATGTGTTGTAATAAGGCAAAATGAAAAGTTATCCAAAAACCTGTTTTTGTCCCTTATGTCTCTTAGGCTTTTTTTCTTTAGCTTTTATTATTGCACCTATAAATTGTGGAAAATAGATTAGCCCCTTCCAGCTCTGACATTCTTTGTTTTGGTGATTAGCTTTAAAGTCACTGTTGTTAAGTATTTCTTCAAGATAAAATAGCCAAATTAAATCACTTAATAGATGTAGAAGGCCCCCTCCAAGGTTAATACCAGAGAATGAAGAAAACTCATTTTAAAAACTAGAACAGGGGCTCTTAACCTTTTGTGTGTGTCATGTTCTTCTTTGGCAATCTGGCTTATGGATCCCTTCTCAGATTGATACTAAAATGCATATTACAAAGAAAACCTATTATATTGAAATGTAGTTATCAAAATACTACTACTCCCGCACCACCACCACCACCACCTCATCTTAGGTTAAGGATCCATGATCTGGAACTATCATTAGATTTATCTCTTATTAGACCATTGCAAAGTAATGGATCAAAATGAGGAACAAAACTAAATTGACCCAGAGTGTAAACATAAACTTCAAGAAGAAAAATATATATATGTCTCCCATTTCATTTTCTACCCTGTATGTAAAGGAAGTTTTATGTGACTGGATGAAAAGTTCCATAGAATCAGATCAAAGATTCATTATCAAATGAAATACTGAAAATTCACAAGCACATAATCTTACCAACATCACTCATTTTCCAGTCAGGGAATCCATATGTTCAAATCTCGATGGAATTTGCTAAAAATATAGTTTATTTGACTCTAGCAAAGTAGTAAGTGTTTAATTAATGGTAAAAATTCCAAAAGTGAAAAAAATGATACTCAAATCATAGTTAAAACCAGAATGTTTATGTGAAATACAGTTTACTTCTGTGCAATCATTGTTGAAAATTATAATTTATGAAAAACCTTAGAAATTTTACCAAAAAAGTCCCTAGTCTCTGAGTCTATGGTGTCACATTTAAAATATTCATCTTATATCAATTGATTGTCTTTTATACACACATGTGTATGTTTATGTATGTATATATAGTATATATTTTATTACCAATTTAGTAAATATACATTTACACTTATTTGTGTGTGTATACATATATTTACTCAATTGGTACTAAAACTAATATGTATTATGGTGTTAAACATATCTTGTTTAGGCATTATTGTAGTTCCTCATTCAACCATACATATGAAAACAAATTTTAGAACATTTATCTATTCATGAAACTGTACTTTGTACTTCCAAATCATCCTAATTTTATCTACGGCATCCTTATTCAGGTTACATTAACACCACTCTTCCCATCCCCCAAAAAATCCACATAGGGAGACTTTCTTTTTCCAGCCCCATAATCAGATATTTCAGGTTGACATTTATTAGATTTCAAGTGAGGGTATTAGCTATTTTGAGTAGCTAGGATGGATCAGACTTCAACTCTGTGCATTCTCTTTACTAACATCTGCACTCAAAAGCCTTAAAAATAAAAAGAGGTCATATCAAAGTTACTGAGTGAAAAATAAAGTGTTTTTTTTTCTTTCTTGAGCTGAGACCAAATTACTGTTTCCTCATACTTCTGTAACTAAAATGCCATTTTGTGTGAAGCAGTGTAATTAAGGAATAAAACAGATGGCAGTTTCAGTGGTAACAATTAGCACTTAAACAATTATTGCATTCCAGGAAATAGGTCTCATTCCTACAAGAAATATTAAATCAGAGAATTTCAGCTTACAAAAAAAAATATCTATAGCAAGAAGTCTTAACCTAGTGCAGATGCACAGATTCTCTAATAGTACCATTTTATTAATATTATCATGATCTCAGATTTAACTTTCTTGGGAAACAAATATGGAATAGAGCTTGAAATATGACAGAGAAATACTACTCAGTTACTGCTAGCTTCTGGTTATGAAAAGTAATTTATCAGGCCCTTCGGCATTCCGGTGCTTTTTCCTCATCAATAAGTCTATGAAATAAGTAGGGCAAGTGTTATTATTCTCCTTTTAATAATGAAGAAATTCAAGTTTTGGAAGATAAAGAGACATATCCATGGAAAATTGGGAGATAAATTTGAGTCAGAAGACCTGAGTTCAAGTCACATCTCTGGTGCTCTCTTTACTAAATTATTCTGCTTTTTGTAATGTTGCTTTGACTTAAAGTTGATATTAACAAGTAATGAAAAAGAACTGACATGAGTGTTTTTTATCTAATCTGACTATATCCACTAACTACTGCCTAAGGGATGACCCTTCTTCCTATCCATTAGGTTTGACCAAGAATTGAAAAACAACAGATACAGGTAGATGGAATCATAGAGAAAAGTAGACAGTGCAAAGACTGGAAGTGGAGGCAGGGGATTAAAGGAATCTTCTAGAATAATGTTAAAGATTCTGGGTTTAAATCCCACTGTATAATTTGGTTGAATTTGACTAATCACTTACCTGTTGTGTGTCTTCACTTATGAAGACACTTCATTATGAAGTGAGGAGGTGAAACCAGATAGCTTTGGAGGTCACTTCCAGCTCTAGATTTATGACCCAATGATCTACCATTTTTAATTTGTCTATCTATATCTAATATCTTTGTATAGAGTATACTCAAATATAATATATGAAAAATCAACATAGTGAAACAAAATAATAAATATATTTACACCCACACATATAAATATATGATGTTCACTGTATAAATGCAATATATGTATATATTATATAGATATACATATAATATATATATGCAATATAAATATATGATAATTTCAAAAATGTAATTATATGTAACATATCTATAGATACATGAGTTGCATATTTGTCTATGTGTTTATATATTAATACATACTTATCTGCGTACTCAAACATACGTAGTCATAATACACATATAATTATCAGGAGGAAGATTGACTCAAGCCAGTCTTCTGATAGTATATCTTTAATAGGAATGAAATGAAATGCTCATAATCAATCTAACAGTTAATAAAAGGAATTTTACTTATCTTTTAAAGGGAAATACAGAGAAGGGAAGACATGGTCAATTAGAATAAAGCACTAATTTGATTAACCACAACTTTCCAGGCTTATTCTGGCTGCTAATCTGTTCAACCTTATGGAGGGGCTCCAGCCACATAATTCTGCCCCATTACCAAGAAGCCTCATCATTGACCAGAGCTTTGATCTCCATAAACCAACCAGCTCTCAAGAACAGTTTTTAATAACATTTAGGGAAAAAGTTATGTTAATCTGCAAATTAGGTATAATGAGGTGGAGAGATGGTTAGGATATTGCTTTTCTCTGTGACACAGAGTGTGCTTATGCAGAAGCTATTATGAGTGATGTGTGTGTGAGTGTGTATGTGTGTGTGTGTGTGTGTGTGTGTGTGTGTGTGTGTGTGTGTGTGTGTATTTTATCAGTTTATAGAAATTCTGGTCAGCACACTTTTTACCAAAGCAAATCTGAAACTTCTATTGCTAGGAAGTTTACTGTCGAATTGAAAATTTAAGTGATTTGACCATGGTCACAATATTAATATATAAAAGAATGAGGAATTGACCACAAGTTATCGTGACTCCAATATCAGGTTGCGTATCCATTGTGTTCTGCTAAAGCTCATTCCCATACCTCCCAATGATAGCTAGCTAGCTAGATGGATAGATAGATAGGTAGATAGGCAGGGAGATAGAAAAATGCATAAAGAGATATTAAACATATCTATACACATCAGCATTGTGGAATAATAATACAATTATTTAAATGATTAAGAATTTAGGAAATGCATGCTGGACTTGGAGAAGGGAGGCATTTTGTATTTATTAACAAGTAAATATAAGTTCCCACAAAGACCCATGTCTTAAAATGTACTTCCTCCCTATGTCTGTTGTGGGCAACACTATCTTTTCATCCTCTGATTCATAGTAAACTCCTTTGTCTTTCAGTGTGTGGCCAAAATTAAGGGTGCCATAAATTATAGTAAATCAGCTATGTATACTATCTATACTACATTCTACCAGATTCATTTTTGTTTTGTTTTGTTTCTGTCTTCAAACCCTCAGAAACTAACACAATGTCTTACCTTTAGGTGTAACATAATAAATATTAGTTGAAATGAATCGTATTGGATGCTTCATTGTGCTGTGGAAGAATCCTTGTATTCTTGTCAACAATCGAGTCTACTGTTGTGTATCCTAGTTTATCCAATGTCTAAGAAGCAACTGACTAAGGAATTCTTAAGTTTAGAGATTCTTTATGACCAAGAAACTGACTCTAGCTTACTGTCTTTCTCTTTGTTGTTTGTCCAGACAATTTCAAAAGATCACTTATAAGAACATGATTGGAAAGCAATATGTATCCTAGAAGGAGACCCCACGTGATAAAAATCAAATATCTTTGAAGTACTCAAAGAAGTGAGAATTATGGGCTTCTTAACATTTTTAAAAATTCACTGAAAAGAGATATTATCTAGTTATATTTCATCATTCTATCATCAAAATCTAAGATTCCATATTTTTAAAATCACCCCATTTAATGTAATTGATTTTTTAAAAAGTGTTACATATTCTACTGTTTATTTGTAGGGAAGACTTGCTTTAGTAAAATTAACTTGTGTTCATGGTTATTTTCTTAGCTGTTTAATGTGACATAGCATTAGGATTTTATTTACTAGCTAAATTCCCTGAGGAATTACTTACAATTCAAAGCAACTCATTTTCAACATATAAAGTAAATTAACTAAATTGACTTTCTAGTGGAAAAAACAGTACATATGGTCAACACTTTCCATGGAGTAATTGTGTGAAATTGATTTTAAAACACCATGAATTAGATTGCCTGAAAATGTTTCTATTATAAATTTACCATATGACAAATTCTGTTTGATTAAATAGACTTTGTTAGCTTTAACTGTGTCTACATTTGTTTTCTTTTTCTTAAGACTATCTTTCTGAAGCTAGATACAATGAACATCCATTTCATTGTTGTACAGTCAAAGATGAATCAAAGGCAATTTTATAAAGTCAGGATCAAATTTTATGTATGTCTACATCATTGTTACTTTTTCAAATTGCTCTTTTTATTCTTCATTATTTGGTTGGGAGGTGATTATTGTATCTGCAGATGATCTCTATGTGTTCCATCTGCACCTAAAACTGTTATTAATGATTTCAGTTTTAACATGTTTCTTCAGGGATATCATAGGTAAGGACAAAACTTTTGAGGCTATCATAAACATGAGGCCATACATGGCTTATTATAGTCATACCCTTCTCTCCTAACCTCACACCCAAAAATTGTGTAAGTGCTCCTGGCATCAAGATTTCTCCTTTTGTAAAATATGTTTATTAAAAGCAACTTCTCTTATGTTGACATTATGAATACTATCGAAGTGCTTTGAAAATATGAAATGATATTTCGAGGACTTAGATGTGATTATTGTTTCTACAATTAATTCATCACATTCATCCTTAAAATTAACTGATTTCTTTCAAAGCCACTTATTGAAGATATTCAATGACTAATCTCCCTTTTCATCTTTTTTTTTGTCTAAACCATATGTATTTCAGTTACTATACACATAAAAACCAAGTTGAAATCTTTTCTTTATTATTTTTAAATAATTAATATTTAGTTTTCAAGATTCACTTTTATAAGATTCTAAATTCCCCCATCCACTTGCCCTCTCCCCAAAACAGCATATAATCTGATATAGGCTATACAAGTGCAATAACACTTATTATATGTCCACATTAGTAATGTTGTGAAAGAAGAAATAGAAGAAAAGGGAAAGAAAAACCATTAGAAAGAAAAAAAACAAATAAACAAAATAAAATAGTATACTTTGATCAGGATTCAGACACCAAAGTTTTTCTCTGAATGTGGACAGGATTTTCGATCATGAGACTTTTGGAATTGTCTAGAATCATTCCATTGCTGAGAAGAGCTAAATCTATTGTAGTTGATCATCACACAGTGTTGCTGTTACTATGTACTATGTTCTTGTGGTTCTGCTCAATTTCCTCAGCATTAGTTCATGTAAGTCTTTCCAGGTTTTTCTAAAATCTGCCTGTTCATCATTTCTTATAGCACAATATTATTTCATTATATTCATATGCCACAAATTGTTCAACCATAGCCCAGCTAATGGAAAGACAAGTCTATCTCTCTGTCACTAACAAATTGTGGAATTACATTAGTGTAGATGATTACAATACAAGAAAAGGGAAAGAGTTGTTACTGAAGAGCAACACTGCCACATAGGGATATCATTTATAGGAGGAATACAAAAGCCAATAGGGATCAATAGAGTATTTCACATAGTCTCTGTGTCCACTGGCAGCATATGGCTGGTGGTTCAGAATCAAGTAGGATATGCATGTTGATGGAAACCCCAAAGCCATTCAGGGCTATTTTTTAAAAATTGTTAGACAGAAGCAACTTGACAGTAACTTGGTCTAGAGGATTGGATTCGAGATTTTCAGCAAGAGATAATGTTATAGCTGAGTTCTCCCAGCATTTCATGTCAAACAACTTTAAAATAATAACTCAAATAAAATTCTAGAATGGCATGGGAATTAAAGGTCCCATTGAAACATTTTTATAGACTAAGACAACTTAGAAGATGATAGGGAGAGAGCAGGCTCATGTTGCTGCACGTTGATCCATGAACCACAAGGGCCATTCCCAGGCTAGTCCCACAGAGCTGTGATCTATCAGATCTGGGTAAGAGACAAATGCAGGGCCTGCAGCAGTGGCAGCAGCTACTCTTGGGACTATCAACCCACAGGCTGGACATTTGAAAAAACACATATCTGAACTTCCAGGGACCAGGAAGCCACAGTGAACCCCAACTGCTCCAATCCTACCCCTGACCCCGAAAACACAGAAATTATTGCCAGAGAGCAAAATTTTGAAATAGTGAAGGCTTAGGAGCCCTAGAGGAAGGGCATGGCTAAGGCCCTGCCTCAAAATGAGTAAAAGACAGATTGCAAAGACAAAGACTCTAGAATCCTATTAATGCAAGCAGGAGGAACCAAATTCAGAAGGAGACAGCATTGATTCCACACCCACAGCTAAAGCCTCAAAAGGGAATATGAATTGGTCTCAAGCACAGAAAGCATTCTTAGAAGAGATCAAGAAGGACTTTGAAAACCAAATTAGAGAGGTAGAAGATAAAATAAATATATTTTTTAAATCAAACTTATGAAAATAGAAAAACTTCAATGAAGAAAGCAGCACCTTATAAAGAAAAATGTGTGAACTAAAAATGAAATCTGAAGATATGGAAAAGGAGCTTCAAAAGCTAACAAAGGGGGAAAAAATCACTAAAAATTAGAATCAACCAAATTAAAATTAATGATTCTATGAGACACCAAGGATCAGTCAAACAAAACATCACGAAAGAAAAAATTATAAAAAGAGGTAAAATTTCTCAATTGAAAAGTAACTGACCTAGAAAAAAAGATCCAGGAGAGATAGTCTAAGAATTATTGGTCTATTGGAAAATCATGGTGAAAAAAAGAGCCTGTACAGCATCTTCTAAGAGCTCGTCAAGGAAAACTGCCCTGAGATCCTAGAACTAGGGAGTAAAATAGAAATTGAGAGAATCTATTGGACACTTCCTGAAAGAGATCCGAAATTGAAAACTCTGTGAAATGTTGTAGCCAAATTCCAGAACTATCAGGTAAAGGAGAAAATAATGCAACCAGTCAGAATAAAAAAGAACAATTCAAATATCACAGAACTACGGTGAGAATTGCATAGGATCTAGCAGCTTCCACACTGAAAGATCAGAGAGGCTACAAATACAATATTTCACAAGGGAAAAGAGCTCAGGTTACAACCAAGAATCAGCTATCCAGTGAAATAGCATAATCTTTCAGGCAAGGAGATAGTCATTCAATGATATGAGGGACCTCTGGAACTTCCTGATGAAAAAGCCAGAGCTTAATGGAAAATTCTTTCTCCAATTACAAGGGAGTCATAGGGAAAACACACACACACACACACACACACACACACACACACACACACACACACACATACAACTTGTTATTTAATAAAAATAAACTGTTTGCACCCATATATTGGAAGCTGATACCTGGTAATATTTAGAATTGTATACGTATCATGATTTTTTAAAAGGATATAGATGAATAGAGGGGGTGGGTATAAATTACACAAAATGATGATAAAAAACCTTATTAAGGGATACAAAGGAACCACAATGGAAGAAGAGGAAAGAATGAAGCAGAAAATAGTAAATTATGCCAAACAAAGGGGCATAAAAACACATTATAGTAGACAGAAAAAGGGAAGAAGATAAACACTATATGGTCTTTGCCCTTATTGGTCCTGGTATAAGGAGGGAATAACATAATCATTTAAATACAGGACCATATTAAAAAGAGACATAAAACCTATCATAATAGAGGGAAAGAGGGGAGGGAAAGGAGCAGTGCATGAGATTTATTCTCATCAATCTTGGCTCAAGGAAGAAATAACATACTATATTAATCATAAAAATATATTGTATCCTACAGGCAATAGGAGTGGGTAAGGGCTAAGAAAAAGAAGGGGATTAGAATGGAGGGAAGAGGAAGTAAGAGGGAAGGGTAGCAAAAGGGAGTGGGGCTGATAAGGAGGGAGTACTGAGGGAGGCAGCAGTCAAAAGGAAAAGTCCAAAGGAAGGGAAAGGAGAAGGGGAAAAGTAAAAGCAGAAAAAGGAAAAGGAATAGGATGGAGGGAAATACACAGATAGTATTTATAACTGAGAATGTGAATAGGATGAATTTTCACATAAAATGGAGGCAGATAGCAGAATGGATTAAAAACCGTAATTGTACAATATGCTGTTTACAAGGAACATATTTGAAACAAGGGGATATGCACACAGTAAAGGTAAAAGGCTGGAGTAAAATATATTATGTTTCAGCCAAAGTAAAGGAAAAAAAAAAGCAGCAGTAGCAATCCTTATCTCATACAAAGGAAAAGCAAAAGTAGATCTAATTAAAAAGATAAGGAAGGAAACTATATTCTGCTGAAAGGCACCATCAAAAATGAAGCAATATCATTCAAAACATTTATGCACCGAGCAGTACATCAGCCAGATTCCTAGAGGAGAAGTTAAGGGAGTTAGAGGAAGAAATAGATAGCAAAACTATAATAGTGGGGGACTTCAATCTCCCTCTCTCTGAACTTGATAAATCTAACCTCAGAATAAACAAGAAAGAAATTAAGCAGGTGAATAGAATCTTAGAGAAGATAGATATGGTAGACCTCTGGAGAAAAATGAATGGGGATAAAAAGCAATCTACCTTCTTCTCAGTGGCACATGGCACATACACAAAAATAGACTAAGTACTAGGGCAAGAAAACCTCACAATTCAGTGCAGAAAGGCAGAAATATTAAACACATCCTTCTTAGACCATGATGCAATAAAAATTATATATAATAAAGGTCCATGGAAGGATAGACTAAAACTAATTGGAAACTAAATAACATAATCCTAAAGAATGAGTGGGGAAATGAGAAATTCTAGAAACAATCAGTAACTTCATTCAAGAGAATGACAATAATGATACAACATACCAGAAGTTCTGGGATGCAGCAAAAGCAGTTGTTAGGGCAAGTTTTATATTCCTGAATGCATACATAAACAAAATAGAGAAAATGGAAGTCAATAAACTGGTCATGGAACTGAAAAAGCTAGAAAAGAACAAATTGAAAATCCCCAATGAAATACTAAATTACAAATAATGAAAACCAAAGGAGAGATTAATAAAATTTTATTTAAGAAAGCTATTGAACTAATAAATAAAACTAAGACCTGGTTTCATGAAAAAAAAAACACAATAAAAGTGATGGACCTTTAGCCAATATGATAAAAAAAAAAAAAGAAAGAAGAAGGTCAAATTATGTGTAACAGAAATGAAAAGGGTGAATCTACCTCCAATGCAGAGGAAATTAAAACAATAATTAGGAATTATTTTGCCCAATAAAATGCACATAAATTTAACAATCTTTGGGAAATGGATGAATATTTACAAAAATGTAAGTTGCCCAGATTAACTGAAGAGGAAGTAAGTTACCTAAATAACCTCATCTAAGAAAAAGAAATCAAACGAGGCATCAATGATACTCCCCAGGAAAAAAAAATCTCTAGGGCCAGATGGATTTACTAGCAATTTCCATCAAACATATGAAGAACAATTGATTCCAATACTCTACGAACTATATGAGAAAATTAGTGAAGAAGGAGTCCTACCAAACTCTTTTTGTGATACAAATATGGTATTGATACCTAAATCAGGAAGAGAAAAAACAAAGAAAGAACAGTATAGGCCAATTTCCCTCATGAATATAGGTGCAAAACTTTTAAATAAAATTTAGCAAAAAGACTACAGCAGCTTATCACAAGAATAATACATTTTGATCAGGTTGGATTTATTCCAGGCATGCAAGGATGGTTCAATAATAGGAAAACCGTCAGTATAATTGATCATATCAACAGTAAAAATAGCAGAAACCATATGATTATCTAAACAGATGTAGAAAAGGCTTTAGACAAAATGCAACACACACTCATATTAAAAACAAGAGAAAATATAGGAATAAATGGAATGTTCCTTAAAATACTGGGTAGCAACTATTTAAAGCCATCAGCTAGTATTATATGTAATGAGGATAAGCTAGAAGCATTTCCAACAAGGATGTCCACTATCACCCCTCATCCAATCTGGTGGTAGAAATGTTAGGAGTAACAATAAGAGAAGAAAAAGAAATTGAAGGAATCAAATTAGGCAAAGAAGATACTAAGCTAGCACTCTTTGCAGGTAATACGATGATATACTTAGTGAATCCTAGAGAATCAAGTAAAAAAGTACTTGAGACAATAAATAAATTTGACAAAGTTGCAGGATATAACATAAACCAACAAAAATCCTTGACATTCCTATATATTTATAACAAAATCCAACAGCAAGAGATAGAAAGAAATATCTCATGTAAACTTGCTGTAGACATTATAAAATATTTGGGAATGTACCTGCCAAAACAAACCCATGACCTATATGAACACAACTACAAAACACTTTTCACACAAATAAAGTCAGATCTAAATAATTGGAAAAAGCATTGGTTGCTCATGGCTGGGTCAAGCTAATATAATAAAAGTGACAATTTTATCCAAATTCAATTACATATTTATTGCCATGTCCATCAATATACCAAAAAAATACTTCTTAGAGCTAGAAAAAATAGTAACAAAATTCAACTGGAAGAGCAAAAGGTCCAAAATATCAAAGAAATTAGTGAAAAGAAATGCTAGGGAAGGTGGGCTAACCATGCAAATTTTAATCTGTATTATAAAGCAGCAGACATTAAAACTACTTGGTACTGGCTGAGGAATAGAGTAGTGCATCAGTGGAATAGATTAGGTGCATGAGACATAGCAGTCAATGAATATAGTAATCTACTGTTTGATAAATGTAAAAACCCAGTTTTAGGGATAAGAACTCAGTATTTGACAAAAACTACTAGGAAAACTCGAATATATTACAGCAGAAAATGGGCATAGACCAATATTTTACACTGTATGTCAAAATCAAGTCTAAATGTGTGCACAATCTAGGTATAGAAGCTGATACTGTAAGCAATCTGGAAGAGCAAGGAATAGTGTACCTGTTAGATTTATGCAGATGGGAGGACTTTATGACCAAACAAGAGTTAGAGAGCATTATAAAATGCAACATGGATAATCTTGATTACATTAAATTGAAAAGTATCTGTATAAACAGAGCCAGTTCAACAAAGATTAAAAGGGAAGTGGGAAATTAGGAAAGACTTTTTACAATCAGTGTCTCTGATAAAGGCCTCATTTCTAAAATATACAGGGAATTAAGTAAAATTTATAAGAATACAAGTCAAGGCCTAACTGATAAATGGTCAAAGGATATGAACAGGCAGTTTTCAGAGGAAGAAATTAAAGATATCTATTAACATATGAAAAATGCTCTAAATCACTATTTATTAGAGAAATGCAAATCAAAACAACTCTGAGATACCACATCTCACAGGTCAGATTGGCTAAGATGACAAAACAGGAAAATGACAAATCCTGAAGAGGATGTGGAAAAATTGGAACAAGAATGCATTGTTGGTGGAGTTGTGAACTGATTGTACCATTCTGGAGAGCACCTGGAGCTATGTCCACAGGGCTATAAATAATTTCATACCCTTTGATCCAGTAATATCACTTCTAGGGTGTATCCCAAAGAGATCATAGAAATGGAAGGAAGACCTGTATGTACAAAAATATTTATACCAGCTCTTTTTGTGGTGGCAAAGAATTGGAAATTAAGGGGATGCCTGTCAATTGGGGAATGGCTGAATAAGTTGTGGTATGTGAATTTATTGGAATATTATTGTGCTATATGAAATGTTGAGGGGGCGGAGCCAAGATAGCGGCGTAGCAGCAGCAACATATCGCAGCTTGCACATAGCCACCCCAAAATATCCATAAAACAGGACTCTAAACCAATCCTAGAACTCCAAAACGCACACAAAGATATTTCCCACTAAAGTCAGCTCAGCTACGAGGAACCATATCAGCACTGCGAACCGAAACCAGCCTGCCCTGAAGCCACGGCTGTGCCCCGGGGGCGACTGGACTGGAGCAGTGGAGGAGCCTCTCAGGTGAGCGGATT
>CM053580.1:86461296-86495417 GCA_028627135.1 Pseudochirops cupreus
CTGCAGTTGGGAGATCCATCCTGCCCTACCAAAAAGTGACATAGGAGAGAATAGACTGGGGCATGGGGGATACACTGGGATGGCTGTTTTGGGTTGGTGGGTGGGGGAAAGACGGGGAGAAAATATGTAACTCAAAATCTTGTGGAAATGAATGATGCAAACTATAATAAAATTAAAAAAAAAAGAAATGTTGAGTAGCCAGACTTCATATATACATAGAGAGACTTATACAAACTGATGCTGAGTGAGAAGAGAAGAACTATGAAAAATCTGTACACAATTACAGACACAAGACTTGTTTAACAACCAACTTTGATAGACTGGACTCTTCTCAGCAATTCAACGTTATAAGACAACACCAAAAGACTCATGATGGAAAAGGATGTCTACATTCAGAGAAAGAACTAGAAAGAAATAGCAAGAACGAAGTTTGAATGTAGATTGAAGCAAACTACCTGCTCTCCCTCTTTTTATTGTTTGGTTTTGTTTCCTCTTTCCCATTGTTCATTCCATTGGTTGCAATCTTCCTTTTGCAAATCCTATATTTGATTGCATGCCACCATAGGGGTGGGGATTGGGAGCAGATGGGTGAGGAGAAAATTTGAAACTCAAGGGAATATGGAACTGAATCTTGTAAACTAAAAGTAAAGAAACAAATTAATAAAGATAAAATTTTACTTAAAATAAAAAATGATAAAGAAAGGTCTGAGACACTGGACTGGGGCTGGCCCAGAGTATACCAGGTAGATACTATCAGCCAAGATGGTGGAGTAAAGGCAGGGAATCACCTGAAATCTTCCTCAAATCCCTCCAAATACCTGTGACTGTGACTCTAAATAAATTCAAGAAACCAGAACTCACAAAAAGACAGAGTGAAAAAAATTTCTAGGTCAAGACAACCTAGAAGGTTGATATGAAAGGTCTGTTGCAACAGGCTGAGAGAAGAGCACCATCTAGCTAAGGGCACACTAGCAAAGACCAGGACACAGAAAACCCAGAACAGGCAGCAGAAGACTGAATCACTGGCAGCTGTAATGGTTTCCAGACTTCTTAACCTACAAACACCAAAGAAAACTTAGAAGATCAGTTGGAGAGATTTGGCAGACCTTGGTGAAGATGGAGCACCATCCATCCCTAGCCCCAGCAAACTATTAGCAGGCCATGGGAGTGACTAAATCAACAGTAGTCGTGTTGGTGGCAGTAGCTGCTTCTGGAGTTCTCAGTTAACGGGATCAAAAAACTGGTCAGAAGGAGATTACAGGGGTCTCTTGGCTGGCACCAAGTCAAGACTCTCTTGATTTTTCCACATTTGGATCTAGGTCACAGTCCTGGGTGGCAGCGCTTGGGCAAAGAGGAGCCCTGGCATAGCAATATCTGTGGTAGCAGTGGAAAGGGATGCTTCCTCACAGTTCTAGGGCAGAGAAGAGTGTTTGTGTTCACTCACAAAGTGTAGTGGGGATTTGAAGATCGTCCATGCCCCTTGTACTCGCAAGCAAATAGGTACCTACAACCTTGTTTTAAGTTTGTGATTATATCAAGCATTAAGATCCAGACCTTGTGAATCCCACATTGGGATGAACTTGCTGATGGAACAGGGAGGGTTGGAACAGGGAGGAGCTAATACTATATATAAGGCAAAGCCCAAGCTAGAGAGCTAGAACTTCTGAGGACTGCTAGGAGCTGGAGAACTTCTGAGAGCCACCTAAAATTGCTACAAATTGAGAATTGCTAGGAGCTGTAGAATTTCTGAGAGCCAGCCAGAACTGCTGGGAATGAGAACTGAGATGAATGAGAACTTTTGGGAGCAAGCATCATGGCGGCTGAACAGCTCCCATGAGTTAGGAGAGGAGGATCCTTGCTTAAGGAAGCCTGTTTTGTTTTGAAGGCTTGGGAATGTGGGTGTTTGCTGCATTGACTATGTGTACCAACTTTGTGGTTACTGAAATGACTTTGACTTTCTGGTTTTGGGACTCAGTTTCCTGGTATTCAAATGAATGCCTTGTTTCTGTCCTCCATGTGGCGAGCCTGTAATATTCTTAACCTACATGACTACATTCATAGTCACTGTGGGTGCTGTGAATATCACATTTCTGGTACACAGAGGATAGGCCAGGAGAGGAGTAACACCTCTCCTTAGATCATATCACCTTAGAAGAATTGAAAACCTACAGGTCTCTTGAAATATCTATGAGAAGAACTACACAAAACCCCTGAAACCTTATGTGCCTTATTCTTTCTCTTTAAGTTTACCTTCTTATATTTCTCTTGAGCATCATTTTGAATGTCAGATTCTGAAAATCAAAAAGAGAGTAATAAAATTGAAGTTAAGAAAAGTATTAAATAATCAAAACTAAAAGCTGATTTTATAAAAAATAAAAGTAGCCTCTGATTAATTTGATTAAAAGAAGAAAGAAGAAAACCAAATTACCAAGTCAAACAATAATTAGGAACAATTTTCCCAACTCTATGGCAATAATTTTGACAATCTTAGGGGAATGGATGAATATTTACAAAAATAAAAATTGCCCAGATGAATGGAAGAAGAAATAAAATATTTAAATAACCCCATTTCAGAATTTAAAAAAAAAATGAGAAAGTCATCAGTGAACTCCTTAAGAAAACATGTCCCGGCCTAGATGGACTTACAAATGAATTCTGTCAAACATTTAAAGAACAATTAATTCCAATACTATATAAACTATTTGGGAAAATATGTGAAGGAGTCCTACCAAATTCTTGTTTTGATACAAATATGGTGTTAATGTTTAAACTGGAAGAATGAAAAGAGAAAAGGAAAATTAGAGACCAATTTCCCTAGTATAGATGCAAAAAATTTATATAAAATATTGGCAAAAAAAGATTGCAGCAACTTATTTTGAGGATAGTATATTATTACCAGGTAGGATTCATACCAGGAATGCAGCTTTGGTTTGATATTAGGAAAACAATCAGCATAATTCACCATATCAACAAAAAACCTATCAGAAATCATTTGATTATCTCAACAGATGCATAAAATTTTTTGATAAAATACAACACCCATTTCTGTTAAAAAAACACTTGAGAGCATAGGAATGAATGGAGTCTTCCTTAAAATGATAACCATCAGCAAGCATTATATGTAATGAGTATAAACTAGAAGCATATCTAATAAGATCAGGGAAGAAACAAGGATGCCAATTATCACCAGTTATTCAATATTGTACTAGAAATTTTAACTTCAACAATAAGAGAAGAAAAATAAATGGAATGAATTAGAATAGGGAAAATAGGAACAAAGCTGTAACTCTTTGCTGATTATATGATAGCATATTTAAAGAATCCTGGAGAATAAATTTACAAACTACTTGAAATAATAAACAACTTGAGCAGAGTTGAAGGACAGAAAATAAACCCACATGAGTCATTAGCATCCCTATATATTACTATTTTTTTTCTTTCTTTTTTTTTGCTTTTTGGAGGGCAATGGGGGATTAAGTGACTTGCCCAATGTCACACAGTTAGTTTTTGTGGTTAAGTGTCTGAGGCCAGATTTGAACTCAGGTCCTCCTTGCTCCAGGGCTGGTGCTCTATTTACTGTGCCACCTAGCTACCCCTATCTCTATATATTACTAACAAAGCCCAACAATAGGAGAATTAAAGGGAAATTCCATTTAAAGTTACTGTAGACATTATAAAATATTTTGGAGTCTACCTGTCAAAACTATATATCTATCTATGTATCTATATCTATATATCTATAACTATATATCTATATAACTATCTCAGGAACTATATGAACACAGTTATAAAACACTTTTCACCCAAATAAAGTCAGATCTAAATAATTGGAAAAATATCAGTTGCTCATGAGTAGGCTGAGCTAATATACTGGAAATGATAGCTCTATCTAAATTGATTTATTTATCCATCACCATACAAATCAAACTAAAAAAAGAAGTTATACAGCTAGAAAAAATTAAAAAAACATTTATCTGTAAGAACAAAAGGTTTAAAATATCAAGAGAATTATTTAAAAGAAAAGGAAGGGAAGGTGACCTAGTTGTACCAGATTTTAAATTGTTTTATAAAGCAGCAATCATCAAAACTACTTAGTACTGGTTAAAAAATAGAACAGTATATTAGTGGAATAGGCTGAGTAAGCAAAAAATAACAGTCAACAGCTATAACAATCTACTACTCAATAAACCCAAAGACCCTAGCTTCTGGTGCAAGAACTCACTATTTAACAAAAACTGCAAAATAGTATGACAGAAACTAGGCATAGACCAACACCTTACACCCTATATGAAGATAAGGTCAAATTGGGTATATGATTTAGACATAAAAGGTGATAATATGAGGAAGTTTGGAGAATAAGGCAGAATTTAACTGTCAGATATACGGAGAACAGATGAACATAGAACCAAACAATATATAAAGAACACTATGAAATGCAAAATGGACAATTTGATTACATAAAATTAAAAGTTTTTTTTTATTTTTCACAAAGAAAGCCAATGCAACCAACATTATCAGGGAATAGAAAGCTGGGAAACATTTCTTTTTTTCATTCAGTGTCTCTGATATACCTTTACTTTCAATAATACATAGGGACCTGAGCCAAATTTATAACCATACAAGTCATTCTTCAATTGATAAATGGTCAAAGGATATGGGCAGGTAGTTTTCAGATGAAAAAAATAAGGCTATCTACAGTCATATGAAAAAATATGGATTAGAGAAACGCAGATTAAAACTCTGAGGTACAACGTCAAATTGGCTAATATTTCAAAACAGGAAAATGTTGAATGTTGGAAAAGATGTGAGAAATTCAAAACATTAAACCATTTTTGATGGTGTTGTGAACTGATCAAACTATTCTGGGACTATGTGCAAAGGGTAATAAAACTGTGCATACCTTTTAATCCAGTAATATTACTACTAGGTCTGTATCTCCAAAGAAATCATCAAAATGGGAAAATAACTCATATGTACAAAAATATTTATAGCAGCTCTTTTTTTGTGGTAGCCAAGAATTGGAAATTGAAGAGATACCCATCAATTGGGGAATGACTGAAAAAGTTGTTGTATATGAATGTCATGTCATGGAATACTATTGTGCTATAAGAAATGATGAACAAGCAGATTTCAGGAAAACCTGAAAAGATTTATGTAAACTGATGCTGAGTGAAGTGAACAGAACCAGGAGAACATTGTACACAATAACAGCAATGTTGTGTGATGACCAGCTTTGCTAGACTCTGCTCTTCTCAGCAATGCAATGGTATAAAGGAATTCCAAAATACTAGAAATGGGAAATGCTGTCCTCATCAAAAGAAAGACCTATGGAGCCTAAATGGAGATCAAAGCATAACATATTTTTTTATTTTTGTTTTTTCTTTCTTTCTTGTATTTTTCCCCTTTGTTCTGATTCTTCTTTAAAACATAACTTATGTGGAAATCTGTTTAATATTATCGTACTCATATAGCCTATATCAGATTTCATTCTGTCTTGGTGAGAGTGTGGGGAAAACTTAGAATTCAAAATCTTATAAAAGTTAGTATTAAAAACTAAAAATAAATAAACAAATGAATAAATAAAAAATTCTTTTTAACAAAAAGAACTAGATAAATCTAACTATAAAACAAATGGAAAAAAGTTAGAGAGATTAATAGCATTTTAGAACAGTTAACTCAGATTAGTTGAGCATGGAAGAATTTACCTGTCAGATCTTTGAATAAAATACTTTATGACCAAATGAGAGACAGAACCAATAATGGAAAATTAAATGGATAAATTGTTCACATGAAATTAAAAAGATTTTGTAGAAACAAAATACATGCAGCCAGAATTAGAAGGAAAACAAGAAGTTGTGGAAAATTTGTTATAAATTTCTTGGATATTGGTCTCATTTCTGATACACACATACACACACATATATACATACACACACACACATAGATGCTGAATTTATTTTAAAATATATATATTGTTTATAAAAGTAGCCATATCAAGGGTGGAGAGAGGGAAGAAAAAATTTTTTTAAAATACCTGATAACTTTATTATATATTAAAAAAGAATAGCAAATTATACTTGATAAATTTGCAGTTTCATGTGCAATCATCTTTTTTTTTTAAAATTATACTGTGTTATGGAAATACAGGTTCTATTCCATAAGTTAGAAATGTAATAGATATTATTTCTTAAAAAAAGAACAATTCACCAATTGATAAATGGTCAAGGGATATGAAGAATTCAAAGTTTCAATAATTATATAAAATGCTCCAAATGATTAATGAGGGATTATTAGAGAATTATGAGAATTAGGGTATAATGAGGGATTTAGGGAAATTCAAATTAAAAAAAACTCTAAGGTACTTCATCACACCTATCAAATTAGCTAAAACAGAAAATAACAATTGCGGGAGTATATGAGTAAAAGTAGATAAAAACCATTTGTAGAACCATGTGAACTGGTCCAATCAATCTGGAAAACAATTTAGAATTATGCCTAAAGGGATATAAAACTCTAAATACTTTTTGAGCTAATATAATACCACTACTAGATTTGTATCCCAAAGAAATCAAATAAAAAATAAAAATACCCATATACACAAAAACACTGATAGCAACTCTTTTTGTAGTGGCAAAGAATTGGAAGTTGAAGGGATGCCAACTAAGGAATAGCAGAACAAGGTATTCTCTCTGATTATGATGAAATACTATTTTACAAGAAATGACAAAATTTTTTTTCCTAAAAACCTAGGAAGACTTATGTGAACCAGTAAAAAGTGAAGTGAACAGAACCAAGAAATCATTACATGTAGCAACAGCAATATTGCTTTTCTTACAACATATCTAATATTTTTCTTATGTTTGGAACATGTTTACTTTGAAATTTTTTTGTGGCTTCATACATATAATTGATACTATATTGCCTAACTTCTGCAGGAATAAGTGAACAACTATAGGGAAAGAATTTGGAATTGTGTGTGTGTGTGTGTGTGTGTGTGTGTGTGTGTGTGTGTGTGTGTGTGTGTGTGGGTATAATTAAAGGATAGAAAAAAGAAAAATAAGGAAAAAAAGAGTCTACCCTATCACCAGTGAGACAGCACATTGATGTAGTCTGGATCACTGAAATTTGGATTTTCTTTGAATGATCTAATAAGCAATGAAGAGTTAAGATCAGGGAGCCAGGAAATACATATTCCTTTTTCTAGAGAACCATGATTAAAACAGATTTTGCAATATTTTACCATTGTTAAGTTTCATATTATTGTAGAGACTATTAAAATTTATCTCTAACTTATACTCTATTCACTCAATATAACATTATAAAATCCCTATGACATTTTTCTAAATTACTCATATTTGTCATTTTGTCTGGTATAACTTCCCATTACATTTGTACACCACAATTTGTTTATCTATCCTATATTCAGTGGGTAATTACTTTCCTTTTTGTTTTTCCTTCTATTTAAAATGTTGTTAGGAATACAAAAACATGCATTTAAATATAGAGACATGGATATATAGGAATATATTCATCGTAGCAGTGTAATGTGGGCAGTAAAGGATGGTCAGACATTGATTACATCTTAATTCAATTTTACTTGATTTTTTCTATTATAAGGAAAGATTCAATGAAGTAATATATTTAGTTGAAGCATTCAGATGGTTAAAAAGACATGATTACTTAGGAAAAATGAGAAGGAAAATAAAACAATAAAATACATTTAGATTGCCAACATACACAAACATATATGTGTATATGTTAATATGTACATATATAAGTATATTCACAAATAACATAAATATTTGATAATCAACAATGAGAGAGAGACAAAGTGAGAGAGAGAGACAGAGAGACAGAGAGAGAGACAGAGAGAGAGAGAGACAGAGAGAGAGAGAGAGAGAGAGAGAGAGAGAGAGAGGGAGGGAGAGAGAGAGAATTATAATTAGGATTATTGACAAGTACAACAAAAAGAAAACAAACAAGTCAATATAACAAAGACCCCAAGTGGGGAAAGGCCTATCTATGGTGTGAGAACTATTGTTGACTCAAAGGGAGGTAGAATAAACCTCTCTATCCTCTTCTCTCCCTCACACTTCTCCAAAGGAACCTTTGAATCCTGACAGGAGGGGAAGCAGGAAGAGGGCTAAACGCTTCCCCAAAGAGAAAGGTTACCTAGCTAGAATTTTATATCTCTGCTCAGTTAAATATTATTAGTCTAAGGAATAAGATTAAACTCAATCTAATGTCTTATTATTTTCTTGTTATTGGGAGAGAAGTGGAACACTAAGCTCTGCATGTGTGGTTTAACCCCTTTCCCACCAAGGAGCAGTTCCACAATGAACACATATAGTAAATAGCAAAGAAAACCCATTTTTTCCAAAGCAGTAGCAAAACAATTCAGAGAAAGTATGCACAAGAGGATATATACAAGAAATTACAGAGTGAAGGTCAAGATAAAAATAACTCAGTTGAATGGAGGACTTCTAGAACTCATCCAAGGATTGACCCCCCAAAGTATCTAGTGCCTCAACCTCTTATATGATGGAGACTGAGGTCTCCTCCCATGTTTCCCAGTGTCTTTTCTTATCAGCACTCTGAAATGGAGTTTGTCACTTCCATTTTTCTTCTCAGAAGTTCCAGAAGTGACTCAATGATTGAAAAGTACCCAGGAAGACTGGATAATTTTGAAGTCTGTAAAGCCAAGCACAAACAGCTTCCCATGGGACTGCTGCTGTGAACAGCTTCAAGGTTCTGATTACACAGTATAGTAAACTCTCTATTTGGTGACAAATTAAGGTAAAATATTCACAGAAATCAAAGTAAAGCATTCATAATGTTGTGGCTTAACAACTTATCACTAAAGTGGCCCCATAGTGGTGACATAGTTTTAAGTAAAAGATAACATTCATTTAGTAACACAATAATTTAGTAATTCCTTAATTCAATCATCCTTAAGTAGGCAAGCCTCCTTAATTGACACAAAGCACAAAGGTCAATGTCCTCCACCTCTAGGTCACATTGTCTTAATCTTTTTAATCAAAAAGTCCTCTTTCTTCTTAATTGGAGAAGTCCTTAACTCAATCATCTAAACATAAAGGTGAGAGTTCTCCACCCCTAGTAAATCATGATCTTCTTAGTTTGCATTAGATACCTGAGGAGAGATCTTTTCATCTTGACTTGAGGCTAGCTCTCTGCTTCCATGGTTCCCCTTCCATGGTCCCAGGTCCTGCCAGCTCATTGTTGTCCAGTTCCTTGTCCAGTTCCTGTTCCATCCTTAAGCTCACAGTGTATAGTCCACCTCAAGTCTTTCACAGTTTCTGTTTCTGGGAAGACAAAGTTTAACAAACCCACAATAAAATTCATGCATGTTGCTGGCATCCTCATCAATTCCTTTCTGTCTGCGAAATCAACTTAGACCCAACAACAAGGTCTGAGGAATCAACACAAATCATCAGTATAATCCCTGGACCTCTGAAGTTTTCAGCAATACAAGACCTTTCTCCAGGATTTCTGTAAACACACAACAAGGTAATCTTCTTTCAGGGCTTCTGAACCAGCAGCAAGGTCCCAGGGCTTCTGTAACCACACCATCTTCTATTAGTGGATGAATCTGACAAAGTAACATCAAAACAGACAGACAAAGTACCTACAACACAGCCATGCCTCCTCCCAGTTCTCCTCTCTTCTCATTTCACAGTTCTTCTCAATTCTTAGTTCAATTCTCAATTCTCATTTCTCTTCTCAGTTCTTCTCAGTTCTCGGTTCAGTTCTCAGTTCTCTTCTCTCTCTCAAGCAGTAGGAGCCCAGCCTCCAGATGCTTGCTACCAGAAGTTCTGTCCTCTCTCAGCTTGGGCTTTTCTTATATATGGCATTAGCTCCTCCCTGTTCTGCCCCCTCCTGCTACGTCAACAAGTCCATCCCACTGTGGCATTCACAATTTCTGGGTCTTAATACTTGACTTGAAACTAAGTGCTAAGTTTGATTGCAAATACAAGGGGCAGGGAAGACCTTCCAATTCCCATTACCATTACAAAGTCCCAGAGGGGACTCAAATGTTAAAGAATCTTAACAGAGTAATCAAGAAAGCAGAGCCTCTCCATTTCTTACAATTCCACCCTGCTCCAGAGGGCATTCATCTCCACCAATGAGGAAAGACCCATACCTATAAGCTTTGAGACAAAGGTTGCAAAAAAAAAAAAAGAGATCAGAGGAAGAACAGTTCTGCTTCTTATCACTTTTTCCCCTGCAAACATTCTTTGTGCTTGTTACCCCTTTCCTCTTCTAACTACAGTTGTTTGTACTGACTTAATATGATATATTTTTCAACAGTTCACATGATAAAGGGTCAATAAGATTAAATATATCTCAGTTATCTTTCTTTCTTTGATCCCCATATTTATTTTAAATATGCAGTCCAAATCTTTTGCCACATAGAAAATGATAAAAAAATATTTCCTTGACTATGACACATGGTGTGATAATGGCAGAACCTACAGCAGGATCCAGAAATAATTTTCATTTTTTGGACATTAAAAAACTGATGGCTGCATTAGTTTCTAATTTTTTAAATGACTGATAGGGGCAGCTAGATGATGAAGTGAATAAAGCACCAACCCTGGAGTCAAGAAGACATGAGTTCAAATCCAGCCTCATATACTTAACACTTACTAGCCATGTGACCTTGGGCAAGTCACTTAACCCCAATTCTGCCTTTCCCCATCAAAAAGGAAAAGAAAAAAGAAAAAAAATGACTTATCATCTTTTTCTTCCTTGTAATTGAGGAAAAGATAGACATAAGTACACCAACCTACTACTCACAGAAGAAATTTTGAGGTAATAGTTCATAAAGAGACTAAGATTCCAACATATTTCTGCAGAAGATGAAAATTTAAAACTACATTATATGAAGTTTAGAATATCAAACTATAATAGCTCAAACAAGATTACTCAAATAGATTATTTTTAACTGTGGAAATGTCCGTAATAAACACTGATTTCTGATTCTTTTCCTAATTTCCTATAAAGAAAAATATGAGCCTGTTTTTGAGCAAATATTTTTTTTTCCTATGAGCAGTCAAAGTTTCTTCTTTCTGAATGGAAGCACAGATTTTAAACATATTATCAAATAAGGCAGTCCAGAAATCCAGCTAAAAGGAGATAGACTTCACTATTATGAGAGATGTGGTCAGATACTTCATATTAACAAGCACACTAAAGGGGGAGTTATGAATCAGTCTTATAATGAAACTTGTTTGAAAATACATAGATAATCAAAAACAACTTTGTCAGATTATTTTGAGTGGTAACTTTCAGAATTTAGCTAACAATGACTAGAAAACATCAGTCTCACTTTAGATACTCTCAGTAATAATGAGGCCTAAGGACAGACTAGAAAGGGGGTAGCAGCAACAATAGAGTGTATACCTCATTATTTTACTTATTAGCAGAGCAACGTTCATTGGGTTACAATGACTCTGCAACTTTTATATTCTCCTTTTCCTCTGAAGCAGAGAGACAGGAAATTTCCTAAATCTGTGATGTGCATATGGGAAATATATCTTGTACATATTACTTTATTCTATAATAATGCAAATCTTTTTGAGTCCAACAATGCATATTATATCCATATAACTCTCATAGCATAAAGAAAAATGTTTGAGGTATAGAAGACTTGTGATGAAGTCATATCGGTTACTTAATCACTGAGCCACCTAAACAAGAACCTACGACAGTAAGTTACAGATGAGTTGCTTATCTTCCTTCCACTGGAAGTTGCCCAGAGGGATGATTAAAATTTTTATTTTTAAAAATTGCTTTAAGCTCTTTAAAAAATACACATGTGCGCGCATGCATGCACGCACACACACACACACATTTTCCTCTAGGCTTCAGCTTAGGATAGCTAGGTAGAATAATGGATAAACCAGTGGGTTTGGAATCAGGAAGACTCATCTTCATGTGTCCAAATGTGACCTCACACACTTACCAGCTGTTTGATCCTGGGCAAGTTACTTAACCCCTTTTATGTCATTTCCTCATCTATAAAATGAGCTGGAGAAGGAAATGGCCAAGCACTCCAGTAACTTTGCCAAGAAAACCCCAACATGGGGTTGTAGAGAATTAGAAATTACTGAAACAATGAATAACAATGAACTGGCTTCAGCTATATTGAGAAAGTCAAGACCAGTCTGCTTGAGCTCACTTAAAAAAAATATCCCTCACTGTCAGTCAGTCAACAAATATTTATTAAGCATTTTCTATATGTGAGTTCTGTACTAAGCTCTTGAGATACAAAGAAAGTAAAAAAAAAAAAAAGCATGATTCCTGTTCTAAAAAAGTCCACACTCTCCATCCTGAAGCTTTGAAACATCATCAATCTTGTCTGATGGCAAATTTTTGGAAATGGAGAGGATGTCCATCAATTGGGAAATGGTTAAACAAGTTTTGGTATATAATTGTGATGGAATAGTATTGTTCTGTAAGAAATGATGCAGTGGTCATCTCAGGTGGGGAAATAAAAAACCTGAGAAGATCTAGATGAAATCATGCAAGGTGAAATGAGTAGAACCAGAAAAACACAATATAAATTACCAATAATATATGATGGTAAGCTGTGATAGACTTAGGTACTCCAATCAATACAGTAGCCTAGGACAATTTCAAAGGACTCATGATGAAATATGCTCTTCACCTCTAGATAGAGAACTGAGGAACTCTGAGTGCAGATTGAAGAATAGTTTTTCACTTTTTTTTTTGTTTTTTCAACATGGTCTATATGGAAATGTTTCTATTACTTCCCATGAATAATGAGTATCATAATGCTTGTCTTCTCAATGGTTGGGGGAGCGGCTAGAAGCATGGAGAGAATTTGGAAATGAAAATTTAATTTAAAAAAACAATGTCAAAAATTGGGCATTTATCAAGCTTCAGTCCTTTTACCTATATCTTTTCTCTTTAAATTTGCTCCTACAACTGCTATGTAGGAGAGGTTAAAGCAGTTTTCTTACCGCAGTGTCTCTCAAGTCCTTTTCTTTTAGGGGAAGTAAAAACATGCAGAAATTTACCTAAACCAGGAGATAGGAGACCTAAAAGTTAAAATGAATTTTGGTCATAGATCAAATAACAGCATATTTTTTTTATACCCAGGAAATTTCTGTTCAGTTCTTCAGCTACATAGGGATAGCATCTCTTTTTATTAGAGTTGCTCACAGAATGTCCAGTAGAGAGTCAAGGTAGTTATGATCTGGTAAAAATACATTTTTAGGTTTTAAAAGACACCCAGAATAGTTCAAGTTGATAACCAGCTGGAACAGCAGATAGAGACTTGTAGGGATTGAGATCAATGTCTTATGGAGATAAGTTCTGGAAGAAAGCACAGTGATGATGCAAGTGAAAAGCAAATTTGTAATGTCAGGTATGTACATTGATTTTACAAACATAAGCTCTAGTAAAATGTGTTTCTTATAATTTGATTCCTTATGCATAATACCTATGAAGGTTCAAACTTTCATTTAATTTAGACATGAATAGTTTGGGGTTGGGGGACTTCTGTTACTCTTACTTCATTTGCACTGTTATTTCATTAAAGTGCCCTTGATATTAATTAATTGTGTTCCATTGCTATCTGTTACAAAGTAATAAAATAAAATAAAATAATACTGATGGAGGTCTCGTGACTATGGTGTAGAAAGGGTCTTGAGCTACAAGTTACTTAGAACCCAGGCCAACTATCTAGGGAGCCCAGAATGAAGGTGGGGTGGAAAGGGGCTAGACAAATTGATAGGACCAAAATACTTGTGTTTTGCAAAGAAATATTGGACATATTTTGTATATAATTCATTGGAATATTATTGCTTCATAAGAGACAATTTGAAATATTCAGGGTAGCAGGAGGATTTCTGTGGAAAAAAAATGTGGAGAACTCATATAAAGCAAAGTAAGCCAAAACCAGAAATAGATAGATAGATAGATAGGTAGATAGATAGATAGATAGGTGACAATAATGTAGGAAAACATGAAAAAACAACCTTGTTTAATCCTGATTTAAATGAACTCTTGCAGAAGCATACCTGCCTCCTTGAAATATCTTCTGTACATTAACACAACTTTCCAATTTGTGAAAACAATTGAATGGGTTTTTTTCTCATTTAAGAGACAAGCCACAAAATTAAATTATGGTGCATAAAATTAGTCTATGGTACAAAATGAGCCATGAGTTGTCAGATGTTACAATACTTTTATTCGTTTTGTCTAACCTGTATGTTGAAGAGGACATTTAATTGGTGATAGAGGTTGGGAAGTCATAGAAACTGACAGATTTTTGAAGGACGTCAACTTCTTTTAATTTTAAGAACAAATGGAGGCAAATAAATATACTATAAGCAAGAGAGTCCTCTCTGCCGCCAAATCTTATGTTATAGAATGTAAGCTAGTTGGAAATAAAGGCAGTTTCATTTTAGTCCTGATATCTTCAACACCTAGCATAGAAACTGACACATTGTAGGTGTTCAATAACTGCTGATTGAATATTAATTAGTGAATAAAACTATGTTAAAAATTAGAAAAAAAAAACCCTGTGTTTTCATATAATAGAGTAAGGCAAGAGTATAGGCAAGAAAGAATCAATTAAGTTATAACAAAGTGGAGACTGTTTTCCTCTTAACAAACTATTGTGCTGAGGCAACAGTGAATTCTTCAGTACCTAGTTTGAGTGTATAGAATTAGGCTAATTCATTCATTCAAAAAACTTTGAATCACACATCATTTTCAAGGGCCTGTGAATACAGTCCCTTGTGAAGAAGGCAAAGAATACAAACACAACATAAAAGTATCCAAATTAAAAATATAATTCCTTATATGAAAATGCTGGAAGCTTCTTTGAATTCTTTGCATATATGTTTTTTGACAGTTCTACCCTTTTCCTCTCTTCCAGGTGTTTCAAAATTTGACTTTTGATTAATTTAGAGAACATCAGAGCAAAGAAAACTGACACAGTAAGCATTTTTATTGGTTTTCATGTATCTTTTTCAAGATCAGAGCACCCATTTAAATCATCAGAATGGGCAAAGGCTTTGAAGTTTACAAAAATCTCTGAAGAGATGAAAGCATCAGAATCAAGTTGCATTTCATGTTATTTTCAAGTTCTTTCACTGAGTTTCTTTCTTTAGAAAAGAGAAAATTCTAGGAATATGATTTTCAACATAAAATTACAGCTTTTGGAAGTCAACTAAATAGCTTAATCTTAAAGTGCAAAACCAAGTAAAAGTAAGAAAAAACTGTAAACATTCTATAGTGAAACTGCTTTCTCAGTTAGGAAAAAAAAAACATCAATCAGTACGGCACATACAATTTTCTGATTTGTGAAAACAATAGAAGTTCCTTGCTCCCTCTTTTTTGAAGTAATGAAGCAATACTAATGAATTTCAGAATAATTAAGCAACTTGATTTTTAAGAGCATTAAGTTAACAATATTTACTACAATATTTGTACCTGTAAGTATGACTGAGTTCTCCTCTGCAAATGCAGATCCAGGGATTAGCTCTCAATATACAAAATTTAAGATATGTTTCTAATAAAAATTTAATTAACTTGAAGCTATGCTGCTTCAATTTCAGTCACTCTGAACTTAGCTAGGCTTGTCCTCAGACCAGTAGCAATGTAACACAGTGGAATGAGTGGCAACCTGGAAGGCTAGAAACTGTGGGTTCAAGGTCCACTTTTACAAATACTTTATCTAGGACCCTGTGCAAGTCACTTATACTTTAACTGCCTCAAGATTGTGAATTGGAGAGAAGGTGCTGATTCAGGGAGTTTCCTTACCTGAAAATTCCCTATATCCAAGTAATCCTAGATGTAATCTCTATATCCCTATCTCTCCTATATCTAAATGTATGGGGGAGGATTGATGAAGAAATTTCTTTTCATCAATCTGTGCCTATTTCTCCACTTATACAAGCATGAACTTTGGAAGGTGAGGTGAACAGACATGTAAGGGATTAGGCTAAGGTGGATGAGGAGGGGAATGAGGCAGTATAAATGGTTGTAGAGAAATGCCCCCTTCCCACCTCATCATTAGAGTATTATCAAGAAGATATCAGAGTTTAATACACTTTAGAGAGAGATATAAGATCATTTTACAGAGGATTCTGACCTCTAGGGTGATAAATCTGTAAACGATAGTGTTATTGAGTTGTCTCCTAAACAGTGGAGTGTCTGAAGGTTTTTTGTCCTAGGAAGTGTCTTGTAAATAAGGAGCTTGTGTGTGAGTTACCGATTCTAAAAAGAAAAAAAAAAAAGAAGCCTAGTGTCAGGTTGTAATGTTAATGGGAGTTGAAGATCTTCCCAGCCCATTAATAGGCCTCACTTGTATCCCAACAAGAGAAGCTTGATTAGGGGAACCTTGTTTTTCAAGAAGGTCCACACCTTTTGTTACTTTGTAATGAGGTAGTGGATCACGAGGGTTGTGATGTCCTCTGGCTCTGAAGGAAGCTACATGTATGCATGTATGTATGTATGTATGTATGTATTTATAGGCACACACACACACACACACACACACACACACACACACACTGAGGTGAGGTTTTACTTTGCTACTGGCTCCTTGGAAGCCTGTTCCTATGATTTGGCTAGCTTAGATTCTAGGTAGCCATTAAGGTGTCCCCAGGCTTTGAAAACCCAAATATTGGTGCTTCTGTCTCTGATAACTATATGTATAGCTTTGGTCAGACAGCTAGAAGCCCTGTTTGTTGATTTCTGTTGTTTTCTCTGTATTTTTTTCTGCTTTTAATTTCTGTTTGTTTATATTTGCTCTGAAGTTCAGAATGCTAAGTTTTTCCTCTGAGCTAAGTGAATGATGTGTGTGTGTGTGTGTGTGTGTTTGTACATACACACACACAGACACACATATATGTAATTAAAGTAAGATTGTTGATCCCTTAAAGTTGCTTTCTTTTAGAAAAGCAGGTCAAAGAACCTGTGCTGGCAGACATTCTGGGTATGCTGGGGTGCTTGATGTTACACAGTTCTGGGGGGAGGTAAGGGAAGAAAGTAAGGCAAGATAGAGGGTCTGATCCAGTAACTTAAGCTTTACATTGGACTCCCTGCTCTGTGGTCATTGAAGGGTATAGCCTTGTTGTGATTAAGGGAAGAACATAATTAAAGCCTGAGGAAGTGGTTTGACTGAGGGGAGGAGTGGGAAGAAAAGCTGAGGTTTATGCTTTGGAGACAAGGATGAGCTAAGGTATACTGCTGAAGAAATACAGCCCTATATCCCCTTTGTTGATTCATGCTTGGCTCTGTCATCTCAAAGTTTCCATGCTTCCCTTAGGGCTGTTCCATGCAGTGTGCCAAAAACCTCAAACAATTATATGCCTGCTTCATATAGAAATTGCCTTTGTTATGATCCTTTGTTTATTCATTATTTTGCCCAATGGATTCATGTTGCTACAGTATTTTCTTGAAAAATTCTCCTAAGCCCATTGTAAATTAGCATATGGTGGTAATTTCAGTGAACATTATAATATAAAAGATTATTATTTACTGTTATTGCAAATCATTTATAATACATAATTGTGGACCCCTGATATAAAAAGAGCCCCAAGGTGACTATGGTAAAGATTTACTGTTCCATTAATGTCACACAAAAAGCAGCCTTTACACAATAAGCATCAATAATTTCTTCTTCAGAGTGTGAAAAAAGTAGGATTATTTGTGCACAACAGTAATCAAGTTTATGAACTCAAAAGCTAAAAGCCTTGAAAACAAGCCAAATTCTTTAATGGCTGAGACAAGAAAGATGAAACACTGACAAATTGTAGTAGTATTAGCAAGGTCTGAGAACTTTAACCTTGTGTGGCTTGCAATCTTTAATCAGTTGTAAAAGATATTATATATGTACTTTTCTGAGTAACATGCTAGGAATAATGATAGTAATCCTGATTCACATTTATATGTTTCCTAATGGTTTGCAAAGTGCTTTTCTTCACAAATGCCTTGGGAGGAAGGTAACTTATTAACAGGTCTCTGGCAATCTCCCCTCTTCCCCATATGTTAATTCAACATTTATACTTTGTTGTGTAAATATGTCGACTATGTGGATGTTGGGTAATAGTACGGGTTGAGAAACTGTCCCTTATATACCTATTTTTAACACCTACAAAAGAATTCTGTGCACCTTAGAAACAACTTGTGAGGTAGAAATAAAACATTCACATTGTGTCACAAGTAAGAGGGAGATAGGCTTTGGTCTGATAAAAGGATTGACAACAGCTATCAGCTATTATCCTTACTCTGGAAGCAAGGTAATTTGTTTCTCCCTGACTAGTTAGTGGAAAACAATATAGGATGTGAGAAGGGGAATAGATGGTGAAAACTTGTTTCCAGCTTCCTCAGAAATATTCAGCTGACTCTGTGAGAGCTATACCATTAGAACCCTGAGATTGTAAAGTGATGAATAGAAGTCAATTGCCCTAACTCAGCTGGAAGAAAGAGCAATTTAAATAAGCATTTAAAAAATTTTAATTAAAATTAAATAAGTTAATGGACAATGCTACAGATGTCATAATACTCTGAAATATCTTTTTCTTGCCAGCTACATGAGGCTTTGAAGTTGAGTAATAACAAAATATGTGTTTGCTATTCCCAAAGTGATCTCACTATAAAGGAGAAATGATACTTCCCTACGGTAGTAGTGGATGCAATGATAGGGGAGGAAATCAGCTGCAGGACAGAGTATCAGTGGATGGTGTCAATGGACAATATTCGTAATTGCAGAGAAGCAATGGACATTATCTATCACAGCTGACTGTAGAAACAGAGTAAGATAGGGAATGGCAGCTTCAGAGATAGAGCAAAACACCAGAACGATGAGTTTCTACATTCCAACAGAAGTGAATCTTGGGGTGTCCCAGAGTCAAAGAAACAATGGAATCAATCCATGGACCATAGGAAGAAATAGACGGAAAAGGAGCTGAGAAAAAACAAGGCATACTAAGCCACTAGAAAACACAATCATGAGTACTTAGACAACAGAAGCAAAAGAAACCAACAATCTAGAGATGGTAGTGAAATATAAAATTCCTTTCCCACTAAAACTCAAGTTTTGCCATGATTTTCTTGATTAGAAAGTCTTAAGTATTAGAAAAGTAGTATGTATGCCTGCGGGATATACATATCATTGCACACTTACAAATATCCATAACCACACATACAAGTATGTATGTATTCTCTAAAATGTAATTTTCTCTATATAATATATAATGTCTAATCTGTAATACACAGATTTTATAACACAACTTATGGATATATATTTCATTGTATAGATATAAATATAGATACATAGGTACGTATAACAATTTATGCATCAATCATCAATACCTATTGCTTGAATTGTTTATTATTTATCCTAATATTTTATGGTGCCTAATTGATCTCTTGCTAGTTTGGGCAATATTTGGGGCCTCTCAAATGTTATGTGAACAATAAACTTGAAAACTGAACACCATGGAAATCAAACACAGTGGTAATCTTTTTTTTTTATTTAAAATTATTTACTTACTTTTAGTTTATGACATTCAGTTCTGCGATCCCTTGAGTTTCAAATTTTCTCCCCCACTCTTTCCTCCCCACCCCTCCCCATGGCAGCATGCAATCAAATATAGGATCGACAAATACCTTCACATTAAACATTAGTCAGGTTATATAGAAGGATTATAAACAATGGGGTGAATAATGAGAAATATGAAAAAAACAAAACAAGAAAGAGAGAGAGAGAACAGATTCTATAATTCTTTATCTGGATATGGATATACCTTTCCATCATGAGTCTTTTGGACTTGTCTTATAACCTTGCATTTCTGAGAGGAGCCCAATCTGTCAAAGTTAGTTGTCACACATACATTGTGTCTGTAATTGGGTACAAATTTCTCTTGGTTTTACTCTTCTCACTCAACATCAGTTTATGTAAGTCTCTCTGGGTCGTTATGAAGTCCTCCTGCTCCTCATTTCCTATAGCACAACAGTATCCCATTACATTCATATACCATGACTTGTTTAGCCATTTCCCAATTCATAGGCATCCACTTGATTTCCAATTCTTTGCCACCACAAAAAGAGCTGCTATAAATATTTTTGTAAATATGACTCTTTCTCCCACTTAAACAATCTCTTTGGGATTGTATCAGCAAGCACCCTAGCACACCCAGGGTGGCTGCTAGCAAAGGTTCTTAGATCTGCTTTTCTTAAGGAAAGCAACTCAAAATTGGTTAACAGTCTCACTTTAATCAATCAAACACATATCATTTACCTAGTTCAGGGGAAAAAGTCAGCACTCTGAACTTCAGAAAATATAAACAGAATACAAAACACAAGTTAGAAGCAGACAGAGAAACAGATCAACAGACAGGCTTCCAGTCATCTGACCATTACATCCATACCTACTCAGTTACCAGAGAGGGAAGCACCAACATCTGGGTTTTTCAAAGCCGGGGGCCTCAATGGCTTCCCAGAATCTCATCTGGCCAAATCACACAACTCTTCTCAAAGTGAGACCCAAAGCAAAACCTCTTATCAGGGCATATATATAGCCTTCTCCTGGCTCACAGAATTTCACAGCCCTCTTGACCCACTGCCCAATCACAAAGTAACAAGGCATGGGCATTCCCGAAGAACAAGCCTCCTGCCACAGGCTCCATGTGACCGCATTCAGCCTATTAGGGGACAGAGTATACTTTCAAATCTGGGAAGGTTCTCAGAGTCACTTAAACCACTTAAGCAAAGGGCCTAGGGGCAGGGAAGATCTTCAGATTCCTATAACAGGGATACAGCCCCATAAGTGATATTCCTGGGTCCAAGGGTATGCATTTTTTTATAACCCTTTGGGCATAGTTCCAAATTGCTCTCCAGAATGGCTAAATCAGTTCACAATTCCAGCCACAATGTTTTAATGTTCCAATTTTTCTGCATATTCTTCAGCATTTATCATTTTCTTGTTTTTTCTTCAGCATTTATCATTTTCTTGTTTTGTCATCTTAGCAAATCTATCCAGTGAGATGTGGTACCTCAGATTTGTTTTGATTTGCATTTCTCTAATCAGTGGTAATATAGAGAATTTTTTTCATATGCTTATAGATATCTTAAATTCTTCTTTTGGAAACTGCCTGTTCATATCCTTTTGCCATTTATGAACTGGGGGATGACTTGTATTCTTATAGATTTGACTTAATTCTCTGTATATTTTAGAAATGAGACCTTTATCAGAGACAATGGTAGTAAAAATTCTTTCCCAGTTTTGTACATCCTTCCTAATCTTGGTTGCATTGGCTTTATTTGTACAGAAATTTTTCAATTTAATGTAATCAAAATTATCCATTTTGCATTTCATAATGCTCTCTAACTCTTGTTTTGTCCTAAAATCTTCCCTTCTCCATTAATCTGACATGTAAACTATACCTTGCACTCCTAGATTACTTACAGTATTAGTCTTTATACATAGATTGTACACCCATTTAGACTTGCATTTGGTATATGGTATAAGATATTGGTCTATACCCAGTATCTGCCATACAATATTCAAGTTTTCCTAGCAGTTTTTTTTTTCAAATAGTGAGTTCTTATCCCAAAAACTGGGGTCTCTGAGTTATCAAACAGTAGATTACTATATTCATTGACTGCTGTGTCTTGTGTACCTAATTTATTCCACTGATCCACTATTCTATTGCTCAGTCAGTACCAAGTAGTTTTGATTATGCTGCTCCATAATGTAGATTAAAATCTGGTATGGCTAGACCACCTTCCCTAGCATTTCTTTTAATTAATTCCCTTAATATTCTGGATCTTTTGTTCTTTTAAGTGAATTTTGTTATTATTTTTTCTAGCTCTATAAAGTAATTTTTTGGTAGATTGATTGGCATGGCACTAAATATGTAATATAATTTAGACAAAATTGTCATTTTTATTATTTTAGCTTAATCCAGCCATGAGCAACTCATGGTTTTCCAATTAGTTGGATCTGACTTTATTTTAGTGAAAAGTGTTTTGTAATCATGTTCATATAGGTCCTGGGTATTTTTGTGGCAGGTACATTCCTAAATATTTTATAATGTCTACAATAACTTTAAATTGAATTGTTTTTTCCTATCTTGCTGTTGTATGTCATTAAAAATATATAGGAATGCTGAGAATTTATGTGGATTTATTTTATATCCTGCAACTTTGCCAAATTTATTTATTATCTCAAGTAGTTTTTTTTTTACTTGATTCTCTAGGATTCTCTAAGTATGCCATTATACCGTCTATAAAGAGTGCTAGCTTAATCTCTTCTTCACCTAATTTGATTCCTTCACTTTCTTTTTCTTCTCTTATTGCTACTGGCAACATTTCTAATACCAAATTGAATAAGAAGGGTTACAATGGACATTCTTGTTTCACACCTAATCTTATTGGAAATGCTTCTAGCTTATTGCCATTACAAATACTACTTGCTGATGGTTTTATATAGATGCCACTTATTATTTTAAGGAAAATTCCATTTATTCCTATACTTTCTATTATTTTTAATAGGAATGGGTATTGTATTTTGTCAAAAGCCTTTTCCGTATCTATTGAGATAATCATGTGATTTCTGCTAGTTTTGTTGTTGATATGATCAATTATACTGATAGTTTCCCTATTATTGCAGCATCCATGGATTCCTGGAATAAATTCTACTTGATCAAAGTGTATTATTTTTGTGATAAGTTGGTATAGTCTTTTTGCCAACATTTTATTGAAATTTTTGCATCTATATTCATGAGAGAAATTGGTCTATACTTTTCTTTCTCTTTTGTTTCTTCCTGATTTAGGTATGGATACCATATTTGTGCCATAAAAAGAGTTTGGAAGGACTCCTTCTTCACTGATTTTCCCAAATAGTTTGTAGAATATTGGAATCAATTGTTCTTTAAATGTTTGATAGAATTCACTAGTAAATACATCTGGTTCTTGAGATCTTTTCCTAGGGAATTCATTGATGTCTTGTTCAATTTCTTTTTTTGAGACTGGGTTAAGTAACATACTTCATCTTCCTCTAATCTGGGCAATTTATATGTTTGTAAATATTCATCCATTTTACTAAGATTGTCGAATATATATGCATACAATTAGGCAAAATAATTCCTAATTATTGTTTCGATTTCCTTTTCATTAGACATATATTCACCTCTTTCATTTTTGATCCTCGTAATATTTGGTTTTCTTCTTTCTTTATCATATTGACTAAAAGTCTATCAATTTTATTGTTTTTCTCATAAAATCAGCTCCTAGTTTTATTTGTCAATTCAATAGTTTTCTTAATTTCATTGTTATTAATCTCTCTTTTGGTTTTCAGTATTTCTAATTTAGTATTTTATTGGGGATTTTCAATTACTTCTTTTTCTAGCTTTTTCAGTTGTATGCCTAATTTATTGACCTCCATTATCTCTATTTTATTCATGTGTGTGTTCAGAGATATAAAGCTTCCCCTAAGAACTGCTTTTGCTGCATCTCACAAGTTTTAGTATTTTGTCTCATTATTGTAATTCTCTTGAATGAAGTTACTGATTGTTTCAATAATTTCTTATTTAACCTACTCATTCCTTAGGATTAAATTATTTAATTTTGAATTAGTTTTTAGTCTGTCTTTCCATGGCCCTTTCTTGTATATAATTTTTATTGCATCATGATCTGAGAAGGATGCATTTAATATATCTGCCTTTCTGCACTGAATTGTGAGGTTTCTGCACTAAATTGACCTAGTACATAGTCTATTTTTGTGTATGTGCCATGTACCACTGAGAATAAGTTATATTCCTTTTAATCCCCATTCAATTTTCTTCAGAGGTCTATCATATCTAACATCTCTAAAATTCTATTTGCCTCCTTAACTTCTTTCTTGTTTATTTTGAGGTTGGATTTATCAAGTTCAGAGAGAGGGAGATTGAATCCCCCACTAGTATAGTTTTGCTTTATATTTCTTCTAATTCCCTTAACTTTTCCTCTAGGAATTTGGATGCTTTACTGCTTTGTGCTTATATGTGTAATAATGGTATTTGTTCATTCTTGATGATGTCTTTTAGCAGAATATAGTTTCCTTCCTTTTCCCTTTTAATTAGATCTATTTTTGCTTTACCTTAGATAAGGATTGTTACTCCTGCTTTTTTTTTACTTTAGTTGAAGCATAATATAATCTATTCCAGCCTTTTAGCTTTACCTTGTGTGTATCCCGCTGTTTCAAATGTATTTCTTATAGAAAGCATATTGTAGGATTATGGTTTTTAATCTGCTATCCACTTCCATTTTATGGGAGAGTTCATCCCATTCATATTTACAGTTATGAATACTATCTGTCTTTCCCTCCATCCTAATCCCTCCCCTGTTTATACTTTTATTTTTCCCTTCTCCTTTCGCCTCCTTAAGAGTTTTCCTTTTGACCACCACCTCCCTCAGTATTTCCTCTGTATACACCCCCCTCCCTTTACCTACCGTTCCCCCTTACTTCAACTTCCCTCCCTTCCAACCACCCCCTCTTTTTTCCCCCTTTCCTCTCCTTCTGCCTGTAAGGCAAATAGATTTTTATACTTAATAGTGTGTTATTCCCTCCTTGAATCCAAGCCTATAAGAGTAAATTTCATACATTGCTCCTGTCCCTCCCTCCGTTCCCTCTACTATAATGAGTTTTTATCCCTTTTCACATTAGAATCTTAATCTTAACTGATTATGTTAGTCATTCCTTGAGCCAAAACCAATGAGAGTAAAGTCCATATAATATTCATCTCCCTATTTTTTATGCATCTTTGCGTCATATAATTTATCCCTTTCTGCTTCCTCCTTTCCTTTTCTCCCATTATAATCCCTTTGCACCCCTTAATAAGTTTTTTTTGTCATCAGATTAGTTAATTTATACCCACACCCTCTTTCTTTATATATCCCTGTTAAATGTTGTGATAATTATACAATTCTCAATATTGACAGATATCAGCTTCCCATATAGGGATATAGACAGTTTGCTCTTATTGAATCATAAGTTGTGCGTGCGTATCTCTCTGTGTGTGTGTGAGTGTTCCTTGTTTACCTATTTATGTCTCTCTTGAGTCTTATATTTGGAGATCAAATTTTCCATTGAACTCTGGCTTTTTCATCAGAAAGATCTGTAAGTCCCTTATTTCATTGAATGACCATCTCCTTGCCTGAAATATTATGTCAGTTTTTGCTGGATAGTTGATCTTTGCTTGTAGTCCAAGCTTACAAAATATCATATTCCAATCTTTTAATGTAGAAGCTTCTAGGTCCTCTGTGATACTGACTGTAATTCCATAATATTTGAATTGTTTCTTTCTGACTGCTTGCAGTTTTTTCTCCTTGAACTGATAATTCTGAAATTTGGCTATAATATTTCTTGGAGTTTTCAATTTGGTATCTCTTTTAGGAGGTGTCTGAATTCTTTAGATAACTATTTTACCCTCTGGTTCTACCCTCAGCACAGCTTTCTTTGAAAATTTCTTGGAGAATATTGTCCAGGCTTTTTTTTTTTCATCTTGCCTTTCTAGTAGACCAATAATTCTTAGATTATTTCTCCTGGATAAGTTCTCTAGGTAACTTGTTTTTCCAATGAGATATTTTACATTTTCTTCTAATTTTTTACTCTTTATGTTTTGTTTGACTGATTCTTAATGCATCATAATGTCATGAGCTTTGGCTTGACTGAATCTAATTTTTAGTAAATTATTTTCCTCAGTTAGTTTTTGAAGCTCCCTTTCCATATGTTCTGATTTCATTTTTAGGGAGATATTTTCTGCAGTTGGATTTTGAACTTCCTGTCCCAGTTCACAAATTTTACTTTTTAAGGATTTGTTTTCTTCAATGAGATTCTTTTTTTTCCATTTTGGCCAATGTAATTTTAAAAGAATTGGTCAATTTATCTTCTATTCTCTAATTTGGGTTTTAAAACAATTCTTGAGCTCTACCAAGAATGCTTTTTGGGCTTGAGACCAATTCATATTTCCTTCTGTGTTCTCAGGTGTGGATATAGAGTTGATGGTGTCTCCTGAAAGTGATTCTTCTCATTCACAATTAATAGGATTCAAGTGTCTTTGGTCTTCCCTTTCCAAGTGGCTTCTGGGCCATTGTGATTGCCTCTTTCCTGTCTTTTAAGGTAGATTTCTGCTTCTAGGGTACAGAGAGCTTTGGTCCATGCTTCTCAAGCTGGAGCCAGGAGCCTGGTTGTAGACTTTGTGTGCTACAGCCTCTGGGTGTTTAGACTGAGGCCAAGACCCAGACTCTCAGTGTTTCCCATGGGTTGCTGTGAGGACCACAGAGTAAGGTGTAATGGAAAGGTGGTATGGCCACTTCCTGGCTTTGTGCCCCTGGGCTACAGCTCAGGCAGGCTCAGCAGCTGGTGCCGTGATGCACTCGTGTCTGCAGATTTCCTTGATTCTGCTAAGGCATACCTCAGTTTCTGGTGTTAGTTCTTGCTGGCTCCACTCCTCTGGGCTTCAGAATCTCCTGCTGGTCAGCTGAAATGGGGTTTGTTGGGATGCCTCCCTCCCTTCACTTCAGATTTGGCACAGCCCCAGTCATAACTTTCCACTAGGACTCCCAAGCATGCCACTGGTTCCACTACTTCAGGATTTTACACTGGGGCAATAATCTCTGGGTTTTCAAAGTCAAGGAAGGGGATTAGAGCAGCTAGGGTTTACTCTACCACCTTGGCTCCCAGAATTTCAAGTAGGTGATTTTTAAACAACCAGGCTGTGGGCTGATAGCCCCAGGAGAAACTGCTGTCACTGCCTTGGGCCCTCCACTTTCTCTTACACAGCTCCAAAAGATCTTCAGTTGTGGGATGAGAGGTTTGTGAATTGCCCCTGCTGTGGGTGAATCTGCTGTCTGGGACTCACTCTTGTTCTTCTGTGGTGTGGTCTCTGACCCACATTGGTGCAATCCCTGCATGTTCCCCCTGCCCAGTCCTATGCAGATACTTTCCTGAACTGGGAATCTGCCATGCTCTATCTCTGAATGGATTCTGTCACTCTAAAATCCATTCAGATTCACTTTTTGAGGTTACTGACAGAATTCACAGGGGAGCTCAGATGAGTTCCTACTTTCACTTTGACATCTTGGCTCCATGCAGCAGTAATCTTAATGTGAGCATAAGATATTTGATTCATATATATAAGTTGTGGAGCCTTCTTGTTTGAGAAAAGATTAATCTCATTTTTTTTGTTTTTATAAAAGCCACGGAGAAAGGACCTTGAATCTGTGGCCAGAGAATATGCATATTAATGTTGGCTCTGTAGCTTAATGCCTCTGTGATCTTTGTTTTCAATTATCTTCTTTAAATCTCTGGAACTTCACCAGTTTTTTTTTAAGGAATTGTATGATATGTAAGGTCTCTTTTTAACAAGTCTAAAACTATATGAGTTCCCTGAAAGTAAGAATATTCGGCAGCCAATGTGAATTGGCTTACCAGGGCCAATTGTTATATTTTCAGGTAAAAAATTTACACTTTAGAAACTGACACACAGAAATCAGGCCTGATTTCATTGTATTGTTGATTGACTAGATATAAGATTGTGATACAGAAAAATGATGACAAATCAGATTAAAATTAAAAGGGTGTTACATCTAGATTGTCCTCCAATATCTCACACAGAGTTATTAATTTGTATAATAATATGACAAGAGGTAAAAATAAAATTTCCAAGTTAAAAAAAATCTCTTCATATTTGACTCTGATGTAGTGAAATTCAGATTTAAATGATGAATACTAAAAAAAAGTACTATATCTTATTATCTGTGTTAATGCAAAAAAAGGAGAGAACAATTTAGATAGAAAAATCATTAATACAGTTATCTCACATTTTTTTTTATTTTTAAAAATAAATTACAATTATTTTCTTATTTTTTTTAATTCCAGTGGTATTAAACACTTTGGAGTCTTCAAATTTCCTTAAAAGAGAGCCATCATAGTATAAATATTAGATTTGGAGAGTACTATGAAGTAGCTCACTCTAAATGATATGAGACTGTGGAGAGCTATTTTCCCTTGCCTGGACAGCAAAAGGCCAATTGATGAAATCATTAATTTTGATTATAATGCTACAAAAGGAAACATAAAATGGGAAAGATGAACATCAGCGTTTCTGGACAGGTGTTAAAATTTATCATGAAAATTAGCAAAAACATAGCTAAAATATAAGCATAATAAAAAGGAATATGTCAAAATATAAGAATTTTTTCAACTAACTTTACTATATTCATTTTATGAATTTTCATTAATATTATTTTTCCTTTCTAATGATCTAATGCTAGCTTTTATAGCACCCAAGGTCATTTATACACACTGTGAGTAGTATTTTTAAAATTACCAGGACTAAAAGAGACTTTAAAAGGTCTATAGTCTTTTCATTTCAAGAAAATAAAATTATCTACTGTTCCAGCCAAGGTAGCATTTGTTTCATAAGCAATGTTAATTTTGGAGTTATAATTCATACATATCAACTGTGATTTTGTCTCAGGGATCTTAAATTTAGAGGGCATAAAATGTTAAATGCTGAGTTTCGGGTTCACAATTGAGATTTTAATAGTTATGCTTTTCACAATTTTCACCATTGCAATATAGAAATAATGGAGATTAGCAATGAGTTAATAATAGTATTTGATGCAAATTAAAGCTATTAACAGAACATTATAATTTATGGTTGCTTTCCTTAGATGAGCTCTATTTTGTGAGCCAAATAGCAATCACTTAGTAGTTTCTATCTCCTCCACGAACATGGTCAATGTCTTGCATTGACCCCTCCCTTTAAAATAAATTTGTTTTAGTTATGTTTTGCACTATTTTCATATCTTCTCATACAGCTGACTTAATGATCCATCTTGACCTGCTTGTTCTAGGTGCCAAAAGTGTTTGTTACACAAATTGAGTATTAGATCTTTCAAATTATCAGTCACTTAGTCATTAAACATTTATCAAACAATCACCTTGTATCAGGTACTATGCTAAGTAAGCACCAGGGATGCTAAAGGGATTGAGAGGTGTCTAATGACAGTCCCTGTTCTCAAGGAGCTCATATTCCAAAGATGGCAGCAACATGCAAACAAACTACACACAGGATAAATAGGAAATAATTAACTAGCGAGAAAGCATGAAGGGAGGTTGAGGAAGGCTTCTAATAAAGATGAAATTTTACTTGAGACTTAAGGAAAGTAGGGAAGGAAGGAGGTAGAGATGAGGAAGAAGAGCATTTCAGGCATGGGCAGCAGTAAGAAAAAATACCCAGAGCCTTGAGATGGAATTTCTTGTTCATAGAACAGCCAAATATCCAAGTCATTAGATGTAAAATTAAAACATGGAGGGGTGAGGTTGGAGATTAAAATGAAATAAGCCTGAAAGGGATGGAAGGGGAATAGATAATGAAGGATTTTGGATGTCAGATCATTTTGTGTTTTATCCTTGAGGTTATATGGAGTCATTGGAGCTCATCAAGTGGGAGAGTGGTTACATGGTCACACCTGGGCTTTGGAAAATCATTTGGGTGCTGAATGGAAGATGAATGGCAACAGGGAAAGAAATTTGAGGAAGGTAGATCCAACAGCAGGCAAAGTCCAGGCATGAGGTGATATGGGTCTACAATAGAATGCTGGCATATCAAGTGAGAGAAAAAGTATTATTCAAGAGATGTTACACATGTTATTTATGGAACAATCAATCCCAAAGTAGTTATGAAACTCCTCTTGGATATTCAACATGGTAATGGATACACAGGAAACAAAGGCAATCTGACATGGCCTCTGACCTCAAGGAGAAAACAATTTTATTATACACACAAAATAAGACTTGGCAGTCAATTGCATACAAATGGTGAGAGTGAATTGGGGCTTGAGGATAACATCAAAGCTACAAATTTGGATGACTCTAAGGATGGTGGTACCCTCAACTGAAATAGGGCAGGCTAAAAGAGGGGTGATTTTGGAGAAAAGATAATGAATTATGATTCTCATAATTACCTTTGTATTGTAGATCTGGATATTCTCAATAAGAATTTGATTGAAAGACTAGAAGTCAGTAGAAGGATTAGAGATGGATATATAGAACTGTGATTTATCTTAGTAATTATGACAATTGAATGCATAGAGAGAAAATGAGAGAGTGAGAAACAGAGACAAAATGAGAGAAAAATGAGAGAAAGCGAGAGAGAGAGAGAGAGAGAGAGAGAGAGAGAGGGAGAGAAAGACAGAGAGAGAGAGAGAGATCAGAGAGAAGAACTTAGGACAGAGACTTGAGAGACACAGAGGAAGTAACAGGGGGAGGATCTTTCAGGGTGTAAGAACAACAGAAGCAAAGGAATAGGTGTGTGTTGATGGCTTCATCATTAAAAAAGAAGTGAAGGGGGGGCAGAGCCAAGATGGAGGCATAGAGGCAATGAGGTTCCACAGCTCCCACAGAGCCACCTCAAATACCCATAAAATATGACTCTAAACAAATTTTAGGGTTCCAAATCTCACAAAAATACAGAAAAATAAATCTCCCGCTGAAGGCAGCTTGGCAAGAAGGGCTCATTGTAGCACGCTGGGAGCTGAAACCAGCCCAGCCTGAAACTGTGACTTGGCCCCAGGGCAGCCAGGATGAGCCACAGCTGCAGCCTTCAAGACAGTGGATCAGTGGCAGCTGTGGCAGTTTCCAGAATTACCAAGGCAAAAGAAACAAGGACTAAGTGAAAGGTCAGTGGAACTCAGCTAAATTTTGGGGAGAAAAGCAGTTCAGCCAAACTGCCCTCCAGGGCAAGGAAGGGGCAAAAGCCAGCCCTGCAGCCACCTCCACATGGCTGCTTGAGAGCTCCTGGCCTGCAGACTATGGGGGGGAGGGGGGGGAGGCAAGCAATCATTCAGAGGCTAAGTGCTCTTGTATTAAGCAGCCTGGATTCAGATTGTGTTCATAGGTGGTGGTCCTGGGGTGCATTTTCAGTGAGCCTAAGCTGGTGGGGGCTGCAAAAAACCAGCAGCCTCCAAATAGCTCCGGCAGCTGTGAAAACCCCTGCAATTTGGTACAGAGCTTTCCCCTCTGGAAGCAGAGTTCCACAGAACTAAAAAATTAAGTAACTGACTGGCCAACATGAGCAGGCAAAGGAAGCAAAGTAAGAACAGCAACCGAACTCTAGATTCCTTCTTTGGGGACAAGAAGGATCAAAGCATGGAACAGGAGGAAGACAGAAGTCAGAAGTCAGAACTCCCACTCCAAAAGCTTCCAAGCAACATGTAGACTGCCTGTAATCCATAGATCAGCTTAAGAAGTATTTTGAAAACCAGATAAGAAAAATGGAGGAAAAATTGGGAAGAGAAATGAGAATGATGCAAGAAAATCATGAAAAGAGAGCCAACAACCTGACTGAAGAAAATAACACCTTAAAAAATAGATTAAGTCAAACAGCAAAAGAGGCCCAAAAAGCCAATGAGGAGAAGAATGCCTTAAAAGGTCAAATTTGCCAGATGGAAAAAGAATCTCAAAAGCTTTGTGAAGAGAGTAATTCCTTCAGAATTAGACTGGAACAAATGGAAGTAAATGACTTTATGAGAAATCAAGATTTATTAAACAGATCCAAACAAATGAAAAAATAGAAGGCAATGTGAAATATCTCCTTGAAAAAACCACTGATCTGGAAAATAGATCCAGGAGAGACAATTTAAAAATTATTGGACTACGTGAAAGCCATGACCAAAAAAGTAACTTAGAAAGCATCCTTCAAGAAATTCTCATAGGAAATTTCCCTGATATTTTAGAACCAGAGAGCAAAATAGAACTTGAAAGAATTCACCAATCACCTCTTCAAAAAGATCCCCAAAAGAAAACTCCTAGGAATGTTATAGCCAGATTCTGGAGTTCCCAGATCAGGGAGAAAATATAACAAGCTGCCAAGAAGAAACAATTTGAATACTGTGGAAACAAAATGAGGACAATCCAGGATCTAGTAGCTTCTACATTAAGGGATCAAAGGGCCTGGAGTATGATATTCTGGAGGACAAGGAAGCTAGGATTACAACCAAGAATCACCTACCCAGCAAAACTGAGTATAGCATTCTGGGGGAAAATATGGTCATTCAGTGAGGTGGAGGACTTTCAAACATTCTTGCTGAAAAAACCAGAACTGAAAAAAAATTTGACACTCAAATACAAGAAGCATGAGAATGTAAACATGGAAATGAAATCATAAGGAACTTATCAAATTTGAACTATTTACATGCCAACATGGAAAAGCAATAATTGTAACTTATGAAATTTTTCTTAGTATGAGGATAGGTGAAAGGAATACAAATGTATATATACATATACATACACATACACATATGTCTATATAGGAAGGTTTATATATGCGTACGAACACATGTCTGAGCATGTCTATATATTAGTACACAGAAGGCACAAGATCAATTGAATAGGAAGGGACAATACTCTAGAAGGTAAAATTCTGAAGTGGGAGAGGATTAGGATGAAAGGAAACAGGGAGAGACAGAATAAAGTTAATCATCTCATATTGAAGAGACAAGGGATAATTGTTACAACGGAGGGGAAAAACAGGAAGGCAAAAGGGAAAGAGTCAACCTTACTCTCATTGAATTTGGTTTAGGGAAGGAATGACATAAGCTCTGAACTGGGTATCTTGCCACACAGGAGAGTAGGAGGGATGGGGATGAGAGGTGGGATGATGGAGGGGAGTGTGGGAGGGGGGAGAGTTGCTGGAAGCACACATTTCTGGAAAGGGACAGGGACAGGGTAGAGAATAGAATAAGGGGGGCAGAGTAAGAAGGAGGGACATATAATAAGTCTCTCACAATATGCCCACTGTGGAGAGGTCCTGCATAATTACACATGTACCACCTGCATTTAATTGCTTGTCCTTCCAGTTGTAGTGGATGGAGAGGGTGGAAGGGAAAGAATCTAGAATTTAAAGTTCTATAATAAAATGTTAAAAATATATATGTATGTATATATATGCATATATACATACATACATATATGTATATAATTATTTTTATTAACTGCATCCAAATGGAAATTAAGATACACAGGCACTGTGGTAGGGGGATCCATTCTGCCCTACCGGAAAGTCAGAGGGGTGAGGGGGAGGACATAGGAGAGAGCAGATAGAGGGAGGCGTTATACAGTAGGATGGCTCTGTTGACGTGTTGGGTAGGGGAAAGATAGGGAGAAAATTTGTAACTCAAAATATCATGGAAATGAGTGATGTAAACAAAAATACAAACAAATTAATTTATTAAAAAGAAAGAAAAGAAGTGATCCGTTTATTTTTTTTCAAAATAAAATTGGAGGGCGGAGCCAAGATGGCAGTGTAGCAGCAGCAACATATCACAGTTCTCTCATAGCCACCCCAAAATACCCATAAAACAGGACTCTAAACCAATCCTAGAACTCCAAAACATGCACAAAGATACTTCCCACTAAAGTCAGCTTGGCTATGAGGAACCATATCAGCACTGCGAACCAAAACCAGCCTGCCTTGAAGCACCGGCTGTGCCCCTGGGGCGGCTGGACTCGGAGGAGCCTCTCAGGTGAGCAGATTAGCAGCAGCTACGAGTGGGGATTGCGCAAGGGGGAGATAGCCAGTCTGGTGAAAGGCCTCCAGAGTGGAAAAGCGAAAGGCAAAGATTTTGCACCCGCCTCTGCATTGTAGTTTCCCGCCCGCGGCCTGCAGACAGCAGGGGGACTTAGTGATTGTTCTCAGGCCAGTGCTCTTGCATTGAGCGCCCTGGATCCGGATCGCCATCTTGGGCTGCCGTCTTGGGCCTCCATCTTGGAGTCTTCATTATCCAGTCAGCCAGAAGTATTTAGGAAGAGTCCCAGCATCTTCCTGAGAGCTATGGCAGCTGGGAGGACCCCAGCGATTTGGGACAGAGCTTTCCCTTCTGGAAGCAGAGCCCCACAGAGATTTAAAAAAAAAATCACGGTCTGAAGAACCATGAGTAAGAATAAGCATAAGAAGCAAAGTAAGAACAGCTCTCAAACCCTTGATTCCTTCTTCGGGGAAAAGAAAGATCATGGGAGAGAGAGAGAGGAGGAGAACGCAGCCAGAGCACCCCCACCAGGGGCCTCC
>CM053580.1:86495917-86516152 GCA_028627135.1 Pseudochirops cupreus
ACCATGTTTCTTCAAACATTAATGAATATAGACATAAATTCACATATTTTATTCTGATTTCTTAATAATATAATTTTCTTACCCCTGAAAGTAACATTTCCACATAACTTAGATTGAAAATCTAAAATTGTTCTTTATTTCCAAGAGTATTCTCAATATCTCATGTATGAATTAATTTTTCTTTTATTCATATGTGATGATTTTAACAGGAAATATAATAAAATTAAGCTATGTAATCTTAATTAAAATTAATCCACCAGTGCCTTTTTCTTTATTTGACTGGGTCTGAAAGTAAATTAGTTTGCCCCAATTATTCATTGATTTGATTTAGGAATACCAGTTTATACTATGTAGATGCAAGCACCAAAACTAGTAAGAAGTATGATTTCTGTGTACCTGGCAGTATTCCTCACCCACACAATGGGAGTCTATGGCAAGAATTGCTGCTTCAAGTATCTCCCTAGGTCTTTGGCCTACTGCTACTCACTTTGTTGACTTTCTGACTTTTCAGTCTCCATTTCAATCAGATATTAATCTGGAAACTCATTATCAAAGCTTCATTCTCTGCTGTTAACAAAATGCCTTCATCTCACAGCTTTCAGCATGTGATCATCTCATTTTGATTAAACCCTACCAGACTTAAGAAACCTCATGTGTTGAAGTGCTCACTGTCTGTGAATTAAAAAATAATCTTGGACAATGAAGCGGGATCTGTCAATGTATAAATTAGTCTGAGGACATTTCTCTCTTTCTTATGTGCTTTATACCCTGCCTCACTTAAATCCAATTCACTTGCAAGTCAAGACATTACCTTCCTGATGTCATTGGTCTTGAGAATGAAGGACAAACAACAATAACTTATGTAAGTACTTTAGGAGACATCTTGGAGTGGTTCTCTTGAGGCAATATGTTGAAGGAACTTGAAATCTGAACATCCGAATTTGAAAAATCTCTCTCTCTCTCTTTTTCTCTCTCTCTGTCTCTGTCTGTCTGTCTGTCTGTCTCTCTCTCTCTGTCTCTCTCTCTCTCTCTCTCTCTTTCTCTGTCTATCTGTCTCTCTCTCTCTCCATATGTGTGTGTGTATGTATACATGTGTTTACCTAGTATTTACCTCTTTGAGTCTCAGTTTCCTTATCTGTAAAATGGGGATACCTGTACTTGAACCCACTACCCCCAGAAAGCTTTGTAAGGGGATAAATTACTATTATGTGTTTGTTCTGCATTAGTAGAGGGAGTTTCTACCCTGAAAAATGCTGTTGAAGGATGAAATTACACATACAGATCAACCCCTTCAGCTAGGTGATACAGTGGATTGGGCACCTGACCTGGAGTCAGGGTGACATGAGTGCAAATCCAGCCTCATTTACTAGTTGTCACCTTGAGCAAGACACAACTTCTGTTGACTTCAGTTTGTTCATCTTTAAAATGAGTATGACAATAATACCTACCTCCCAGATTTATTATGAGAGTAAAATGAGATATTAATAAAGGTCTTAGCATAGATCCTGGCACAAGGTACATAACAAATACTCTTACCCTTGCCTTCCATTCTCTCTCTGTCTCTCTCTGTCTCTCTGTGTGTCTCTCTGTGTCTCTCTGTCTCTGTGTCTCTGTGTCTGTCTTTCTCTCTATCTCTGTCTTTCTGTCCATCCATATCTCTCTCTTTCTCTCTCTTTCTTTCTCTCTCTCTCTTTTTCTCTCTCTCTCTTTCTTTTTCCCTCCCTCCCTCTCTTTCTCCCTCCCTACCTCCTACAGATTACCTTATTACCTCATAAAGTTGTTGAGAGAGGACCATGTGGTTCTATAGAATGGGCCTATAGAGGTCACATTGGCCAACCTGTATTTGCCCTTGACCCTCTACAATATAAGTACTATTAGGCCAATTGTATCTTCTCAAAGACCTCCAGGAAGGGGTACTACTCTCCATGTCAAAAAGCAGCATTCTATTTCTAGTTAACTATAGCCTTCTCAATATTTATAAACTTTAAATCTTCTTTTTTCTGTAGCTTCCTTTTATTTTTCATAGTTCAGTCTTTTGGAGAAAGAACAAATTAAACTTAATTCATCTTTCACAGATATCCTTTATATATTTGAAAATTGCCATCAGGTCCTCCTGGAATATTCTTATTCACCAAGCTAAACATCCCTAGGTTCTTAAACTAGAGTTCATATGATGTGGGCTCCAATCCTCTCACCATCCTAATAGATGTCTGTCTTGTCTATGCATTTCCAAAAAGGTTAGGGATTGATATACCATAAAGTTGTAATGGCCCTTAACTTTTCTAGATGCATCCTTCTATATCTCAATAGGGAAATATCTTTTGTCAGGGTAGGGTAGAGTGACCCATGTATTTTTCAGACATACATCAAAGTTGAAAAGCCTTCTTTTATTATTTTATTTTTTTTTGTCCAATGGTAGCTAGAAAACTAGGTCAGGAAAGGAAGAAAACAATCATGTCCCAGAGACAACTTTATATACTTTTAGAGGGAGATAATTCCTTTTTTAGGAAAGGGCGTGATACTGTTCCTATCATTTGATTTGACCTATGTATGTAGAAGCACAATCTAAGAAGTAAAAAAAAAATTAGTTTTAGATGGGTTCTTAGTGATAATGTATTCTAAACCCATCATAGTAGAGATGAATAAACTTATTCCCAAAAAGGAGAAGTAAATTTTTAAATGCCATATAAGTAGTATGTGGCATGGCAGAAATTCAAACCCAGGTCATCTGATTGCAAAGCCAGGATTCTTCTCATTGTACCATCTGAGTTATATTGTTTCCTGTTAAAGTATCTTTATTAAAATATCCACAATTCATGGTACCCATTTGATCCTGAAATTCATGCATGTTTTAACAAAAATTCATCATTTAATAAACATCAGATATGTGCAGAGCATTGGCCAGCTTCTTGGAGAGATATAAGGATTAAATTAAATATAAACTTGCCATCATAGAGCTCAATCTACTCAAGTAATATATGTGTGTGTTTGTGTTTGTGTGTGTATATATATATGTATATATATATATACACACACACACACATATATGCATAAAATACATATATACATACATGCATACATATATATGTATGTATGTATATACATGGAGAGAAAGAGATTATACCAAATTATATATCTTAAGAACATCAGAAAGTTATTAATCAATGCCTATAAGAAGTATGAGGAAACAGGGGATCATGGCTAATTAATAGGAACATGGTAGTGTTCATGATGGAGAAGGAAAAAGGAGACTTATCAGTATTTTTAAACACAGCTACAGATATGTACAGTTTCAAGATGGCATATGGAATTTCTGATTAAGTTAACCATATGCTTCAGAAGGCTAAGAATATAATTAGCAAATTAAAGCTGGTTGTAGAATAAGTCAATATTTATCTATTTTCCCTTAAATCTTCACATTTTGGGTAAATAAAATGTTAGCACCATCTGGATTCTTTTACATGTGAGCACAGATTTTTAGAACATATGACAGAACTTTTACTTATTAATTTTTAACACCAACTTGAATAGATATGTTCCATTTGGCCTTAGATGCAGAATTAGATTAGGTAACAGTTGGAAAAAGGTCCATTTAGGATTATGTAAGCAAAAAATCTTCTTAACAACCAGAGTAATAAAAATGGAATGGGCTTCTATCTGTTTGATTGAGCTACATATCACTTTAGGGGGTAAAGATGATGAAATTCCATAGAAGAATTCAGTATCAAGTATGGTTTGAAATAAAGGGCCACTGAGGTCAGTTTTAAACTATGCATTTCAGTGATTTTGAGTATACACAGACATAAATACGAACATATATGTATAGCTATATATATACATATACAGCATAGATACATTCACATACCTACATATGATTCTATTTACATAGATAGTGGTGCAGGTAGCATGTATATTTATTGGGTATCTCAGGTAGCACGTAAAGTGATACAGGAGTAATAGTAGCAGATTCCTGGTTTTTATACTCCTTCTTATGCCAAATCTATAAATCATAATCATAATAAATTATAACTAACATATACACACATATGTGCACACACACACACATACACATTACATTAATGCTTCCAAAGCACCATAAATAATTTAGAGTTCATTTGATCTTTGTAAGGACCCTCTAAGATAGGTACTATTGTTTTCCCAATTGATGAGAAAACGGATGGGAGAGGTTAACTGATTCACCCAGAGTCACAAAGCTTGTAAATGTTGGAGGTTGACTTTTACCTCCTCAACTTTAACTCCTTCTTAATCCAATGGACTGCACCAATTAGTGGTCTCTATTCTTCTACTATTGGATGTGTATATATAATATTCTACATAGTGTTGCTCTTGGAATTCAAGTAAGGCTCTTAGTATCTCTAGCCACAAGCATTTCTCAATATCTTTCTATTTGATGTGTCTTTCCTAAAGTAACCAAGATGGTCACAGGCCATCAGTTTCATCTACTGGTTTAATGTGCTTTCTACATCCAAGGTCTATGTCTTATGTCTTTGTCTTTCATTGATATGTGTTAAGAATTTTACATTCATTGATTTGAAAATGGTAAAAGATCCAGTAAGATGAAACTATTGTTTATTTTTTCTTAGTGGAATATGTACTTTAATCTCATTATTATTATTATTGCTTCTATAATAATAACATACATTTCAGTAAAATTTCTGACAACATGAAAAGGTTATGAAAATGAGTCTTCCAAGAATGTTTTACTGAAAAATGAAACAGCTGCAGACTAAAACAATAACTATTTCTCTAGATAATTAAAATATATGTCATAAATATGTTAATCAAAATAAGTTAGTGATCTGAATTATGTATTTACTTTTCTCCATCAGACAAATATTTCATGCGATAATTAAGTAACACAATACCTTGGACTCCAACACAATAAACCAAACATTCCTGACAACCAAAGAGCATCTATAAAGGTTCTTACATATAAAAGTATAGTATCATTACATTATTGCTATAATTAAGAAATTATCCTCCAATATAATTCTTCTGATATATTTAGAAATCACTTTAAGATCACTCTCTCAATTCCTACAGGAATTGACAAACTGGGTCCCAAAAGGGCAGGATTCTGTGGGTAACTGAGAGATGGAATGGATTTCTAAAAATATTGCTCTGGAGTCCTGACTGGTTTCTTTCCCAATATTATTTAACCTCTCTTAATAGCAATTAAACAATTAGCTCCTCAAATAAATATTTATGATAAAATGGAGCAAAGACAAAAGTACAATAATGCTTCCAAAATGGAAAGTGTTCACTCCCCTGTACACACTCATTCAGATACAAAGGAGAGTTGTCTCAAATTTAAAAGGGTTACTATAAAACATCCTTCATTTTGATTTGGGATAGTAGTTGTGGTGGTTGTCATAGTGCTGATTTCAGATGTTAGGTGCCCCTTTCTCCCTTCACAGAGTCTACTTTAGTCTACTTTCTGTGCATGATATACTCAGTACAGGAATCACTCCATTGTCTTCTGGGTTGGCTCCTTGTTGGGTTGAAAACAACCATGTTGTTTCTTCTGGTTACTGTGATACCTCCTCACCAAACTTGACTATTGCTCCCACTAACTCTAGGATATGGGCTGTTGGTGAAAACTCATATGGTTTTTATAGATCTCCTAGCCTAGCACCTTGCTTGGTTACTTACTTCCCTTGGTTGATCTGTTCATCTCACCACTAATCACCTTGCCATTCCTATCTCAGAGTACTTAGTCACCTCATGTCAGTTTTTAAGTAGCATACTGTGAATAGATACCTGAGACCTGGGTAGGGAAACAGTGTATTATATAAAGTTGTTTTTCTCCTACATAGATAATTTCATTTCTTCCTTCTCAAAATTCATCAGGAAGAGAGCAAAAATCAATCTTCTTGAACCTTTGACATACATAACATACAATTATGTTTCAATGGCCAATTAAAAAGGTTTCTCTTCATCACATGAGAAGCTGATAGGAAACAGAGCATACAAAATAACCTCTGGACTGAGACAAAGGCTTTTTAATTATGCATATCCAGAAACAGTATCACCCAATGTCCCAGAGAACTGGAATAAGGCAGGGCATTTTGTGCATGTTAAAATGACTGGACCCTCATTGTCTGCACTGCCCATCCACAATTACATTCTTCCTTCCATTAAAGAGTATTATCTTTGGCACATTGGTTGAAATGTGTCTTGAACTCATTGCACACATCATCATTTTGATAGTTTAGAAACTGCTTTTCATCATATTGTCACTTTTCCTTACCTCTTCTTAAAAAGATTCTCTGAAAACATATCTGAAATCTTTGATCTTAGTGTCACAGATTTAGAGCTTGAAAGGATCTCAGATATTGTCTAGACTAACCCCATAATTTTTGCTAAGAGGTAACTGGCCCAGAGGAGTTATATGATTTGTACAGAACTAAATATCAGGTAATTTCTAGATGCCAAGAATAGAGCTTCTGTTTTTATTGTGTTTGTAATTTCTAGACTATGTGAATAAAAGACTTTAATAGTCTAAACTGCTTATTGAAAGCTTCAGAACTTAGAGCTATAATTCTGGCTATACTTCTGTGGTATAGTCAAAAAAGTAATAGATTTTTGGTCAGGGAATCTGATTCTGATTCTACTACTACTCTTACCAGTATGACTTTGGGAAAGTTACTTCACCCCTTTGGGCCAGACTCAAAAAGTTTAGATCCCACCCCAAAAATGGTTAGATATTCCAGACCTAAATTCTATGCAACCTTGATCTTGCTCAAATAAAGCCAATAGGTCCCAAAAGATCATTAAGTGCCAGGATCTCACTTAATATGATGAACAACCCATGAAAGAACTAGACCTTTGAACCCTCCTCAGGTAAGCTGCTAGACCAGGTACTTAACTGGGCATGGCAATCAATATGTGAGTATAACCCATCAGACTACTGTGTGTGAGGCACCACCCACCATGGGCCAGGGTAGAGCATATGAAGACAATAACTATTTCATGGAACATTAATGTTCATGCGCCTTAGGTACATTAAGCTGGTAATGAAACTAATAATCAAAATAATTTTCTTCCTTAAAGGTAACTTACATTAGAATGGTAGCTAGGCAATAAGAATACCTCTAAGCATTAATATATCTACTCTTTTCTCTTTATCTATGGATCCCAACAGTTTCTACTCACTGGTGTTAGCTCCATCCCACCATTTCCTTTACCATCCACTTCTACTTTAAGCAACAGCATTTTCTTCTAATGGAGACTTGAAATGACTGTTCCTAAATTGGAAGATGGTCCCTGTGATAGCTTTCTTTATCAGTACTTCTTTTTTTTTTTGGAGTAATTTAAAGTAATCTCATGTAGGAACCTCTCTATACAGCTAATGTATCGCACTGCTTTTTGGAGGAGTAGCGTTTAAGACACTTGCTCTAGATGTGTGGATTGAAGTAAGGAATCAGGTACACTAATGCCACATCATAACATCCTGACTAACTCTTCCCCCTTATCCTCATTTCCCTTCTCTTCTCTGAAGTCCATTGTCAGTCTTACAGCAAGCATTTAATAGATGCTTGTTAAGTGATTAACTAAAGCTAACATAAGGTCCACTGACATGCTTGTCTCATTATTTACTTCATGCCTAAAAGAATAACATTACTGATTTAAAATCATAAACCACCCAAGAATGTTTTCCTTAGTTTAAACAGTCTGTATTTGTATGGAAATTACGACTCTGCTTTTACAGAAAGGACACAAATGAAAATAATTCCAGTAACACAGGTATATCAGAGTATATTGTACTGCAAATAAATATAATTAAAAATGAAAACTTGTTAAACTAATTATGTTTAGTCTTCATTATCAGCTAGGTGAAAGTCTAGCAATCTAATCTAAATCACCCTGCTTTTCAAAACTTGATACAGCCATGCAAAATCTGATGTATTTATACAATTTGAATTATAGCAATACAAATACAGGGCAATCTAGGTAAAAGAAAGTGCTCTCAAGTATTAAATCCTCAACTGTAATACATGGGAGATAATATTTTGCAGAGGAGCAACTGCATAGTCTATGATGTTGTGTATTTGAAAAATGAATTATTGATAGAATTCATATGTAGGTTTTGCTGAGACATTCATGAATAGCCTTTTATATTTGTTCTTATCTACAAGAATCTTGAGAAATTTAATTGTCCATTTGAATGTGTATTCTGTAGAGGTATTGTAAATTGTTATTGAATTATTGTTAAACATGTTCCTCAAATGTAAATGTAACATTCTCACTAGATCATTGGGAAAAAAAAGCATTTTACCCACAATACTACTTATTATTCCATGTTGACTTGCTGTTTCCATGTCAACTGCAGAGAGCAAAGAGGTTCAGGCACCATATGGTTTACACGACCATCTGTGTACCCCAAGGACTGGCTCAACTCTCACTGAAAATGAAAACTTGTTTTGGTAAAGGTTAAAATGGCAGAAATATATATCTAAAGCTATCTAGTGATTCTCCTAACACTTAATTTCCCATCTGTTGATGTTAAATTCTTTTTGTTATTATTCAAGAATACCATTTAACTCTAGGAGAAAATTATAAAATCTAGATTGTACCAAACATATTCATTAAAAAAAAAAAAGGAGGAGGCGGGCTCTAGGCATTTCAACAGAATCCATCTTACCTGATAATGAGAGCTAACATGATGTAACAACAGCCTTCAACTCATGCCTAGAGTTTTGTTTTCCACTTTCTGAGAGTGGAGAAGATTTGAAAATTTACACATGACATTTACATCAATGGTGGGGGACAGTGTGGTATGGGTGGAATAGATACAGATCTTATTTGGCTTTGTTACTGTTTTGGGTTTTTTGTTATTGGTGTTATTTTGTATATATGATTTTATTTGCGTAAGGGACTTCCGGTGGATAAATTCTATCAGTGTAAATTTTCAACTTTTCTGCCACTTATAGTCTTTGAGAGATGCCTGTGGCACAGAAATCTTTGTTGACTTAAATTTAAGTGCGACTGGGTTTACATAGCTAGCATGCTTCAGATGTATTATTTAAACTCTGGTCTCATAATGATCATGAGACCAATTCCCAGGAGACCAATTTTCCTTCCACTTTACCACACAGCCACTTGATACACTTCTGTCACAAACTAAAATAATTCTTAGCTGGCAGAGTAGGGACCAAGCATTGATTAAGTACCTAATATGTACTATATACACTATTAAATGTTTTAAATATATTGCCTCATTTGTTCCTCACAATAACTTTGGAAGTCAGGTACTTTTATGCTCCCCATTTTGTAATGGAGAAAAGTGAAGAAGACAAAGGTTAAATGACTTGCCTAGAGTCAAACAGCTAGTAAATACCTGATACCATATTTGAATTCTGGTCTTCCTTACTTCATGCCTAGCATGCTACCTCTTAGAATCACAGGATGCAACAGAGACATGGAGAGGACTACAAAAGCCATCTCACTCAACATGCACCTAAACAAACCCCTCTCAGCGATAGCAAGTTTCTTTCTGGTGTCCAGAGAAAGACCTTTGGAGATAGGAAAGTCATGGTAACACTCATGTTCAACTATATTTTCTCTAATTACAGGTTATGGGTAGGAATATGGGAGAGGCAGTTACTAAATTCAAGTAGCAATTAGAAGGATAAGAAAAGACATAAATATTTATTGGGCCCCAAAATTTGAACTATGGGGCTCAAGGTCAGAGATGAAAAGTAGAGGCAAGGTGGCAAGGAAAGTAGCTCTATTCAAATATAAAACTTAATTTCCCCCCATTTTTATCTTGTTAGAGTTAGCCCATTATTCTAATTTATCACCAATTTATTTAATCTAATAAATTAGCTATCCTACCCAATGATGTTTTAAAATGTATATCTGAGGCCATTTATGTCTAATTCCAATAAAGAAAAAAAAAACCTTTGAATGGAACAGTTTTTCCTATAACTCTTGTGAGAAAAGCAGTATTTTCTAGATTATATGCTGTGTAGTTTGGGAAAGTTTTCCTTAGGTCTTACTCTGAATAGGTTGTTAGTTCTTTTCCTTAAGAAGTAATGAAATTCTTCTTGAGACATGATTGATCAAGGGGATTGATTTAGGTTTTTCCTGTTCACCTCAGTATAATAGTCATGAGTAGTTCTATTTCTGAGGAGTCTTCTGACCTTTAATTGACAGCTTTAACAACTCCAGAAACATGCTCCACCAAATTAAGTAATATCTTCACTGAATATTCTTACTGATTGTCTTTCCTCTGCAATGCCCAAGTATTCTGCCCTTTATTGAAAGGTCTTTTAAGAGCTTCATTTCACTTAATACCAGACGTAAACTATCAGAAGACCAGCCTGAGTCAGTCAGAACTAATAAAGCCCTCTACCAAGGACCTCATCCCATATAGAAAATAATTAATAAATGCTATCCCTTTGGATTTGATTGTTCAATTAGTATTGAATAGACTTTACTATACTATCATTCAGTCCTCATATTTCTATCTTCTCCATGGAAATATTATGAGAAACTTTGTCAATTTTTTTTAAAATCCAAATATACATTATTTTATGACATTCTAAACCCACTGCTCCAAAAAATATGGAAGTGTGATTAGTCAGTATTGTGCTGAAACCAGCTTGAACTGACTCACCTGTGCCAATTTTAAAATTTTTCAGTGGAAACTTCTGCCTTGGCAATCAACGAACAGTACCAAATATCTTGATTTACTCTTTTGTTGACTGTATAGACTTAAAAACATGCTGGGGAAAATTTGAATAATGCTGATTAAATTTAAATGTGGGTCATGTGCATACTTTAAAAAAAAAGCTGATTATTAAATATTTACCAACTTCCCCCAGTCCTGATAAAAAATGCCCTGGTTAATATGAATCAGTTCATAATAATATGAAATTATTAGTGATTATGCATCTTAAAATATATATAAACCACAATACAAAATATATACAAACTACTGTTGATACAATCTTAGTATTTCATTCTTTGCTTATCCTTTCTAGTACTTATAAAGGTTTAGTAATTTGTTCTAGAATTTTCTAAGATTTGATATAATTTTCATTAAGACTAAATTTTGGTGAATTTTCCCATTTTTAAATATCAAAACCACATTAAGTTATCTCAGGTTAATTTATGAAATAGAAGTGGAGTTCATCCACATTCAGTTACAAAAATTCTTTGTTTGTTACTGAGTGTTCTTTTACTGTCTCTTCACTTATAGTAGGAATCAAATGAAAAATACTAAATTTGATCATGTTGGTGTCAATCTGAGCTGTTATTCCATAAATATATAGAAGCATACGTATTAGCTTTGAAATGAAAACAGCAACAGAATTTGTGTGGCAGCTGGTTGAATGAAAAGGTTAGTACCAAATATTCGTTAAATTTGAAAAAGTTTTGATTAGTGTCATCATTTATTAATGTCGTTTATTGCTAAATTACAATTTTAGGGTATGATTCCTTTGCCTTGTAACTTAATGATTCCATGTAAGACTTTTATATTACCTTTATTCCTTTAATTTTTAGTAAGGTCATTTTATAGAATTCAAAGTCTAAATTGGGGGAGATTGTTAATGGAGAATAGAAGTAGTATCCCCATGGGGCAGAAGAAAATTTGGGAAAATGAAATATACAAGAGTCTAGGCAGGGACTGCTGGTAGGATTGAAAGAGAAGTTTTCACTTTACTCCAAAGATCTGAGATACAGGCAGCATGGAGATTTCATTGTATTGAGAAATGGTTGCATTCTTTCAGAAAATTTTTGTCTTCCTCCAGTTCAAGTTTTTTGTTTTTGAAGAAATATTCACATGTAACCATTAAAAAATTGGGACTTTATATGATATTCATCAGCCAATATCACTGAAATACTTCTTTAAAATGGGGTTTGGCATCTGGTATGATCGTGAAAATCCATGTCCAAACTTCCTGATACATTATATTCCTAGACAAAGGATATTACTTATAAATTTATTACTGCAGAGTTCTTGGCTTCTAAAAATTGTGAATAATTATTATGCAGTGGTGAACTTCATTTTAAGGAATTCCCTTTCTAAAAGATTTTTTTTTTCTTTTTAATCAAGATATTTAGGGCAAAATTACAGTTTGACTTTGATTTAGGAATACTTTCCCCCGTCTTTTATATCTTTCTTAAATTTTATCCTTGGGGCAGCTAGGTGGCACAGTGAATTGAGCACTGGCCCTGGAGTCGGGAGGACCTGAGTTCAAATCCAGACTCAGACACTTAATACACACACACACACACACACACACACACACACACACACTCACACACACACACACAAATACTAGCTGTGTGACCTTGGGCAAGTCATTCGACCCCAATTGACCTCCAAAAAGCAAAAAAAAAAAATCCTTGTTGTAATCCTTTCTCCATAAGGTGCTAAGTGTCTGCATCTTACTATTCTATTTCTGGAAGCTGGGCCACTTTTATTTTTCAATGGGTTGGCCTTCCTCCCCTCTTCTTGTGATTTCTCCTTTTCTAGAAACTAGTTTTCAAGGATTGACTTTATTACCTATGTGGAGCCTTTCCTCCTCTCCCACTGACTTTCAAATTACTGTGGAAATGGAAAGCAAATCCTCATTTTGGAAATATTAGGTTTCTCTGTCTTAATACAATTAACTAATATAAGGAATTTATCTTCACAAAACAATTCTCAAAGATGAGTTTTGGGAACAAGTACAGTCAGAGATGATTTAGACATTGAGGCCTAGAATTTATTTGGGATTCTGCATCTTAAAATATATACAAACTACTGTACAAAATATATAGAAGCTACTGTTGATACAATCTTAGTATCTCATTCTTTGTTTTCTAAAACTGAAAAATATGCGTTTATGTAATATTGTATATATATCTAATATTGCATACAATATGCATATACATACATATACAGGTAGAGAGGTATATTCTTTTTTAAGATATATGTATATAGATATAATTTATATATGTATCAATGGGGCAGTGAGATGGTGTAGTAGATAGAAAACTTATCCTGGAGTCAGGAGGACCTTGGTTCAAATTTGGCCTAATGTTTACTAGGTATGTGACCCTGGGCAAGTTATTTAACCCTGTTTATTTCAGTTTCCTCATCTGTAAAAGGAAGAAGGAGAATGGAGAAGGAAATGACCAACCACTCCAGTATCTCTGCCAAGAAAATCCCAAATGGGTTCATACAGAGTCAGGCTTGACTGAAATGACTGAAATATCTATATGTCTATGTATATGATTGCACATGATTTCATATGTGTATATATAGAGAGATGATGGGAGGGCACTAGTTGTCTTTGCAATTTATGTGAATTCTTTGCTCACTAAATTTGAAAAATAAAGAAAATACTATAAAATGAAAAAATCCAGGAACATTTGCCAAAACAGATATCAGCTGACTCTGGCAGATACATAGACATAACAATACTCCCTGCACCCCTGAGGGATTTTTCACATGAAGGTTGTATATTAATTTCTTTTATAAAAATTAAATTTTAATATATTTTCAGTTTTGAATTCTCTTTCTCATACTTGTTCTTCTCCCAGTTTTTGAGAAAGCAAGAAAAACAAAATCTGTCAAAAATATTCATAATTAAACAAAATAAATTTCTACATTAGCCATGTCCAAAAAATTACATGTTTCAATTTGCACCAATTTTCTGGAGGTAATTAATATATTACATCTTGAGTTCTATGGAGTTATATTTGCTTGTTGTATCTTATCAGAATTTCTAAATCTTTCAAAACTTCCTTTACAGTATTGTTCATTTTGTATAATTTGTTCCCTGATTATGCTCACTGCCCTTTGGGATGTTTGCTTCCTCTGAATGGAGAGTATGTAGGGTGGTCATTTGGACTTTGGAGACCTCCCAGATTCTCTATTTAAGGTGGGGGGGTCCAAGGCACACACCTCATAACTTCCTCCCTGGATGCTCAACTGAACTTCATAATTTTCTTCGCCTCTTCCTACAAGAGTAAATCCAATCCAAATCTTACACCCTCTTGGTACTCCCTGCACCATATGTGGTGAATGTAGCAAATGCTAGATGGACATAGGAAAGCATTTCTTAGGTCCTCTTTTTAAGGAGGGTGCCTAGGGCAGACATCTTATAATTTCCTGCCTACCTACACTCCTCTGATTTTCATCATGCCCCAATTAGCTACTCTTCCCCAGCCCATGTTCAGCTTCTTTGTATGTATTGTTTTCCTCAATTAGACTCTGAGCTCCTTACTGCCAGTCCCTGTCTTTTGCCTTTCTTTGTATACCCAGGGTTTAGCACAGTGTCTGTCATGTGGTGGACATTTCAGAAATGTTTATTCACTGATTAATTGACTTCACTTTACAACCAATGAGACAAGTCTTTCCATGTTTCTCTGAGACCATCTCCATTAATTCTTATAGCCAAATACTATTCCAACGTATTCATATACCATGCTGGTTAAGTCATTGTCCAATCAATGGGTTACCCCTCCTTTTCCATTTCTTTGTCATTATGAAAAGGCTATCACAAATGGGTCTCTACATATTGATCCTTTTAAAAAAGTTTCTTTGTATACACCTAGTAGTGGTATTGCTGGTTAAAAGGGGTTTTAATAGCTTTAGGGGAATAATTCCAAATCTTCATGTTTATTAGTTACCGTAGATTAGCAGTTGGCACTTCTTTAGTGAGGATATAAAATAATTTGCTGTAAAACTAAAAGTTTTATATGTTTTATCTGTGTATTAATTACTAGAACCATATAATCATCACATGATAACATTATGATGCTTCATCTTTAAAAAAAAATTTATTTCATCATTTCAATTAACCCTTTCCACAACTGAAGAAACCTGAATGACTCTTGAAATAATCAGGCAATAAATGAACACTTATTAATTGTCCGTGTTTCAGGTGAGAGGCACTGCAAAATAGTAGATAGAGAGTTGCCATTGGAGTTAGAAAGACCTCAGTTCACATCCCAATTGTACTTTGTATGTACAGAATAAATAGAAAACAATCAACTGAGAGAAGGCACTAGAATGAAGAAGGTTTCGAGAAGACTTCTAGTAAAAGATGTGATTTTAGTTCGAACTTAAAGGAAGGCAGGGAGATCAGCAGACAGAGAGTATGAGAAAGAGGGTTCCAGGTGTGGGAAGCAGTCAGAGAAAATGCACAGAACCAAGAGGTGGAGTTTCTTTTTTGAAAAACAGATGTAAGGCCAGTGTCATGAGATGGAGGAATACATGTCAGAGAGTAAAGTGTAAGAAAACTGGGAAGGTAGGCGGGGGCTAGACTATGAACAGTTTTGAATGCCAAAGTGTTCTGTATTTGATCCTGCAGGCAATAAGGAGCTTGTCCTCACTCACCCTCTTTTCATCTCTTTTCTATAGACTTGATGTGGGGAGGAAAGGTGAAAAATAATCCTCCGGGATGCTCCCTGCTCTGTGTCTTCCATTGAGGTTTATCAGATGATTACAATTTATAGAAATTAAAGACAGGCTGAGGCAGTCAGATGAAAAGCCCTGGATTGTGACCCAAGACTGCTCTTGGGAGTTTAGCTATGAAATATAGAGGATAAATGGCTCATAAAATATGCTCCCAGGTACTCTATGAAACCATTAAGCCAGGAGTTGGCCTCTAGCTTCTGTATTCTATGATACATAAAAATCTCCTTAGAGTTTCCCCTCCCAATACTCTGCCTGCATTTGCAGTCATACCCAGAAAATAAGCAATAATGAAATATTTATCTAAAAATAAGTTTAATTAAGAAAAAACACAATTGTACAGTGAAAGCTTGGTGTTGCGGGAGTAGACAACTCAAGAAGGAAAAATCTCTGTTTAGGGCTACTCCCTGAGAGAACAGAGAAGTTACTATTAACTGCTTATATTCAAGCTAATCAAGTATACTTTCCTTATGTTTGCTTTGAGAGCTGCTCTGGGGATCTTATATTCCTATGGTAGGTATATGGTCTCACCGGTACAGCCACAGCTCTCTATTCACCTGGTTATTGGTGTTTCAAATCTTGGTGTGAAATCACCAGATCTTATACTCTCTCATTATATACCCACACACTCCCTAGTTTCAGGGAACTAGTAACCTCAGGAAATTAGTTCCTGGAAACTTGCAGGCAGATCTAAATATACACATAAATAAATATTAATAAATATTAACATAAATATATAAAAATAAAACAATATTATTATAGCAAGTATGTAATATGTGTCAGGCAAGAGAGTTAAATAAAGGGCACTTAGAGAGACAGATTAAATAGTTATGGGAGGGAGGTGGGAATCTAGAAAGACTTCTTGTTAAATCAGTATTTCAGATTAATCTAGAAGACAGTGAAGAATTCTCTTAGTGAAAATAAGGAGAGGATATATTCCAAAAGAGTGGAGACAGGACATGGAATGTCACATGTGGATCAAAGAGACAGCCATTTTGACCATATCAAAGAGTGCAGAAGTTTGGAAGGTTGATATTGTGTAATGATACTAGAAATAGAGGTTGAAAACAAATTGTGAAGAACTTCCAATGACAAATTAGAATTTAAGTGTCTTACCCAAAGTCACACAGCTAGTAAGTGTGTCAAGTGTCTGAGGCCAGATTTGTACTCAGATCCTCTTGCCTCCAGGGCTGGTGCTCTATTCACTGCACACCTAGCCACCCCAAATTGGGATTTTGTTTTTGTTTTTGTTTTTTGCTTTTTGGAGGGCATTTGGGGTTAAGTGGCTTGCCCAAAGTCACACAGCTGGTAAGTTTGTCAAGTGTCTGTGGCCAGATTTTAACTCAGGTCCTCCTGACTCCAAGGCTGGTGCTATATTCACTGTGCCACCTAGCCACCCCTGTTTATATTTTCTCCATGAAATAATTGGAACTCATTATTTATTTGAGTAGGGAAGTGACACAGTAATACATATATTTTAAAAAATCATTTTGACACCTATGTAAATGATGGATTAGGTAAAAGAAATGTGAGGCATAGAAAAATACTTAAGATGCCATGGAAATAGTTTATGTCAGAGATGATGAAGACTAAAACTAAGTAGTCCTCCTGTGCATACAGAGACTCATGGACTATGGGATAAATTATGCAAGAATAAAAGGATTATCTGCTAGTTGCAGTGAAGGACTAGTTGAGGTTAGGCTCTGTTGCATTCACACACATACATATATGTAAGCATGTATGCATATATGTAATACCACATATGTATTAAATACTTATATATGGATGTCTATATTTTATATATTTTGTGTTTAATATATATATATGCATGCATACAAATTTGAGAGAGTATACTCTAATTTACCCAGTCAAAAAATGAAAAAAAATTCTGGGGCAATTCATAGGCTTGACTCTAATACTAATGGAGGCATGGAAACTTTATTCTATTCAGATTTCTTACCTCATTGGTTCACCTATTTAATCTGGCTGGTAACTCTCCATTCCTGGGGGTTCACCATATTGGTGCACAACTAATTGAATGTATCCTATCTGTTTTAGCCTTATTGTAACTCTAAACACTGAAAGTCAAGTGATCCACCCTTCACAGAATCTCCAGTAGAAGAGATAAAAGTAAAACCATGACCAACCACGCACATATACATAATACAACAAGAATCATTAATCATATTTTCTGTCTTGGATCCCTTTGACAGTCTGGTAAAACCTATAAACTTCTAATATTAATGTATTATATTGCATAAAATAAAATGCATGGGATTGCAAAGGAAACCACTTGCATTGGCATTAAATATTGTCTTTTCTTCATTGTTTTTTTTTTTTGGTCATCCTTGCAATAGTAATGGGAATTTGAAGATATTCCCAGCCCCTTGTATTTGCAATCAAACAAGTACCTAGCACTTACTTTGAAATTCATAATTGTGTCAAGTATTAAGACTCAGAACTTGTGAATCCCACAGTGGAATGGACTTCTTGACATAACAAGAAGGGGCAGAACAGGGAAGAGCTAATACCATATATAAAGAATATCCCAAGCTAAGAGAGGCCAGGACTTCTGGAAGTAAGCATCTGGAGGCTGAGATGCTACTTCTAGAGAGAGAGAAGAGGACTGAGAACTGAGAATAACTGAAAAGAGAAATGAGAACTGAGGACTGAAATGATAATTGAGAAGAACTGAGAAATGAGAAGAGAGAAGAACTGGGAGGAGGCATGGCTGTGGTGTAGGTACTTTGTGTGTTTTGGTGCTACTTTGTCAAATTTGTCTGCTGATAGAGGATGGTGCTATTGTTACAGAAGCCCTGGGACCTTGCTGGCATTTCAGAAGCCCTGAAAGAGGATTTTCTTGTTGTATGTTTACAGAAATTCTGGAGGAAGGTCTTTCTGATGATTTCAAAGGCCCAGGGACTATACTGATGATTTGTGTTGATTCCTCAGACGTTGTTGTTGGGTCTATGTTGATTTCACAGGCAGAAAGTAAATTGATGACAATACCAGCAATGTATATAAATGTTACTGTGCCTTTGTTAAGTGTTGTCTTCCCAGGAACAGAAACTATGAAGAACTTGAGGTGGACTGGACACTGAGAGCTTCAATATTTGAACAGGAACTAGACAAGGAACTGGACAACAAAGAGATGGTAGGAGCTGTGACCATGGAAGGAGAACCATGGAAGCAGAGAGGCAGCCTGGAGTCAAGTTGAAAAGACCTCTCCTTGGGTATTTAATGCAAACTGAGAAGATCATGATTTACTAGGGGTGGAGAACTTTGACCTTTATAATTAGATGACTGAGTTAAACACTTACTAATTAAGGATAATTGGAAACTAATCTCCAATCAAGAAGAAAGAAGACTTTTTGATTGAAAATATTAAGACAGTGTGACTTAGGGTGGGGAGATTTTGACCGTCTGTACTTTGTGTCAATTAAGGAGGCTTGCCTCCTTAAAAGTGATTGAGTTACTGAATGAATTTATTTTGTTTAAAACTACTTTACTACTTTGGTGAAAACTACGTTACCATTTTAGTTATAAGTTGTTATGCCATAACATGGTGAATGCTGTACTTTGATTTCTGTGAATGCTTTGTCTTAGGTTGTTACAGAATAAATAGAGAGTTCACTATACTGTGTTATCAGAATCTTGAAAGCTGTTTACAGCAACAGTCCTCTGGAAAGCTGCTCATGCTTGGCCTTACAATCCCCCATAGCTGGAATCCATCCCCACCTTATCTTTACTCCACAGAATTCCTTACTGCCTTAAAGATTTGTCTAAAATTCTATCTTTAATAAGAAGCCTTTCTTGATTCCTACCTCCCACCCACAACTAGTGATCTACCTCCCTAACTATCTTTATTTAACTCTCTTGCCTGATTCATGTTACATACTTAACTACATTTCTTTTAATTAAATTTTTATGTAATTATTCTATATATATACTTAGATATTGCTGTAAGTTTCTAGAAACTAATTTCCTGAGGTGACTAGTTCCCTGAGAGGAGGGAAGGTGTGAATGTATAAGAATGAGAGAGTATAACATCTATATTATATTGTTATAATTGTATAGTCATTAATATTTAAAATTTATACAACCATCAAATTAAAAAAAAAACAAAGAAAACCTTGGATCCAAGGTTGAGAATCTATGAAATACATAGCAACTAAATAATTTTATGAGAGAAAAACAAAGTAAATGCTGCCACTATTTAGAGTCTTCCTATATATTTCAGTGTAGAAATTAAAGGGAGTTAATAAATACAAAATATGATGAAAAGAATAATTTAGGAATAATAGCAACTGTACAGAGCTATATTTGGGACATTAGAAACATGCATTTAAAATAACTTGTGCCTATTAAAATTTTATGTTCTTATTTTCAATTGTGTTCTATATCTTGTTCTCCCTTCCACTAAAGTGCTACTCAATGTTTCATTGAAGTGTAGCGAAAACTTGAGTTCTTGATGACTCTGCTAGCTGAGCATATTAAGCCAGATACTTACAAAATTTAAAAATCTGTGATAATAAGTCAAACCCATACTGTTTTAGAGTAGAAAAAAATCCAAATCTCCTGGGAGGCCACTGTATGGCTTCATCTTTCTTTTTTAAATACTTTTGCCCTCAGCATCCTACCGGCAGTGATTCTTCTATTTTAAGAAGAGGTATTCTTGAGGCAATCCCCTCCAGCTTGGTAGCAGACATTTAACTCAGAAACTCTAAACCTTTCAAGTTCAGGAGGTGAACACCAGTGTCAAAAATTCCATTTTTCTTTTTTTTTTTTTTTTTTTT
>CM053580.1:86516652-86544485 GCA_028627135.1 Pseudochirops cupreus
AGATAGATAGATAGATAGATAGATAGATAGATAGATAAAAAGAAAGAAAGAAAGAAAGAAAAGAAAAGAAAGAAAGAAAGAAAGAAAGGAAGGAAGGAAGGAAGGAAGAAAAATCGATCGATCGATAGATAGAAAGATAGATAGATAGATGGATAGATAGATAGAAGAATGAAAGAAAGATAGAAGGAAGGAAGAATTCTAGTGGAGAGAATTCTACCTCTGACTCAGGTAATATAGTCACAGAAGGTCTAGAATATAATCATAAGTTATTAATGAGATTTTAATTTAAGGGTAATACTTTTATTTTATGAACATGCCTCTGACTGTGTCAAGTGTTGTTGTTGAGCTGTTTTTCAGTTGCTTTCTTCACAAAGATACTGGAACGGTTTGTATTTTCCTTCTCTAGTTCAACTTACAAATGAGGAACTGAGGCAAACAGGGTTAAGTGACTTGCCATAGTCACACAAGCTAGTAACTGTTTGAAGCTGGATCTGATCTAGTGAAGATGAATCTTTCTTATTCCAAGCCCAGTCTTCTATCCATTGTGCCACTTAGCTGCTCAAATTGAGTGAAGTATGAAACAACCAGTGGATGAGTAAATAAATTAGCCATGCTTCCGAAGTCTTCAAATAGTACAATGAATGAATGTCAGCAAAATGAGATGAGGAGAAATTCTAGAATTGAAAGCACTTTATGCAGGAGATCCCTGCATGGGGTGGATTACCTTTCCATCTGCTCATCTGTCCATCTGTCTACTTGTGGTAGGAGTTCCAGCAGTTGACTACATATCATAATCAAGCAAATGAATGCAATAGAAGCAAGAAATGGTAAAAAGATTATGAAATAATTGCACAATTCTCTAATATTTTCTTCAAGCAGCAGAACAAATCAAATTGCACGGCCACTGGCAAGCACTGCCCCCCCTCTCCAAAAAACAAACAAACAAACAAACATACACACGCTTTGGAGATGCATTACTTTTGCACGTTTTGCATGCTTTGTAAACGAATTACTTTAGGGGAAACATTTCACAGTTTGATAGATATCTTTTTTGTCAGAATTCCATTTTTTAATTTTCCTTTTAAATGTATTTATTTTTAGTTTACTACATTTAGTTCCACAAGTTTTTCAGTTCTAAATTTTCTCCCTCTCCCTCTCATTCCCCTTCCTCCCCAGATGGTATGTAATCCCATATTGGTTCTACATATACTTTCACATTAAACATATTTTCCCAATAGTCAAATTGTAAAGAATTATAAGCAATGGAACGAACCATGAGAAAGAAGAATCAAAATAAAACAAAACAAAAAAAAGAAAGCCAGTAGCTTCAATCTGCATTCAGACTCCATAATTTCTTTTCTGGATGTAGATAGCCTTTTCCATCATAAATCTTTTGGATTTGTCTTAGGACTTTGCATTGCTGAGAAGAAGCAAGTCTATCAAAGTTAGTCACTACAGATATAATCTGTCTATATTTATGTACAATGTTCTCCTGGTCCTGCTTCATTCATTCAGCATGAGTTCACATAAATCTTTCCAGGTTATTATGATGTTTGCCAGCTCCTCCTTCCTTTTAGCACAATAGTATTCCATTACATTCATATACCACAACTTGTTTAGCCAGTCACCAATTGGTGCTCAACCCCTTAATTTCCAATTCATTGCCATCATGAAAAGAGCTGCTATAAATATTTTTGTACATACAGGTCCTTTTCCTATTTGTATGATCTCTTTTGGATAAAGTTCTAGAAGTGGTATTGCTGGGTCAAAGAGTATGCACACTTTTATAGCCCTTTGGGCATAGATCCAAATTGCTCTCCAGAATGGTTGGATCTGTTCACAACTCCACCAACAATGCATTAATATTCCAATTTTCCCGCATCATTTATAATGTTCCTGTTTTGTCATGTTAAACAATCTGACAGGTGAGATGTGGTACCTAAGAGTTGTTTTAATTTGCATTTCTCTAATCAATAGTGATTTAAAATATTTTTAATATGATTATAGATAGAATTCTATATTTTCAATACTAATTCTCCTAATGATACTGAAGAAGAAAGTACTTAGACTAATCCCATTAATATCTGAATGATGGTGATGAACTCAGACACTCTTTTAAAAAAAGATCTTTTGAGTTTCTGCTTCAAAGAAATCAAACTCTTTTCTCATAAATATCTTATACCAAAAGTTTCACTCATTCCCTATTTCCCATTCTGGTGTTTTTTCTGTAATATTGTCTAGGTAGATCTTATGAGAGAACTACTAGTATTTTTAAATCCTGTCTTCCTTTGGAGCACAGAACCCTGCATCCACTTTGGACCACAGAATCACTTATCATAAGTACAGGTGTTGAATACCAACCCTGTATTCCAAGTGGTTTATTTATAAGGGCTGTTCTGCCTGCTGTTAGTAAAAATTTGAGGTCTGGAGTGACACGTGGCTGATTGGGTTGCTAATTCATATTCCATTATGCCTGCATAAACCAGTACATGGGAATGTTGAATAAGACCTATATCCTATGAATCTCATTTCCCATCCATAACTGTAAATCTTTTGTGTCATCTGTTATGAAAACTGAATTCTAATGTGATCAGTAGTTGATTCAATTTACAGTCTAAAACACATGATATATGACTTTGAATCATGTCATTCAATACTGATATATCTAAAGAATAAAATTTTAGAGAAATCCAAAGGCAAAAATGAGGTGCATGATGAGCATAAGTCATAATTTGACAACTCATTAATTAGTTGGATGCAAGAAGTAGCATAAAAAATATTAAGGATATATATGAGTAAATAAGGTGGACTAGAAATGTAACAAGAATTAAAGCCAAAAGATTGACAGACCAAGTCTTGCACTAGTAGGCATAAAATATAAACAGAAGCCCAAAGAGGACCTTCACTACATTGGTTAGATCCTCAATGAATCCTCCAATTGGATTTATAGAAGAGTATAGATACTGTTCAAATTATTGGCTTATATTGTGGTCTGTAGGAGTGGTGACAATATTCATATTGATGAGATAATTAATTTATTGAAAAAAATATATGATTATGTTAATTTTACCCCTGAATTCTTTTAATGCCTTCTTATGCAATATTTTTGTCATATCATTATATATGTGTGTATGTGTGTATAAATGTGTAAACATATACATGCATGTTGATATTAGTGCCTTCACCTGAAAATACCATATTTTGTATGTAGGAGAGTTGCCTAGATTGGTTAGGTATGTTATCTACCTGGTAGAATAGCATATAAGGACCTTGATTGCAGGGTATATATCATTTTTGTTTTTGTAATTCCAATGTGTAGTAGAGTACCTATCAAATACTATGCACCTGAGAAATAATTGCTGAATACTTATTGATATATTAACATTAATAGAATTATTTTAATATATTTTCAATGTTAAATTTTTCCAAAGTTAAATATAAAGAATAAAATTTAATAATTATCCTTATGATTAACTTGAGTCACTAAGCTGTTTCCAAATCAACTTGGTCAGCTTCTTTGAATTTATGTACATTATATTAGCCAGTCAAAAGTGAGTAAGACTGGATTGAGCAAGTCATAATAGCTCAAGGCTCTCTTGGGGAAAATAGCACAGCACCTGAGATTAACTAGGCATCAGACATGAGGGACTTTTCAAACAAAATCCAAAGGAAAACAAATCTATTCATTACATTATTTCAGACTTTCTCATCTCTAAAATGTAAAACATTTCCAATTTTGGTTAAAACCAATGGCTTTGCATATTGATTTTTATTGGACATATTTGAAATCCTTAATCAGCTTCAGCACTATCATTACACTTGCCTTTCTTTTATTTGGAAGAGTTTGTTCTAACTACCTTAAACCACTTGGTGGTGCTGATGGATAAGTTAAAAAAAATAATCCTTTCTAGGAGCATATGCTAAGAAGGGTGGTTATGGTGAGTTAAATGAAATTAAAGGAAGGACAGCTTCATTCACCTCTGTCATTCCCAATTTTTCATTTCTCCTTTTGACACAAAGAGTTTAAATTAGGCAGAATGGTTACTCCTGATAGTTTGGATTCTTGATAACTAGCATAGGGAACACAGATCTTTAACACAAATTTCATGGCCCTGGAGATTGACAATTAATGAGGTGATTATTTTCGTTTTTAAATTGCCACAGCTGAAGAATGAGCCATTGCTATAGTTACATTCTTTACTGTCATCTTTCCCCAAGAAATGTATTACTCATCTTTTTTTTGAAACTATATTTTCCAACTATCATGATGACCCCTGGATGGTTTAGTATCATCCTTGATGGTAATGGAAGTATTTCAACATGATGTAAAACCTTGTTTATACAGAAATAAACAGTAATAAGTTTACCAATTTTAGTACCTGTTCCTTTACTTTAGATGAGGAGTTTTCTTCACAAAGAGAGACTCCAGTGCATTTTACTATTTATAAACACAGTTAAAACTTCCCCTTTCAAAAAGTATTACTTTCTCAAAAGCACTGTAAACAGTTTCTTACATTATTTGCCTTTTTTTTTACTTTGCTCAGTTTCAAGTTTTAAATTTTTAAAAATTTATATATTATGCAATTTTTATGACAGATTCCTCCTGATCCCTTTAACAACACAAACACTGGAGATAAATTATATAGAATATAGAGAATATAATACATGTATTTTTCTACTATTATCTATTAACTGGGGACTAGTGCATGAATTTCTTATGCCAAGACTCAGCCTAAACTGTCACACCCCACAGGGGGTGCAAGATGGGAGAGTTACATGGACAAGATTTTCAATGACAAAATGAAAGTTTTCAGCATTCACTCTACTTCAAAGAAAGGCACTCAGCAGACACATATTCTCTGTCACATTGGTAGGCAGATACATTATTAACATCTTTGACATGGAAGAATAGGCAGCCGGAGGCCTCAAATCTTACTTCTGTATAAATAAAAGAGTAAGCACTTAAACCCTGCTCCTGAACAACAACCCTTTTTTTAAATAAGAGGGAATGATGAGTCCATAGAATATTTACTTCTGTAAGTGTCTCTTCCACCTTAAGGTCTCATATTTCACTTGATTTTTAGTATCCTCCAAATTCTTTTATTTTATTTCAAATATATTTGATTGGATGGGTGGATTTGTGGGATGTGGCATATGTATGGATGTCTTCAAAACACATATAGACTACTAGACTTCCCACACTGGTGGTAACAGTCTATTGTCATAAAAACAATATAACTCTTTCCCTTCATAATCAATATGAGGTAGTAAAATACAGCACAAAGACATATACACATACACACATACATATATGCCTATATACATGTAAAATATTCCCAACAGATCTGTAGATATGCAACAAGGCATCATGCATAGTATGAGAATGCTTCATCTCTGGTATCATATAATTTAAATTCCTTTCTTCATCACCACTTTTTTTTTCCTCTCCAACACATTATTACCATCCCCCATACATCTGAAAACATAAAAGACTATCCACAACAACAGCAATAACAAGGAAATTGGGAAAATTACCTCATCTCTTCAAATTTGTCATCTAACTCACCTAGCAAATTCACACCACTGTATTATTCTATTATGTGTAGCATTTCACTAGCAAGTGGTAAGAAAAATGACTTGAAAATCTTATTTATAATTATATTTTTATCTTTTCTATGATGCTTTAATTAATTGAAAGATATATATTATATATGTACAATATAGCATTTATGCACACACATACATATCATTTTCACTCATTACTTCACTAATGGTGAATAACTACTGTATATATTAGGCATTGTGAAAAATGAAGAAAAAAAATGCCCTGGGGGCGGCTAGGTGGCTCAATAAATAGAACACCAGCCCTGGAGTCAGAAGGACCTGAGTTCAAATTTGGGCTCAGGACACACTTTATAGCCCTGTGACATTGGGCAAGTCACTTGAACCTAATTGCCCTGGCTTTCCCCTCCAAAAAGCAAAAAAAAAAAAAAAAAAAGCCAAAACCTATCCAGAAAAAGCATTCAATTCAATCAGAGAAGCCAGATATATCTAGAGAGTAACATGAAGAATAATTATCTTGAACAAGGATTTTGTGATGGAGATGCTAAGGCCACATCCACAAGTTTTCCATTGATTTGAAGGTAGAATTTTCCGTTTTATACAAAATACATTTATAAAGGATATATTTTAAGAGCATATTATATTTCTTTAGAAATGCTTGTTTGTAATCCTAGGTAAAAAAAAATAATGCATCATGATTAGAGGTAGAGTTTAATTTTGTTTTCATTTATAACACTAATCTAACTTCTCAGTTTCTAATTTACTTCTCCCTCTTTTCCTTTCTTTGCTTTTCCAGTTGAACAGACTAAGAGCACCTGTTCAGGCAAAACTGTGTTGATCCATGTAGGACATTGTTTATATACTTCTGAAATTTATGAAGGGGTTAAATATGCATTTGCTTTAAGAATATGATACCATATCCCATTGTAGGGATCACTTACTTTAACAAGATTACTTCCCTGCCTAGATTAATCCTGACCCAGGGGTGGGACAGAGCAAGGGTAGGGCAGAGAAATCTGATAAGATGCATGGGGGGCAGGGGAATGGAATGACCACACAATGCTTTTGTGTGGCTGGCCAGATATTTTTGCTGTTGTTGTCCGTTAAGAAATGGTTCCAGAGAGTTTGTTTCCTCCTTAAAATAAAGTTATTAAATAAACTAAAAGAAATAGCATGTTAATAATCTGATACATTGTTAAAATTATATTTTCCCAACTGGGACAGCTGCTTCTTGAAATGAGAGGTAACATTGATGAGAAGAACAACTTTTAAGTGGGGGAAAGATAGCACATATTGCTTTTTCTTCATGTCATTAGAATGCAGTGATCAACATGAAAAGAAGTAGCCAAGCTCAATGTTTTACAACAACTTCCAATGTGTGATGGTAATAACTGACTCAATAATACCAATGTAAGATTCCTATTGTCTTTGTTGTTTACTGAAGATTGTTGATATTTAAATTACAACTAAACCAAGTAAACAACTTCTTGTTATCAAGGATTGTACTGCTATTTTATATGTTTGTTTTGTTTATTTTTTGAGAGGCAATGTGATATGGTAGAAAGAGTGATCAATATAAATCCTAGTTCTGCCACTTATTACCTTTGTGATTTTGAACAAATCATTCCAACAGTTAGTCAACAAAAAGCAGTTGCTCTATGAAGTGTATACTATGTTTCTGACTTTGTGCTAAGGCCTGGGAATGTTAAGTAGAAGCAGAAAGAGAGTGTCTTCAAGGAATTTACATTCTGACAACAATAAAAGGAAACTGAGAAGGGAAGAGTTAGAATAAGGTGACTAAGAGAAGGGAGGTAAAGAATGTTCTATGGAGATTAATCTTGGGTGCTTCCTGGAGAGAAATAAAGACAGCTTTGTTCTGGTTTCCTCCTTAAACTGTAGGATTGGGGATCAACCAGTCTAACTGAAGATGAGGCCTTAGGGGCAGAGAGTAGCTTTTCATAGCAGCTACAGTCCAGGAATGGAGTGAACTTTCAGAGGGAGGTAGTGTGTGGTTTAGTAGAAAAAGATAGGATTTTTTCAGGGCAATTTGAAAAGCAATGAGGACTTCACCTCCCTGAGCTTCATCTTCTCTTTCTCTAACATGGAAACAGGAGGACTAGATGACCCCTAATGTACCATCTAAAACCAGAACTATGAATTTCTGATTTGTCCAATTCTATATTAACACTGGGGAGTAAAAACTAACACAAATCAATTTATCATTAAATATGGCATACATAGAGGATATGAAGAAACATTTATTGTATTTATAGTTTTCCTTAAATATAGATGTTGTTCGACAAATTTTACAGCAAAGTTAACACCTTATCATTTTGTTCTTTTGAAAGAAAACATCTGGTTTTATGACCATACCATGAAGTACCATTATAAGACCTTGATTGTCAGTGAAGTTTGCATCACAAATAGTATAAAGCTGTGACTCAACTTAAAAAAAAAATCTTCCACTCAGCTTACTTTCCATTAAGATTACTTATAATATAAATCATATCATTTCATTAAAATAATATTTTTCACATTCATTGAAAATGTTAAATTGTATACTGTATTTGTCATCTGAAGAATTAAAATAAATTTTAATCCATATGCCTTTGTACAGGCTCTGGAACCTCCCTTGAATTCTCCTTAAATCTTTCCACTTGATCTTGATCCCCTAAAATGGCCTTTCATTATCACTAACCCCAATTCTCTGTTACCCTTAACCTAGAATAAATCCTCATTCTCTGTAACCTTTGGATTGTCTTTGGCTACTTCCCATGCCTGATCCAATTTTAACTTCATTCTCTTGGTTCCTGGCCTCAGAACTCTAGTTACCCCAGCCTACTAGCCATTCCTAACAAGATCATCCCTAGACCCCTCCTCCAATTACCCCAGACTATTTGGCTAACCCTAGATGCCTCCCACTGTCTTTTTGTATATAAGAATTATCTTGTTTGCATGAAAGTGCTCAGATTCAATCTAGTCCACTTACATTACAAATGAGATTCCTTAAGAGTGTGGCCAATATGGCAGATTTTTAATAAACCTTGTTTTCTTTGGCTGAAAGAAGGCTTGAGTTGAATTCATTCGAGCAGGACCCACACTATTTCAGGATGCCAGCACACGCTATTAAAAAAAACAACAGCAACTTTAAATAGGTGTTGATTGTTATTATGTTTTATGTTTTCAATGCAAAACAGTGGAACAGTCCAAATAAAGCACTATATGTAGTAATGTTGGTTCTTTTTTAACTGATGAATCCATTACTAACATCATGAAAAAAAAAAACCCTCAGTTCTTTTATGCCAGAATTGTCATTCAAATGACTTTGCTCCCCCTCTTTGCTCCCAAATCTCTTTCTCACCCTCCTCATTAAGAAATGCTTGCTTTCCTTTGCACTTGATAAGTAAACTACTGATTGACATGATTATCTCAAGATGACTAAAGTACCAATGCATGTCCAGACATCCTTTTTCCTTTTGCATCAGGTTTAAGACCATGTCCCATAAATAATTCTGTCTATATATTTTCAAATATGATGGTCTAATATTTTTATTAATAAAAGTGGTATTTTGATTAACTTGAGGGGACCAAAATAAAGTAAGGGATATATTATAGTATTGGGAAGAAAAAAAAACCCTTTTTCTTCTACTTTATACCATAGGATCCTTTATTAACATCATCAATCAATCAATCAATCAATATTTATTGAACATGTAGTATGTGACAGAAACTGCTAAGCATTGAGGATATAAAAAGAGGCAAAAGTCAGTCCCTACCTTCAAGTTGCTTCCAATTTAATGGGTGAGAAAACATGTGAACAAATACAAAGTGAGTTACATACACAGTAAATAGAAAATGATTAAAAGAGGTAAGGCATTGGAATTAAGGAGGGCTTCCTACAGAAGGTGAAATTTCAATTGGGATTAAAGGAAGCCAAGGAAGTCATTGGTGATAAATGAGGAGAGAGAATGTTCCAAGTATGGGGAACAATCACAAAAAATATCCAAAGCTGAGAGACTGAGTCTTTATCGTATGATAAAGACCAATGTTACTAAATTGAAAAGCATGTTTGGGGAGTAAGATGTAAGAAGGCTGAAAAAAGTAAGAGCAGGCTAGGTTATAAAGGACCTTAAATATTTCATGTGGGCATACAATATTTCCAAGAATGTTCAAAATTTTTCTCCCTCAGAAAGCGTAGCTTACACACACACACACACACACACACACACACACACACACACACACACACACGCACAAACACATGCTCATATGTGTGTATAGATACATACATATACATATATACGTGTGTGTGTATATGATTGTCAGCAAAATCACCACATCAATGATGTCAGCCCCACTCTATCACTCATTTTTAATCTCTTTCTGTCTACTGGTTCATTCCTTGCTGCCTACAAATATTATGTCTATATCTCCTACAACCTGAAAAAATCTTTTAAATGATTTCTTCATCCCTGCTAACTATCATCCTATATGTCTTCTGTCCTTTGTGGCTAACCTTCTTGAAAAGGCTATCTACAAGAGGTGCTTCCATTCTCTCTCTCACTCTCTCTCTCACTCTCTTTCTCTCTCTCCTTCTCTCTCCATTTTATCATTCCAATTATATCATTCCAAAAAACTTCTTTTTCCAAAGATATCAATAATCTTTTACTTGTCAAATCCAATGACCTTTTTTTAATCCTCCTTCCCTTTGACCTCTCTGCAAGCTTTGACACCTTTGGTAAATTTCTCCTTCTTGATACACCCTTCTCTTTAGGTTTTCAGGATACTACTCCACCCTTCTGACAACTTCTTTGCAGTTTCCTTTGCTGAATCCTCATCCAGATCACATACTCTAATCACAGTATTCTGTTCTGGCCCTCTTTTTTTTCTCCCGCTATCGTACATCACAAGATGATCTCATCAGCTTCATATCTCTACGCTCACAAATCTCAAATCTACCTCTCCTCTCCTAAACTCTAAGCTACTCTCCAGTCTCACATCTTCAACTGCATTTTAGACATCTCAAATAGAATGTCCAATAGCCATCTTAAACAATCCATGTCTAAAATTCAACTCATTATCTTTTCCTTTAAATGCTCCTATCCCTTCTATTTCTATAGAGGACAACATCATTGTACCTGTTCCTCATGCTTCCAAGCTAAGAGTAATTCTGTACCATTTACTATCTCACCTTTCTTATCCAATCTGTTGCCAAGGTCTGTCAATTTCACCTTTACAACATTTCTCATATATTTCCTCTTTTTGCCTCTGATTCTGTGACCACTCTGGTGCAGGTCCTTATCACCTCACACTGGAACTATTCCAATAGCCTGCTGGTATACCTGCCTGCCTCAAGTCTTAACCCACTCCAATCCATCCACCATTGAACTAACAAAGTGATTTTTCTAAAGCACAGGTCTGACCATATCATCTCCCAACTCAATAAAATGTAGGGGCTTCTTAATACCTGCACAACAGGATCAAATACAAAAATATTCTATTTGATAATGAAAGCTCTTTATAATGCAGTGTTTTTTGGCTATTCCCTAAGTCTGAAATGTTCTCTTTCCTCATTTATGACTACTAGCTTCCCTGACTTCCTGTAAGTCACAAATAAAAGCCCATCTTGTACAGGAAGCCTTTCCCAACTTCTCCTAATTCAAATGTCCTCCCTGTTCTAATTATTTATTTATACTGAAAATCATATTTTGGGGTATATTTTCATTGTTGTTTTACTCAATGGGGGTTGTGATATCCTTGAGTCTAAGGACTATATTTTACCCCTTTTTTGTATACTCAGTACTAAGCACAGTTACTGACATGTAGCAGGTATGTAATAGATGTTGATTGATTGTTAAGTCAACAAGAGTTCATTTCATGCTTATTATGTGTCAGATACTATACATATCTCTGGAGATATAAATACAAACAAAAAGAAAATATCTGACCTCAAGGACCTTGCATTTTTGTGGGGAAAGACAATACATAAAAGAGAATAGAGGAGGAAGGAATTGATTCCAAGGCAGGAAGGTGATTTTGATGCCCAGAGAATAAAGTTCACTGGTCTGGGCTCTTCTGCAAAATTGATGTTCTGGGGAAAAAAACCTCACCAACTAGAAGAGACCAAAGCAGAAAGGAAGAAGCAAGTTGATTCGTGTGACTTTCTCTGCCCTTGCTTTGATTTCAATATACCTTTACTGAGTTATGTTTGGGTTTTTATGGAGTACTTTGCACCCATATTATGGTATGAATGTCATGTAGTAGGGAAGTCCTTGTCCCTTTTATGATATATTTATATACTGGTGAAATATTCATCATGAAGCATATTTCATTGCAATTATAGGGATAATTATAGATATAGAAATTGTTGTTAAATGGCAATTTATGTTGCTTTGAATATTATATCAGTCAGCCAAAGATAAGTCTTTAAAATGGTGAAACCATTGTAATTAAACTTGTAATGTGCTTTAACAATAACTGCTTATGTAATGTCTATACATAGATAGTGCTCTCTTCAACAAAGGGCCTTAAAGCCAATTCTTTACTGAGTGGTAATATCAAAGTTAACAATATTATAATGCCCTAATGGTGTTTGCCATCATGACAGAATATGAAAGCTGGGAGAAAGAGAAAACTGGGAAAAGTTCAACAAACAGTTTGTAGGCACTTGTATTATCTAGGGCTGACCACAATAATTTTATATAGAGTGATGGAAAGAACAGAGAATGTACAGCACTGAGTGATTAAGATCCGTTAGTTGCTTCTCTTGTTGAATCTATATATACTGGACAGAGAGAACATTATCATCCTCATCATCATTTACATTCTCATAATCATTGTTGATTATGATGATGAGGATGATAATAGAAAAAAAGAACAACAAGAAGAACAAAAACAAGAGAAAAAAGGAGGAGAAAAAAGAAAAAGGAGGAGGAGAAGGGGAAGACAAAAATTAATTTATTATGGCTCACAAATTAATAGTGAAATTTTTTCTCTCTTGAAAATTATTCAGTTATTCTTTGCTTAGATAGAATACCAATTAGAAACAAACACACATGCAATGGCTAGGCTAATTATGTCTTTTATATAGTCTTCTATGCTAGCTACTATGGTAATCACTGTTGATATGAGAGAGAGAGAGAGAGAGAGAGAGAGAGAGAGAGAGAGAGACAGAGAGACAGAGAGAGAGAAGAAACAGACAGAAAGAAAGAGAATGGGGGAAAGGAGGGAGGAAAGAAAGAAACAGGGAAGGAAAAAGGGAAGGAAAGAAAGAAGACTAACAATTCTACTAAATGGCCACTAAGGAAATAAGAAAGATAACTAACTTAAACCATCCCTTCATGATATTGTTGGAAACTGAGCAGAGGTGTATAGGTAGTAGCCCTTTGCTTACTATTGATATTAATAAAATTCCATCTCTATGTGTTAACTATTATTATTGAGGATTGTAAAGTGTATAAGACCGAGAGTTGTATTTTTTTCTCATGTAGAAACTGGTCTAGAAGACCAGTCCCTAGGTAAAAAGTCCCTAAAAATTAGACAAAATGAAACAAAGGAAAGATAAACTAACAACTGTAAAACTATGAGTCATGTGATATCTGAAAAGAACTTTATAAAATTCATCCAAACCCTCATGTTGAATATTAGGGAACCAAGGAGAAATGATGTACTTAGTCAAATAACTACTTAGTGTAAACCTAGGATTTTAACTGAGAGCTTATGACTTCAAGCTCAGTACTTGTTTCATTAAACCACAAAACAATTCTATCCCGTGCTTTCTCTTTCTTATAGCTATATGCATTTGATACACTCAGTGGAAAAAGACCTGGATGTTGGGGGAAAAAAAAAACTGAGGCAAAAGGAGAAGTGAATGTCAAAGGATGAGATATGTAGTGTCATGGAAGCAATGAATAGGAGCTTGTATGGACTTTAGGAAATAGTGGAGAATAGAAGGGCCTGGCATGCTATATAGGGTTGTGAAGAATCAGACACAATTGAAGGAATGAACATCAAAAGGGAAATGAGAAATTCTTCATCCTTCCCTTAACCTCATCCATATCTTTCATTCCTTAATTTTTAAAGGGAGGGTCCATGGAACACCCAATATATTTTAAGAATTAACTACTTCACATAAACTAGTGTAGTAAGATTATTAAGACAAACCCTTAGGCATAACAGAATAACAAGGTTCCATCTTCAGCCTGCTATTTGACTTGTTGCCTTATTTAATTTTAACATATTGATGTATAGATTAATCCAAAGGTATATCCAATGACATCGTTTAATCTAAATCTTATTTCCTTAGTAATTATGTAAATTTCAACATGTTCTCTCAAGAGATAATCTTAAAGGCTCTACCTCATTTAATCCCATATTGTGTATTTAATAAAATGTAGAAAGCTCTTTCACCATAAGAAGCTGATCATGTAACCATCTCTCTTTTATATATGTATGAATGTGTTATATAGACACATATGTGCATACATTATATATGTATTTAGATGTGAGCATGTGTATGTGTACACATCTGCATATGTACATATACACATATATACACATTAATCTTATATCTCAATATTAATGATCTCAATGTTAATGCTACAAGGTATAAAATGACCCAAAATATAATTAATATTATTACTACAAAGACTCAAATAACTAGTTACATTATTTTGGCTATGAAAAAATGATAGCCAGAGTTTCTTCTAACATTGGCTATGATTCAAGATGACTTTTCCTTATGTCTGGAATGATAATTCCACCACTGATTTTGCCATAGGTATAAAGCAGTCTCATATCAAGAATTTTTAAAATCTTCTGAGGATAGGAATTAAAACAGTTCAATCAATAAAGAAGTCACCTCCACTTTCTCTTTATATTCTGTTTCTCTCAAACCATCCTTTTGAATGGTGTTTCCCAGCTGACTCAGCTACCATTTCCAACAACCTGTTGGATTCTTAAAGCCACAAATAACAATAACTACATTGACTATAAGGGAAGTTTTTGAAATACCATGGTAGGGAGAGGAAGGGGTTTAATCAAATCATTCCTCAGTTTTTATTTGCTTTGTTTTTATTATAAAACTCTCTATATTGTTAAAATGGTATGGATTTCCATAATAATTTGTACTAGCTTAAAAATTATCATAGCCTGCCATATATTCCTCAATAAAAGATTTTGTCTGCCCTGAAAGGTTGTAAACTTTTTGATATCAGTGACTGTTTCAACTTTTATGCTGAGAACTTAGTTCAGCGATGGAACTTAGTAGAAACTTTACAGCTTTTGTTGACTGACTAGCTTTTGGTTGAGAGCAAAGGAAATCTTAATTCAGTATTTTTGCTTTGGAAGAAGAGGAAAGAATATCACACTATGCAACGTCTATGCAAAGTGAACATCTATTTTTCCTGCATTATCAATCAGCAAATGGAAATGAAAATGTCAAACCTCTTTATTATTTTGAATGTGAATAGGTGAATGTGGTAAATTTTTCTTCATTCCAAGTATCCAAGAAATATTAACCTATAGTATATATAGACAATATATGATTATATTACTTTAGTCATTCCATTATGGTGATTATCTAGTTTATTTTTCCTGATCATGGTGAGGGTAAATGCTGACAAAAACTGGTAGTTTGTATCATTCAGTAAATTTTCTTTCTTCCTTTCTTTTCCTTCCTTCCTTCCTTTCTTCCTTCCTTCCCTTCTTTCCTTCTTTTTTTCTTTCCTGGCTTCCTGAATGTTACCTATGTCAGAATATTCAGGTATTCCTCTGTGGATTAGGGCAGAGAAATGAAATGTTTAGTTACATTCTCCTGGATAGGCTCTCTTGAATCTTAGATACTGAATTATCTTGAATTTATTGTTTGGTTCTCTTTTATATGACTGGCAAATAAGTGAGAGGAAAACATGTTTTTTTTTTTTCCTGCTGTTCCCAGTTTCTGCCTCTGAGATCTTTCTGTATCTCAGATATCTCATTTGAAAAAAAGATAATATAAATAAATCTTCACTTTTCTCAAGTCACAGGTTACATGTAGATCATCTCTTGGGATTCCCATAGAGTTTTAATATTTGAATAGAAATAGTGAGAACTCATGGAGACATATTTATTTTAATTGCTTATGTTTGCTGCAATGAGTCTCTTGTTCTGTGGATAAAAACTTGATTGCTAGAAAATGTATTACAGGAAAGAGATACAATAATGAAAGTGACCAATAATCACTAAACCAGATGAAAGAAGAGTCAAGGAATAGAAATAAATGAAAATCAGGCTTAGAGGCACACTGAGTACAAGAGGATGTAACTTCCATTAAAAGACTAAAAATATTATCAGTGATGCAAAATGGATCTTTCATTGTCTGATAGAGGTATTTACATACTGTGTGACTTCATAAATATTATTACTACCAAAACTATTTGTTTATAGATACATAGAGCTTTGTGTTTTACAAATCCCTTTACATGATTTATCCAATTTTACTCTCACAATAACACCATGAAAGAAATACTACACGCTATTATCCCACTGTACAGATGAGGAAGCCATTTTTTTTAAACAGGCTGCGAGCTAAGCACTATTACATAGCAAAGTAGGAATAGATTCAGCATTCAAAAACAGCTGACTCCCAATCCAGTATTATTTCTAGGAAACATCAAATCCAAATTCTTTATTTTATAGATGAGCCATCTGAGGCACAGGTATTTTAAGTCACTTACCTAGAGTCACATAACTGGTAAGTAAAAGGTAGGATAGGAAATACAGTGTTCCTGCCTCCAATTCTAGGTCATGATCTATTATGCTACTACATCACATTATCTTTCCTCTTCATTTTTTAAAAGCAAGCATTTATTTTCTCTCCCTCTTAAGCACTCAAGTGATTTTTTAAAAATCTTATAAGAAATATAGATGAGCTAATAAAACAGATTCCTGCATTCACTATGTACAAAAATCTTTATCATTTTGCATTTTATATCATCACTTCTCCAATAGTATGTAGATGGCATACATTATTATTGGTTCTCTGGAATTGTGGTTGGTCATAGAATTGAACAGAGTTCTCAAGTCTTTCAAATATATTTACCTTTATAATACTGCTGTTATTAGCACTTCATAATTTTTTACTTGATTCATATGTCCAAAAATATGAAAAATAATATATATTGAATTTGAAAAAATGGTACCCAAGCTTAAATTCGGGCCCCATCACTTACAATCTTTTTGACTTAAACTTCTTGGGTTCAATTTCCTCATCTTAAAAAAATGCATAGATAGTATTAGATAGTGTTCATCATCACTTCTTGTTCTAGACTCATGGTTCTGGATCCTAGGTGTTGGATATCCCATTAAAATTAGATAAAAATTCCTTAAAGATGACATAATGGAAGAATCAAATATACTTTCAAAAATATTAACAAAATTGCTCACTTTAGTGTAAGAGGTAAGAAATTATTGAACAAAGGCTGTCTCAGACTTTCTATACCTGAAACACTTTTTTGTAACAAAAGTATATGAGGAAAGAATATCATATTTATTTTGTTATTTTGTATCAGCTTTTTAAAAAACTTATTATACAGGTGGAGTTTCCATAATTATTTATCAAATACAAGAGTTTTATGTAATTTCATCACTATAGGGAGTTACTACATCAGCCCAACAATACATAAAATCCAAACAAATTGCTTGAGCTACAAAAAAAGATGAAGTGATTTTTCTATGTTTACACAGCTATTTGTCAGTGGAGAGATGGAGGGGGGGGCAGAATTTGAATCTAGAATTTCTAGATATAAAAAAAGGAAAAAAAAAACAAAAAAACCCTAAAAATCCAAGAAGATACAAAGCATGCTGATTGAGACATTTTTTAAATTCATGGCAAAGACACTAAATTAAATACAGGTACATGTTCTAAAAAGCTTGATTTTTAAATTTCTTGTACTGTTTAATGTTGTTTAGCTTTACCTACTCCTAATGCTGAAACAAATCAGATAAACTCAAGGTTAAGCATGATTTTAAATGTTAAGCAAAACACCAAAGTGTAGGGATTGCTATAGCAATCAAGCCCCATTCTTAAACATTACTAACACTTAAGCTTTGCTTCATGACAGTAGATCACAATTGTCCACAAAACAATTGTGTTTCAGACATATTAGAAAAAGGAAAAAAAATCAGTTTCTAAATGACAAAAATTTAAGACTAAAATACTCCTGATGTTTCAGATAAAAAAAGCATATGTTATCTATCTTTTACATAATTTCCAATGAGTCTTCTAAAAATAGATACATATAGCACTTAGTCTGCCTTGCTGAAATCTAGGCCTTTGTGAAATTAATCATATGATAGAAGAAAGATGAGGAAAAGAAGTCAGATGGAATAGTTTAGTGGGTCTGTGATCCCATGCTGGATTGTTCTCACATCTTCAGAATCATTCCATTCATGGGTTTCATACATCATTTACTTACTCATTTGGGAAAATAGCACATGTGTAGTTTGGATGAAAACATTGCCAATAACTGTATTTTATTAAGGCAGAGGGAAGAACCTTAGATTCTCAGGGAAGACTGAAATATTTTATGGAATATTTTTTAACCAAGTCTTCAAGAACACAATAATTAACACTGACATAGTCATGTTAATGCAGTCTCTATGGTATTTTAACACTTATCTGTTTGGTGGTCTTTTTTCTCAAAAACCATGTCCTTTGTTCTGTTTTCTTTATAGAAAAACAAATCATTCTCTTTGCATGCAAAAAAAAGGTTGCATTCAACATGTTAATCACAAAATGTTAATAGCTCACATTCAATTGTTATTTATAATGTTTCAATCATTTTACATATCCTCACTCTGTGCAATATGTTATCTAAGGTCAAGAATAAATATTGTCAAAGTTAGAGGGACGTCAGTAGCTGTCTAATCCAATACATGTCTCAAAGAAAATTCCATAAACAGTGCAATATACAAGAAATGTATATTTACAGATTTTGTTTGAAGTACTCTACTGAAGGGGGATCAACTAACTCTGCCAATTCAAATGTATAAGGATAAGAGCAATTTTTCAATTGATAAATGGTCTAAGGGAATACACAGCGAATTTTCCAGGAAAAAAACCCAGATTATAGATAGCTATATGAATTATGTTAAAGAAATAAAAATTAAAGCAATTCTTATATTTTACCTCATGCTCATCAAAATAGCAAAGACAAAAAAGAAAGAAAAATGATAAATGTTGTAGGGTTTGTGGATTTATTTTTTGATACATTGTTGGTAGGCCTATGAATGGGATAACCATTCTTGAAATCTATTTAGAATTATTCACAATAAGTTACTAAACAATGTGTGCTTATTTATCCAGCTATACCACCACTACTTTTGTATTTAAAAGAGATAAAGTAAAAAGCAAAATGTCCTTTATATGACAAAGGTATTTACAGCATCTTCTTTGTTGTGACTAAACCATGGAAACTAAGGGAATATTTATCAATTGTGGAATGGCTGAATAATTTGTGTTATATGAATGTAATTGACTACTATTATGCTAAAATAGATGAGGAAATAGATGCTTTCCAAAGATATGGAAAAATATATGAACTGATGCACAGTTAAATAAGCCAAAAAAAAAACATCCAAGAATAATTTGTCATCAATATAGTAAAGGTGAATATTAAGAAAAAAAACTTATATAAAATGATTAAGAATGATATAAGCAGGACCAAGAGGATAATTTACACAATAATAAAAATATGAAACTAAGCAATTTTGAAAGCTATAAACAATATAATAAATATGGTGAGTATTCATGATTCCATAGGAATGATGATGAAATATGCCATCCATCGCAGAAAAGTAATAGATTTAAAATGTTGAATGGGACATATTTAGTATGCAAATATTGAGTGGATACTTTCCCTTGATTATGAATATTTGTAATAAAACATGTGTTTTATTTTTTTTTTTGCATGGTAGGGTGAGTATGGGAGGGAAAATATAGTTATTATTTTATTTTTTAAATAAAGGTGGGAGTGCAATGGATCTAAAAGATCACATGCATTTGTAAACTCATGTATGTTTTACCTAACCATTTTCTTTGTTAAAGCAGATCTCTACAAATATAGTATTAGTTAGTAAATATTTGTAGTGTAAAATCAAAACATAAAACTTTAAAAAGAAAAAAAAAGCACAATACCTCACCATTCTACTTTGTTATAGCTCTAATTAGTAAGGAAATTTACTTGACGTCAAACCTAAAGTTGCCTTATTGAAACTTCCATCCATTACTCCTAGTTCTGCTGTGTGGCACCAAACAGAATCTATTAAATCTCTCATCCATACAAACAGTCCTGCTACTACTTAAATAGAACTATTGATTTTCCTCTGTGTCGTCTCTTTAAGAGAAACATCCCTATCCACTTCAACCCATCCTTTTATGACAAAAAATAAAGGGCATTCATTCCTTAGTTGTCCTTTGTCTCCAGTTTATTAATATACATTACCCACATCATTCCAGATGCGGTTTCCACACAAGGAATATCATAGGAGTATAACTTTAGTGTCCCTGGAATGAAATCCAAGAAAACAGATTTTATAGCTTCTAAATGACACAAGTAATTTATATAGAATTCCTATTCACCAAAACTCCTAGCTCCCTTTCAGAGTAATTTATTACTATTTATTTCTCTCCCCTTCTTTCCTCTCTCCATCTTGGACTTGTGAGGGAATTTTGGCATAGTGGTAAGAGCAATGGTCTTTGTATCAAAAGATCTGGATTCAAATTGCGGCCCATTTATCATTTATGTGTCACTGTGTTACATAGAACACATTAGTATCTGAAAAACTGAAAATGAGTATCAAATAGAGGACAGTGGAGAGATGCATAGTACTTGTGACCCAGCTGCAGCAGAGGGGGCAAAAAAAGGATTTTTGAAGCAGGGAATAAAGGATGCTATGCATTAGAGAAATGTTTGGTTGAAAAAAAAAATTGCTGGCTATGAAGGGGAAAGGAGGGAAAACACAACATTTACAAGTAACAAGTAAATAACCTGAGTGATCCATTTTGTACCATCAATTAAAAAAACAAAAACAAAACTTCCAAATGTGTCAGTTATATGATACCTTGTCAGAGACAAGATATAAATAAAATCACATAGAATGGGCAAGCATGGATGGTTTATAATACTGGATGGAATGGCCAAATAAATTACCTCCAATATCAATTTGTGTATTTTAAAAAATATTTATGCAACTGTGAAATAACTCAATTTAATATATTAAGCCTGGATTTCCTCATATATTAAATGGAAATTATAATTAAAATTTTGTTACTTCTCTCATGGTATTATTATGTATAAAATAATTTGCAAACTCTTAAAATTCCATGTAACTATTTCATTACTGTCTATGACAAATGTTTTTGTCTATGACAAATTTGACATTATTTGTCAATGACAAATTGGTAAAGAGTTCTAAAAAAATACTGAACTTAAAATAAACAGTAAAAACAGGAAGAAAGTGAAAAGTGGAACAACATATATTTTGGCTATTAATGGTTTCAGAGAAATGGCTGAGAAAAGAAGAATGTATATATCTCATAGGTGCTTGAAACAAGGTACTTATATTATCTTTCCCTGTGACTTTTAAAATTCATGATTTAACTGAAGCTAGATAAATAAGACTCATTCAAATCACTATCTGTATAGAAATCCTTCATGTCCTTAAGGCAAATGTAGAGATCAAATGAAATTACAGGGGAGTAATTTGAAGTTAACAATATGGAGAAATAAATGAATTATAATTCTAGATGACAAAGGACTCAGTTAAAAGCAAGTGGCTAATGATACAAAGATAACCTTCAGACTAAAAAGGAACAGGAATATTCAAAAGTCTGAAAACAGCCTATCCTGTGGTTCTTTAGAAAGTTTAAAAAAGTATTGATTGAATATGTGTACTAAAATTATTATCATCTTTCCAAACTCCTGACAATCTGTATAAATAGCAGATGAGTGAAGATTACAATCAAATTTGTCATCAGATGTGTCCATTTCCTTCTTCCCTGCCCACAGAAGAACAATAGAAAAATAAGATAAATAGATTAGCATGTCAACAGAAGGTAGCTATTTTGAGTTATCAAATTTCATGAAAATTCTAGACTTAAATTTAAGTCAGTAATCCATATGGATATAAAAATTCTAAAGAATAATTTGAGATTCACTATCAATTGAAATTCTGATGATAGCTGTGATAGTATTAAAAGGAGTCAAAGCTTTGTCCCTGATCTTTTAATAGTGACACTTCAAAACAACATTAAGGTATGTGCTACTTGGGTTTTTCAATGCTAGTGTTTTTACCCCCCATAACATCCAAATATGTCAGAAGCTTACAATATGACAATCTGAGGCTATAAGACATTTATAAAAACTGCCATGCCAACATGTTCTGGTTTCATTTTCAAAGACCTTTTTTTTTTTTATTTGCTATCCATGAAACTTTTTCTTACATGCCTCTTTTAGTCAGTCTGAAACCATTGTAAGAAGTACTGGTCTTGTTGTTCTTGTAATGTGCCAGCATGATGACCATGAAAGATGGATAGAGAATAAATTTCATCATTAGCTCGGCTGCCTATTAGTATCCCTTGTATCCCTTGTATTGGAAGGCATACAAGATTCACAGGGAACCAGTCTTATTTTGATGTCACAGGCACTGTCCTTCTAAAAGAGGCAAAATGCTTAATCAACCCACAGGCCTCATTTATGAAGGGCTATACCCCAGGGCACATGGGGTTGGCTCATTTTTAGACACACATAATAAAATGGTCATTCAGAAGGTTCACTCCTATGTGAAAGATACAACTGCTGTCCCAGCAGGGGTGTATTCTTTTAGAACAAGGGACCCAGTGGGTGTTTTGCAACAAGCGCTATTTGCTAGTCTGCTTTTACAATGGATCACAGTGTAAGTCTTCTCACTCCAGGCTTCAAAATTGGAAACATCAGCCCTCTGAGAGGCCTTTCATGTATTCCTTCTAATCCAAGCTAGAAAAATAATGAGCAATTAGCTCTTGTGATGATGGGCTGCTGTTTAGATGAACGACTTGTGGCTATTTTGAGTAGTCCATACTGATCCAGGAGAAAAGAAAAGAAGTCAACCTGGGCTGATCCTTCCTATTTAGTTTTCAAAGTCCTAGGTTACTTATCACCAAGCTGAGGCTGAATAAAGTGGTTACTTTTAGCCCCCATGAAACCCGGGTGTGCTGTCAGAATGATTTTTTTTTTCAAGTTTAGTTTCCCAGGGCCAAATTTTCATCCTATGTAACTCTATGGGAGGCCTCCAAGAAAAGCAAAAGCTTTACCATAGAGGGGGTAAAAATCCTGCTAGCCTTCTCTCTCTCTCTCTTTCTCTCTTTTATTCTATTAAACAATCAGAAATAGTTTTGTTTGACCTTATTCAGGTCTTTCATGATAAAAGCAAAGATACCCGATCTCCTTCCCCTAGAAACTAGTCAAGGGCACAGTTGTCAACCTTTTTTTTATTTTACAACCTATCAATAAAATAATAATGAAAAAGCAATGTATCAGAGATCATATGAGATTTCCAATGCCCTGTAAAGTCTTTTCCTTGATTTCAACCCAGATTTGTGCACTCTGGCTGTCTGTGGTAACTGAAACTAAATCCATTTTTATTTCATTGCTTTTGTCTAAGGCCTAGATTTCTAAGAGATAGAAAAATATGTCATATTAAATATATATATCTTTCATAGAACTCCACAACCCTACATCAGCATTTAACCAAACACTATCTATAACTTCTCTGAGGGATAAAATGATTTTCAGATTGAAATATTCAAATTAGTTATAAGGAAGGATATTTCCTTTTGGTGACTGTTAGAGAGCTATTTGATTGGATTTCTGAAAGAGATTGTCTTTTTACTGAATTCTTTTATAAGTTGTGTAGATTTTTCATCTCCTAGGGACAATATACAGCACAGGTGGATTGCATAGCTTTCCAAATACAGTCTTATGTAGAATGAGTGAAAACAAATTCTCCTTTGCAATCCCTATCCTCATTTGCACACACTCATAGTATTAGAAATTTTCTCTCTGTGCCATTTTCCCACCTTCATTACTTATGATTTTGGCTTAAAACTTTAAAATAAAGTAAAATAAAATATTAACTAGAAAGAATAGGATGTAACATTGCCAAGTATACATATTGACTCTATAGAGCAAAATTATTTGTCAAAGCCATAAATGTCTAAAAATTAGAAACATCCTGCCTCATATGTTGATTGTTTCCTTTTTAAAAATGAGCACCATGACACCAGAGTAATAATAAGCACTAAACAGAGCTTCCCATTAAAATCCCTTCAAAAAAATATAGAAAGTGAATTAAATTAAATCCAGACAGGGAAATCTAAGAAAAAGTCACAATAAGTCAAGACTGGATTGATAGAGGGAGACATGCAAAACGGTCCATGAACACAAGCACAGGAATGAATTGAGGAGCATTCCAATACCAGAAGATTCTGAGCACCAGAGAAAGAGGTGGTCCAAGAGTCATATTTGGACATGATCTTTTTATGGTGGAGAAAAGAGCATCAACTGGAATCCTTGTACCTCAGAGTGCCAAAATCTGATTTCCCAAGAGCTCCAGGCAATGATTTCACCATAATCTTTTTACTATTTGCTACCAAGAAATGTATGAAATTTTCCTATAACTATATATGAGCACCAATATAACTCCACCCTGAAAGTAGGGTGCCAAATTTCTATCTGAGAAACAAATATGTTGTCAAATGTAGACTTTTATCTCATCCACAAAGCTCTGCCCTCTACTTCACCCCCCACTGAAAAATGTCTTACAGCTCAAGTAGGTGAGAAAGGAGAAGGAAAAGATGAACTGTCTTCCTATTTATCTTGGCAATCCAGTCACTTTTAAAGAATGTAAATGTGTAAAGATATGAAGACTACATGACATGAAAAGGAACACATTTTCTTTAGCAAAATTTCTACAACTCCATCATTTTGGTTCCTCTCAGTTCTTCCTCTTCTAGTACAATGCACTGACCCCAAAATATATTTCAGAAAAGACTCAAATTCTATCTGCTATCTAGTGGAATACAAAGTGATCAAATGATATTTTTGACTTTCCTAGTTTCACAAAGAGAGTCAGAGACCTTTCTTTATATTACAGAGAATATCAAGACTATGACATTCTTTATTATTAAATTTCCAGACTGCTTTTCTTCCTTCTTTCAATAGATATTCATTTGACAATTTGTTCACTAAATTTTAAACTCCATGAGGGCAATAATTGTTTCATTTTTTTTTTTGTCTTTGTTTTATCAATGATTTTGACTTTGTGGATTGATTCATTGATTCAGTAAAAAAATTATGTAAGTGTCTATAACAGAATGGAAGTACTGGTAGATTAGGACAGGGGAATTTGTTAACAGGAAGATATTTTCCACCTTCTCTAAAAGCAATTCCCTTAAATGACTTAAAATAATAACAATACTATCAATGGGAATTTCCCTATTGTTCACTTGTTTTTTTCTATTACTAAAATGTAGAAGAAAACAGATTTTCCAATTAAAATTAAATATTTGCTTGAATTAAAAAAAATTGTCTCCTACCTTTTTTAGTATTTGTTTTGCTGAAATCATATAAAGCAATATCACATTTTCTGAACTAATTTTGAATATGTCTTATGTGACTCTGAGGTGGCCAGTGGAGCTACTGGAGGACAAAAACTATAGAGCAGAGGTTCCTTTTCCCTTTTGAATCCGTGAAGCCATCCTGACCTTTTTTGCCCTCTAGTTTTCAGACGAACTTTTCTGACTCATTACAGAAATTGCTATCATTTTAATCATTAGATACTGTTCATTAAAATTAAAAGTGGTTCCTAAGAAAAGACCTTGAATTCACAAAGTGAAATTCTTAAGGCAGAAGGCCACAGAGGTCAAGGTGTGTTAAACAAAGTAAAGATCATTTTTACTGCTATAGTATCCTTAATAACATAGCTGACTCAATCATCTAAGTTAAGGGAGCTCTTTTTATATAGAAAAAAATTCTCCAAATGGCTAAAGTGACCAGACATCCATCATTAGAGAAGTACAGCTGGATACCTTTATCTACTAGTTATGTGCCATCAAAAATGTCCCTCCATTACAAAAATTGGCTTGTGCTGTACTGAAATACCTTTTTCTTCATATCTATTCTTTTCATTTTCTTCTTTTATTTTCTACTTATTTTCCACTCTCTTTTTACTTAATAAGAAATAAATTTCCTTTCTAAATAACTGAAAAATATTTGAAATATTCTTCCTATATTAATTTTCTGTTGCACTTATTAATTCACCTTTTCTTCCCATATTAATGTTCTCTAAGTTTCCTTCAACTTTCCCTCAATCTTCATACCAGTAATCTTTTGAGATAGTTCTCTACCCCCATTTTCCAGAGATACACAACTCAGTAGCTTCACACTCTATGATCTGTATGTCACTTTGACAATGGCAATAAAAAGTTAGTAAGAAACAGTTGGTGTTAGTTAAATAATTAACAATAATTATGCCAGATAGTATTACGATGTTCCACATTGTGCAACTATTTGAAATAATATCAACAATAATTCCTGCCCCCAGGAAGGTTAGAATGTATTTGTTAGCCAAGATTGAGCCATATAAAACAAATAGTAACAATGAGAATCTCCACACAAAATATATATTTCATTTTTGAATTGTGTGGTAATTTAGAGCAGTGAGTCTTAGTGGATAGCAAGTTGGTCTCAGAGAAGGGAAGATCCAGGAACAAGTCCTACCTCTCATACATTGGCCATGGTACCCAAGGTAAACCATTCACACACACACACACACACACACACACACACACACACACACACACACACACACACATACACACATAGAAAAACCCCACCTAGCCTCAATACATGCCAAATACTGCCACTAAGATCCCAACACTAGGTAAACTTTCAGACCCCTACTGCCACCTGTAGTACCAGTCACCCTTACCCCATTCACTCAGTACAACACCAGAGATGAGAGTCCCCCATGGGCCTCAGAGCAACATCAGTGCAGCACCAGGTAAACAGTCAGGGCCCACAGTGCCTGGCACAAGAACATAAACCCCAAAACAGGACATGACAAGCATTTCATTAAAAATACCTATGGCAATGAAATGAAAATTCATTGTGTTTGAATATGGAAAGAGATTCTAAAAGCACTCCATGAATGATGGAAACTAGTGATAGTAGTTCCTGCTTTCAAGGAGCTCATATTCTAGGATTGGAAATACTATGTAAATTCACAGTATATACAAAGTATAAAGTCCCTAGTGTTATTGGTTTCTCACACCACTTCCTCAAATCTAAAACATGATGACTCCTAAGGACTCAAACAAATCCAAGGATAGGAACAAAAGTTTGAAGCAAACATTCTTTACAAGCTATAAACCTAGAGAACACCAGTCCATAAGGGCATCATCTCCTCATCAGTAACTTCTATGCAATTATGACTCTCATTACGAAAGCTCTCACCATTGGCTATGTAAGCTAACAAGGCAAGGAAGAGAATATATTTTCATTCTTTCTAGCTATGACTAAAACCTTTGCATTAATGGAACAAATGTGGATTTGAATGATCTTCAATTGAGGAAGTATTTTTTTTCCTTCTTTGAGTATAGAAATATAGTGCTTTGCACTCAGGAGGAGCTTTTAATTCAACAACTCACCTTTTAATATTGTTGTCTTAAATAAAAGAGGATAACAAAAAGTAAGTGGGGAATAACATACAAATGCATGAAGGCAAACAGGGTAGGAAAGATTAGAGAATGGTAAGTAATGTCACTTGGCTACAGAATATAATGCATAAAAAGATATAGAATGTAGTCTGGCTAAAAAAAAATATCTCAGGGTCAGATTATGGTGGCCCTTGACTGCTAAATCAAGAATTTTTTTTTAATTTTATCTTCTGTGAATGAAAAAAAAAAAGACTGCAGGTTTTTGATTATGGAGTAATGTAGTTAGATCTGTGTACTGAGAAAATATATTTGGCAATAATATGTATAATGGATTGGAGAAGGGAAAGACTGGAGGCAGGAATACTAGTTAGGAAGATATTAAAATAGTTTTGTTGAGAAGAAAGGAATCCTCAAATAAAATTGTAACTATGGTAATAGAAAGAATAGGGCAGATTTAAATAATATTATGAATGAAGAATCAATAGGCCTTAGAATAAGTATTAACAGGAAATGTCTTTTTATTTATTCTTTTACT
>CM053580.1:86544985-86581704 GCA_028627135.1 Pseudochirops cupreus
TGGAGTAGTACCTGGATTGAATTGAGAACTTACTTGCTAAAGGAACAAGTTACACTGTATTTTGACTTTCTCTGTTCTGTGAATGTTTGCTGAATAAATGGGGTTTACTATGCTGGTAATCCAAACCTTGGAAGTTGCCTTTTTTGGCATTACAGTATCTCACAATCAATTTCAAAGTTCTTCAGAAAGATCTTAAGAGTGTCCTTGTATTGCTTCATCTGACATTCATGTGAGCACTTGCCTCATTTGAGTTCTCCATAAAAATAGTCTTTTAGGCAAATATACATTTGGCATTTGAACAATATATCCAGACTATTGGAATTGTGCTCTCTGCAACAGAGTTTGAATGCTTGGCAGTTCAGCTTGAGAAATGACCTCAGGGTCCCATACCTTATCTTGCCAGGTGATATTCAGAATCTTCCTAAGACTATTCAAATGGAAGAGGTTCAATTTTCTTACCTGGCATTGGTATACTGTCCGGGTTTTATAGACAAACAATGAGATCTGCATAATGGCTCTGTAGACCTTCAGGATGGTAGGCAGCTTACTATCTTTTCTCTCTCACACTTTGCTTCAGATCTTCCCAAACACTGAGCTAGCTTTTGCAAAGTGTGTGGTATAATAATAAAAAGAATGGGTGTGTGGTATAATAATAAAAAGAATGGATGACTGGGAAAGAGTGAGAGCATCATCCATTACCCAGAATCCCATGCAATCATGCTGTAGTGAAACTGGCATACAACAATGATGAACTTCTAAAATATATGTAGGAGAAATTGGAGATAATTAATGGAGTGAAAGCATCAGTATTAGAGAGGATCTTAAATGGCTTCTTGTAGAAAGTAGAATTTTAGTTGAAAATTAAAGAAGCCAGGAAAATCAACAAATAGAGATGAGTAAGGCACAGTGAGTAAAATTTCATGGAGACTAAAGGTGTGATATACAGCGAAGGAGACAGATGTCATTGTATTATAGAGTATGTGAAGGTAAATAAGATAAAAAGGGTGAGTAAGGCAAGGTTATGAAACACTTTAAATGCCAGAGGATTTTATAGTTCACTCTAGAGGTGATAGGAAGCTACTGAAGATTATTGAATAAGAAATGTAAAAATGATAATTAAATCAATGGAAGCATGTAGACTTTTTATTTACTATTCCCCATATTTTCTTTATCACCACCCATCTTTTATCCTAGGTACATAACTTTAATGGTACCTTCTATACCCCATCTTTTACAATTAGTCCTTGCTAAGTTTCTGTAGCTTGTTTACATTCACCATTAGCATTTTCATCCACTTTGTGTCTCTCCACTGGAGATAGTAATTGTATAAAATGTGTAAATATTCCTAAGTATCAAATTCTTCAGAGAGGTAATTAAAGGTTAGAATACAGAAAAGCCAATACCTTCTAATAATTGAGCAATTCTGAAGAGATCAATTTCACTTAAGTTGAGCAAGGATAAAGAAGAGGTTGAGTATTGGAAAGACTTTGAAATGTGGTATTGCCTGAAATAAGTCAACATGGGTAGATTTGTGGAGAAAGATAATATAATTAGTTTTTCAACATAAATCACAATATGCTTGTGCCTATCAGTTTTTTTCTAGGTGTTCATTGCCATGGGGTGAAATATTTATTCTCTAAAGAGTCATTCAACAGAAAATGCCCTGTAGTGTAAAATTGAAATTCTTAAGGGCACCCATGTTCATGACGTAATGTAAGGGAGTCCGGTAGGTAAGGTATGAGATTCTCTGAAAGAAGACTTTTCCTTGGCAGCTTCATCAGGCGAGTCAATCTTTATTAACTTTTACTCCCCCTAAGTGACCTCTCCTTGAGATGATAGCAATGGGATAGAGCAGAAAGTTGAATTGTTGAGCTATGAGGAACAAAAGATTGTTTAGTTGTACTGAAAACAATTCACCATTACATGTCACAGTGGATGAGACTTATCTATCTACTCACCCACTGTTTAATCTACACATCCTTTGGTATCATAGTCTGAGGAGACATTATGATTCCTACTTTTGAACCACTGCACTATGCCACACAAAAGTTTTATTGTATAAACAGTTTTTCAATATAGGTGAGACTAACCTTTTTAATCTAATTTGGTATTGATTTTTATCTTTCATCTAAAATGTTGTCTAGTTTTACACAGATGGATAATTCAGAAATTGCTGCATTTTTGGTATCTATTCTTTTTCAGCCCTTAAGATATAGTAACTTTTTTTTTCTATTTTTGGGTGATTTTGAGTATCCACCACATCTAGCCTTTTGGTTCTCTTCTTAAGAAAATATTTATGACAGATAGCCTTGAGATGCCTCTGTTTTCTACAAGCCTTTCCTTTCTTTCCTTTTCTAATTCTATACCAAATTCCCCAACACATTTTCCCTCATCCTCCCTTATGTCTGCCTTTTCACTAAACTCATCAGATATCAAACTGTATGATCACTCATTGGTTACAACCCTTCTATATGACCAAACTATTGTACAAAGTGAAAGTATTTGCAGATCCTATACATGATTGCATGCCACTATGGGGGGGGGGGAAGAGAGGGGAGAAAATCTGAAACTCAAGTGATTGTGGAACTGAATCTTGTAAATTAAAAGTAAATGAGTAAACAAAAAAAAAAGTAAAAAAAAAAGAAACTCAAAAAAAAAAAAGATATCAAACTGTATGATGATTAAATCTGAAGGCCTTATTGAGTTCTTTATAATACTTTACCCCTTTTTATCACCTACGACAGATGTTGATGCAAATGTTCAGTTAGCTTCACAGTCTACCTTTTCTTATTTTCTTTATGAGTAGTATTATTCAGTCATCTTTTCAGTGATATCCAACTCTTTCTAACCCCATTGGAGGTCTTTTTGGCAAGGATAATGGAGTGGTTTGTCATTTCCTTCTATAGAACATTTTAAAGATGAATGAACTGAGGTAAACAGGGTTATGTGATTTATCCAGGGTTATACAGCTAATAAATATCTGAGGCTAGATTTGAACTCAGGAACATAAGTCTTCCTCACTTTAGACCTAGCGTTCTATTTACTAAGCCACCTAGCTACACAGATAAACATTCCATTCGTTTCATAAACATGTATGACTCTTTGTGACCCTCTGGACCAAATTGTCTATGGGATTTTCTTGATAAGAATACTGGAGTGGTTTGTGATTTTGTTCAGCGGATTAAAGCAAACAGAGGTTAAATTACTTGACCAGGGTCACACAATAAGTACGTGCCTGAAATTTTATTGGAACTCGGGTCTTCCTCACTCTAGGTACAGCAGTCTATCTGCTGAACCATCTAGCTACTGCTTTATGAATACTAAAATGCTAAATGGCCAAAAGTACTTTGAAACGATGTTTCTTATGGCCTTCTGACACATTAAGAAAACAAACAAACTCAACGTTATCAGATTTTTAAATTTATTTTCCCAAGAACTTTTGAACCATCCTTCCATTTTGTTTGAATTTTCTTTTGTTTCCTGGGTTAATATGTGAGTATTGTTGTTGTTCATCCTTCATTTTTAATAACAAGACTATATGACTCAGGCTCTCTAGTAATATATCTACTCCTTGGGCTACTACCTCTTATTTGAAATACCAATAGTTAAGTTACAGTTTAAGGATGTCTAAAAACTGTGTGGTTCTTAGTTCTCTGTGCCGCCTTTTACACTTACTTACCACAGTCTCTGCAGAAGCAGAATGGGGCCTACTCAGGCCTGGAGGCCATTTTGTATAGTTTTCTGAATTACCACATCAAAATGATCATTCTCCTTGAAAACCATGAGACTATTTATGAGATTTTCCATACTTGCTCTTTATTACAGTCTGACAATCTTGTATTTTTCAATATGTTGGTATCTGCCAGAGCCTATGTTCTACTAGAATAACCTAAATAATCTATGATAACTTTCACATCATATAAAGAGATCAGAATAAAACATTTGTGCATTCTATCCTTCTAAAAATAAGTGCCCCTTTTCCTTACCATATTAAACAATGTTATCAATATAGTTTAGCATTCTCTTGATGTCCCAGGAAAATTTTTAAATTATGAAAAGCTATTGATCTGCATAGCAAATGCCCTTAGGCTGCTTTTAGTTAATTCAGTTGACTCTTTCACCAAATCACAGAATCTGAGATTTAGAAAGGAACTCATACATGAAAGTCATACTGACTAAATGATATGCTTAACATTTGGTTACCCAGCCTTCACTTAAAGAGGTATAGAAAGGAACAACCCATTAGGTCCCAAGGTAGCTTACTCCCTCTTTGGATGACTGAAATGTTGGGAAGGTTTTACTCAAGACATGTTAATATCGAAGTGGTTACAATAACTCTTTGAGTCTGACCATTCAATATGTTCTGAATCCACAAGATTGTATTGTACCTAATCCTTCTCTGTCTTGAGTGACAGAATGGATAGAGTGCTGGACCTGCAGTCAAGAGGACCTGAGTTTAAATCTGGCCTCAGACATTTAATAAATTTGTAACCCTGGGCAAGTTATTTAAACCTGATTGCCTCAGTTTCCTCAACTGTAAAAAGGGGACCTTGGAGAAGGAAATAGCAAAGAACTCCAGTATCTCTGCCAAGAAAATCCTATTGGGGTAATGAGGAGTCAGATATTACCAACATACAACAACAAAATAATAGATTCCCACCCATGTAAGGGATTTCAGAGGGGATAAAGCCTGATATTCAACCAGATGGAATCTTTATATGTAAATAAGTCATCATTTTAGAACTACTCTCTCATTATTCTCTCAAATCTTACCTTTAAAGAGAACTCGGTACTACTCAAGGAAGAAATTACATTTAGGGAGAATTCTAATTGTTAGAAAGTGCTTTCTTATATCAAACTGAAATCTACATCATTGAAATCCCAGCATATTATTTCTGGATTTGCTATTAGTGACTAAAGAGAGCTTGTCTAATGTCTCCAATAAAGATAAATATTATAAATACTTGAAAACTGCTAATATATTGCTTTTTAAACCATTTGTATGGTACATATCCACAGCTTTTTGTTCAAGTGATCCTCTTAACCTGAGCTTTATAATCCCTTCAACAGCCATGGTCACCTTCCTCTGACTATATCTCTATTTGTTGATCTGCTCCCTTCACATATATATATATATACATATATACACACATATACACACACACATGTATACATATACATACACACACAGACACACACACACACACACAGACACACACACACACACACATATACACACACACATATATTCCCTCCCCCCCAGAACTGAGGGAAATATTCTAGATATGTCTTACATTTTTGTTCCTGTTCAGTCTTTCCGTCATATCCAATTCTTTCTGACTCTATTTGAAATTATCTTGGCAAAGCTACCAGAGTAGTTTGACATTTCCTTATCTACTTCATTTTACACATGAAGAACTGAGGCAAACAGTGTTAAATGACTTGCCCAGGGTCACAAAGCTAGAGTGAGGTTGGACTTCAACTCAGCAGGATCAGGATTTAAACTTTGGAGGAATATCCTGAATCCAAGCTCAGTGCTCTATCCACTGTGCCCAACTAGCTATCCTAATTTGACATATACCATACCTAAAATCTCTCTCATTCCTAGACAGTATGCCTCTGTTAACAAACCTTGAGATTGAGACAGTTTTTCTGCTTTCTTATCATGTTGACACATACTGAAGTTCTATACCAATGAAAATGCCAGATCCCTTTCCCCTGATCTTCTTGCTATCTTTTAACCTCTTTCCTATTCTGTTCATAATCCCCAAGTAAAGGATACCCATAAGTAAACTTCACAGAGTATTTTATTCTATTACTTTTTAAGTTAATTTTCATATAATATTGGGTATTGTAGGTAAATGTACTCAGGTCATCTTCCTCTTAGGCTGTAAATCCCTTGCATGCATAGATGATCCCTTGTTTAAATTGTGTGACCTTATAGTTCCTGCAGCAATGTACTTCAAACAGTAGGTACATAATATACATTTTTATCTTTATTTCATGTATCTTTATTAATCATAATAAATTTATGTTAATACAGAGGCTTTATGGGCCTTTGGAAGGACATACCAGGCCTTCCTGGGCCCTTGATAGCACTATCCCAGGTTGTTTTGAAGTAACAAAATAAAGAAGCAATAACCATAAATAATTATAGATAATGCATATATAAAATTACATATAATGTGTATATAACAATTATAATACATTGTAATAATCACATTTATGTATAATCTGTAATACATTTTTAAATAATTATTTATGGTTTTACTCCCTTATTTTTTCTACAACCACACTCATGCTCCACTAGCATAGCGTATAAGAAGTTATGTCACTTCCATATGATTTACAAGCCATATATATACATTTACATCCATATTTATAGATCTATATAGATATATACCTAATATGCTATATATTTCTCTCTCTATATTTATCTATATATCATATCATTATTTAATGTTTTAGTGTGTTTGTTTATAAGTTTAATCCAAATATTCGCATTATTTTCCAGGTATATCTTACATTCTCAGTCTCTGAAATAAATGACAAGGTCATGGCTTCAGTGTTTTTAGAATCAACCTCACTTCAAATTGTCTTTTGGGGGATTTAATTTCCTTTTAATTTGTCTAGAAGAGACAGAATTACATATACAGTATTGTTAATTGCAAATAAGATAACCCAAACACCCTGAGTAATACAAATGATCTTTAAGTGCCACAGGCTAGCTTCATTAGTTTAATGAGCCAATGACTCCAACTTTGATGCCTCTTCTAATTATGCATGATGTGCCATTTCCTTCAAAAGAAAGGCATCTAATTAATTAGGTAAAAAATGTCATCCATAGGTCATTGACACTCAGGAACATCACCACTTATAACACTCTAATCTTTGGGAAAAAATATTACTCCTTTGGGACTGCCACCAAATGTTATTGAGTAAAAAAGATCTTCTATGGCTGAAGGATTGCAGAAAAGGGGATAACTCAAGATCCCTATCTTGCTTATTCATAGGAGCCTTTGTTTGACCTGAACCCTGTAAACATAGCTCTTCAGAGATTCATATATTTCGAGATTTCCTCTTACTTACATAAAGTAGAGAGGTATTTCAAAGGCCAAAACATGTAGTAAAGGATGTACTTATAAAAGAAAGATTCCTTCATGGGTGGAAGTTTAAAATATCATTCTTTTCCAGTGGAAGAAATTCAGCTATAAAACTAATAATAAGAAGTAGCTTTTGAGCTCTGAGGAGTCCACCATCAATTACTCTTTTACACTGGTGGACTCTATCCCTTTGCAAACTTACAATAAGCACAAGAAATACATTTGTAAATCCCTTCTTGAATGTACTGTAGGAAAGTCAATTCAATGCATGCTTTTTCCAGTTTGTTACTAAAATAACCACAATGTTCGAGTGAGGGATTTCAAGCTGTGCAAGTATAATTACAACGAACATAAAAGTGCTTTTTGAACTCAAATTATTACCTATGAATCATAGACATGTCATGTACATTGTTTTTCATTTTAAATGTTAGAGATATTTGAATCAATTGGGAGAAGTAAACACATCTGACATTCTATGATTCAATATGCGTGGTAAATTTCCTAATAATTTTGTGCATAGTAATTTTCCAAACACCACCATCTCAGATAATCAATGTTCATATTTAAATAAATACGTGGTACTTTTTACTTCACTAGTCTGGTTAGGAAAACTTTTGCGACACATGTCAATCTTGAATAATACATGCATCATAGTTTACTGGAAGTCAATGAACAGAAGCTTCACTTTAATGAAAGTTAAAGAATTTGGGAAGTGGCAAGTTGTGAACCCATATATACACTTAATTCGGAGAAGTGTGAAAAATATAGATTTATATTTTATTGTCATAGAACAGAAAAAAGACCTTAGCAATCATACAGTCCAACTCATTCACTTCGTATATAAGGAAATTGAGGTTAATATTAACTGTTCCAAAGTCAAAACTTCAAATTTAAAAGAATTTAAAGGATTTGTTTTTTTTCTGGAGGAAGAGGGGAAGAAGTGATGAGACCAGAACTGTAATTTCAAAATTGTGAAGAAGTTTAATATGAAAACCCTCTATTGATGCATACTGGCAACTTGTCTGTCTTAAAGAATTACCTTAGGTCCTGATAGTGTAAATTACTTCTTCACAATGATGAATAGGAAGTATGCATTAGAGGCAGGTCTTCCTGACTTCAAGCATGGTCCACAATTCACTATTAAGTGGCCTCTCTTCTGAAAGAAAATGTAATAATAGCTAATAATATATGTATACACAGACACACATACATGTGTGAATATGTTCCAGACGCTGTGATAAGTGCTTTGTGATTATCACCTCATGTGATCCTTACAAAAGCCCTGAGACATAGGTGCTATTATTATCCTGATTTTACAGATGGGGAAATAAAGATAAATGGAAGTTAAATTACTTGCCCAGTGACACACAGCTGTTGCTGGAATTAAACTTAAGTCTTACTGACCCGTCTATTTACTACATCTGCTATGTATTTCATAACAAATATAACATGAAATATGTTATATTTATTAAAATGTAAGACTTATAGGGATTTCATAATAATACCATTTAATGTCTCTGCTTTCAAAGATACTGAAATGGAAGTTTTGTGCTGATAAGTAAATTTGGGATTTAATTATGTCTTTCCAAATAAACTAAATTACTTACTATCTTCAAGCTTATTCTACATTTCCCCATTTCTATACCTTTCATTATTCTTTTCTAAATTCTCAGAATACCTGCTCATCCCACTTCTACTTCTGCTGCTTGGATGAAATTATTAATTACCTTACACAGGTTCTTGATTCTTTGGGTTTTCCTCAGTAAATGATAAGGTTTTTTTTGTTTGTTTTGTTTTTTTGTTTTGTTTTTTTAACAAATAAAGGGATAATTTTGTCTCCTGTTTGCAAATGTTGATGACTTTAATTTCACTTTCTTAAATTACTTCTCTTCCTAGAAGTTCCAGAAGTATATCAAATCTTAGAGAGGTAAATCCTTTCAATCTCTCACTCTTAACTTCCTACTCACAATTCTAGACCCAATCCTATTTCTAACTAATCCATGAAGCCAATCTGAAGTGATACTTCTGGCATACATAGTATTTATTATATGCACTCATAAATGTTCCTTGTTCTTATTTTAATTCGTGCAGTAAAATATATACTATAGGGCAGAAACTGTCATTTTTGTCTTTATATAGTCAATATCTAAAACCGTGTTTTACATAAAAGAAGGTAATAAAGTGCTTAGGGAATTTAATTGATTTTATCTAGAAACTTATTGTCTCTTGTAGTTATAATAAAGACACCTTAAAACATGTTTCATTTTTCTTTGTAATTGTCTAAGGACTCAGTGTCGAGTGTTGCATGCACTAAAATGTAAATATGTGTTTGTTGGAGGAATCAATTCAAAATATTATCAAATATAAAGTTTTATCAAAAATCTACCATCAGTCCTCTAAATTTGCCCTTATTATTAAGCAATGCAAATGAAATGTTTCTTAAGGGTAATATTAGCTGATTCTGCCCAACCATGGGTTCTTTTTACATTTAATTCAACAATCTTTTTAATAATTATAGCTATGTAGAGGCCAGACCTGAAAGAGCAATGCTTGGGGCTAAGAAACAACATTTATATTTACAAAGATAATTATATTAATAAAAATTCTATGACAGTGAGAAAGACATGTCACAATGTTGAGGTTTGGGGTTTACCGATGCTTGAGACTCCAAAATATCAACATACCAGGTCCTGCTGAATGAATTCTACTCAAGCCTTCTCTCAGCCAAAGTAAAGCAAAGTTTATTAAAGATTCGCCATAATGGGTAGACTCTTAAGGAGCCTAAGTATCTGTGAAGCTTGTATTGGACAAGTGGGCCAGAATAATCTGACACAGAGTGAGTCTGTGCTGGATTAATTTCCCCCCCCTTCATGGAAGTAAGATGGATCTTATATACATGAAGACTGTGGGGTGATTTAGGGGTGGTCTGGAGAGGGAGTTTGGGGAAGGTTTTAGGAAAAAGTGTAAGGAGGATATTTGACGCAACTGAGGTCAGATTCCAGAAATGGGATTAAGGGTGGGAAATAGCTGAAAGCTACTGGAGATGACAGACCAATGGAGGGCTAAACTAGTTTAAGGGTAGCAGATTTGGGTATAGAAATTTTGATAGGATCAAACCTGGGAAGTAGCTGAACAGTGGCAGGCTAGGGTAGATTAAGAGTAAAAGAGATTTGGGCCTAACTATAATGAAAGGCTTTTGGCCTCAGGCAAATGCCTCATCAAGTTGAAAGATTCAATCAGAATTCAAGGGGTTTCCCAGAGCCTGTACCCCATCATATGAATGGTTAAAGACCTTATTTAGAAAGGTCAAGGTCTCTCATGGCATCTCCAATCATCCTGATCTATATCTGTCCATTGCACCTAGCTGGGTATGGAGGGGAAAGTGAGGCTAGTGACTTTATACAGGTCTCTCTCCATCTTCTTTCTCTCTTTTCTCTCTTCTCCCTCCCTTTAACCTTTGATCCTTAATTTTTTCTTCCTTCTTTACTTCCTTCCTTCCTTCCTTTTTTTCTTATTTCCTTCCTTCCTTCCTTCCTTCCTTCCTTCCTTCCTTCCTTCCTTTCTTTTTCTTTCTTTTTCTTCCTTCCTTCCTTCCCTCCTTCTTTTCTTTCCTTCTTACCTTCTTTCCCCCTTACCTTTCCCTCCTTCCTTTTCCCCCTTCCTTCCTCTCTTCTCTCTTCTCTCTTCTCTCTCTCTCCTTCTCTCTCTCTCTCTCTCTCTCTCTCACCCCCCTTCTTTTATCATACCATTACCTGCCCAAAGGAATATAATTTTTGATTGCTGAAATCTTTCTTTTCTTATTTCTTAAGAACCACTCCTTAAATGCAATTCCCTCTAACTTTCATTGATTAGAGAACAATAGGTCCCTGACCAAGCAGCACTTCCTCATTATTTGAGCTCAGTTTGACTCAGAGTGAATATAAATAGCAATTGTTTCTGTTTTGACCAGAAACCCTGAGGGTCTTCCCTTCCCAGATTGATTATTTTTTGGCTAGGTAAAGAGTCCATTCTCTGCTTCATTTCTTTCCTTGCCTTAATCACTGAATGGGCATTGCCTCAGTGAAACTGAGACCTGTTAAAGACCTTAACTTGAAAAGGTCAAGGTTTCCCACTACATCTGGGGCCATCTCCAGTCATCCTGATCTATATCTAGCCATTGGACATAGATGGCTCTATAGGAAGAAGGTGAAGCTGGCGACTTTGTACAATCTTCCCTCACTTAAATCTAATTCACTTGCATGTCATGACAACACTTCCTGCATGTCATGGGCCTCTTAGAGAACAAAGGATCAACAACAACAGTGATATGTATGTATATCTATGTATCTCTCTCTCTCTCCACACACACACACACACACACACACACACACACATACACACACACACACACACACACACATGCTCCATAGCAAGTAATAGATTCATTGATTTATATACTAACATTTGAACTCCAGATACAAAATTCGCAGTTTTTTTTAAAGGTTTATAAGTTAACTTTCAATTTTCTTTTAAATAAATTGTGCTTTATATTTATATTCTACTTTTCAAAGTTTCTGCAAGTTCTGAAAGTGAGCGTACACAATAACATTTAAGATTTCTTCAAATTAAATTTTAAATCTTCTTATAATTTAAGACCTTATTTTAAGTAATGATATTTTCTCCTCCACAATACTATATTCTCCTCTCCATTTTATTCACATTATTAGCTACATAGACATTAATGAAGTATAGGCTCTGGGAACCCCCTTAAACTCTGATTGAATCTTCCCATTTGATGAGGCATTTGCCTGAGGCCATAAGCCTTTCTTTATAACTCCACTCAAATCTCTGTTACTAGCCTAGCTCTCCTTTGTCCAGCAACTTCCTACCCTAGATCCTCCCAAAATATCTATACTCAAATCTTGTTACCCTTAGACTAGCCTAGCCCTCCTTACATTGTCCCTTATCTCCAGGTAGCTTCCATCTACTTCCCAAATTTAATCTCATTACTGGAGTCTAATCTCATTTGACTCCTCCTGAAAACCCTCCCCAAACTCCTCCTCTAGATCACCCCTAGATTCTTCCCACAACCTTTCTGTATTTAAGACTCCATCTTGCCTCCAGGAAAAAAGAAGGCTGGAGAATTATCTAGCATAGACTCATTCTGTGTCAGATTATTCTGGCCTGCTTGTCCAGTACAAGTGTCACAGATACTGAGGCTCCTTAAGAGCCTACCCATTATGGTGAATCTCTAATAAACTTTGATTTTCTTTGGCTGAGAGAAGATTGAGTGAAATTTATTCAGCAGGACCCAGTATGTTGGTATTTGGGGTCTGAAGCATCTTTAAACCCTAGACCTCACCATTTTATAATTCCCTGACCTCATCAGATGTCATATGTTATTTCATGTTATGAATATTGAACAGTATTTGGATCAATTGATGAAGAATCAGAATAATTTTATTCATCTAGTGACTCATCAATATCTAAAATTTTCCAATAATAGCATATCACAATATTGATACAATATTTATATTAATGTATTATAATGTTTGTATTGTGAACCCATATAGAGATATATAATACTTTTATATCTATATTTTATAAGACTTTATTTATTATTATTTCAATCAGTAGGGCAAAATACCACTTCAAAGGTTTTCCAACAAGTTTACTTCTAAATAGATATAAAAATTATGCAAAATTCCACTAACAGTACAACACAGACAATCGCATTCTAACAATTAAATATTAAAAGAGACAGAAAAGGGAGATATGTGCTTCCCAAAACAATTTGACATTTTTATGGAGTGGGTCCATCTCAGACTCAAAGTCTCACCATGGCCATGCTCTCCAGATGCTTTAGTTGTTGGTGGACAAATTACTGATTGAATAGACCATGTAACATTGAAGAAAATCCCAAATGGGTTATATATATACTCTGAAGAGTACAACTTGACCATACATACAAGAACAAATATTTTAGATGGAGAATTTCCATTATTCTTGCTCATATGTGGTTGAATGCTAAACCTATAAAGACCCACCATGAGACATTCAAGTATATTTTGATTGACCTTCAACTATACTTCCTCGGGGACCAGGTACTTCATATTTCACAGTCATAAGCCAGCACAAGAAAATACTATTATAAGAATAAAGTGTCTTTGTTTCAAGAAGATAGATGACGAGATATCAAGATAGCAAGATAGTAAGATGGATGGATGGATGGATGGATGAATGGATAGATAGATAGATAGATAGATAGATAGATAGATGGATGATAGAATATTAAGTCCTTACACTGTATAATCAGACTGTGAACAAATCAAGGTCTTCAAAGCACTGCATAATTGCAAAAGACAAACGCTTAGTCAGTCTCGTAGAGGGGGAAAAGTTTCATTTTAGTTTTATACTACTATATATTGAAAATGCCATTCCTCATAAGTTTATGTAGCTTAGCATACTACCTTGACTAATTCTGTTTTACTTACTTGTATAGATACATATCAATTAATATGCGAATACACTGCAGAAACATGTATGGATACATAGATTTGTTATTTCTTATCCATTGTAGCCCTCACATGTTTTGGATAGTTGGATTGAGGAGAGATAGGATTAACTCTTTTCCTTTAAAAGCTAGGATAGTTATAAAATCTTAGTTTGTTCTGTGCAGTCACACAGAGTGAAGGAATCATCATATGTATAAAAATGCAAAATCAAGTAGTCATTGTGACTATATATAAAGATAACTTTTTGTTCATTTTTTCGAATTGTAGGAAAAGATAGGATTAAAAAAAGAGACAAAGCAAAAACACACATTTTCCATTTATTCATTTGTATATATCCCTCCCTCCCAAAACAAACAAATGATATTTTATAGATAGGGAGAAAAAGTATTACTTTTCCCTCCCCAGATTCTTGCATACTCTGAATGTATGACTGATTTGACATCTTGCACCATATTTATTTTACATTTCCAAAAGTTTGTATGAGTTCTGATAGGGACTGTGCACAATAAAGCATTGTTACTAAACAGATTGTGACCAGTGAGCAATGAAATTCCCCAAGGTGTAGCAGTGCTATGCCCATCTTACACAGTCTGCTCCTCCTTTTGGAAAGGGTAAAATGTAAACAATGCAATGGAATAGATAATATGAATTCATTGCTTAAAAGTCTAAGGATATGGTTATAAGAAATAGAAGGTAATCTAAAAACAAATGAAACTTGCACATAGCTTTCAAAAGTCAGTAGACCAGCAAAAATGTGCCATGCTTACCTAAAGAATTGTTCTCCTTTAAATTTGCCATTGCTACTCTTTCCTCATCACTTTTAACTCCCCCCCCCATATCACTACTTTAAGAAAACAGTAACATATACATACACAAAATAAAGTAATAAAATATCTCTGAGAGCTAAGCATTCCATGATGTTTTCTAGTATTGTTTTCTTTCTCTTTCCTTCTTTCTGTCTCTCTCTCTGCTCTGATTTTTTTTTCTTTTTGGACAAAAGAAAGGAAAATATAATGATAGTGTTAGATTTACTTAAAAGCACTTATTTTGGTTTGCAAAATACATTTCCATATATTGAATTTTAGTCTTATAATCCTGTGAGATGAGTGCCTTATAATACCCCACCCCCACCCTTTGTTGACTAAAAGACTCTGAGGTTAATATGCCCTTGAACACAGATCCCCTCCTGCCATACCCAGTCTTTTTTCTATTGTGTTAAATGTGATATGAAGGATAGGGCAGGTGGCCCAGTGGATGGAGCACCAGCCCTGGAGTGAGGAGGACCTCATAAAACATAGATGTTCAATTGCAGACTCAGAAAATTACTAGCCGTGTGACCCTGAGAAAGTCACTAATTTTGTTTGTCACAGTTCTTCATTTGTAAAATGAGCTGGAGAAGGACATGGCAAACCACTCCAGGATTTTTGCCAATAAAACCTCCAAAATGGGGTCATGGAGAGTCAGACATGACTGAAATGACTCAATAACAGTAGTAATATAAATTTGAAAAGAAAGGTAGGAGTCAGAAACTTTGAAAATGTATAAGAAGGGCATAACATTGCTACACCTTGGGGGATTTTGTTGTTCACTGGTCACACTGGGTAATAGAGTGACAGAATTAAATTTGCACCATATAGAAGACTTGAGCAGAATGGATTAGAGACATAAAAAACTGAAGTCAGAGAGACCTGTTACAAAGATCTCCATATAGCCCAAGTTAGAAGTATTGAGATCTGAAGTGGCATTGGGACCACGGGAGAAAGAGGAAAAGAATAGATAAGAATTATATTGCAGATGTAGAAATTAGATATTTGGTTATGGATTCGAGGTATGGGGTAAAGAAAAGGAAGGATAATTTCACATTATATATAAGGGTGACTAGAACAATAGTGGTGCCATGGACTAAGATAGGGAAGTCAAGAAGTAAAAGGTCCATTTCACATATGATAATTTGGGGGTAACAATGGCAGCATTCATGTATTAAGGAAGCTACAAGAAATATGCATTTGGATCTACAGAGTGAGAACTGGAATGGAGTTGCAGATTTCTGTCTAGAGAAAGGCCTCAATTAAAGTGGAAGCAGCAGGCAGAACCCACTAGGGAGAGAGGAGGAGAATATGAAGTCAAAGAATCTGAAAGCACAGAGAATAATAAGAAACAGGTAGATTAAGTGCATCAAATACTGTAGATTTGGCAGCAATTTCAGCAGAGTGGGATAGCATATAGCAAGTCATCAAAGAAAGGGGTGATAGATGAGGTGAGTTCCTAGAGGAAAGAAGAATGAATGGTTTTGTGTGTGTGTGTATACGTGTGTGTGTGTGTGTGTGTGTGTGTGTGTGTGTGTGTGAGCAAGCACCCTAGCATACCCAGGGTGGCTGCTAACACAGATTCTTAGATGTGCTTTTCTAAAGGAAAGCAACTCAAAATGGGTTAACAGTTTTACTTTAATCAATCAAACATATATCATTTACCTAGTTCAGGGGAGAAAGTCAGGACCCTGAACTTCAGAGAATGCAAACAGAATACAAACATAAGTTACAAGCAAAAGTTACAAGCAGACAAAGAAACAGATCAGCAGACGGGCTTCCAGTTGTCTGACCATTACATCCATACCTAGTCAGTTACCAGAGAGGGAAGCACCAACATCTGGGTTTTCAAAGCCAGGGGGCCTCACCGGCTTCCCAGAGTCTTGTCTGGCCAGATCACACAACTCTTCTCAAAGTAAGCCTCAAAGGAAAACACTCATATCAGCAGTATATATAGTCTTCTCTTGGATCGGAGACTGTCACAGCCCTCTTGACCCACTACCCAATCACAAAGTAATAAGGTGTGGACATTCCTGAAGAACAAGCCTCCCACCACAGGCTCCATGTGACCACATTCAGCCTATTATGGAGGCAGAGTATACTTTCAAATCAGGGAAGGTTCTCAGAGCCACTCAAGCTTATCAAAGAGCCTAGGGGCAGGGAAGATCTTTGGATTCCCATAACAGTGTGTGTGTGTTTGTGTGTGTGTGTGTGTGTGTGTGTGTGTGTGTGTGTGTCTGTGTGTGTGTGTGTGTCTGTGTGTTTGGGAGGACTGGCAGGTGAAAAGGAAGATTCATGGGAGAAAGCTCAAGCGAAGGTAAGAGTTAAGAGGTAGAAAGTTGTATCCAGGGAAAAGCAAAAAGGCAGCTTAGATAAATAGAATGTGTAAAATGAAGTAATGGGTAATTATTCTGGAAACATAGGCTAGAGGCAGGTTGTGATTTTATTTAAGTCCCAGAATAAATTTTATCCTAGAGGTAAGAAGGATGTAACTAAAGATTTTTGAACAGGGAAATGAAAGAGTTTTGTTCTTTAAGGATATCAATTTGGCAGTCAATGTGGAGGATGTTTTGGAGACGAAAGGGACTAGATGCTTGAAGACTGAGTAGAAAGCTATTACAATATTCAACATATCAAAAACAGAACTTTTTATATCCCTCTCTAAAACTACTCCCTCTTCAAACTGTGCTATTTTGATTAAAAGTACCACTATTCCTCCATTCTCTGAAAATCATAACCTCAAAGTCATCTTGCATATAAAATCAGTTATTGAACTTTGTCAATTTCACCTGCACAAAATCTCATGGATTGCCAACTTTTCCTTTTTTACTGAGAGGACCCCACAATTCAAATTCAGGCTTTTGTCAACTTTTGACAAAATACCTGAAATACCTGATGAAAAAGATATACCATACTTTTAATTAAACTTCCAGCTTCTAGTCTCTCCCATCTCTAATCAAGTCTCCTAAAATTAGCAAGAATAATTTCCCTAAAAAAAATTCTCATCCTGTCATATCTCCATTCAGGGGTCTTCACTTTCATGTTTCTTGCCTCTAGAATAGAATCAACAACAAGAACAACAATGGCATCAATTGCAGCAGCCAGAGCAGCAACAGTAACGACACCAGCAAAAACAACAGCAGAAAGAGCAACAAAAGCACCATCGATAACAAATCCAAAAAGCACAACAACAAAAGTATCAGCAAAAGCAACAATGATAACAAAATGAATAGTTAATATTTATAGAGTTTTTCAAGGTCTTAAAAGTGTTACCATCTGTTACTTTATTTTGACCTTCCACTGTTCCTTTTTCCAAGTTGTCATAAAAATGTTTAAACTTCTATACAATTAAAAAAAATTCTTGGTATTTCCATATTCTAGAATACTATATTAAATGTAGTCCTAGACATTAGTGTGTCTAATGCTACTTCATAATGTTTCACAGTAAGGGACACTTAATAAATGCTTGATTTCATTAAATCATGGTGTACCATTACCATCTTTCTTGTTCCCTACTGACATTGTCTAAATTATGCGTGTATACAGATATGTCCATTTATACACATGTATATATATATATATATACATATGTTATGAATATGCATTGATTTCATATTTATAATTTTATATAAAACTGCTCACAATTCTGTCACATGTTTCAATTTTATTTTCTAAATACATTAGGTGTGTGTAAATAATGTATATGTATTATTTTCTGCCTACAAATGTACATTACATATGATTATATTCCATTCTTGGAATTTTTTTTCTTTAAGACCAGATTTTTTTTCCCCTCTTGTGCATTGATTAATCATGCAACTTTCAGTCATTCTTTTCATCACTCCTGGTCTTTGTGTTTACCTTTTTAGCTTGCTGTGTTTTTCTTTGTAGTCTCAGAAGAAAACTTGATGTGAATGTAGTTTTGGTATTGTTTTATAAATACACTTTGATGATACAAAGTTGAAATACTTAATCTAGACATAAGAGTGGCTGTTGCTGAGCTCTGTGACATTTCTAAGAATGGAATCTTTTTATAGGACTTATCGATTGAGTTCAAGTGAGATCAGTGAATCTTCTCTAAAAAGTGCACTTCATATTTTGTAATCTTTAAAATGAATGCAGTGACCAATTTCATGGTTTAAAAGAAAAAAATCAGAAATGATTTTGCATTTGTTTAGAAATGTACAAAATAGGTTAGATAAACCAATCAATACCTAATTACCAGTCTATCTCTGCAACTGCAGTCTTCTCTAATTTAATGCCTACACTTTCACAGAGATAAACCTCCTGCTGGGTGACCTGACACATTTGTTTTGACAGTACTTTTAAAGGCATAGCTCAAAATAAGACAATAAATATCTCACTCTAAGAGCAATCCTTTTCTGGGATACTTGACTCCTTGAGCAGATTCATACATATTCATAGGCAATGAAACCCTGTGATCTCCTGATTTGTAGCTAACAAATAGTACATACATAAAAATGCATGTTTTGGGTATTAGACTTAACTGGAGAACAGCTGAACTCCTGAAGGATATGTCAAGTGGCATATTTTTGACTCTGGCCAAATAGATGTTGGAAAAATTTTTAAGTATTTTTATGAACCTATCTCTTGATCAGACCTTAGTGTTGCCTTCCCATGCTGCACTATAATTAGAAAGACAAATAAGGCTAGATTTTTGCAAATCTCTTCAAATGTTTATTGCATTAAATTTAAATTAAAAATTAAATTAAATTTAAATGTATTTGAAAGCTATAGATGAAATGAATCACAGAATACTATCATGCTATACATGCAGATAACCATCAGAACTAGCCAACTATTTTCTACTAACACACACAAGAATATAAATGTGATTCCATATAGCAGCATTTTTTTCTTAGCTAAATTTTCATTCTTCCTATGACCCTTTTTCTTGCTATAGAAATTAGCCATTAATGCCTTAGAATGTTGATTTTTTTAAATACGATTTTAGACAGCATGCAAGATGCTATGGTTACAAAGGCACAACAAATTCTACTCCTGTTCTCAGGAAGATTATGGTCTCCAGAGATGAAGGAAAATATAATAGAAAAACAGGTAGTGATGATGTGTATGCACATATGTGCATATATATCTACCTATCTTGAGCTACACACATATACCTTAACAAATGCAGCATAATATGAGGATCACGCAAAAATTGAGGAAAGACATTGGGGAAAGCCATGTATAGTAGGTCACAAGAGCTAAGTTTTAAAGGTAGCTTGAAATTCTAAGAGGTGGAAGTGAGGAAAAAAGTACATTCCAGCTATGGGGGAGGTTCTATTTAGAGGCACATCATCCCAAAACTGCATGTCTCATATGCACAATAGAAAGGTCATTTAATTGACATGTAAAGGTATATTAATGAGAATAATCTGCTATAAATATGGAATAGTAAGCTGAAATAGTGAGACTTTTTTAGTATTCTCTCCTGTAGGTAGTAATAGCTTTTTAGCTAGGTAATTGACATAGTCAGATGCATGACTATTTGGGTTATGGTTATTGGGAATCAGAGAGAAAGTACTGGTCATAAAATAGTTTTCCTCTTGTAATTCTTCCTCTTCATGGTTCTTTGAAGAAAATCTTGTTTATTTTAAGGATATTATTGGTCATTCTGGCCTTTGGAGATTGATTGGTAAGAATATGACATTGGGGCAAAATACTGCAAACTTGTTGAATAAATCTTCATAGGATATGGGGTTAGAGAAATCCTTAGAGGTCAGGTAATCAAATTCCCTCATTTGAAAGATGAGAAATCTGAGATCCAGCAAGTTGCCTAGTGTCACACAGCAATCCAGTAGTATAAATTGGATTCAAACCCAAATTCTGATGTTATATTTATTTATTTTTTCATTATGTAATATTACCTCTCTAATGCGACTTTTATCTTCAACATATGCTTCCTCAGGCTGATAAGCAAACTTTGTCCAAATCCAATTTAATACAATAAACATTTATAAAGCAACGATTTAAAGCAAGACACTATGTTAAGTAAAAAGTCCTCTGTCCTTGAGACAGAGACTGTTATTTCCCTTTCTTCTTATCACCAGAGCTTAGCACAGTGTCTGGCATATAGCAGATGCTTAATAAATTTTTATTAACTCATTGGCAGATGCAAAAATCAGTTGCTCCTGACATCAAAGAGCTTAATTATACTAAGGAATGGCACAAAATATACCCAGAGAAATAAATCCTAGATGAAACAATTTCACTGTGAGAGGGCTCAAACAAACGGAAGAGCCAGGAAAGGCTTTCACTATGAGGTAGGACAAGGATTGAACCTTGAAAACTATGAGGTTTCTTCTTCTTTTTTAATAAATAAATTTATTTTTAGTTTTCAACATTCACTTCCATAAGTTTCAAATTTTCTCCACCTCCCTCCCTATCCATCTCCCCAAAATGGGGTGCTGACCTCAGGGCTGGTGCTCTACTCACTGGGCCACCTAGCTGGCCTGTGAGGTAAGTCTTGAAAGAAGCTAGGTGAGTCAAGCTCAAGTGTAGTTTGGAGGTAAAGAATGGAGTCAGAGGGACATGGCTATGTTTCAAGGTCACATTGAAGAATAAGGACAAATTGACCATGAGATGGGGTGAATAAGTGAGAGTAGAATGGAGGATATCAGTAGAGGGGTTACCCCATGGGATGGAGGAAGATGGGCTATCTCTTTTTCAGAAATTGGAGTAAAGCATGAGATGGGTGAACTTCTTGGATTCAGAACCAACAGAACACTACACATTTCCCTTCTACATGACAGTCATTCAAATAGCAGAAAGCAGGTCTTTAAAAATAATTATTTATTTATTTTTTGTTTTCAACACTTATTTCCATAAGATTTTGAGTTACAAATTTTCGCCCCAACTCTCCCCTACCCACCATCCCAAGAAGGCAAAGATTCTGAATAGCATTTCCCCCCATCTGCCCTCTCTTTTGTTCTACCATTACCCCCCTTTACTTTCTAGTAGGGCAAGATGGATTTCTATACCTCATTGCCTATATACCTTATTTCCCGAGTACATGTAAAAACAATTTTTTAACATTTGTTTTTAAAACTTTGATTTCCAGATTCTTTCCCTTCTCCCCTCCTCTTCTGCTACTCCCACTGGAAAAACAATCAATTCCATATAGGTCATACATGTATAGTTATGCAAAACATTTCCATAGTAATTGTAATGTGAAAGACTAACTATATTTCCCTCCATCCTATCCTGTCCCCCATTTATTCTATTATCTCCTTTGATTTTGTCCCTTTTCAAAACTGTTTGCTTCTAACTATCCTCTTCCTCAATCTGTCCTCCCTTCTATCAGCCCCACTCTTTTCCCCTTGCCCCCTACTTTCCTATACAGTAGGATACCCAATTGAATGTTCATGTTATTCCCTCCTTAAGCCAAATCCAAATTGTAACAGCCTCCTCCTGCTTCCTTTATATGAGATAATCCACCCCATTCTATCTCTCCCCCTCTCATTCTCCAAATATATTGCCCTTTCATCTCTTAATTTTATTTTTCAGATATCATTCCTTCACATTCAACTCACCCTGTGCCCTCTATGTATACATGTACACACATATACATACATACATACATATATATATATATATACAGACATATACACCCACCTATACATACATATATATGTATATGTACATATGTGTGTATGGGTCTCTCTCTCTCTCTCTCTCTCTCTCTCTCTCTCTCTATATATATATATATATATACAGATATATATATGTATATATATATTCCCTTCAACTATCCTCATATTGAGAAGTCTCATGAGTTACAAATATCATCTTTCTTTTTTTTCTTTTTGAAAGGGGGTGGGCAGGGCAACTGGGGTTACGTCACTTCCCCAAGGTCACATGGCTAATAAGTATTAAGTTTCTGAGACCAGATTTGAACTGAGGTCCTCCTGACTCCAGTGCCCATGCTCTACTCATTGTGCCACCTAGCTTCCCCAATAACTTTTTTTTTTGGCTTTTTTGGAGAGGGAAATCAGGACAATTAGGGTTAAATGACTTGCCCAAGGCCACATGGCTCATCAGTGTTAACTGTGTAAGGCCAGATTTGAACTCAGGTCGTCCTGACTCCAGGGCCAGTGTTCTATTCACTGCATGACCTAGCTGCTAAATATCTTCTTTCCATGTATGAATAAACAGATCAACTTTGATAAGTTCCTTATGATTTCTCTATCCTCTTTCCCTTTTCATGCTTCTCTTGATTCTTGTATTCAAAAGTCAAATTTTCTGCTCAGCTCTGGTCTTTTCATCAGTATTGCTTGAAAGCCACTTATTTCATTGAATTTCCATATTTTTCCCTATAGTATTATAGTAAGTTTTGCTGGGCAGGTGATTCTTGGCTTTAATCCTAGCTCCTTTGACCTCTGGAATATCATATCCCAAGCCCTTCGATCCTTTAATGTAGAAGCTGCTAGATCTTGTGTTACCCTGATTGTCTTTCCATAATACTCAAATTATTTCTTCCTGACTGCTTGTAAGATTTTTTCCTTGACCTGGGAGCTCTGGAATTTAGCTATAATATTCCTAGGAGTTTTTTCTTTGTGCTCTTTTTCAACAGGTGATCAGTGAATTCTTTCAATTTCTCTTTTGCCCTCTGGTTTTAGAATATCAGGGCAGGTTTCCTTGATAATTTCTTGAAATATGATGTCTAGACTCTTTTTTTGATCATAGCTTTCACTTAATCCAATAATTTTTATATTATCTCTCCTCAATCTATTTTCCAGGTCAGTGGTTTTTCCAATGACATACTTCACATTGTCTTCTATTTTTTCATTCATTTCAATCTGTTTTATAGTATCTTGATTTCTCATTAAGTCGTAAGCTTCCATTTGCTCCAATCTAATTTTGAATGAATTCTTTTCTTCAGTAAGCTTTTGAAATTCCTTTCCCATCTAATCAATTCTGCTTTTCAAGGCATTCTTTTCTTCATTGGCTTTTTGAACCACTTTTGCCATTTGACTTAGACTATTTTTTAAGGTGTTATTTTCTCCAGTATTTTTTTTTTGTCTCCTTCAGCAGGCAGCTGATTCATTCTGCATGGTATTCTTGCATCATTTTCATTTGTCTCCCTAATTTTTCCTCTACTTTTCTTACTTGATTTTCAAAATCCATAATGAACTTCTCCATGACCTGTGAACAGCTCATATTTATCTTGGAGGCTTTTGATGAAGCAGTTTTGACTTTCCTTGTCTTCTTCTGCTTCTATGTTTTGATCATCTTTGTCAACCAAAAAAAAAATTCTATAGTTTGATTTTTCTTCCTCTGTTTGCTTATCTTGGCAGTCAATTACTTAACTTTCGATCTTTTTGTCATGGTAGAACTCTGCTTCCATAGTGGATAGTGCTATGTCCTTAATTTCTGGGGGTCTGAGCAGTTGGTGTCAGAGCTTCTACTAGGCCCCTGCCTCAGAACTGTGAGGAAGACTTCCTTTCCACAGCCTCAACAAGCTCTGCCATGCTAGTGCTTCTCACCCCAGGACCACTACCTGGGACTGAGACCCAGATCCAAGCAGGGCAAAGCAAGAGAATCCTGCCTCAGTGCTAGTGAAGAGAGTCCTACAATTACCCTCTGGACAGTTGCTTGGTCCCCCCATGATCTGTGGCCCTGGAGTTCAGGAGACAGCCCTTGTAGCAGCAGCTGGAGACAGCTGCCACCTCCACCACCCTGGGGGCAGGGGCCAACAGGGTTCCCCCAGTGACATTTTACTTTCTCCTCAGTGGGGGTTGAGAAGTCTGGAAACTGCCACAGTTGCAGATTACAGTTAACTGGATTAAAACATAATTAGGGAATGTTCAGTAAAATAATAAAAATGTAATGAAGCATAGGTAATATTACATTTTAAAAGTAAGTCAATATGTGACCCATGGGAATTCTCATATAAGGTCAAGTCAAGTGGCCCCATATGTATTTGAGTTTCACACTGTTCATCTAAACAGTGAAGTGAATAATGGAGTGAATGAATGAATGAATGAATAAAATCCTTACTATTCCTGTATATTACCTAGTGAATCAAGGGGGAAGGGTTAGTGGAGGAAAAGTAACCTATTGAGCTTTTCTTTACTCAGTTTCACTCTTATGGCTTAATTTTATAATGAAAACTCTTAAAATAGATACACATTCAGTGAAAATAACAATCTATTTGATGGCTACCTGTAAAACCATTTTTGACTTGAAACACATCACCAAGACAGTAATGTAAAGAATAATTGACAGAATCAACATTTCTGGTGAGTCACTTTAAATCCACTTTGGTTCTGCATAGAATTAAATTTCTTTTTATCACAAACTGAACAGAGCTATCTCTGTCTTGGGGAATTGACTTCAATTCCTTTTATCTGGTGTTAATCATTAACCCACCAATTAAAGGAGCTTTTTGCCATATCAGGCCAATGAACCCCTCCACAAGAACATCATGTGTGATGATATCTCTTCTGGAAGATTTTAAAGGTCCCTGATTTCTTAGTCATTCAAGTCATAATATCTTAGCTAGTCATTTCACTCTTGTTATTGCCTTTTGTCTGAAACCTTTCCCTCCTTTGTGGTTTAAGCATATAAAAGTTGATCCTTTTGTTTCTTCTAGGATTCTTCACCAGACAAGGTGGGACGCCTTTGCAGGCCAACTCGATAAACCCTAACAAGTTTGATAATCTCAAGTCAACCACAGGGGAATTTGGAGATGACATTGAAATAAAAAAGAATACTCTAAAAACATTCTATTAATTAATTGGTATACATGGATGGCATCCTATTATATGGCTTAATTGAGAAACAAATAAAACAGCTACTTCATCTCAGGAAAGTTTTCCCTAGCAATTTAAAAATGTTTGGATTTGACAGGTAAAAAAAAAAGTCTAATGTTTACCAAGGAAAATAGTGAAGGCTTTGATTTTGAATCTAGAGGTCAAATTGTACCAATGCATGAATATAATATTTCAAAATGCCTTGATCTTCTCCAGGAAAGACATATCACCCATAATTCTACAAAAAGAAAACAAAAAACTAAGGCTGTTTGTATACTGTTATTTACTGGCAGTCTGACGTAAAAGTTTAATGGGAAGAATACATTTTATGTAGTTTACATCAGTAAAATACTATCCTTCATGTGTAAACTTATTGGCCTGGTAATATGAATGATTATGTACCTCCTAAAAAAGTAACAAAAGAGAAATATACACAGTGCTGATAAAACATAGGGATCATTATTCCAAAGTAACTCCAGAAGGATAAGTACCTTACTCACCAAAAAGGACAAGGAGAATTGGTAGATATTATTAGAATACATTATGAGTGTTATAAAAATTTACAAGGAATGATTATTTTACTTCATAAAGCAATAGGAAAATATTGAAGGCACAATTGCTTTTGTTCAGTCACATCCAGCTCTTTGTGATCTGACAGACCACAGCTTACCAGGCCCTTCTATCCTTCACTATGTCTTGAAGTCTGTCTAACTTCATGTTTCTTGTTTCCATAACATGATCCATATCATCTTCTTCTGCCATCCTCCCAATCCTTTTTGCCTTCAAATTTTCCCAATACTGTGGTCTTTTCCAATGAATCTTATCTTCTCATTATGTGGTCAATGTATTTAAACTTCAGCTTCAGTATTTGACCTTCAAGAGAATAGCCTCATTTAATTTCTTTAAATATTGACTGATTTGATCTCCTGGCTATCCAAGGGACTTTCCAACATTTTCTCCAGCACCACAATTTTAAAGCTTTGATCCTGAGGCTCTGATCTTTCCTTATAGTCCAACTCCCAAGGCCATACATTGCTACAAAAAACCACAACAACAACAACATAACTTTGACTATATGGAACTTTGTCATCAAAGGAACATCTGTTTTTTAGTATGCTGTCCAGATTTGCCATAGTTTTTCTTCCAAGAAGCATCTTTTAATTTCATGACTGTAATCACCATTTACAATGATCTTTGAGCCCAAGAATATAAAAATCTGACACTTTCTACTGTTTATCCCTCAATTGGCCAGGAAGAGATGAAACCAACTTTCAAGATCTTAGTTTTTGTTTGTTTGTTTTGTTTTTACTTTTTATATTATTTTAATAATATAATTTTATTATAACATAACATAATGTAATAGAATAGAATAATATAACTTAATAATAATAATATAATTTTTATACCATTTTTATATTCAAGCCAGCTTCTACAGTCCCTTCTTTCACTGTTGTCAAGAAGCTTTTAAATTATTTTTTACTTTCTATTATCAGAGTGTTGATATTTTCTGAGATTGTTGATATTTTCCTGATTAAAATAGATCAGGAAAGAAACTACATCTTGCTATAAGTTAACATAGACAATAAAGTAATTGTAAAGCCAAGCATGGCTGCTACAGAGAACAGCTTTTAAGGTTCTGATTACATTGTATAGTAAACACTCTATTTATTCAATAACAAATCAGAGCAAAAAAATCACAGTAAATCAAGGTACATCATCCACAATGTTACAACTTATCACAGATAATCAAAATACAGCATTCACAACAACTTATCACAGAAAATGGCCACATAGTTTTCATCACAGTGGTCACACAGTTTTGAACAAAGTATAATCATTTAGTGAATCAATCACTTAGTAACTCAATCATTCAATCAACTCAATTATTCAATCATCCTTAAGGAGGTTTGCCTCCTTAAGGGTTAGAAAACACAATAGTCAAAATTCTCCACTCATGGGACACACTAAGTTACAATATCAGTCATTACTCAGCACTCTCTTAAGGGGTAGTGTAAAATACACAGGCTATCCAGCCCTCAGCCATAAATAAATTACAATCTTCTCAGTCAGTACACAGTATCCAAGTAAAGTCTTCTTTCAGCTTCACTTGAGGTTGGCTCTCAGCTTCCATTCTGACTCTTCCGTGGTGCCAGCTCCAGCTGCCACCTGAGTTCAAAGGCAGGCAGCTCCCAGTTCCTTGTCCAGCTCCTTGTCCAGTTCTTCATCCAGTTCCCATTCCATGTTGAAGCTCACAGTGTCCAGTCCCCCTCAAGTCCTTCACAATTTCTGTTTTTTGGGAAGAAAAAACTTGACAGAGCCACAATAATATTCATGCACATTACTGGCACCATCATCAATTCACTCTCTCCTTATGAAATCAACTCAGATCCACCAATAAGGTCTAAGAACTCAACACAAATCATCAACATAAGAATCAACACAAACCTACAAACAAGGATCAAGAAGTCAGCACAAATCATCAGTAAAGTCCCAGGACCTCCAACACCCTCATCCAGGACTTCTGTAAATAGACAATCAGAAAGTCCTCTTTCAGGGCTTCCAATAAGGTCCCAAGGTTCTGTACAAAGCATCACAAACTACTCTGACCAGTGCAGTTGTGTGGCCTAGCAACCAGCTGATTAAAGAGAGAGATGTGGATGTATTTGATAGTCTGTTTATTACAGAACCATTTCATACAGAGCGAAAGATACAAGGAACTTACAAGGTTTATCAGGCCCTAGCAGAAATTCTTACATAATCAGAAAAAAATACAAGGACCCTCCCTTGGTCTTGACTAATCCTACCCTACCCTAAGGTTAATTATTCATTAAGATTTCATCCTAGGACCATGTCCAGAGGCACAAACATGGAGTCAGAAATAAGACTTGCAAATTAACTACCCTAAATTTTCCTTAGTTATTCATAGGACCAATGGAGGCATCAATGAACAAGATTATAATCCTCCTGCATATCTGCCTAGTGACCTCATAAAAGAGGGGAACATTTCCTTAATGGGTCTGAGGGACCCCTGAAAGTCTAGTCTACTACAACAAACAAACATCAACACAGACAGAAAACAAGTTTTCTCCTTCTTGACTCTGCTACCACAAGAGTACTCTTCTCAGTTCCACTTCCTGTAGCCTGGGGTTCTCCTTATATATGGTCATTAGCTCCTCCCCTGGAGTTCTTGGGTTCACAAGTTGTGGGGTTCACACATTCTGTTTTTAACAGACTTGATTAAAGGCTAAAAAGAAACTTGAACTGAAACTAGGTGTTAATTTAATAGCTGAAACAAGGTGCAAACTACTTCTGTGCTTGTCATTACAGTAATATCAAAGCTAAACACATACACACCAAATGGTATAGCATCCAGTTCTTAAAGGAGAAGTTAAGTGAGTTATAGGAAAAAATAAACAGCAAAACTCTACCCCCAAAAAATAAACAAGAAACTAAATAGTTAAAAGAATATTGAATAAAATTAGGGATGATAGATATTCATAAAAAACTAAATGGAAACAGAAAGGAATATACTTTCTTATCTGCAGCATATGGCACATAGACCAAAACTGACTATCTAATAAGGCATAAAAACCTCAAAATCAAATGTAAAAGGACAGAAATACTAAATGTATACTTTTTGTGTTATAAGGCAACAAAAATTTCATTCAACAAAGGATAGTGAAAACGTTCATTAAAATTTAATTGGAAACTAAATAATCTCATCCTAAAGAATAAGTGTGTCAAAGAACAAATGATAAAGACAATAAATAAATAAATTGTCTCAATATAATGAGACAAAATATATATAAAAAAATATGATACAGCCAAAGCAGTGCTTAGGGGAAAATTTATTTCTCTTAATTCTTACATCAACAAAATGAATATGAGAACAAATCAATGAATTGTCCATGCAAATTAAAAAAAAAACTAGAAAAATAACAACTTCGGGTTTCCCTATTGAGCATCAAATTGGAGAACCTGAAATTCAAAGGTGAGATTAATCAAATGGAGTAAGAAAAGTATTGAGCTATTAAATAGATCTAGGGACTGATATTATTTAAAAAAAATAGTAAGATAAGTAAGTCACTGGTTAATATGATTTTTAAAAAAAGGAAGAAGAAAACCAAATTTCCAGTATCAAAAATGAAAAGGGAGAAATCACTACCAATGAAGAAGAAATGAAAGCAATAAGTACAGCCATTTTAACCAATTATATGCTAATAAATCTGAAAATCTGAGCATAACGGATGAATATTTACAAAAGTACAAATTACCTTTATGAAGAGATCAGGAAATGGATTACCTAAATAATCCCATCTTAGAAAAAGAATTTGAACAAGTCATTAATGAGCTCCCTAGGGGAAAAAATCCCCAGGGCCAGATGGGTTCATGTGTGAATTCTAAACATTTAAAGAACAGTTCCAATACTGTGTAAACTATTTGAAAAAATATGCAAAGAATTTATTTTTAAAAATTCCTTTTATGACACAAACATTGTGCTGATACCTAAGTCAGGAAGAGCCCAAACAGAGAAAATTATAGACCAATTTCCCTAATGAATATCAAAGCAAAAGTTTTGAACAAAATACTAGCAAGGTAATCACAGTAATATATCACCAGGATTACACATTATGAGCAAGTGAGATTTATATGAGGATTGCAGGATTGATTCAATATTAGGAAAGCTATCAATATAATTGACCACATCAATAAAAAGAAAACCAAACAGAAACCTTAAGATTATCTGAATAGATTCTAAAAAAGCTTTTGACAAAATATAGTATTTATTCTTTCTTTTTTTTTCTTTTTGAAGTAGGGAAGACAAGGCATTGGGGTTAAGTGACTTGCCCAAGGTCACACAGCTTGTAAGTCTTAAGTGTCTGAGGCCAAATTTGACCTCAGGTCTTCCTGACTCCGGGGTCAGTTCTCTGTTCACTGAGCCACCTAGCCACCCTGTTTTTATTCTTATTAAAAAACACTGGAGAGCACAAGAATAAAGAAAAAATTCCTTAAAATAATAAGTAACATCTATCTAAAATCAAGAAGATAAATTTGAAACCTTCCCAATAAGATCAGGGTTGAAGTATGCCTATTCATTATCACCACTATTACTTAATATATTACTAGAAATGCTAGCTATAATGATAAAAGAAGGAAAAGAAATGCGAGGAATGGAAATAGGGAGTGAGGAAAGAAAACTATCACTCTTTGAAGACTATTTGATTGCATACTTAAAGAACCTTAGAGCACCAACTTAAAAAAAGTTACTTGAAATAAGTTTAGCAAAGTTGCAGATAATAAAATAAACCCACATAAATCATTAGCATTTCTTTATATGACCAACACAGCCCAGCAATATGAGAAAGAGAAATTCCATTTACAATAACTAAACAATACAAAATACTTAAGAGTCTAGCTGCCAAGACTAATTAGAAAGTATATGAACACAATCACAAAATACTTTTCATGTAAAGTCAGATCTAAACAGTGAGAAAAATACTAATTGCTAATGGGTAGGTCAAGCCAATATAAACAAAATGACAATTCTGCCTAAACTCATTTACTTATTAAATGCTATACTAATCAAACTGTGAAAAAATGTGTTATAGAGCCAGAAAAAATAACAACAAAATACATCTGGTAAAAGAAAAGGTCAAGAATGTCAAGGGAATTAATGAACAAAAAATTACAAAGGAAGAAGGCCTGGTAATATTAGGTCTCAAACTATATTATAAAGTAGTAATTGTTGAAAATATTTAATATTAGTTAATAAATAGAATGGAAGAAGGATAGAATAGATTAGACACACAAGGCATAGTAGTCAATGGCCATAGCAGTTTAGTGTTTGAGTAGACTAAAACCCAGTTTATGGAATCAGAACTTATTATTTGACAAAAGCTTCTGGGAAAACTGTAAAACAATAGGACAAAAACTAGGTATAGATTAACATCTCCCATTGTATATCAAGATAAGATCAAAATGGTTGCATGATTTAGACATAAAGGGTGACACCTTAAGTAAACTAGAAGAGCAATGAATAATCTACTTATCATATCTATGGAGAGAAGAATTCGTGACTAAATAAGAGATAGAAAACATCACAAAATGTGAAACACATCATTTTGGTTGTATTAAATTTAAAAAAATCTTTTATACAAACAAAGTCATTGCAAGCAAGATTAGAAGGAAAGCGGAAACCTGGGAAACCATCTTTACAGCAAGTCACCCTCATAAAGGCCTCATTTCTCAAATATATAGGCAGTTTTCAGATGACAAAATAAAAGATATCTATAAGCATATGAAGTACTCTAAATAATTTTTGATTAGATAAATGAAAATTAAAACAACTCAGAGGTATTACTTCATGCCTATGAGATTAGCTAATATGACAGAGAAGGAAAATAATAAATGTTGGAGAGGATGTGGGGAAATTTGTACTGTTGGGAGAGTTGTGAACTGACATAATCATTCTGGAGAGAAAATTCGAACTATGCCCAAAGGTCACCCAAACTGTGTATACCCTTTGACCCAGCAATTCCACTACTAAGTCTGTATCACAAAAAGATCACCAAAAATGGAGAAGGACCTAAATGTGCAAAACTATTTATAGCAGGGGGGAGGAACTAAGATGGTGGAAAGGAAGAAGTGACTTTTCCAAGCTCCACCAGGAATTCTGTCACTAAAAGCTAAAATGTGAATTTGAATGGATTTAAGAGTGACAGGGCCCATTGGGAGACAGAGCATGGCAGATTCCTAGCCCAGGAAAGTGCCTACTCAGGTCTGGGCAGGGAGAACACAGAGCACACAGAAGCTGCACCAGTGCAGATCAGAGAGCAGAGTACAGCAGACTAAGAAGCAGCCCCAGCCAGCCAGCAAACTCACCCATCCTAAGGGCAATTTGCAGCCTTCTCACCACAGGACAGAGGATCGTCGGAGCTGGGTAAGAGAAAATGCAGGGCCCACAGCAGGGACAGTAGCTTTTCCTGGGGCTACCAGCCCACAGCCTGGATGTTTAAAAATTTCATACCTGAACTTTCAGAAATCAAGATGGAGGAATAAAACCTAGTTGTTCTGATCCCCCCTCCTAGATCCAGAAAAGTCTGGAGATAATTGCCCCACCCAGAGTAAAATCCTGAATTAGTGAAAACAGTCTCAAGCTTGGGAGTCACTGAGGAAGGGGGAAGTGAGGTAGTATATACAGAGTCTAAGCCCAGGAGGGTGGAGCCAGCAAACACTAACTATACAAGCCCAGGTGTGCTTTAGCACCACCAACTGGGGAAATCAGCTGACAGCAACCCTGCTGGCCTCCTGCTACTGAGCCTGCCTCAGCCCAGAGACACAGAGGTGGAAACCTGAAGTAGCCAGACCACTGCTGCCCCACCATTACTCTGTGAGTCTCAGAGTATCTCAGGGGAAACACTGAGAGTCCTGGCCTTGGCCTCAGTCTAGTCACTCAGATGCTACAGCTCACAAAGTTAACAACCAAACCCCTACTTCCCAGCCTGAGAAGCTCAATACCTCAGCACCCCAGAAACAGATAGCCATTTAAAAAACCCAGGACATAGGCAACCACAATGGGCAAGAAGGAAACAATGAAGGCTAGGACCATCAAATCTTTTTATAGTGAGCAAGAACAATCAAATTCAGAAGGCAACACAGACTCTATACTCACACTGGGGACCACAGAAGGAAATGTGAACTGGTCTCAAGCATAAAAGCATTCTTGGAGGACCTCAAGAGGTATTTTAAAAACTATTTATAGCAGTGCTTTTCATGATGGCAAGATATTGGAAACTGAAAGGATAACCATCAATTGGGAAATGGATGAACAATGAACAAACTGTAGTATATGAATGTAATGGAATAGTATTGTCAAGTAAGAAATAATGAACAGGCAGATTTCAGAAAATATTTTAAAGACTTGTACAAACTGATGCAAAGTGAAATCAGCAAAAGCAGGAAAGCACTGTACATAGCATCAGTAACATTTTGTGATGAACAACTATGATTGACTCAGTTATTCTCAGCAACAAAATTATCTAAGACAAGTACAAAGGACCCATTAAGGAACATGCTATCCATATCCCAATAAAGAATTAATGGAGAGAGGTAGAGTCAAAATGGTGGAGTAAAAGTAGGGACTTGCTTGACCTCTTCCCCAAACCCTTCTAAATTAAAAAATGACTCTAAACAAATTCTGGAGCAGCAGTTCTCAACTTGTGGGTTGCGACCCCTTTGGGGGTTAAATGGGGTCACCTAAGACCATTGGAAAACACATATTTTCAATGGTCTTTGGAACCCAGACATCGCTCCTCTATCCTTCTCCAGGTGCGTTCACCCACATGCAGATACACCCACATATGAGTATTAAAGGGTTGCAGCACTAGGAAGGTTGAGAACCACTGTTCTAGAGCTACAGAACCCACAAAATGACAGAGTGAAACCCATCTCCAGCCTAAGAAAGCCTGGAAAGTAGATAAGAAGGGTCTGTCACTCAGAGTTGTTAATAGAGTGGAGTCCAGCATAGCCTGTGCTAGCACAGACCAGGCTGAAGCAGGCCTCAGGGAACTGAATCACTGGCAGCTGTGGTGGTTTCTAGACTACTCAACCCACAAATGCCAAAGACAAAGTAGAAGGTCAGTGGGGAAAATCTGTCAGACCTGTGTGAGAGAAGAGCCATAATCCTGGTGTGGCAGAGGTGGTGACAGGAGCAGCAACAATGTCAGCAGTAGGTGGCTGCAGCAGCTGCTTCTGGAGCTCCAGGACCACAGATGGTGGGGGGATTAAGTGACTGATCAGAGGGCAATTGCAGGGATCTCTTTGCTGGTATGGAAGCAGGATTCTCTTGTATTTCCCTGCTTGTATCTGGGTTGTACTTTTGGATGGCAGTTCTGGGGTGAGGAGGAGCACTGGCAAGGGAGAGCTTGTGACAGTTATGGAGAGGGAGTCTTCCTCACAGTTCCAAGGCAGAAAAGAATGTTCATAGTCACTCAAAGATCAGAGCACAAGCTAGCTCATAAACACTTCTCTTTGATCATACCACCTTAGAAGAACTGAAAGTTTAGAGGTGCCTAGAAGAAGCTCTGACAATGGCTGTGTAGAATGTCTGAAAGTTCAGACAGAGCACTATCCTCTCTGAAAGCAAAGATCTACCTTGACAAAGAATTCAAAAGTCAAATAGTTGGCTGGGAGTAAGAGCAAACAGTATAAAACAATCAGACTATAGAATCTTACTTTGGTGACAAAGAAGATCAAATAATAGAACCAGAAGACAACAAAGTCAAAACTGCTACATCCAAAGCCTCCAAGAAAATGTGAATTGGTCTGTAAAGCCAAGCACTAGCAGCTTTTCAGAAGAATGCTACTGTGAACAACTTTTAGGTTTCTGATTACACAGTATAGTGAACACTTTATTTAATCCATAACAAGTCAAAGCAAAACAGTCACAGTAAATCAAAGTACAGCATTCACAATATTACAACTTATCACAGATAAAGCATTCACAACAAGTCATCACAGAAAATGGCCACATAGTTTCCACTACAGTGGTCACAAAGTTTTGAACAAAGAACAATCATTTAGTAACTCAATCATTCAATCATCTTAGTAATTCAATCATCCTTAGGTAGGTTTGCCTCCTTAAGGGACACAAAGTACAATAGTGTAATTCCTCACTCATGGGGCATACTAAGTTACAAATCAATTACTTATTCAGTCATCAATCTCTACTTACAATCATTTAGTCAATAAATCGTCCTTAATCATTCACTATTCAATCATCAGAAAATACACAGACCCTCCACCCCTAGGTCACTAGTAAATTATAATCTTCTTAGTCAGTACACAGTATCCAAGCAAAGCTTTCTTTCACCTTGACTTGGAGTGGTTTCTCAGATTCCCTGGATCCCCTTCCATGGTCCCAGATCCTAACTGGATTCACCAAACTGTCACCTGGGTTCAAAGGCAGACAGTTCTGAGGTCCTTGTCCAGAACTCTGCACAGTTCCTGCTCCACATTGGAACTTGCAGTGTCCAGTCCATCTCAAATCCTTCATATTCTCTGTTCCCTAGGAAGATAAGGCTCAACAAAGCCACAAACAGACAAATCTTAAATCCTTCACAGTCATCTTCCTCAGTTTTTTGTCAGTTTTGGCTGTCCCTCAGACTCAACAAAATTTTCAGCTGGTTCCCAGAATCAAAATCACTCCATCCATGCTTTCAAAATCAAAATCATTCTCTCTGGCCTGGGAGGGGTTCTCCCCTCTGGGTTTGTTTTTTCTTATATACTGTATTGACCCTCCCTGTTCAGTCCCTTCCTGTTACATCAGCAATGGGAGACAGGAGTTTATACCTTCTATTTCTTTAACAAAGGCTTAATCTGAACTAAGTGCTAAGTACCTCTTGGCTCAGCAATACAAAAGGGACTCCAAATCTCATTACTGTTACATGGTCTTAGGCCATGAAGGAGCTCAAAAAGGATTTTGAAAATCAAGGAAGAGAAGACAGGAAAAATTGGGAAGAGAAACAAAGTGATGCAAAAAAAAAATCATGAAAAACAAGTCAAACAACTTGCTAAAGGAGATCTCTCCTCCTCCCCAAAAAATACTGAAAAAAATAACACCTTAAAAGTAAACTAACCCAAATGACAAAAGATGCCCAAAAACTCAATGAGGAGAAGTATGCTTTAAAAATCAGAATTGGTCAAATGGAAAAGAAGGTCCAAAACTCAACAGAAAAAAATATAATTCCTTCAATATTAGAACAGATCAAATGGAAACTAATGACTTTATGAGAAATCAAGATATTATAAAACACAACAAAAAGAATGAAAAAATAGATGACAATGTGAAATATCTTATTGGAAAAACCACTGACCTGGAAAACAGATCCAAGAGAGATCTGTTTTTAAAATTAAAAAATTATTGGACTGCCTGAAATCCACGATAAAAAAAAAAAGAGTTTAGACTTCATCTTTCAAGGAAATATTATGGAAAACTGCTTGATAGAAATTGAAAGAATTCACTTTTTGCCTCTTGAAAGAGATCCCCAAAAGAAAACTTCTAGGAATATTGTAACCAAATTCCAGAGTTCTCAGTTGAAGGAGAAAATATTTCAAGTAGCCAGAAAGAAACAATTTGAGTATTGTGGAAACACAATTAGGATAAAACAAGATCTAGCAGTTTCTAAATGAAGGAATTGGGGGGCTTAGTGTATGATATCCTGGAGGTCAGAGAAGCTAGGATTAAAACCATGAATAACCTGCTCAGCAAAACTGAGTATAATCCTTCAGGGGAAAAATAGATATTCAGTGAAATAGAGGATTTTCAAGCATTCTTGATGAAAAGACCAGACCAGAGCAGAAATTTTCACTTTCAAATACAAGAAGCAATAGAAAAATGAAAACATAAACAAGAAAAAGAAATCATAAGGAACTTATTAAAGTTGAACTATTGACATTCCTACATGGAAAAATGATGATTTGAACTCTTGAGACTTTTCTCAGCATGTGGATAGTTTAAAGGAATATGTGTGTGTGTAT
>CM053580.1:86582204-86616389 GCA_028627135.1 Pseudochirops cupreus
AAAGAACATGACAATTCCCCAATACCTTAGCAGAAGATTGTATGAGTTGCTTTGTCCCCAATGGGCAGCATGGTCCAGGGAATAGAGTACTTAACTTAAAATCACAAAGTCCTGAGCTTTACTTCTAATATCAGACATTTAATAGCTATGGGATCTTGAGCAACCTATCATAGCCTAAATTTCCTCTTTCATCTAAGGGGGTAACACTAGTATCTCACAGGATTAATGTGAGGGTGAAATAGGATAATAAATGTACAACTTTCTCTTTTTTGGCAAACTGGTAAGTGCCACATAAATACTAGCTAGTAAAATCATCATGACCTTGTGGCTAGCCCTCTGGTGATGAGCTACTTCTGAGTTAGTTTAGTTATTTCACAGCAGACACACAAAGCTTTTTTAAACCTGGACAAAAAGTCATTTTACCTTGATATCAAGATATCTTGACATAACTTAGCCCTTGATGTCAAAGCCTTTAAGAGCCTAGCTTTACTTGTAAATTAAAGAATCAGAAGCAACATTTAGTGGTCTCTTTTATGTAAGAACATTTTATTATAATATTAGCAAGTCATTAATATTTTGTTTTTAGTTGCATTATAGTTTATTTTGTTCTACCTGTTTTCATCCAATTTCTTGTTCTTTTCCTCTCTATTGTAATAGCCATGAACATAGTCTAAGATTTTGTCATCTCATGTCTGATTTCCTGTGATTACTTTATGAATTTTGTTTGTGTTGTTGCTGCTGTATGTTTTTGTTTTGCTTTGTTTTGTTTTTATTGGTCTCTTACTTCCAGCTATCTTACAAGCTGCTGCTTTGTAAATTTTTGTAAAACCATTGCTATCATATTACTCAATTATTCAAGAATTGACAATAATCTCCAATTTCCTATCAAATAAGGTACATGTCCTTGATCAAGAATCTAAGATCTGCCACATTTGCTATCATTTTTTCCTGCAGTATTTCTAATCATCTTCTTTTCACTCTACCAGGATAATCTCTTTATCCTTTCCTGTAAACATCATCCTCATTCTAGTATCATTTTTCTTAGGAAAATCTTTATAGGATTTAATGTATACATACCAGATTTCTGAAGCAGGATAGAATGAACATAATTGAATTTGTTGACTTGGAAATTTTGAATATCGAAAGATAATAGAGAAAGTATTGTTCAGAATGTAGAGGTTTGTGGGTTTAAGGTGCCCAAGACCCCAAAATACCAACATGCCAGGTCCTGCCAAATAAATTCAGCTGAAGCCTTCTCTCAACCAAAGAAAAACAAAATTTATTAAAGATTCACCATAATGGATAGACTCTTAAGGACCCTAAATATTTATAACACTTGTCAACACAAGCGGGGCAGAACAATCTGAGCCAGACTGAGTCTGCATTTATCACATCTCAGTGCCTTCATGGAGGCAAAATGGATCTTATGTACAGAAAGACTGTGGGAGGGATCTAGGAGGTGATCTAGAGGAAGGGTTTGGGGAAGGTCTTCAGGAGGAGTCTAAGGAGGATCTTGAGGAACTGAGGTCAGACTCTAAGAATGGGATTGAGGGTGGGAAATTGCTGAAGGATACCTGGAGATGGCAGACAACAGAGGGCTACCTTAGTTTAAGGGTAACATATTTCAGTATCAGTATTTTTATAGGATCAGGGGTGGGAAGTAGCTGCACAATGGAGGGCTATGCTAGGTTAAGAGTAACAAATTTGGGCCTAGCAATAATGAAATGTTTATGGCCTCAGGCAAATGCCTCATCAAATGGGAAGATTCAATCAGAGATCAAAGGGTTTCCCAGAGCCTGTATCTCCCCCAAGAAGGCCAATTTTTGAGGAAAAAAAGAAAGTCAATCAGCTCCAGAGTCATGTGACCTAGGTTCAAACCCCAATCCTGCATTGATTATCTAACCATGATAAAATCATGTAATATCCCTGGGGCCCACTTTTTTCTTTTGTGAAATGGGGGAGATGGAGATAAGAGGACCTCTGAAGTTCCTTACAACTCATGAACTATGGTCCTGTGTTCCTATTTTAGATGTTGACCTTATAATATGTGTTTAACCCGGGCAAATCATTTAACTTCATTTTTCCTTAGCTTCTCCTGTAAAATGGAGACAATGACATTCCCATTATGTATCTATTACTACAACTTTGTTAGGAGTGGTAATGTGCTATTTTGGGAAGAGAATTGTTTTGAGTCTTTGTTCAAATTCTCTCTCCTCTACTGAGGTACTTGGGAATCATATTTAAGCTCGCTGACCTTTGGTTTTCTTATCTGTAAAATAAAATACTTGAAGGAGAGAAGTTTGAACATTCCTTCTACCTCCAGAGGCTGTAATTCTAAGTGTGAGTCCTTGTTGTATTCTGCCATATCATGCAGTGATATACTCAGGCACTATCAGAGTTTGCAGAGGACTCTTTGCTCCCAAAATAAATGACTCTGAGTTGCTATGTTTTTTTTTTTAAGTTATCAAAGAATTTTTTTCCCCTTTTGTTTACTCCATAAGTAACAGGATGACATTTGTCAATTCTTGTTGCTACTCGGTGTCTACCTCTAACATTTACCCATCTCTTTTTAAAATTAATTGCTTCTAATCTGAAATGGGCTGGAAAAGTTGATAACCAAGCTTGTCAGAGTTGTATTTACAGTAAGAGTAAATAGACCTGAGAGGTTCATCCATGAGCTTTGATGTAAGCATTATGTGGCATTTATTTTGGCTTACTCTTGGGTACTTGGCTACATTCTAAATAGTTGAAGAAAACAGATGTTTGGCATCTAAATAAGTTAGGTACTATAATATTTCTGTCTCTCCCAAGGTGCTATTCATATAGTAGTTACTTGAAAAATACTTGTTGATTTAATTCTTTTGACTAGTAAGACAACTTTGAAGACAGCTGGCTGGAATTAAGGTTACAGTGTGTAGTTATGAAAAAAATGTAAAATTCTACATTTTTCTTTCTGTACTCACACCTAGAATACTGATCTCATTAACCTTGATTTCCATTCTCTGACCAGCTGAAATGATGAGCCAGGTATGGCAGAAGACAGCAATTTTCATAGATCCTTCCTGCTGCTTCCATATGGAGACAATAAAAAAGATAGAATGTCAATGAGTGTTCCTTGCTGGGATTAAAAAGGGGCAAGAAACAGTTCAGGAGTGAATGCACACAGCTATCGATTTAATGTTCAGTGTAACTCTGAATGTGATTGGTGGGTGTGCTTATGCCATTCACTCTGGCTATTTACTGAATTTGTCTAACATCCCAAGATTTATCACAATGGTTAGTAGCAGACATTATTAAAAAAAAAAAAAGAAAGAAAGAAATATACAATTGTTTCCTACTTGTGAATTCTATTGGTGGTGGGGGTGATTTTTTCCCTCTTCTAACCCATTGTTTGCTTTTTCCTACTGTCTGATTAGGCTAGGATATATTGTTCAATAGAAAAGTTCCAATTGCTGCCCAAGGGAAGGAATTTTGAGATATGAGATTTTGTGTTAACCTTTGTATATTGAAAGTCTGGTCAGAGTGACCTGACCTATATAAGAACAAGCAATTGGGGGAATGTCTGATACCAAGGATAAGGTAAGGATAGACAGCTAAATCTTACAGCTGCGATGAGCGCAGTTTAAATCTGAAACTATATAAAAAGGAGATTGGGAGCAACTCCTTCTTGAGATCCTTGGTGATATGTATGCCTTCATATAATGGCAATTGGAAGCCAGAAATCTTTCACACTGTTGCATTGTGTCATATAAGGTATCTTTACCACCTCCAAGAATTGAAAGTAGCCTCACTATTAACTTGCCTAAAGGTTTCAGAGATCAGCACCTATGCAGGAGGGAGGAGGGGAGAACTGAGCCAACACATCTTCATCTTCATGCTAATCCCAATTACAACTGCATAAAGACATAGCAGAGGATTCCATGTATCTTTTCACTCACATTCTGGTAACTATGCACAAAATGATTCCACACTGACTCCATACTTCTGAAATGATACTTATTTTTCATTTTTGTTTGAAAATAAAAGATCGAAATGTTGAACTTCAGGAAAGCATATGTTCTCCCCTTTTTACATTTTGGGATTAGAATTGATACTCCTTAGTTGTACCAGTGATGAAATAAATATTATAAGCATTAATTCCATGAAGGTATGTTATCTTTGCTAATTCCCCTCCCCAATAAAAGTGTTATCTTAGAAGACACTTTGTTTACCAGCAGCAGTGCAGCACACATCCAGCAAGCTGCACAAGCTTGATAAGACATATAAGAAAGAGAGATGATTTAAAAGGAATTAAACCCTGGGCCCCTGACTATTCCTTCACTGTTTAACCAACAAAGATAGGAGAACAAAATAATTTTATTTCCCAAATACCAGTATGTTCAAACATTCTCCACTGTCAGAAATGTTGTAACAGATAGCATAGTTTAGTATGTTATCCTATGGAACAGATATCAGTTCTAAAGAGTTTAGGAAACCAAGGGTGGAGAGTATTATATTAAAGGAAAGAAAATCTTTCACAAAATCAGAATGCCAGGCTACATTCCAGTGACAGCAATGACACGTTGTAACTCTAAACAGCAAAGATCTAGAAAATCATTATGGCTTTGTGTTTGGCAAGAAAAGAGAAAAAAAAAACAATTTAGAATCATTTAGTTGAAACTGATGTATGCAAAGGGCAAACTATTAATATCCCAGCATAAAGTGAAGCCAACTTGAGTTTTCAGAAGATGTAACATGTGTGAAGTGGGTTTGGAGGCATTTTAAGCCATTCAATATTTTTACTCTTATTATTCCTCTGGCACCATTCAGTGAAAACATCCCAGAATAATTCCATGTCCTTTTTTTTGAGAATGCTACTACATAAGCAGATCATGGAAATGCAATAGGCATTTTATACTTAGACTTCTGCAAAACTTGTGACAATGTCCCTAACAATGTCAGATAGATATGATAGAGAGTTGTGCGATGGATGAGAGAACACTTACCTGCTTTAGAAAGTATTTGAATAAGTGGATACCAAGAATATTGATTGAGGAATTGAGGTCAACTCTGAAGGATGTCTTGAGTACAATAAGGCTCTGTCATTTTACTGATTCTGTTCTGTAATTTCTATCAGTTAGTTGGATGATGATACAGGTTAAATCTTACCATATCTGTTGATAACTTTATAATGATGGTAACTGTGTTGTGTGTTGGAATCATTGTGCAAAACGATATTAGTTAGCCAGAACGGTGTGAGAAAATTGCTGAGTTAAAAATTGGAGGTTGTAGATAAGCATTTATTGAGAGACTATATGCCAGGAACTGTGCTAAGCACAAAAAATACAAAAGAAAAAGGGGGAAAAAGGAAAAAACACAAGGAGCTGACAGTCTGATGTGACAGTCTAATGGTTTAGATAGAAAATATGCAAATATCTAGGTGCTAACTACATTCAGTATCAATTAAAATAATGAAAAACTGAACACACTAGCTTTAAAAAGTATCAGAAAGATTTCTCATAGAAGGCAGGATTTTATGTAGTACTTGAAGCCAGGGAATCTAGGAGGTAGAGATGAGAATGGGAGAATTCAGGTATGTTAGCTAGTCAATGAAAATGCCTCCAGTCAGGCAATGGACTGGCTTGTAAAAAGGGGAAACAATGAGGCTAATTTCATTGGATTGCAGATTGTGTGGGGAGGAGTAAGTTATTCAAAGCCTGGAAAGGTTGGAGGAGGCAATATTATGAAGGATTTTGAATGCCAAATGGAGAATTTTATATTTGATAGGAATTAACAGGGAATCACTGGAGTTTATTAAAATAGTGTGTGTTTGTGTGTGTGTGTGTGTGTGTGTGTGTGCATTTGTATGCATATGTGTATGTTTGACAAAGTCAGATCTGTACTTTAAGAAGATTAATTTGACAGCACAGTAGGTGATGGAAGGGGAGATTTGAGGCAAAAGGACAAATGGATATGCTGTTGTACTAGCCCAGGCATAAGGTAATGAGGGCCTGTACCAGGCTAGTGGCAGTATCAAAGGAGAGAAGGGGAGAATATTTGGGAGATTTTAAAAAGTTGAAATGAAAAGACCTTGACAATAGATTGGATATGGGGAGTGAGAGATAATGAGAAGTCAAGAATGACATCTAGTTTGCTAGCCCGAGTGATGGAGTTTAATGATGTCCTTGACAGAAGTTTGGAAAGGGGAAGGTTTTGGGGTATGTGTGTGTGTGTGTGTGTGTGTGTGTGTGTAGGAAGGTGAGCCAAGATAAAAAAAGATAAATTCCTAATAGCTGGAACTGTCTAAAAGTGGAATGTAGTATTTTTAATGTAGTGAAACATTCAAACAAATGTTGGGAAGAACAGGAATCAGGGATAATCGAATGGAGAATTAAAGCTTCAGAAAGGAGTTAGAATTCATGATTTCTAAGACCTCACTCCCTGTATTCTTTTCATCCAGTAGTATTTAATAGTGAAATCATAAAATTGCCCTGTTAGGTTCGGAAAACATGAAAGTAGGGATCTTAGACAAGTATTGTGTGTGTGTGTGTGTGTGTGTGTGTGTTTGTATATATATATATATACAAACACACACACACACACATGAATGATTTGGAACAAATACTTTTCTACAATAACATTTCTTCACATGACAATATAAATATATAATCAGAATACTGAGACCTAGTTGAAATCTGGCCTGTGATGATTAATACTTGAGGAACCTTGAACAAGCAATTTAACTTCTTTGGATCCTCTGAAAAACAAGGAAATTAGATGTCACAGGTCTGATCCACTCTAACCCTATAATATTTTCATAAGAAAAAATATATAAATTATTGATATTACTTTTAAAAAGTACAAAATTTAATAGGAAATTATTCATTCCATTCTGTTTTTACCATTATTTAAGAGCCAGGACTAGAGTAAGGCATTAATAGCTTATATAGGCTGGGAGTTGGCAAACTATGACTGCAAAGTCAAATCCAGTACGAATATCTGTTTTTATACAGTGTAAACTGTTTTTAAAAAATCAAGTACAATAAAACAAAGAAATATAGAATTAAAAAAACAAATAAAAAACAAAAGAGGAAAAAGATAATTATTAACTCATAGTCCTACAAAAAACAGGTTACAGCCAAGCAGTGGACCATCATTCCCTGACCCTAATCTAGTGCAATATATATAGAGGCACAATGAGGATATGTTTCCATGTGAATTTTTATAAATACACATAGTTGAATGCTATTAGGGCAGCTAAGTGGCACAGTGCCAGACCTGGAATCAGAAAGACTCATTTTGTGAGCTCAAATCTGGCCTCAGACACTTACAAGCTATGTGATCTTGGGAAGGTCACTTCATTCTGTTTTTCTTAATTTCTTCATTTATAAAATGACCTGGAGAAGGACATGGAAAAACATTTCAGTATCTATGCCAAGAAAACTCCAAATGGGGTCACAAAGACTTGGACACGACTGAAAATGACAGAACAACAGCAAAACAAAATATTTTAATGCTAGATAATTTATTTTCATAGTAATTTCTTTGTTATATTGTTTCATATTTTAAGGAAAGATCAAGGTAGCAGAAGGGATTCAAAGTTCAAACTTTGCCTAAGATGAACAGATACTTTCTCCCATGCCTGAATAAAGCCCAGACATTCTGATGTGTAAAAATACTGTTTTTCTTCATTAGAAATTCTCTTTGAAAGGAAATACATCCCTGGAAGCTAATAAACTAAATTCTTTGAGTTTAAACATATTTTTTGTTTGTTTTTGTTTTTGTCTTCATTGAAATTGGAGAACAGCTAGTAACCACCCTCTGTAGTGTAGAATGTCTTTATCACCTGAAAACTATATTAAGTAATACGAACTCATTATGAGTCAATGCCAATTTAATTGAATGTCTGTAAGTGGGCTTGCCCTATGCATACTCAGATTGCTTAACATGGAGTCACCCTAATTCTCAGCATATTCCTATAAAGATGTAGATCTATTCTGACCTGGTTATGCCAGTTTTAGAGCAGTAGATCCTCTGAGACAATACTGAGATACTGACAGAAGAAAGGCAGTCCATGCCACTGTGGGAAAATATATGCCAATTTGTTAGTGTTTACTGCATTAATTGGGAATGTCTACTGATCAGACTGGGTCTTGGCAGCAGGAGGATGGACAAGTGGGTATCCATTCTACTTTAGGCCTGGGCAGATATTATATAGAAACATAACAAAGAAGACATAGTGCTAGGGATGGCCAGGGTCATGTGGAAATTTTTCATTGGCTTAGTTGGAGCTCTTTTTCCTTTTTATGTTCATTTAAGGTACCTTGCTTCAACTATGGAATCATAAGTCACATTTTCACACGCTAGCTTCTACTGTACATTTATTCACCAAGTGAGTAGGAGTTGTGTCATTTAATTGACTCAATAGCCAGAGGTTGGCTAGACTGAGACAGACTCACCTTCCCTTTCCTAAAGCTCTTTCCTACTGGAGTTCAGGTGGTTCAGTGATTATCAAAGTTCACAGTGTAGTCAGGAAGAATTGAACCAGGAGCTTGGTTACCTTCTCCTCTCCACCTCTCCACCTTCTCAACAACTTTTCCCAACTCTTCAAACTCTATGGTTGGGACATTTGTCTTGTTCTATTTCATCTGTCCTTCAGGTAACGTCAGTGATTCCCGCTGGAAATAGGAGTTTGAGCCAAAGCAACCTTGGAACCAGGATTTCAGGTGGTATGTTGTAGTCCGTCAGCCAGTCCATCAGGGAAACCTTGAAAAACCAGGGTAGCTAAAACCTGAACCCAAACATCTTAACTTGGGATGGTGCTCTGTAGGAACAAATCTAAACTATAAACACAAAGCCCCTTCCCCTCCCCAGGGACTGGAGTTGTGCAAAGAGGGGAGGGGGGCCTTTATATCTCAGATATTAGAGACTGTTTTTTTATGATACCTTGGAAGTAAAATGTATTCATGAAAACTAAATGGAACTGGAATGCAAGAGACCCCCTGCATTTGTAGGAAAACAGGTGGGAGTTGGAGCCAATGGTAGAGAACCTAAATATTCCCTAAGCCCCTTAAGGGTACCAGAGAAACATGGGGGAAGAGTGAAATTTAAAATACGTGACCTTTGGGCAATGAGGCCAGGAAACAAGTGGTACATGTTATTAAATATAATTTATATCCGTGCTATTTGGTTTTAGACTGAATTGTATTTTTGACAGAATGAAAGTTTCTTATCCCTGTAAGTCTTTTTACATTTAAATGTAAGTGAAACCTGTCACCTGAAAACAATGTTGCCCTGTCGTATCAACGGAAATCAAAGTGATATCTTTATTTGAAGAGACATATTAATATTTTCCATTGCTTTCTATTCAAATAATTGAAATTTTTATAAATGAAGAAAACATTCTATGAGGCTACTAGTTGTTTCTTTTTTTTTTTTTTGGAGGGAGGAAGGCAAGGCATTTGGGGTTAAGTGAATTGCCCAAGATTACACAGCTATTAAGTACGTCAAGTGTCTGAGGCCAGATATGAACTCAGGCCCTCCTGACTCCAGGGCTGGAGTTCTATTTACTGCACTATTAGTTTTAATATTTTCTCATCTTCCTGACCTTTACCCTTTCCCTAGACAAAAATCATTCCTTCCTTCAGTCTCCTAAAAGTTTGCTGGCATAATGCCTATGTATATAACATTTTGTTTTGTATTGCAGACATTTCTGTAAGTTTCTTAGCTTCTTGGTGGTTTATGAGCTCTTTATGGGTAGTCTAGATGTCACTGAACGTTCACGCAGATGAGAGTGGTGAACACACACCAGTAATCTTTGCTAATCGAGGAGGATAAGACTGATGAATCACTTGAACTCAGGATTTCTGAGGTTATAGTAGGGCTAATGTCAGTAGTGTGTCTGCACTAGATCTAGAAGCAATATGATGATTTCTCAGGAGGGAAGGACCACAAGGTTGGACAAAGAGTAAAGAAATGGACAGAATCAGAAGTAGTCCTAATAAGTTTGGTTTTGGGTGAGATAGGATGATGTAGTCTCAAAAAATGGTGGAATTAAACTCATGTGTCATTTTATATTGACTCGATTTTTTTAAAGACTTTATAATTTTGAAATTATTATTCTCATTGTCTTAAATGATTTTGTGATCTATATTCATGGATGGTTTTGCTCAAGAAAGGAGTCAAGGACTTAGCTTTCAATGAGTAATGATCCCTCATAACTCTCTTTATCACCCCACTGATACCTTGTGACCCTATAGTGAATAGCTCTGGTATTACTTCTGTCACAGTTTTATCTATTCCTCCTACTTTTAGGTAAAGGAATATTCAAAATGGCTTTTACTCAGGAATCCTTGAAAATATAGTATGGAGAATCACTAGAAGTTAAAGATTTCAAGTCCATGCTAATATTTACTAGAAGCAGGCAATGAAGAATGAGGTTCTGATCAATCTGCTTGCTACAGGTCAGTAGAAAACCTGCTTTACCTTTGAATTCACTCCTCCAAGGGACTAAAGGAGTATATGGAAGAACATACCCTGCCATTTTTGGTTAGAGGGAGATTGCATTTACATTCCTGTCCTATCTTATATGTAAATATACATTTTAAAATGTTAAAACTAATTAATTAAAAATGAATAAAAATGAAATGTTCTCAAATTCCAACAAAAATATAGCAGATACAGATATAGTAGAAACAGTTGATGAAGTATATCAAATTACCTTTAACACAATTTACCTGTCTAGGTATATGTCTCGATGTGACTAGATTGACTTCTTTTTGACAGAATGACAAGAAAGATATAAATAGCTATTCTCCTTGCTTTAATAAGGAAAATAAGTCATGTTGGAATTTGTTTTAATTTATTATTTGGTTTTTTTTTTCATTTTGGACTTATTTGAGTTTTTAAAATAGCTATATTTGGTGATTGAGCTATAGCTGGGTGACTCCTAGTAAGGTGGAATTAAGTTGTTGCTGTTGGTGCAGTAGGTGTTACTATTGTCATTATAACAATAACAGTAAGTTATTATAAAAATGATAAACTGTATTGCAAACACCCCACTAGGTAGCCTCATAAAGCAGCTTATAATTGATTTGGATGGATCACGGATGAAATAAAACCATTGTATTTAAAATTAACTTTCATTAAACGATGAAATTGCAAACAGATGTGTTTTTTTAAATCCTATGACTATGTGGTATTGAGATTTGGTAATGTGAATTTTCACTTACTACTTGTTTGTTACTGTGAACATCACCTCCCTTGCTGAGCTGATGTACAATATAACTCTGACTCTATGTATTATGACTTAAGTGCATCTGGAATCTTCTACCGAATTTAGGGGAAAATATGTACTATCAGTACAGGTGCACAGGTAATTGAAACTCTGATATTTAATTTGAATTACTGCACATGCTGCAGTTCTGCGTTGACAGGTAACTATTATTTATGGGAAGATGATCTATGACTTTAAGTTCTCCTGACAGTCTTTGTGTATATTTCTTTTACCCAGGACAGTTGCAATTTAATAGTGCATTAAAAGACCATGTGCTATGTCATTTGTCATGTACTATATTTATATAATCTATGCTATTTCCTGTTTGAGCTCTAATTAATCTAGAAAACACCTCATTAACTTTTGAAAATCCTCACTTTATTTTAAAGTTAATTATTAAATTGATGAGCCTTTACTGATACACTTGTATTATATAAATGTATTTTGACCAGGCCTTTGTTTCATCAATATAAAGAACTCCTGATTAAAAAAGCTCCCCCTCCCAAACTGATGGGCACATTCTTAGAAAGTTGTCTGAGGTGCTGAGAAATCAATTGACTTGCCCAGGGTCACAAAATAAAAAACAAACAAACAGGTCTTCAAAACTCTTCCCCTCCCACCCCCTCTTTGTCCTCCTCTTGCATCCTCTACCTTTTCCCTCTTCCTCCCTCCTCCCTCTTCCTCTTCTTCCTCCTCCTCTTTCTTCTTCTTCTTCTAGATTTTTAAAAAATAATTTATTTTATTTAAATTATTTAAAATAATTTATTTTAAAGTCATATAAATGCACATATAAATGGCTACATCTATATTTAATAATCTGTATTAGTATCATATTTTATTAACTTCTCCAAGCTACACTACAGATTGTCTCTACCATGACCTAGAAATCTCTTAATCCTAGAAGCTTATTCTAGCCAAGAAATTTGCATTTTGGAAGTACCCTATGCTCCTTTAGACTATCTGATTGGATGGCTCTTTTCATAATCTTCATTTAATGATGGGATTCAGGCCAGCCATATTTCAGTCCCCTTTAGACTGCACTCTATAGACTTTCTCTAGCACATACATCTTTCCTGCTTCCTTTTATACTTTGCCTTTCCCCTTTAGAATGAAAGATATTTGAATACAGGGACTGTCCTTCTTTCTTTTTATATTTCCATTTCAAATCCCATTCTCATAATCTATTTTTTTTTTACTTCAGAACTTCAGAATTTATATTAAGACTGAACTTTGTGGAACGATTAAGGGAATATCTCAGCTGATTGAGCTGCTCTCTTCTTGGCACCATAGAATGTTGTGCTGTTTAATGTTCTCAGGGACATCCCAGACTAGGATCCTGTCAATTCCCTTTGCTCCCAGTGGTCTGGTCAATGAAAAAAGTCTGATTTTTATACTTTTAATCTGGGTTGCATTTCACCAACTTGAGTTTGGGTTTGAACAATATTCCTGTGAGTCTGCTCTAGTTGGATTTCCAGTTGACCACTGTTGCTCAGTTCAGCTATTATCAGCCAACTGGAAATTACTGGGTCAAAGTGACAGAAATATAGATTGAAATTCTTCCCTGGTTATTCTTTTGCAAGTTTTAGAATGGTCAAGAGGCTAGAATTGAGACTCCACTCCATTCCTTTGATCCGATCCACAATGCTACTGTTTGCTTCTGAACTTGCTTCTTGATCAGTACACAGCCAAAGAGCCAGTGACTATTCCTCACTTTGGAACACATATGCGTATGTATATGTATCCATCAGGTCTGGATGTGACATATGGAACTGGGTAAAGAGCAACAGAACTGTCATTTGAAACTTTTGCCTTTACCATGCACAAATTTAGTCTATTCCATCAAGGATTTGAGACATCTTCTTGAATTGTTACCTAGACTCTAGCTAGCTTGAGTAAACTGTACTATGGCTAAACTCTAACCTAGTGCCCACAAACCTATGCCAAATAGGGCAAAAAAAAAACTGATTTTTTTCTTGTGTTTCCCAAAAAATACTCAGTTATGTGCATTTTCTAGATGCGTTTGGATCAATTAACTGATACACAAATCTCTTCATATGTTACTTATTCTGCCATATTGGCTTACATATTTTGCCATTATATGTGGTGGCAATAGTTATTGTGAGTAAAGACAAAGTTCCATTGATATGTAGTTATAATTTAGGAGAAAATCTCAGGTGCTTTTTCATCAAAACAAGGATAATAAGACTAATAATAAATCAATAAATGTTAAAACATTAGACTATTTTTCCATTTCAAAAAATGTTTATAAAATAATCTATGCATTGAGAGGGTAACCTCATTAAAGTATGAAAGAGAGAAAAAAAGCAGGACATGTTTGGAAATGATACTTCTCATTCAGCAAACTTTTACAGTAATTATATGGCATATGGTATTTGAACCAAAAAAGTTTACTATTTGTTGTCATTAAGAACAACCAACCAAATTGATACAAGACAACACAACATGTACGGTTAGAGGAAACTATCAGCTCAAAGGGACGCTTCCAGCAAGACAGGGCCCAAGTATATTTTTAAATCATTCAACATTCCTTGAAGAATGCAACAGCAAGGAAAAATCTGTTTAATGATCTTATTAACATCATGAAAGAAAAACAAACACAGGGAGATATATGCTAAAAATGTGTTAGCTACTATCATGTAGGAAATACAGTGCAGAAACAAAATGTAAAATGGATTTCCTTTATATGGGAAAGTCCTCCATATGTTTCTATTTTTAAAATTGATTTTTTTTCAGATCCAAATTCTCTTTCATCCCTTTTCTCCACTTAATGAGAAGGCAAGAAAAATAGAAACTCTTGCAAATATGTACAGACAAGTAAAACAAATTTCTGTATCTGCTATATTCTTAAGGGTGGGGGAGGCAAAGAAGGAAAGAAAAATATGTTTCAATCTCTAGTCTGAGTCTGTTAGTTCTCTTTCTGGAGGTAGAGAGTTGTTTCATCTTTCACAGTTGCTTAATGTTTACAATGCTATTATAATATACAAATTGTGCTCTGGAATCTGTTCAGTTCACTGCATCATTTCATCCAAATGTTCCTAGGTTTTCTGAAATGATCCCCTTAATAATTTCTTACAACAAAATGGTATGCTATTATATCCATAGACAAAAAACTTTTTCTACCATTCTCCAACTATTTGATATCTTCTCAGTTTCTATTTCTTTACTACCACAAAAGATGCAAACATTTTGTATACATTGTCCCTTTCCATCTTCCTTTAGTCTCTTTGAAGAACAGCCCTAGTAACAGTATCCCTTACTCAAAGTATGGGTGGGTACACTTTAATAGCATTTGGGAAATAATTCCAAATATTTCTCCAGAATGGATTGAATATTTCATAACTCCACCAACAATACATTAGTGTATCAATTTTTCCATATCCCTTCCAGCATTTCTAGTTTCCTATTTTTGCCAAAAGATAATCTGACGAATTTTACAACTGAGATCTATTTTAATTTGCAGTTCTCTGATTGTGATTTAGAACATTTTTATACAGTTATTGATAGTTACTTTTTCTTCCTTTCAATATCTTTTTTACCGTTTATCAATTGGAGAATCACTCATTCTGGTAAATTTGATGCAGTTCCATATATATGTATATATGTACATGTATAAGTGTATATATGCATACATATGTATATAGGTGTATATAGATATTCACACACATATATGGGTGTATATGTATTTATGTATGTATGTGTATATGTATAGATTAAGATATACACAAAAGAGACCTTTATCAGAGAAATTTGCTGAAATTTTTTTTTTCATTTTTCTCCTTACCTTCTAATTTTAGATGAATTGATTTTATTTTTAAAGACTTTCTAGTGCTATGGAATAAAAATTATCCATTTTATTTCCTGTGACTCTCCAACTATTACTTGGAGATAAACTATTTTCCAGTTCATTGATCTGACAAGTAATTTCTTCTATGCTCCATCAATTTTTGTGTGCTTTCTTTGTCTATGTCAATGAACATTTTGAGCTTATCCTGGCATATGATGTTACGTATTGGAGTATACTTGGTTTTTCCAAACAGTTTTCCCATCAAATTTTATCAAATTGGGAATCAATACCCCAACTAATGGGATTTGAGTATTTATCAAATGTTGCATACCTGTACTCCTTTCCTTCTATATGTTGTATATATAATGAAACGGTAATTAATTTAACAGGTACTTGGTCCTTAGTAACTAAGGGCTAAGTACTTCTGTGTAAGAGGCAGAGGGTGTGAACTCTGTCTCCTGTTGCTGACATGGCAGGAGGGGTTTGACTGAGACAGGAGGCCAGTGTGTGTATTTAAGAAAATCTCCAGAGGATAGACAGATAGAATAGGGAATTTCCCTCCTGGTGGTTCCTGGTGGAGGGAGCAGAATTGTCCCAGCATCTGGGAGCCGGGTTGAGTTGGAGTTTTCTATGAGACAGGAATCTGGTGAACACTGCCTGGAAGGCTGAGAGGGCTGTCTGGAAGGCCACCTGGAAGGCCAGGATTTCTCCTGGGTCCTAGGGCCAGCCGAACTGCTGGAGTACTGAAGAAGCTTGACAGGAATAAGCCTTTATTTGTGGCTTGGCTGATCCTTGAGTTCCCAGCAACAGAAGTTGTGAAGGTTTCGAGATGTGCTGGACCCTGTGAACTTCAGTGTGTAACAAGAACTGCCTGGAGGACTGGACAAGGACCTGGGAGCTGTCTGCTTCTGAATGCAGGTGACTGTTTGTTGGATTCAGGGAGGAGCTGGGACCATGGAAGGGGATCCAGGGAATCTAAGATACCACCCCAAGTCAAGATGAAGAAAAGGACTCCCCTTGGATGCAAGATGAAATTGAAGTGTACTAGACACAGAGGGGTGGAGGGTTTGTGTAATTTTCTATTAATTATACTTAGTGAATGATTGCTAGATAAGTGATTGATTAATTTATTCTATGATTGCCCCATGAGTGGAAGATTTATTATTGTACTGTGAGATGACTGAATGATTGAGTAAGGAGGATTTCTCCCTTAGGGAAACCAGATGATTATTCTTTTGTTCTTTGTTCTCTATACTGCGGTCACTTTGGTGAAAACTATGTGGCCATTCTAATGTTAAGCTGTTGTGAACACCATATTGTGATTTTCTGTGATAAGATGTAATGTTGTGAATGTTACATTGTGATTTGTTGTGAATGTTTGCCTTGATTTGTAATGGAATAAATGGAGTATTCACTATGCCATGTAATCAGAACCTTAAAAGCTGTTCACTGTAGCCTTCTTTTGGGAAGCTGCTTGTGCATAGCGTTACAATAACCAGTCTTTCCCTGGATCTATTTTCTTACTCAGTAAAAAATATTTTGATGATTAAAACTTTTTAGTATAGTTTGATATTTGGTTCTGCTAATCCCCCTTTCTTTACCATTTTTCCCACTGATTCACATGATGACCTTCACCTTTTGTTACTTCAGATGAATCTGGTTATTATTTTTTTCTAGCTTGATAACAAAATTTTAGTAATTTGAGTGTTATTGCACAGAATAAATAAATTAACTTATGTGGCAACATCATTTTTATTATATTAGCTCATCTTAGCAATGAACTTTTAATAGTTCTCCAATTATTCATAACTGACTTTATTTGTGTAAAGAAAGTTTTATGTGTTCATGTAGTTCTTGTATGTGTCTTGACAATTAAACTCCTGAGTTTTTATACCATTTCTCTTTCTATCTCTTCCTGTTGTGTTTTGTTGTTAATATAACAAAATGATCATGTTTTATTTGCATTTATTCTATATCCTATTACCTGATTGAGGTTATTTTGGTGGTTTTTAGGTGGTTTACTAGGGTTTTCTGAGAAAAACCATCATATCATGTGCAAACCTTGGTTGTTTTAATTTTTCATTGCCTGTGGTTATTCTTTCAATGTCTTTTTTCTTTAATTATTGCTATAGTTGTCATTTATAATACAATATTGAATAGTACTGGTGATAATATATATATCCTTGCTTCATCTTTGATCTTATTAAAATGACTTCTAATTTATCCTTATTACCTGTAATGTTTGTTCTTGGTTTTAGATATTCGTTGTTTTTCCTTCATTCTCAAAGAGGACCGTGATATCAGAAAGATATCATGATTTGGAAATAAATTGGATTTAAATGAGGCAGGGCTGTACAAAGTCCTCATTCTCTCCTGCGGAGCCATCTGGGTCCAAAGGCAAGATATAGATGAGAATGACTGGCCATTACCCAGGATGTAGTGCAAGGCCTTTGCCTTTTGAAGCTAAGATCTTTAACAAATATTAGTTTGTCTGAAGCAATACCAATTCAGTGACTAAGGATAGGTAAAAATGAAGAAAAGAAAGGATTCTTTCAACTAGTCAAAAAAAAAAAGAATCAATCTGGGAGGGGAAGACCCTCAGGGTTTTTGGCCAAAACAGAAACAATTACTATTTACACTCATTCTGAGCCACCAGAATCTGAACAAAGGACAATAAAGGCTTGGCCTGGACCCAAGGTTGGCCCATCAATGACAGCAAGACTGATTTGGGTTTAAGGCATGGCCCATAAAATAAGAACTCTAGGTTTTATCATTTTAAGAAAAACTCTCTTTATTCTTCCATTTTCTAACATTTTTTTTTATTTCCAAAGGAAAGAGTGTTACATTTTGTCAAAGCTATTTTTTTCAAATTGCATCTATCAAGATAATAATTTCCTTGCTTGGATTTTATTTCACATTTTGATACCAATGTTATTTAAGGAAATTTACTTATAATTTTCTTCCTCTGCTTTGACTTTTTATAGTTTAGGTAACAATATAATATTTATGTCATAGAAGGAATTTGGTAAGGATCCTTCTTTATGAAGTATTTGAACTCATTGTTTCCTGAATGTTTGGTAGAATTTTCTTTAAAGTCAGTCTTTGTGTGTGTCTGTGTGTGTGTGTGTGTGTGTGTAGTTCTTTTATGGCATGCTCATTTTTTTTGTGAGATATGATTAAGTATTCTATTTCCTTTTCTCCAACTATGGACAATGTGTATTTTTATTAATATCCATTTTAATTTAGATAATCAATTTTGTTAAAATTGAGCTATGTGAAGTCACTTCTAATTAAATTTTTTTATTTCAGTCTCATTAGGTATAAATTTATCTTTTTTTTCTGTTAAAGAGAATTTGGTACTTTTCTGTCTTTAAAAATCAAATTAGTCATTTGTTTGCCCATGTTACTAAAAAATAGCTCCTAGTTTTTTTATTTAATAACTTTTTTTTTGAATTTTGTTAATCTCTTCTTTGATTTTCAGGAGTTCTATTTTGTTGGTTATTTGAGAAGGGTAACTTATTGTTTTTGTTGTTCTTCTTGTTTTTGGAGGACTATCCAGTTGGTTGATCTTCTCATTTTTAAAATTAATGTAAGAATTTAGAAATACAAAATTCCTTTAAGTATTGTTTTGATTGAATTCCATAAATTTTCATATCTTGTTTCATTTTTTCCATTATCTGTAATGGATTCATTGAGTATTTCTATGATTTTTTAGCTATTAATTCTGTAAGATTATTTTTTTAAAATTTTCAATAAATATTCAATCTACATTTCAAAGGCCTTTAATTAAATGCAATATTATTGAATTTTGGTCATAAAATGCATTAATATTTCAACCTTTAAAATTTGTTTATGAGACTTTTAGGTGCTAACACATGGTCATTTATTGTGAAGGTACCATGGACAGTTGAGGCATATTCCTTTTTGTTCCCATTTACTATTTTCCTGAGGTCTATCATACCCTATTTTTTCTAAAATTTTCTTGATCTCTGTAGCCTAATTCTTATGTATTTTATGGTTGGGTTTATCTAGGACTAGGTGGGGTTGAACTTATGTACCCCACAATATAATTTTGTTGTTTACTTTCTCCTATAGTATATTTGACTTTTCCATTAAAGATTTGGATATTTGTAATGCCATGCACCAGCAGATTCCTAAAAGAATGCTGCTGTGAACAGCTTATAAGGTTTCGATTACACAATATAGTGAACACTCCATTTATTCTATTACAAATCAAGGCAAATATTCACAATATATCACAATATAATATTCACAACAAATCAAGTTTCAGTACAATATTCACAACAGCTTAATGACTAGTACAGAAAATCACAACAGTGTTCATAACAGTTTAACATTAGAATGGCCACACAGTTTTCACTACAGTGGCCATAATATTTAGAACAAACCTTTCAATCAATTCAAAATACAGTAATCAGTACTCAATCATTCAATCAATTCACAATACAATAATAAGTCTTTCACTCATGGGGCAAATCATTAACTTAATCATTCAATCAATTCATAATACAATAATCAATCTTCCACTCATGGGGCAATCATACATCAACTCAGTCATTAAATACAATCATTATCAAACCACACAAACCCTCCACCCCTCCGTGTCCAGCAAACTTCAATTTCATCCAAGGGGAGGCCTTTTTCTTCATCTTGACTCTGGATGGTCTCTCTGATTTCCTGGATCCCCTTCCATGGTGCCAGCTCCCTCCTGAATCCACCAAACAGTCGCCTGGATTCAGAAGCAGATGGCTCACAGGTCTTCATCCAGTCTTCAGGGCAGTCCCTGGCACACACTGAAGTTCACAGGGTCCAGCACATCTCAAACCCTTCACCACTTCTCTTGCCTGAAACTCAAGGATCAGCCAGGCCACATACAAAGGCTTATCCCAGTCATGCTTTTTCAGTCCTCCAGCATACAGAGCTGGCCCTAGCACCCAGAAGGAAGATAGGCCTTCCAGGCAAGCCCTCTCAGCCTTCCAGATGGCCTTCACCAGATTCTGGTCTCAGGAAAACTCCATCTCAGTTCTCAGTCAGCTTCCAGATGCTGGGAGAGAAACTCTCTCTCTCTGTGTCTCTCTTTCCCTCTCTCTCTCTCTCTCTCTCTCAGCCAGCTTCAGTCTCCACAATTCTTCTTTCACCAGGAGCAACATTCCAATTCTGTCTCTCTGTCTCTAGAATTCTTGCTTATATACATACACTTGCCTCCTGTCTCAGCCAATCCCCTTCTTCAACAGGGGAGTTCATGCCCTCTCAACAGTGGGACAGAGTTCATACCTTCCATACTTAGCCCCAAGCTAGTAAGTTCTAAGTATCTGTCAAATTGATTGCTGTAACAATATTATATCATTTGGATATTATATCATAACATGTATGCATGTTCTGTTTTAATATGAATTCATTGTCTATGATACCTTTTAGTAGAATTTAGTTTCCTTATTTATCTCTTTTAACTACTTCTGTTTTCACTTTTACTTTTCCTCTGATCGTGATTGCCACCCCTGACTTTTATACTTCAGCTAAAGCATAATAGATTCTCCACCAGGACCTTACTTTAATTCCATATTTATCTTTCTCTTTAAAGAAAGTTTCTTATAGGAAACACATTCTGTTTTCTAATCCTTTTTGGTATCCTTTTTCAATTTCATGGGTGAGTTCATGCCATTTATATTTGTAGTTTTGACTGTTACCGTGTATTTCTCCTATCCTTTTCAGTGATAGTTATACTTCTCTGTTTTTAAAAATTCTGTCTCCCATTTAAGAGTCTATTTTGCTATAGACTACTAATTTCCTTTTTATTGACTCCTTTTTATACCCTACCAATGTCTCTTAACCCTTTTCCATCTTACTGCACTCATGGATAGGATGAATTATGGTACCCACATGTTTGTGAATTTTTCCCTCCTTGAACCAGTTCAGATGGCAGTGATGAAGTGTTGCCCTTTATCTTCTCCATTGTATTAACTCTTCCTTGTATCCCCATTTCAGTGAGGCAATATTACCCATTCTTCCTCTCCCTTCTCCCTTTCTCACAGTACATTACACTTCCCAACTCTTACATTATTCTTTTTAGATCATGCAAACATAAAACTCGGGTTTTCTATCTAATTTGATTTCCTCTAAGATCTCTTACGATGATAAAGTTTGGAGTTAGTTGTATCATCTTCCCACAAAAATGTAAACTATTTAACATTTTATGGTTGCTTATGATTTTTTATTCATATTTATTTTTTTTGTAATTTATTTTAGTTTTTTTGTTTAAATGTCAAATTTTGTATTCCTCTCTAGTATTTTCATCAAGAATGCTTGCAAATCTTTTATTTCATTAAATATCATTTTAATCCCACGTAGGATTATACTCAATTTTGCTTGGTAGGTTATTTTTGGTTGTTGTTGTAGATCCTTTACCTTCCAAATTACCGTATTCCAAATCCTCCATTTTTTTAAAGTTGTTGCTGCTAAATATTTTTAGTTAGATTCTTTCTTTCTGTGTGCAGTATTTTCTCCAAATTTCTCCTGGAAATTTGAGATTTGGGCTGAAGTATTTCTAGGAGTTTCATTTAGAGGCTTATTTCAGGAAGTGATCAGCAGATTCTTTAAATTATTCTTTTCCTTTGGTCCTAAGATATTTTGGCAATTTTCCTTTAAATTTTTATTTTTAAATATGATGTGAGAGATCATTTTTGTTGTTGTTATTGTTGTTCATGTGTTTTAGCTAGTCTTCTTTTAAATTATCTCTTTCCACTTTCTATTCTAGGGCATTTCCTTTAACTGTTAGATATTTCATAATTTCTTATATATTTTTTCTCAGATTTTGATCTTGTTTTATTTTGCATGATGTCTCATGAAGTCATTAACTTCCATTTGGTCATGTCTAGTTTTTAAGGAGTTTTTTTTTTTTTTTACTTCAGGAAGGTTTTATAGCACTTTTCCCAAGCAATTAATATTCTGTTCACAACCAAAGGATCATTTGATCCTTTCCCCCCATTTTTCTCATGACTACTTTGGACTTTTTAGAAATAATTTTCTACTTTTTTGTTTCTCTCTTTCTTTAGCACTTGTTTCAGCTCTTCCAGTAATTCTTTTTGATTTTATTTCCAAACAGCATTTTTATCCAAGACTTTGCTTGTTGATATTTTCAAGTCATTGCCTTCTGTTTTTGTTGTTTGAGCTTCCCTGTCATCATATTAACTTTTTATGGTCAGGTTCCCTTTTTTGTTTGTTCACTTTTTCCAGTATAATTTTTGACTTTAGACTTTATGTTGTTTGTTTTGTTTGTGTTTTTATGGTTTGCCCGTTTTTGCTTGTTTGTTGGTTGTTTTTTTATTTCTGGTTGTGATGTCTGTCCTAAATTTCTGCTTTTTTCTTTTAACAATTCAGACTGAGTGCCTGCAAATTTTCAGTACCACAAAAGTGATGTGATCTAGGGAGAAGTCTGTTCTTAGCTTTCCTCTTCTGAGCTCTTCAATTTTCTGACACAAGTTTGGGTTGGTTGACTTTTATATAGTTAAATTTCAGCATACTGTTGCTAATATCAGCAACTATTAGCCTCCAGGGAGATTATTTAGGTTCATTCTGATTAAACCACTTGCTCCCATTCATTGGGAACTGCTACCCAGTTTATTGAAGTACAGGGTTAGTTGCTCGGCTAAAGGTAGAAGTGTTTTACTTTGTTCTTTGGACTAGAACCACACAGATGCATTTCTGGAATTTGTTTTGTGCTCAGTAGTCAGCTAGGGCCCTGGGATAGGTTCCAGTAACTTGTGTCCTTCTTCTGTCTCTCACCTGGAACTGAGTAATGGGTGACAAAGATGATCTCTAAAACTAAATGTTGCTCCCAGTGCTAGCTCAGGAATCCCCTGGGATAACTTTCTACCCCAGTTCTTCCTGCCTTGGTGTTTGGTTCCATTCTTCACCTGGAAAATTGAGTATTCCCCATATGTAGCCATCCCTATGGAGCATACCTAGGCAGTACCTTCAGATCTCTCTATCTCTGTCTCTGTCTCTCTGCCTCTCTCTCTGTCTCTGTCTCTCTATCTCTCTGTCTCTCTGTCTCTCTGTCTCTCTGTCTCTCTCTCTCTCTCTGTCTCTCTCTCTCTGTCTCTCTCTCTCTGTCTCTCTGTCTCTCCCTAAGCTAGAATGGGCCAGGAAAAAAGAAATCACTGTGATACTTTTTTTTCCTGGACTTTTCTTATCAGAATTCAGTTTGATGTGTTTTCTATATTGTTATGTAAAAGGTATATTTGGAGAACTAGGCAATAATTCTCTCACTCTGCCATATTGACTCCTCTCCCCCCACCCCATCCTAAATGTATGTTTCTGTTTATGGATGTGATGTGGACAGGAATCATTGAGACCAGGAACATTACAGTCTTATAAATTAGATTCATAATCTCTCAAAACAGCTTAATCTAACTCTCTAAACCAGAAAAAAAAAGGGGGTTGATGAACAATTCCTCTTGCCAGAGTATAATATGCATGTGGAGAGAAAGCACATGAGTGCATCTATGGGCACATAGTTGTATAATGAACTGGAAACATAATTAAATAGGAGTAAGATCGGATGGATAGCATTTGAAAATTACGCACCAGTTTTGATGATCTTGTTTTCCCCTCTGAAATAAAAGTCAATTTTTAAACACCAGTATTCTTCCAGTGATGCTATATACATATGAAATATAGGATACAATAATTTCTAAGGAATTCAAGGAAAGTTCACTAAAAGTATAATGGAAAAGGAAAACAAGGTACAGTGGTGCTACTTGGTTTTTGCTCATAACTGGTGAAGAATTGCCTGTGCAAAGTATTGTAAGAGATGGTGGATAAGAAGAGTAAATAAGCTAACCAGTCATATATCAACAGTGAAAGATACTTACATAATGTAAAGAGATCTAAAGAAAGGTCTTCAGCACTTCTGGTTAATTTAATGTGCTAAACTAGCATTTGAATAAAGACCAGGACAATAAATGAAAAGGTGACATGGATAGATTGTGATCTGTATTACCAGTATCCTCACTGATAAAATTGTGGATTCTTGGAAATATATCAATGAACTAATAAAATTTTGTTACCCCTTACTCTATGTGAGATGCTGTAGCAACCATTGGTGATTATAAATAAAAAAAATAGAATGAGTCCCTACCCTCAAGAAGTTTATATTTTCATTTTTAAAGAAGTATTGTCTAATGATTGATACTTTCTAATTTTATGCTTGGACCTTGTAATCCACATCCCTATACAAGAATAGAACATAATCATTCTGGCAGCATACAATATCATTGGAAAATAATACTTGATCAGGGATTACTATGTAGTATTCACTAGGTGTTTTAAGCTCTTTCAGTTAGCTGAGTAGAAGGAAAACATGTGTGGGATTATAAATGTGTTGTGTTAGTCTTAGGAGAGAGCACATACTCAGGGCCCTAGGTTTAGGGAATCGACTTGGTGATCATTTTCTCCTGAAGATTTTCCTCCTCCCTACTTCTGTTTATTACTCCCATATATGGTATTAACATCATTCTTATTCTGAATGTTTTCTTTTACTATCTCTTCTACCTTCACACACTTGGTCAATATCATCCCCATCTTTGCAATATCTCTTCCACCTAGTTCTGTGTCTTTATCCCTACTGTAAGCACCTAAGACAGACTTTCAATTCTTCTAGTCCCTACGACTTTAATATGACAGAGTGTAGTCTTATTGTCTTCATCTCATTCTCCATTTAGCTTTGCAAGTAATATTTCTAGTATAGTATTTAAGGTTACTTTTCTCCTCAAAAATCAACAGTGGTCCACAATTGTTCCAAATATATACCCAGATCATTCTGAGAATTCATATTCCATCACATTCTGATTCAACTCAACCAGTTCAACTTTATCTCATGGTATTGTCTATCATGGAGCATACATTTCATGAAAATTAGACACCTCTAGAACTCCTTATGTATTTTCATTCACATTGTCCCACTGCAAATAGCATGAACTTTTTTTTCACCCAAAAATTATTTATGATGTATCTCCTTTCCATTGGCACCATTTCTGACTCCGGACACTTTTCCACACACTGTTCTCTAAGCGACATTTTCATTCATGATAGTAGAAGAGTAGGTTTTTGATGACTTTAAGCTAGCTGCTCTGTGATCCTCAGAAAAGGAATAATGGGCTAGAATTGTATTTATCTTCCCTTCCAAAAAAAATGTTTAATAGCATGTTTTTAGCTACATGCTGTGATCTTGGTCATTATTCCTTTAGTGGGAAAGGAATGCCACAAGCTAGAAATCCAAAGGCTTGACACCTTTCCCGACAAATGCCAGCTATACAAAGACCATCCGTGCATAGTGAATAGTGAATACATCCATTTGTCCCAGCTGACAACAGACAGAAATAAGAGAAATTACATAGATTACCATGTGCTAGACAATAAACTGAACTAATGGTCTCTTTTGGTGAGAGTGAGATATGCCAATTCAACCTAGAATATGTCCCCACTGTGATTCAAAGGAAAATTTATAAAGGCTCATGGGGGTAAACCAAGAACAGGGACATGATCAACATGTCAGTCTTTGTATTTATTGGCTATTTCTCAATGTCATTCTCTCCCTCCAGGGACTTCTTTGTGAAGAGAGCTTAGCACCCCATGCCCTCTTTCTAAATTCTAAGCCTAGAAGTTAGGAGAAGTGAGAACTCTCCTCTTCCATTCTCTCATGAACTCCAAACCTCAGACAGGCATGGAACATCAAGCAATAATCATTTTCTAGCAATGGGAAGATATTTATCCAAATTGACTTGAGTTCAGGTTTACTCTTGATTTTGTCATAGGAAGATACTTCCTTAACGTACACTATTGCAGTTCTCAATCCTCACCATGTATGTTCTATTTTTTCTTATTTAAGTTTTGCCCTTATATTTTCTTTATAAAGTTAATTCCACTGATTAATTGAATACCAAATCTTGATACTTTTGACATAAAATTTGCTTCATTATTTTAAGATCTCTTCACCTTTTTTATTTTGTATGTTTTGTGTATTTGCATAGAAATCCCTGAGGCCTTAGCTTTTATTATTAATTCCCCCCTTTCTCTCCTTTAAATTTTTGGGTGTCTACTACAATTCTCACAAGCAGCTAGGTGGTGCAGTGAATAGAGTGCCCAGCTAAAGTCAGAAAAAAGCCTCATCTTCCCGAGTTCAAATCTGGCCTCAGACACTTACATCCTATGTGACCTTGGTCAAGTCACTCAACCCTGTTGGCCTTAGCTCCTCATCTATGAAATGAGCTGGAGAAAGAGATGGCAAACTGCTTCAATATCTTTGCCAAGAAAATCCCAAATAAGGTCACAAAGAGTAAGATATGACTGAAAAACAACATTAGTGTTCATTCTTTATTATAGTTGCTCTTCTCAGGGATTTGTACCATGACAGATTCAATATGCCCTTAACATTGATTATTTTATTTATCAACAGGGCTCCTCCTACCTATTAATTCTTTACAAGAAAAAAAATACCCTAATAGTTAACAAATTCTTACCTTACTTTATTCTCTCAATTGAAATGATTCTGAATCCCCCAACCACCATTAAGTCTTATCCCCAATCTTGGCTTTCTGCTTTCTCATCTGCATCTACCTCAATCCTATATCCAACATGTTCAATACCACATCTTCTTACGCCTTCCATTATAATGTCTGAAACACCAGTCATATTAGTTAACAAACATCCTTTTATTATAAATCTTTTTCTTTCACTTCCCAATCTGTCAATCAACTGTTAAGCATTCATTAACTGCCTACTTTTTACCAGGTATAGTATTAAGTACTGGGGATCCAAAAATAGGCAAAGGATAATTCTTGCCCTCAATGAGCCTATAATCTAATGGGGGAGGGGGTGGATAACATACCAACAAATATGTACAAAGTAAGTGATAAACAGATACATATGAAAGAAATAACAGAGGGAAGACACTGGAATTTAGAGGAGCTGTTGAAATATATTACTTAAGATTTAAAGTAAGTCAGGAAGGTCAGTAGTCGTGGCAGAGTAAGTAGAATATTCAAGATAGGGAGAAAGCAAGAGAAAATCTATGAACTGAGATATGGATTGTCTTACTTGTGGAACATCCAGAAGCTGAGGGTCTCTGGATTTGAAGAGTACTTGTCAGAGTTCAAAGTGTTCAGAAGATTGAAAAGGTAAGAAGGGGCTAGGTTATAAAGGACTTTGTATGGTAAAAAAAAAATGTTTTTGATCCTGGTTGCAACAACAAGCCACAGGGGTTTAGTGAGCAGAGAGGTGACATGATCAGACCTGCATTTTAGAAAACTCACTTTAATGACTGAATGGAAAATGGCTTGGAGTGGGAGAGACTTGAGTCAGGGAGACCCACCAGCAGGGTACTACAGTACTCCAGGCATGAGGTAATGAGGACTTTGCAAGAGTGGCAACAGTGTCAGAAGAAATAATACAGCTTAGAGAGATATTGCAAAGATGAAATTCACATGCCTTAGCAACAGATTGAATTAAGTGGATGAGAAATACTGACGAATACAGGATGACTCTTAGGTTGCAAACTTGAGGGACTGGGAGGAGTGGGTTTTCCTCTACCATAATAGGGAAAGTAGGAGAGGGGGATGATTTAGTGGGAAAGATAACAAGTTCCACTTTTGACATATTGAATTTAAGATGTCTACTGGGCATCTTGTCTGAGATGTCTTCAAGGCATCACTTCATCTTCTGAATCTCAGTGAGATTTGGATCCATTGGATGACACTCCATCCCTGGTTATCTTTTCTAGTATTTGTTACACTTTTTTTCCCCCTCACCCCTCACCCTACTTTAATGAGTTGGAGTAAGACTACTTCCTCTTATTCTTATTTATTGTTATTTTCCAGACTCTTCTCATGCCCCTCTCACTCAGCAAAATCTCTTTAACTATGGTTCCATCTAAATATTTCACTGAATCCAGATCCTAGTGGCTAGCCACAGGCATATTCATAGCCTTGATATTGCCTTTATGATGAGTGTTGCACTTCCATTTTCAAGAATTCTGAAATTTATACAATAATAATATCGTGTTGAATGGGATTCTCCCTTCTTCCTTTTCTGTGTGCTTGTCTATGCCTCCCACTGTGATTAGAATCAATTCTTTCCATATTTTTTGCATGGTAAAATCCTTCTCTTTTTTCAAAAGTGAATTCAAGGATCCCTTCATGTTTTAAATCTTCCTGAATACACTTAAATAGAAGTGATGCATTGAAATAAAATCTCTTATTTCTTTTTTGGATCTATCCTTTTCACCTATCCTAGAGAAGGAAATGACAAACCACTCCAGTATCTTTGCCAAGAAAAAGCCATGAACAGTATGGTCCACACATAGTCAGATACACTAAATGACTGAATAACAAATTCATCACTCTCAAATAGCTTGCACTATAAATATATATTAGTTTACATATGATATGCACAATATTGTATATTGTATATTATATATATGTGTGTATAAGTATGTATATACATATACACATATACATATACTTACAAGTATGGACAAAGGATTAAAAAATTGAATGATAATAGAGTTCCTGTTTTACAATTAGGGGAAATGCACACACACACAAGCACACATATATACATATATTTATACAGAGTATACAAATACACCTTTGTCTTATATTATGCCTTATTTATTTATAGAAATAGTATAAGCACATGTAGCATAGAATATATACATTGTATATATATATATGTGTGTGTATATATGTGTATTCATGTTTATGTTTGTATATATATTAAATATATGTGTGTATGTATATATTGTTTAATCAACCATGACAAATTAGATCACAAATATAAAATTAGAACAAAAGGCAAAGGAGAAAATCCCCAAATACTGATCCACAAGATTGAAAATGTGGGTCTCAATAATAAAGAATTTAGAAAGTAATCATTATTCTTATCACAATCAGCTTTCAATGCATTAAGGACCCACACCTGAAATGCCAGGCACTCATGAATTACTTTTCTGTACTATCATGTAATACATGTTCTTATTAAACTTCAATTTGGAGCCATAAGAAAATTTCTTAAAAGCATTTTCTGGTTGTATTTAATTTAGTCTTGCAATAAGCACTGTATTTCAGGCAGAAAAAAATGCTTCTAAAATGCAAGTTGATAAGATCAGGCTGCTCCTATGTGAGCCAATGCCGTATGCTAGCAAATGTCTACGACAGACAGAATGATAAATCATGACACTCTCAGTGACTGAAAAAAAATTATAACCCGTCAAATGTGACCACATACCCAATTTTGCTGAATATCTTTATCTTTGGATAGCTTAATTTAATATTTCAATTACGTATGTTTTCAAAAGAAAAATCTTTTCCTGAGATCATTAAAAAATCAATTGCAATAATATTCCACTGAGGATAATAGAAATTATTTATTTAAATGAGATATTAATTTACAAAATTTAAGCTAATTGATGCCAACCAAATAGGTGTTACACAGATAAGAATTAATACATATTTTGCCCTCTGGGTGCTTTCAGTTAAAAAAAAAGAGTCTGTAAAGGGAATTAAAACATATTTGTAAATAAACAGACCAAAATAGCTTATTGAATGCCTATAAACTATGTGACCGGCTTTGGAGTCCTAAGATAAGAAATTTGCTTTAGAATCAGGAAGACTCCAATACAAAATGGGTGTACACTTAGGCAAATCATTTAACCTTTCAGTGCCTCAAGTAACTTTTTTCCCCCAAGTAACATCCACAACTCTTAATTGTTACTCAGCATTGGGAGGATAAGGTCTTCATCTAAGTCGGCTACACCAAAAGAACCACCAATTTTAAATTTAAAAAAAATAAAAGAACTGGAGAGAAAGCAATCAGCTTGGCATATACATCATGAGGGGAGGGAAGACAGAAGTGATATCTGGCTGAAAACTCAGAGGAAATAATGAGATGAGGAGCACAGAGAAGCAAGTAAGATGAAGATATTACAAAGTCTGATTGTTTCCCAAAGGAGATCAAATTTTAATGAGTGGTAGGGAGTGTTACAGTTCTAGTGGCTGTGATTAGAGAAAAAAAAAACAGTCTGTATTGTTAAAATAAGAGGAGGCATTCAGCCTTTTAAACAGAGATGTTTTCTTATGCTATATAATAAAAATGTACTGTTTTTCTTAAGGTGAAAAAAAGGAACATACACATGATTAGGATATTCATTGATTCTATTAAAATGTAGTCCAAAAGGATGATGTCATCCTAATGATTAAAAAATGCTTTATTGTGATTAATGTATAATGATTTTTCTGAAGTATTATAGACCATCTAATATTTGTATATTTATACTATTTACTTCTTTTCTCTGTTTCTTTTCCTAATTTAGAAGTTCTATCATCTATTTCAAGAGCAGGCAGATATAAGCAGTACAGATTTAGGAAATCCAGCTATATTGACCTACTGTGCATTGTAAAAATTTATTCTATGTTGTTTTCAAACATTTCTAAACTGACCTCCAAAGTTGTTCTGCAGTTTCTATCACCAATTCCATGACAATTATTTAAGATGTGGGTTGTTGTTGCCCAACTTGGAAACCACTAGAAATGAAAGCACAAGAAAGACATCACAAGACCAGGAAATATAGAGAGTCTAATTTATTCCTCTATCACCTTTTCCTCAAAAATCACATTGGGGGTGGTGTAATGGGAAAGGGAATTTGAAGATCTTCCCTGCCTCTTAATAGGCCTAGGTGAATTTCAGGACCTTTCTGTAAAGCTGTATCAGCAAGCACCCTAGCATACCCAGGATGGCTCCTAGCACAGGTTCTTAGATCTGCTTTTCTAAAAGAGAGCAACTCAAAATGGGTTAACAATCTTACATTAATCAACCAAACGTATATCATTTACCCAGTTCAGGGGAAAAAGTCAGCACCCTGAACTTCATAGAATACAAACACAAGTTACAAGCAGAAATTATAAGCAGACAAAGAAACAGATCAACAGACAGGCTTCCAACCATCTGACCATTACATCCATACCTAGTTAGTTAGCAGAGAGGGAAGCACCAACATCTGGGTTTTCAAAGCCAGCAGGCTCAATAGCTGCCCGCAGTCTCGTCTGGCCAAATCACACAACTCTTTCCAAAGGAAGCCCCAAAGCCAAAATCTCAAATCGTGTGTGTGTGTGTGTGTGTGTGTGTGTGTGTACATACACACACACACATATATGTATATATATGTATATATGTATAGAAAGCCTTCTCCTGGATCAGAGAATGTCACAGCCCTCTTGACTGACAGCCCAATCACAAAGCAATAAGGTGTGGGCATTCCTGAAGAACAAGCTTTCCGCACAGGCTCCATGGGACCACATTCAGCCTATTAGGGGGTAGAGTATATTTTCGAATCAGAGAAGGTTCTCAGAGTCACTTAATCCTATCAAAGATCCTAGGGACAGGGAAGATTTCCAGATTCCCATAACACTCAACCTGAAAACCAAGTCAATACAGGGGGATCTTTAAATGCCATTACCATTACAAAAGCCAACCACTAGCAGCATTTCAAAAGAATACTACTGTGAACATCTTTTAAGGTTCTGATTACACAGTATAGTGAACACTCTATTAAATAGAAAATCAAAGCAAAACATTCACAGAAATCAAAGTACAGCATTGACAATATTACAACCTATAACAGATAATCAAAATACAGCATTCACAACAACTTATCACAGAAAATGGCCCCATAGTTTCCACTACAGTGGTCACAGTTTTGAGCAAAGAACAATCATTTAGTAAATCAAGCATTCACAAAATACTTAATTCAATCACAAAGTACAATAGTCAAAATTTTCCACTCATGGGGAATACTAGGTTACAAATCAATTACTTATTCAGTCATGAATCACTAAGTACAATCATTTAGTCAATCAATCATCCTTCATTATTTACTATTCAATCATTAGAAAATATACAGATTCTCCACCCCTAGGTCACTAGCAAATTATAATCTTCTTAGTCAGTACACAGTATCCAAGTAAAGTCTACCTTCAGCTTAACTCAGGGTGGTTTCTCGGATTTCCTAGATCCCCTTCCAGGGTACCAGATCCTACCTGGATTCACCAAATTTATATTTGAAGATCCCTTTGTTTTGGCAAAGGTAGCAGGTATTTAGCACTTTGTAATTGATCAAGCCTCTGTTGGGGAAACAGAAGGTATGAACTCCTGTCTCCTATTGCTGACATAACAGGAAGAGGTTTCAAAGGCAGGCAGCTACCAGATGTTTATCCAGTTCTATGGGCAGTTCCTGTTCCATATTGAAATTCACAGTATCCAGTACATCTCGAACCCCTCACAGTCTCCACTCCTGGGAAGTCAAGGCCCAACAAAACCACAAACAGACAAAGTCTCAGCATCATAGTCATGCTTCCTCAGTCCCGTGGCAGCTCCAGCTGGCCCTTTGACCCAGAAGAAGTCTCAGCTGGCTCCCAAAATCAAAATCACTCCATCCAGGTTTTCAAAATCAAAACCATTCTCTTCATCCTGGGGTGGAGGAAGGGCTTTCCTCTTCAGCTTCTTTAGCTCTTCTTCAGCCTCCATGGAGCCTGCTCCAAGAAGAAGATCTCCTTCAGGCCTTATACCAACCTTACCTCATCTTGGGGGCTATGGAGCAGAGTCCATGGCTGAGGGGGAGCGAGATGCCCACACTCTACCTTCCTTCCTACTGGCACCATACGGGGAACAAAACTCCCCTCTTTTTCCATGTTTTCTCCCCACTTTCCTAAAGACCAAATGCCCCCAGATCTTGGTCATCCCCTTCCCCTTCCTTAGAAACAGAATCTGCTGTTGTCCTTTTGTTTTTCCCACTGGACATCTATCTCAGCCACTGGTCCTGCTTTGTCTTAATCACCCTCTTGAGAATCCTTTAGATCCAAAGATGATGCTTTGCTGTACTCTTTAAAAAAAAAAAGATCTCCCTCAGTTCTCAATTCTCAGTTTTCTCCAGCAGCTGCTCTGCCTCCAGATGCTAGTCCCAAGTAATTCTGACTGTCCCTCTGTGGGGCTTTTCCTTATATACACACAGCATCACCTGCTTCTTGTTTCAGCCAACCTCTTCCTGTTATGTCAGCAATAGGAGACAGGAGTTCATACCTTCTGTTTCCCCAACAGAGGCTTGATCAATTACAAAGTGCTAAATACCTGCTACCTTTGCCAAAACAAAGGGATCTTCAAATATAAATTAATTACCATTACATTTTCCTAATTTGAAAATATACTCTGCCCCCTAAAAGACTGCATGTGGTCTCATGGAGTTTGTGGTGGGAGGCTTGATTTTCAGGAAGGCACAACTTTTGTTACTTTGTAGTTAAGTGGGTCATGAGGGTTATGCTGTTTGTTGAGCCTGGAGAGGGCTATATATACCCTGGTATGAGATTTTGCTTTGGGGGCTTACTTTGGGAAGAGTTGTGTGATTTGGCCAGATGAGACTCTGGGCAGCCAATGAGCCCCCTGACTTTGAAAACCCAGATGTTGGTGCTTCTCTCTCTAGTGACTAACAGTATGTATATAATGGTCAGATAGCTAGAAGCCCTGTCTTTTGGTCTGCTGAATTGAATTATTTTTTCTGTCTGTACTTTTGTCTGCTTGTAACTTCTGTATTCTCCAAAGTTCAGGGTGCTGACTTTTTCCCCTGAATTAGGTAAATCATTTTTGTTTGATTAAAGTAAGATTGTTAACCCTTTTTGAGTTGCTTTCCTTTAGAAAAGCAGATCAAAGATCCTGTGCTAGCAGTCATCTTGGGTATGCTACGGTGCTTGCTACTACAGGTGGTAGTTAACAGTGTTTACTGGAAAAAAAAACACATCACATTTCTGGAAGTAAAAGTCCTTTGATAACTTTCTGACCTTTTTTTGGTTGTTATTTATCAATATCATCCTCAGTTCCGTTACTTTTTGGCTCTTCCAATAGTGGTTAACAATGATCATTAAATCACTTTCTAAATAAATAATATGACGGCAATGGGATTGAGCATCTCATGGAAGAGGCAAGAGATAAATGTTACAATAGAGGGTGAAAAGAGGAAGGCAAAAGGGAAAGAGTCAACCTTACTCTCACGGAATTTGGCTTA
>CM053580.1:86616889-86644829 GCA_028627135.1 Pseudochirops cupreus
TTCTGTAGAGGAACAGGCACAGGGTGGAGAGTGGTTGGGGGGGCAGGATAGGAAGAAGGGACATGTAATCAGACTCTCACAGTGTGCTCACTATGGAGAGGTTCTGCGTAATTTTACATGTTCAGCCTGTATTTGATTGCTTGTCCTTTCAGTGGGGGTGGGTGACGAGGGAGGAAGAGAAAGAATCTGGAATCTCAAGTTCTATAATCAAATGTTAAAAATATATATCTATATATCTCTCTATATATGCAAACATTATTATTATTATAATTATTATTATTATTATTATTATTATTATTATTATTAACTACATCCAACTGGAATTTGAGATACACAGGCACTGTGGTTGGGAGATCCATCCTGCCCTACCAAAAAGTCAGATGGGCAAGGGGAGAAGACATAGGAGAGAATAGATTGGGGGAGGGGGACTACACTGGGACGGCTGTTTTGGGGCAGTGGGTAGGGGAAAGATGGGGAGAAAAGATGTAACTCAAAATCTCATGGAAATGAATGATGCAAACTAAAATATCTCAATGAAATGAATGATGTAAAAAATTAAATAAATACAATTAAAGGAAAAAAATTAAATTAATGCTTCAAATCAAATTCTAGAGCTGCAGAACAAACACAAGGTTAGGGGTGAAACAATTTTCCAGCCCAAGACAACTTATGAGGTCTGCAACAAAGGTCTGCCTTCCAGGGTATGTAGTATGGTTCCAGCTGTGCCCTGGGAAAGCAGGAGCTGGCTTTGGAGGCAGCTACGTAGGTGGTGGTAGCAGCTGTAGAAATTCTGAGCCCAGATATGGTTAGTGGGCTAAACAACTGATCACAAGGAGATTATAGGGAACCCTGTGCTTTCCCAGGGTGTAGGACCTGGTTGCATTGCCCATTCATAGTTCAGGGGCCTCAGTTCCAGGGTGAAGAGGCATACCAGCTCACTAGAATATGTAGCAACGGTAGAGTAGGAGGAACCTAGTCACAGTTCCAGGGCTTAGAAGAGTGTTTACATAAGGGAGTAGGGACCATGTTCTCAGGTTCAAGGCAGAAAGGGGCACAAAGGCTTGCTTTTCAGTAGAGGAGGGAACAGTGTTAAATTTCCAGGGCCATACAGAATGAGAGCACTGGTGGCTGCAGGAAAGCATGGACCCTGCTCACAATTCTAGGGCAGAGAAAAATTTTGTGGTCACTTGCTGATCAGAGCACAGGCAAGAAGAACACAAAGCACATTTCTCCATAGATCACATCATCTTGGAAGAACCAAAAGGGTACAAATACTGACCTTCCCCTCCCTGTCCCCCCCACCCCAAACTAGCACTAGCTTTGGAATTACTACAAAAAACCTGAAGCCTGGGAGACAGCCCTTTCTAACCCAGAAGCAGAGTCCAATTTTAATATAAAGACACAAGTCAAAAATAGGCTGGAAAATGAGAAAACAACCAAAAGAACTTTACCACAACTTGTTACTATGGTGACAAGAAAATTAAAGACGCAAACTCAGAAGAAAATAAGGAAGTCATAATAGCTAAGTGCAAAACCTAAAAGGAAAAAAAATGTAAATCGAAACACTGAAAAATAATTTCTGGAAAAGGACAAAAAGAATTTTTTTAAAAATCAAATAAAAGAGGTAGAGGAAAACTTGGGAAAATAAATGAGAATGATGCAAGAAAATTATGAAAAGAGTTTCAATAATCTGATGAAAAAGGCACAAAAAATGCTAAAGAAAATAACAACTTAAAAACACAAAGCTACCTAGCCAAATTAAAGCAAAAAAGAAAGAGAGAAATAGATAAACATTCACTGAGAAAAGAACTTTAGAAAGAAGTAGATTGGCCAAATGGGAAAAAAAGAAGATATAAAGCTCCCTGAAGAAAAAAAAAATCCTTAGAAATTAGAATTGGACAAGTGGAAGCTAATGACCTCATGAGATATCAAGAAACAATAAAACAAAGTCCAAAAAAAAAAAGGAAAGGAAATGTCAATTATCTCATTGGAAAAAAAAAACTGACCTAGAGGACAGATTGAGAAATACTTTAAGAATTATTGGAAAGCCATGAAAGAAAAGCAAAAGAGCCCAGACGTCATATTCTAAGAAATTAGAAAGAAAAGCTGTTCTTGATATTCTAAAACCAGAGGGTAAAATGGATTTTTCCTTCAAGAGTCTTTTGGAATTGTCTTGGATCATTGCATTGCTGAGAACTAAGTCTACTACAGTTAATCACCACGCACTGTTGCTATTGCTGTGTATGATGTTCTCCTGGTTCTTCCCAGTTCGCTCAGCATCAGTTCATGTAAGTCTATGTTTTTCTGAAATCCACCTGTACATAATTTCTTATTTCAAAATAGTATTCTATTACATTTATATATCACAGCTTGTTTAGCCATTACCCAATTGGTAGATATCTCATTAATTTCCAATTGAATTGGAAATTTTTACCAAGTAGGTCCTTTTCTCTTTTATAGGATCTCTTTGGTATACAGACCTAGTTGTGTCATTGCTAGGTCAAAGGGTATGCATGGTTTTGTAGCCATTTGAGCATAGTTCCAATTTGTTTTACAGAGTGATTGGATCAGTTCACAACTCTACCAATGGTACACTGATGTCCCCATTTTCCCTCATCTTCTCCAGCATTTATCATTTTCTTTTTCTGTCATATTAGCAAATCTCATAGGTGTGAGGTGGCACCTCAGAGTTGTTTTAATTTGCATTTCTCTAATGAGAAGTGATTTGGAGTACTTCTTCATATGCCTAGAGATACTTTTGATTTCATCATCTGAAAACTCCCTCTTCATATCCTTTGACCATTTCTCAATTGGGAAATTACTTGTGTTCTTGTACATTTGACTCAGTTCTCTATATATTTGAGAAATAAAACCTTTATCAGAGAAACTGTTTGTATCGTTTGCTTCCCATCTTTTTGCTTTCCTTCTAATCTTCATTGCATTGGTTTTGTTTGTACAAAAGCTTTTTTATTTAATATAATCAAAATGATCTATTTTACATTTCATAATGTTCTCTATTGCTTGTTTGATCCTGAATTCTTCCCCTCCCCATGGATCTGACATATAGACTTTTCCTTGCTCTTCTAATTTGCTTATGGTATCACCCTTTCTGTCTAAATAATACCAAAGGTCAATCATCTGTAACTTTTTCTAATACTCTACTTACCTTCTTAGTTTCTTTCTTGTTTATTTTTTGTTAAATTTATTGTTTTTTGAGAGGGGAAAGTTGAGGTCTCATATTTACATTTGCTGCCTATTTCCTCCTGGAACTTCTTTAAGAATTGAGATGCTATATCACATAGTGTTTATATCTTTAGTATTGATATTTCTTCATTGTTTATGGAAGCTTTTAGCAAGATATAGTTTCCTTCCTTATATATTTTAATTAAGTCTTTTTTGGCTTTTACTTTGAGGTCAGGATTGATATCTTTTCCATTCAGCTGGAGCATAATAGATTCTGTTCTAGCCCCTTATCTTTACTATGTGTGTGTCTCTCTGCTTCAAGTGTATTTTTTGCAAGCAACAGTTTATAGTTTTTGGTCCACTCTGCTATCTGCTTCCATTTTATTGGAGAGTTCCTCCCATTCACATTACAGGTATGATTACTACCTATACGTTTCCTGCCATCATATTCTTCCTCCTGTCTGTCCTCTCCCTCCTTTAATTCTTTATGAGAAAGAGGCATACAATGGGTACAGAAGAAAGCATGTGGTAGAACGGGGCAAATTTTTTCACATGAGGGGATGAAAAAGACTTATTATAGTGGAGGGGAAGATGGGAGGCTGGGTGACAGCATTGCTCGAACCATACTTTCATCAGTACTGGCTCAAAGAGGGAATCATATACACAATCAGTTGAGTATAGAAATCTCTTATCTGATGTGGAAATAGGAAGGGAGAACATCAAGTAAAAGGGTGTGTATGAAGGGACTGATATAAGGGAAGGCAGAGGAGGGGAGGTGATAAAAGCAAAACACTGATGAGGAGGGAAAGACTAAGGCTAATTTTTTGAGGACAGGCACTGTTGTTGCATTTTTATGTATTGTAATGGTAATGAAATTGAAAGATCCCCGTGTACTGGCTTCGTTTTCAGGTTAAGTATTAAAACCCATAGCTTGTAAATCTCACTTGTGGGATGGACTTGCTGACTTGAAGAGAGGAATCTGAACTGGGAGGACCTGGTGTTGTGGATTTAGAGAGAGGCCCAAGCAGAAAGAAGGCCCAAGCAGAGAGAGGCCAGAAGAATTTATGGGAGCTAGCATCTGGAGGCTGCTGCTACTGTTGGAGAGAGAAAAATGAAGATTGAGGACTGAACTGGGAAGAAGCATGACTACGGTGCCGGTATTTGTTTTGTCTGTTTTGATGTTACTTTGTCAGATTCATCTGCTGATGGAGGACATTGCTGTTGCTGGAGGAAGTCCTGGGACCTTGCTGTTGGTTCGGAAGGCCTGAAAGAGGATTGTCCTGTATGTTTACAGTAATCCTGGAGGAGGGCCTTGCTGATGTTTTCAGGGGTTCTGTTGACTCCACAGACCTTGTTGTTGGGTCTAGATTGATTTCACAGGCAGAGAGTGAATTGATGAGCACACAGGCAATGTGTATGTTTGTTATTGTGTCTTTGTTAAGCTGTGTCTCCCCAGGAACAGAAACTGCTGAGAAGTTGCCTCAGGTCAAAATGAAGAAAAGACCTGTCCTTGGGTATTGAATGCTGTGATGATATTGTAACCTAGTTGTGACCTAATTGTGAAGGTGAATGGCCTTCCACTGCCTCTTGAGAGGGTGCTTGGTGGTGATAGATAGTATTGTAATTCAGTTGTGATCCAGGGTTGGAAAACTTTTGACTTTTGTACTTTGTGACTGACCAAATGAATGTACTTTGTTTATGATTGGAAACTAATCTCCAGTTGAATAGAGAGAAGACTTTTTGATTGACTAAATGAATGTACTGCCCATGGGTGGAGTACTTGGACCTTAGTATTTTGTGATTGCATTGAGTATTTACTAAATTTTTGAATTACACTTTGTGAATGCCGTATTTTGATTTTCTGTGAATGGTATACCTTAATCTGTCACTAAATAAACGGAGTTTGTTATGCTTGTAAGCAAAACCTGGAAGGGTTTGGTTAAGAGCATAGCAAAACCTGGAAGGCCCCTGGGGAGGGTCTTCAGGAGTCAGATGAGGTCAGGGGCCAGTAATGAGTGATTAAGGATGGGAAGTTGCTGGGGGCTACCTGGAGATCATAGATGATGGTGAGCCAAGCCAGTTCAAGGGTGGAAACAGGAACATCAAGGATGGGAAACTGTTTGCACAAAGCAAGGCTAAAGACTTGGGCAGAGGCACAACTTAAGGCCCATGAACTCAGGCAAGTGCGTTCCATGGGAAGATTCAAGGAGAGCTCAAAGTAGGGGGTCCCAGAGCCTGTACCTTAAAGATTCAAGGAGAGCTCAAGGGGGCTCCCAGAGCCTGCCCCTGATCAATTTTCTGATGTAGAACCATTTTACAGTGGCAAAGACTCTGGTGGAAACAACTTTTACTTCTAGGTAACTGTGGCACATGCAGAGATGGTTTCAAGGCTGTTGTCTCTATAGAGGGTTTCTCAGGATGATGACTGAGGCCTTTTGACTGGAAACATTTTTATTCCTAAGGCTCTTGGGTTCAATGTCTTGTGCTGTGACCATTAGGATCTGAAGAGTGCTGATGGTTAAGATGGAGGTGGTGGTGGTGGTTTGCTTTTCCTGGCACATGTTGCCTTCTCTTTCTCAGGTTGCCTTATTTCTTCAGGTAGACTGGCTTCCTTGGCCCATTTATTTCACTTGGTTGACAGTAAGAATGATTTATTCTTTCTTCACAAGAGCTTCTTCCCTGGCTAGTGACTGGAAGAGTTGTTTTGGAAGCAAAACTGATGATCTGGAAATCACTCCAGAGAATCTGATGATCACTCCAGAGGATCCTATGTCTGTCTACAATTGGTGGTACTTGGTCAGCGTTTGACACTACTGGTAATCAGGAAGGTAAGCCCTTTCTCCACAAATATTTTTCCTCTCAATGATGGCCATGGGGGTTGGGCTGGAAGCAGTTTGGTAAGTACTACCTAACATCTACTGCTAGAGTGGGAGGAATACTAGTTTAGTAAGTACTGTGGGCTCACTCTTGCTTGTTCTCACACTAAAGGGTTGGGGTCTCCTGAGGATAGCTAACTAGTTTCCCTAAGGTTTCTAAAGAAATAAATGAGAACCTGTGTTTCTAGTATTGTCATTAACCTCTACTGGTATGCTTCACATTGATTTTCAGCCTGTGGTCTCAATTAACTTTTAGCAAACAGAATTATTAATGAATGTAATGAGTGAATTAAAAAATTCATTAAAATGAATTTTAAAAAAAGCATTTATCAAGTGAGACTATGTGTCAGGTACTGAATGGTGTGCCAAAGATACAGCAAGACAGCCTCTACTGTCAAGGATCTTCTATTCTATTGGGAAAAGACACCATAGAAAGGGGAACTAGAAAGTGGGGTAATATATACCTGGCAAGATTGTTTGAAAATAACTGAGAAGTGGCTTAGTTGATTCACTTTGGTGAAGATAAGGAGAGAACTCACCCATCAAATTCTAGAACTCCAGGGCAGATAGTAGAAGAAACATAATAGCTACAAAAACATCCTGGTCTCAAAGCCTAGAATGCACTTTACCACAAGCACACAGATCCATAAGAACGAGGGCATTCAAACTTCAATTTAAGTATAGTGTGGCATTTATGTAGAAAACACATGAGCACAAAGGAATAATTCTGATTCCTGGACAGACTGCTACTTTCTGAGATGCTTCATTATTTTCCTCATTGACTGTGGGAGAAGTAAGTATTAGCTGTTGCCCTGCAATATCTCCAGCTCCGGCAATGCTTAAGTTCCCAAATGGCCTTTGTACATCTCAACGTTGTTGCTCAGTCATCTCCCAACTCCTGTAAGTATTACTCACTTTTGGGTGAACCTGCTGCTTATTTTGTTCTCTTATTTGGTTCCTGGAAAGAACTCACTGGGTTGCATAGGGTTTGGGGAGAGTGATGCTTCCTCCAAGTGATTTCTTCAGTGGCCTGACTAGATTTCCTTCATCGCTAGACAGACTTTCTGCTACAATTCATGTACAATGTTTAATAAAAAGGTACAAAGGTGTGTTAAATTCTTTCAGCTAAACACAAGATATTTCCTGTGTTATGGATTCTGTCTTTATACAGTCAAGTAAGCACTTTATTCCTATAAAATTAAACACTTAGTTACACTTAGGTTATATTTTAAATTACTTGATTCAATTTAGTGATCTGGACCTACTTTGATTATATTATTTGAAATGTGTATAGGGAAACACCCATTCATATTGAGTAATTATGGTAAATATGTAGCTTTTTAAAAAATATAACTTTGAAAACATTCAAATCTCTTTGTTTTGACATTTTGTCCTGAGGTGAGTCACTGATTTCACTGAGATGTTAAAAAAACATGAGGTTATCAACTATCATACCCTCTTATTGTGTGACAACAGGACCAATTAGGACAGGTAATTGTTAGGTATATGTACATATGTATGTGTCTGTGTACATGTGCATATATATTTACTATATATAAAAGTAAATATGTGTGTATTCACAAATATACATACACATATAAACACACATACATTTACATATATAAACTGTCAAAATGGCCATATTAATGTTTAAACTCTCCGGCAGCAACTCAATCCCATTTTCTCTTCCTCAACCCTCAGCAGAAATGAGGAACAGCTGGTTGTCATTCTCTGTATAATAATCTTTCATGTTCTACTTTGTAAATTGGTTGAGATCCTTCAATAACGTGATAAAAATGCAAAGCAATTACATTTCCTATGTAAACTGGGGAAATCAAAATCACTTGTGCCTAAGCATGTCTGACCTTTTCACATGTAGTATAAAAATCTCTGTCTCTTGTCACAAGTATAACCCAGTTACCAATCATAGAAAACTCAAAACTCAAATCTCATCATTTTAAGTGTCTCATTTTCATTTTGTCTTTTTGTTTCTTCTGGAAAAACAAAACAAAACAAAACAAACTTGAAGGCCTATAAAACTTAAGGCTAAGTGAGTGGTACAGTTGCCAGAACGGTTATATTACTTTCTTAATTTCAACAGAGCATATTTACTATGAACCAACAATTTGTTATGCATTGTAAATGTACTCTTCATGAGACCATACATTTAATGAGTGTCATAAAGCGGATTCAGCCCCTGTCTCTTTGGAAGGACTAAGTTCCAATGTACTATCTGAGTGACAATGTGCAAATTTCTTAACTTCTCTAAGTATCAGATTCCTCAAATTCCTTAACCTCCCTGAATCTGTTTTTTCACCTCTAATATGGATTAGTGAATACCTGTACTACTTTCATGATTGGATTGTTGTGAGCCTACAGTGAGAAACTTTATATCAAGTGCTTTACAACCTTTAAGCACTGTGTAAATGGCAGTTATCATTCTGCTCATAAACACCTGGGAAAACAACATGTTTTCCATGTCCCCAGACATCTCTTTAAGGCTGTAAGATAAATTGCTCTTTGCTTCATCGGAAGGAGTTTCACATTTGGAACCCTTCCTTCTTCCTTCTCCTCTCTCTCCTTTCTTATGATTTCATCTTTGTAGGGAATTCCTGATGAAGAACTTCTATACCAGGAACTTCTTTTTACATAGTCAGATTGGCACCTGTTTTGTCATACATAATCACATGGAGTTGCCCAGGACACTGAGAAGTTGTGTAGTAACTCTATTTCTCCCCGCATCTTCCTTACATACATGCTCACACACAAACATACACATACATATCAGGGTCACACAAGTACTTTTATTTAGAATCAGGACTTGAACTCTGAAAAGCTGTCTCTTGGGAGTTCCTTGTGGAGGTAAAATCCCTAGCCTGACCCAGTCTGCTAATTCTTATCATCCACAGTATATGCTTTAGCCACAGTGGACAGGAGACCTCTTAGTAAACTTTTTTTGTTGTTGTTCAAGTTTCCAGGTGACTTTAGTTGAGGTGAGAGCTGATTAAGGAGGGGAAGGGAAGGAGATTAGGCTGGAGACCAAGTAAGTGAAGAGAAAGTGGGTGAGCAGGTGTTGTGCTAGTCCTGGTTGTGAGCAAGTGAAGGTCCTAGGGGACCATCGGGGTGAACAAAGGTTGGGAACACTCACCATACTTCATCTCTTCATATCCCCATTCCCCTCCCCCAGCTCCCATCAATTCTGGGAAGCCACTATTGTCTCCATTTTGCAGATAAGGAAATGAAGGCCCAAAGATGTCAGGTGACTCTTGACGATCACTGGGCGCTGGTAGATGATGAAGCTCTCAGGTAGAGATTCTGCCTCTTCCCTGAGAGATCCTGGACTACACATCTGGAAGGCCCGGCCCAGGCCCCTGTACAAGGGCTAGGCTCTCACTTCTTTTTCTTCCAGATGACCATCCAGCCATCTTCAGCAGCTTCTTGCCCGATGGAGGCCAGGCCAGTGACAGCTGATGGCCCAGCCTGGGCACCAAAGGGCAGGGATTTCCCTGCTGTCAGTCACCTCCATTTCCTCAGTTCCCCCATCTATTTCTTCCTCCTAGTCTGAGTTGTCATTGTCCTGGTTGATTGTCCGGACCTCCATGACTTTCACCTCCATCTGCTTCTGGCCCATCTGAGTGATGAACTCTCTCAGCAAGGGTTGCTCACCACTCTGGCAGTATCTGAACATTTTCTGGAGCTGCTGGATTACCTGGGGCAGGCTTCCATCTTCCACCAGGGTATCAAATTTGGGTTCGTGATCACAGCCAGGAAGTCCTCGACTTCATCCTGCTCCAGGTCAGCATTCTGAATGTAGTACTTCCAGACCACCTCTCTGATCCACAAGGCCTTCTTCAGGTTGTGGACTCCCTCGAAGCTGTTCTCCATGGCAATCCGAAGTGCTGGCCATCCCTCCAGTGCCACCCGAACACCGGTGGCAAACAAGGCCCACGCCTTCTCTGCAGACAACTCCATGGCTGACCAGCACCTCTGCCAGGCCAGAGAAATCTGCTACTAAACTATTAATTGGTTTTCTTTCCATATATCATTCTGGGTTAAATCAGTGCATGCAGTAAACGGAATGAGAAAATATATTGTCCAAATAGATTTTCTATAAAAGTTTAGTTTTATATCTGCCTATATAAGAGAAATCACACCTAAAGATACTTCAATTGACTTCAAATAGACCTTTATTCCCAATCTCTTTGTTCCCTTTGACTGAGGAAGAGAAAGAAAAAAAAATAGACAAGAATAAAACTGAATAGGTTCAATTTCTGTTACTTATCATCAGTGAAATGCTTTGAGATTTTATCTTTTAGTAATTTCAAATGGTATTTACAAGCTTCCCTCCCACACTTGGAAATGTATTCACTATTGATGACATTTCCAGACCTCTTTTGCATATCCCCTACCTCTCATCCTATTGCATTGTCTCCTGCAATTGGTGACCTGTTTTGGGCATAGCTTGACATTTGCTTGTGCTGCTCTGAAGGAGCATATAATAATATTAAATGGGAAGGGAAAAAGAAAGGGAATACACATTTATTAAGCATTTACTATGTGCCAAGCATTGTGCTAAGTGTTTTACAAATATTTTCTCACTTAATCAAAATGATATTTTTTTGCAAGTGTGTTCTCATAAACCAAGTTAAATGTTTATTTATAAAAGGTGATGCTAATGATCTACCAGACTTGAATCAAATGAACTTTGGCATGTTGTTTTTATTGAACAGAGTTGGTAACTTGCATTTTGACATTCTTTCATTCAATTTTCTTTAAGAAAGTAGTAACATTACCTAGGAAATGCATAATAAACATTTTTTTGAATAAATGAATTCATCAATGAAAAATGCATGGATAACATGGATGGGAGTCAGCTTGCATTTTCTAGAATCATATGTTTTGATTTAATGTCAATTAAACTAGAATGCAATGCACACTAGTATACTGCTTTGATGGTATGCAAATAACCTTATTTTCTCCAGTGATATGCCAGTAGAAGACAAATTCTAGCTAGCCATGTCAATGACATTTTGAATGAACCTTGCAATGGGCTGTATATCTGTTATGAAAAGACCAACTAATTTAATTTGATAGGGTAACCTCCAGGGACTGATCACCAGATGATGATTGGCTTTGCACTGAGCAATTCATTGTACTTACTAAATTGGGGAAACTTTGAGATCTGTATTGATAGACATAGTACTTGCATAAATAAATCCTTGAGATATTGAAATAAGACCTTGGATATTATCCATTTTCCATCATACACTGAATACATTGTTTCTCCTCTAGAACTTTTTTTTTTGGTCAGATGTGGTTGTGAGTTTAAAAATGGGCATTAATAAACATTAGGAAAGAAAGAATCCTGCTAATTTGCCATGTTTACCTTGTCAACACAACCTTAAGTATTTATCTTCTAAGATCTGAGGCAAATATTTGGAAATAATTATCACAGGCAGGAAATTAATTATCTCATATTTAAAAAAATAACATGGGATGGAAAAATAAAGATCTAAAATTATATCTTTGCCATAATAAGGAGGATTTGGACTAATTTTATATATACTACATTGGACTTCTCGTACCATGTATATTCCAAAGTTTAAAATTCATACAATTTTCTTAAATTCACCATCTCTACCTTGTTTGGAAGTAGTTTCTCTAGACCAGTGGTTCTCAACCTTTGTAATGCTGGGACCCTTTAATAGTCATATGTAGGTGTGTCTGCATGTGGGCTGACCAACCTGGAGATGGATAGAGGAGGTTCCTAATACCATGGGAAATATGTGTTTTCCAATGGTTTTAGGCGATGCCTGTGACCCCTGGGAAAGGGTTGTTCTACCCCAAAGGGGTTGTGACCCATAGATTGAGAACTGCTGCTCTAAACCAATAAGTTTAGGAAGGGAAAGAAATACATCAGATGGCCATTCTTTTTTTTTTATTTAGTATTTTATGTTCCCAAGTAACATGTAAGAATCAATATTTTACATTTGTTTTTAAAACTTTGAGTTCAAAAATCTCTTTATTCCTATCTCCTTCTCCCTTCCCCTTGGAGAAGGCAGACAATCCAACATGTATCACATATTATAATGCCATGCAGGAGCAGCTTTCCTGAAGAAGGCTACTGTGAACAGCTTTTAAGATTCTGATTACACATTATAGTGAAAACCCTATTTATTCCATAACAAATCAAAGCAAAACATTCACAGAAAATCAAGGTACAGCATTCACAATATTACAACTTATCACAGAAAATCACAATATAGTATTCACTACAGCTTATCATTAAAATGGCCACATAGTTTCCACCATAGTGGCCACAAAGTTTTGAATAAAGAACAATCATCTCAAAGAATAATAGTCAAAGTCTTCCATTCATGGGGCAGACTAAGTTAACTCAATCAGTCACTTCTTCAGCAATCAGTTATTAAGTATCATTAATCACTCAATAGAATCATTAGAAAATATACAGACCCTCCACCCCTAGGTCACTAGTAAATTTATAATTCCTCAGTCAGTATACAGTATCCAAGTAAAGTCTTCTTTCAGCTTGACTTGGAATGGTCTCTCAGACTCCCTGGATCTCCTTCCATGGTCCTAGCTCCTACCTGAATCCACCAATCAGTCACCTGGATTCAGAGGCAGACATCTACCAGGTCTTTGTCCAGTTCTCCAGGCAGGTCCTGCTCTATATTGTAGCTCACAGTTTCCAGTCCATCTCAAATCCTTCACAATTCCTGTTCCTGGGAATTCAAGGCTCAACCAAGCCACAAACAGGCAGTCTTAGCACCTTGGTCATGCTTCCTTGGTCTTCTGTAGCTCATGTAATAAATCAGAATCACCTTAATCAACCTGGGGTGCAGGGGAGCTCCTGGGCTCCTGGCATCTTGCTCTCCTGGGCTCCTCCTCAGCTTCCTTGGCTCCTCTTCAGCCCCCATGAGGCTTGCTTCAAGATCTGACTCAGTTCTAAATTCTCACCAGCAACTGCTCAGCCTCCACATTCCTGTTACTAGAAAAAAAGTGACTTTCAACCCCTCCAGGATCCTTGGCCTTAGAATCTCAATCTAAATGGCCATGGATCTTGGAACAAATAGAGGGGCTACACTTTGTAATCCTACCAACTATGCCATAATTTAAAGCCAAGCACTAGCAGCTTCTTAAAAGAATGCTATTGTGAACAGCTTTCAAGTTTCTAATTACATAGTATAGCGAACATTCTATTCAATAACAAATCAGGGAACATCATTAACAGAAAATCAAAATACAGCATTCACAATGACTTATCACTAAAATGGCCACATAGTTTTCACCAAAGTGGTCACAATAGTTTTCAAAAAAGTACAATCATTTAGTCAGTCACAAAACCCTTAATTCAATCACAAAGTACAAAAGTCTTAGCTCGCTATCCCTAGGTCACAGTAAATCATGATCTTCTCAGTTAGTACACAGTATCCAAGTAAAGTCTTCTTTTAGCTTGACCTGAGGCTGGCTCTCAGCTTTCATGGTATCTCTTCCATGGTCCTAGTTCCAACAGTCACCTGGGTTCAAAGGAAGGGAGCTCCCAGTTCCTTGTACATCTCCTTATCTAGCTCTTCATCCAGTTCCCATTCCATATTGAAGTTCACCACATCCAGTCCACCTCAAGTCCTTCACAGTTCCTATTTCTGGGAAGACAAAGCTTGAGAGAGCCACAATAATATTCATATACCTTGTTGGCACCATCATCAATTAACTATCTGCCTGTGAAGTCAACTCAGACCCACCAACAGGTCTGAGAACTCAACACAAATCATCAATATAGAAATCAACACAGACCCATAAATAAGGTCCAAGTGGTCAGCATAAATTATCAGAAAAGTCCTAGGACCTCCAAAACCCTTTTCCAGGGCTTTGGTAAACATACAACTAGAAAATCCTCTTTCAGGGCTTCTAGTAAGGTCTCAGCATTTCTGTAAAAAGTATCACAAACAAACATCAACACAGACAGGACAGACAGAGCTGGGATACCACAAGCTTTCTCCTTCTTGACTGCTACCACAAGAGTCCTCTTCTCAATTCTTGCTGTCTCTAGCCCTGGGGCTCTCCTTATATAGTCATCCCCAGAAGTTCATGAGTTCTAGAGTTCAAAAGTTGTGGAATTCACATGTTTTGTTTTTTAACAGACTCAACAATGTGTAAACTACATCTATGCTTGCCATTACACATATGTGCAGTCATGTAAAACACATCGATAACAGTCATATTGTAAAAGAAAACATAGACAGAAAAACCTTAAGAAAGAAAGAAAGTTAAAAAAAAGATATTGACACCATCAGTTCCTTCTCTGGGGATTGACAGGACACCTTATCATAGATCCTTCAGAGTTGTCCTTGATCTTTGCACTACTGAAATAGCCAAGTTATTCACAGCTGATCATCCCAAAGCATTGCTTTTATTCTTCACATAGTACATTTCACTTTGCATCAGCCCATGAAAGTCCCTCCAGGTTCCCTTGAAAGAATTTTGCTCATCATTTTCTATAGCACAGCAGCACTACTTCATAATTACTCATGACAACCTGCTTAGCCACTCCCCAACTGATAGGCATCCCCTTAGCTGCCAACTCCCTGCCACCAGAAAAGACTTGCTATAAAAATTTATTTGTATATACATATGTAAAATTTCTTTATGTATGCATATTTCTTTACATATTTACAATGAATGCTGTATTTTGATTTTCTGTGATAAGTTGTAACATTGTAAATGCTGTACCTTGATTTTCCGTTATATACCACAGGCAAATAGTGAATTGATGACGGTACTGACAATGTGTATGAATATAAATATATACATACAAAGTCCTTTTGCTTTTTGTTTTTCATCTCTTTTGGCATACAGACCCAGCCTAGCACTGCTAGGTCAAAGGACATGCATGGTTCCATAGCCCCCTGGGCATAATTCCAAATTGCTTCTCAGAATGGTTGAATAAGTTCACAAGTCCACCAACAATACATTAATGTCTTATTTTCCCCCATATTCCTTCCAACATGTGTCACTTACCTCTTCTGTTCTCTTAGCAAATATAATAGATATGAGGTAGTACCTCAGAATTATTTTAATTTGCATTTCTCCAATCAATAGCAAGTTAGATTTTTTTAAATTTGACTATAGATAGCTTTGATTACTTCATTTGAAAATTGATAATTATCTTTTCATCATTTATCAATTGGAGAATGGGTCCTATTTTTATTAATTTGACTCTGTGCTCTTTATCTTGTTGAAATGTATTGTTTATTAGAGAAACTTACTTCAAAATTTATTTTACAGATACTACAGTTAACAGTATTTCCCTCCATCCTGTTCTCTCCTGTTCATTCTATTCTCTTAATCCTTTCACCCATCCCTCCTCAGATGTGTTTTGCTTCTGACTACTCCCTTCCACACTCTGCCCTCCCTTCTCTCACCCCCACTTCTTATTCCCTTCCTCTCCTACTTTCCTGTAGGGTTAGATAAATTTCTATACACAATTGAGTGTGTATAGTATCCCCCTTTGAGACAATTCTGATGAGAGGAAGGTTCACTCACTGCCTCTTACCTGCCCCCTCTTCCCCTCCACTGTAAAAAACTTTTGCTTGCCTTTTTGATATCAGATAATATAATTCATTCTACCTCTCCCTTTCCCTTTTTCCTGGTTTTTTGCTTCTTCAACCCTTAATTTTATTTTTTAAGTATCATCCCTTCATATTAAACTCACATCTATTCTCTCTCTCTGTATACACACACATATACGTGTGTGTGTGTGTGCGTGTGTGTGTATAATGTATATGTGTGTGTGTGTGTGTGTGTGTATTCTTAACTGCTCTAATAATAAGACAGGTCCTAAGGCCCTATGAGATACAAATATTATCTTTCCATGTAGGAATGTAAACAGTTTAACCTTATTAAATTGCTTATGATTTTCCTTTCTTGTTACCTTTTCATGATTCTCTTGAGTCTTCAATTTCAAAGTTAAATTATCTATTCAGCTCTGGTCCTTTCATCAAGAATGCTTGAAAGTCCTCTATCTCCTTGAATATTCTTTTCCCCCCTTGGACAAATTATACTTTATTTGGCTGGGTAGGTGATTCTTGGTTTTAGTCCTACCTCCTTTGATCTCTGGAATATCATATTCAAAGCCCTTTGTTCCTTTAATGTAGAAGCTGCTATATCTTGCATTGTCCTGTTGGTGGCTCCCTGATACTTGAATTGTTTCTTTCTGGCTGCTTGGAATATTTTCTTATTGACCCCTGGAAATTGGCCATAATATTGCTAGGAGTTTTCATTTTGGGATCTTATTCAGGAGCTGATCAGTGATTTCCTTTGATTTTTATTTTATCCTATGGTTCTAGAATTTCAGGGCAGTTTTCCTCCTTTTTTAATTAGGGCTTTCAGGGAGTCGCATAAGTTTTAAAATATCCCTCCTGGAACTATTTTCCAGGTGAGTTCTCTTCCATAATATGGTATTTTACATTTTCTTCTACTTTTGTTCATTCTTTTAGTATTATTTTATATTCTTAAGGAGTTCATTGATAGTTTGTTTAATTTCTTTTTCTGAAATGGGGTTATTTAAATATTTTGTTTCCTGTTCTGATAATCTGGGCAATTTATTTTTCTAAAAGTTCATCCATTTCACTTAGATCGTCAGATTTATTGGCATATAGTTGGGCAAAATGGCTCATAATTATTGTTTTAATTTCATTGGCAATGAATTCACCCTTTTCATTTTTTATAGCAATAATTGGTTTTCCCTTTTTTTTTAAAATCAAATTAATCGAGGGAAGAGCCCCAAGGTGGAGTAAAAGGAGGAACTTGCTTGAGGTCTTCCCCAAATCCCTCCAAATACCTATAAATATGACTATAAACAATTTCTAAATCATCAAACCTCACAAAATGACAAAATTAAACAAATTTCCAGTTGAAGACAACCTGGAAGGTCAACAGGAAAGGTCTGTTTTATTGTTCTGAGGAGAGGAGCACAGACTAATGCTACTTGTGGCAGCATAGAGCAGACCAGACCCCAGCCAATCCAGAGCAGGCCTCAGGAAACTGAATCACTGGCAGCCATGATGGTTTCCAGATTCTCAATCCACAAATGCCAAAAACAACTTAGAAGGTCAGTAGGAAAGGTCTTTTGGAACTGGGTGACAAAGGAGTATGGTCTGGCCCCAGTCCCAGGGTAGTTGTTACAGCAGTGGCAGTGGCTGCTTCCAAAGCTCTCAACCCACAGATGGTAGGGAGATTAAGCAGCTGATCAGAAGGGGACTTCAGGGATCTCTCTGCTGGCACTGAGGCAGGATTCTCTTGCTCTGCCTGTGCCTGGATCTGGGTCAACAGTTCTAGGTGGTGGTCCTGGTGCAAGGAGGAGTGCTGGCATGGTGGGGAGCTTGTGGTAGTAGTGAAGAGGGATTCCTTCTCATATTTCCAATGCATAAGAGTGCTTTTGGTCACTCACAGAACAAAGCACAGAAAAGAGGAGGAGTAAACACCTCTCCTTTGATCATACCACCTTTGAAGAAATGGAAATTTACAGAAGAATCTCTTAAAAGAGCTGCAGAAAACCCCTGAAGCTTGGGATAGTACTTCCTCTACACTGGAAGCAGAGTCCTACCTCAACAAAGAGCTAAAAAGTCAAGTAATTGGCTTTGGAAAATGAGCAAACAGCAGGAAAAAAAATCAAACTATGTAATTTTACTTTGGTGACAAGGGAGATCAAAACATACAAGCAGAAGAAAATAATGAAGTCAAAACTCCTACATACCAAGTGTCCAAAAACAAAAATTCAATTGGTCTCAGGGTATGGAAGAGCTCAAAAGAGATTTTCAAAATCAAGAGAATTAGAGGAAAAATAGAAAGAGAAATGGGAGTGATGGAATAAAATAATGAAAAATAAGTCAAGAGCTTGGTAAAGGAGACCCAAAAAATAGTCAAGAAAATGACACCTTAAAACATAAACTAGATCAAATGGCAAAAGAGGTCCAAAAAGCCAATGAGGAGAAGAATGTCTTAAAAAGCAGAAATGGCCAAATGGAAAAGTAGATCCAAATGTTAACTGAGAAAAATAATTCCTTAAAAATTAGAATGGAATAAATTTCTATGAGAAATCAAGAAATTATAAAAGCAAAAACCAAAAGATTGAAAAAAAATAGACAACAACATGAAATATCACATTGAAAAAAAACTGACTTGGAAAATAGATCCAGGAGAGATAATTTAAAATTTTTGTACTACCTGAGAACCATGATCAGCAAAAGAACCTTGACATCATCTTTCAAGAAACTATAAAAGAAAACTGTCTTAATATTCTGGAACCTGAGAGTAAAAAGAAATTGAAAGAATCCACCAGTTACCTCCTCAAAGACATCCCACAAGGAAAACTCCAAGGAATATTATAGCCAAATTCCAGAGTTCCCATGATGAGGGGAAAATATTGCAAGTAATCAGAAAGAAAAATTCAAAGATTGTGGAAACACAATCAGTATAACACAAGATTTAATAGCTTCTACATTAAGAGAGTGGAATATGATATTCCAGAGGTCAAAGGAGCTAGGATTAAAATCAAGTATTACCTACCCAGAAAAACTGATTGTAATCCTGCCAGGGGAAAAAAGGATATTCAGTGAAATAGAGGACTTTCAAGCATTCTTGACAAAATGACCAGAGCTGAAAGAAAATTTAAAATTAAAAAAAAATTAAAATATAAAACTCAAGATAATTATGAAAAGGTAAACAGGGAAAAGAAACCATAAGGGACTTGGTAAAGTTGAACTGTTTACATCCTACAAGGAAAGATGATATTTGATATTTGTAACTCATAGGACCTTTCTCAGTAGGGTAGTTGGAGGGAATATATATATGTATATATATGTATATATACACACACACATACATATATACATACATATTTATGTGTCTGTATACACACATGCATGCACATATGTATATATATATACCATATATGTATGTATATGTACATATGTGCGTTTGTATGTGTGTGTGTATGAGAGAGAGAGAGACAGAGAGACAGACAGAGAGACAGACAGAGGGAGAAAGAGAGAGAGACACAGAGAGGGAGAGAGAGAGAGAGAGAGAATGCACACATGGTGAGTTGAATATGAAAGGATGACATCTAAAAATAAAATTAAAGGTTGAGAGAGGATTGTTCTGGGAGATGGAGAAAGGGAGATGGAAAATGGAATAAATTATATCACATAAAAAAGGAAAGAAAAAGTTTTTACAATGGAGGGGAAGAGTGGGGAGGTAAGAGGGAATGAGTGAACCTTACTGTCATTGGATTTGGCTTAAGGAGGGTATAAAATATTCATTTAATTGCATATGTAAACCTATGTTACCCTGCAGTATAGTAGAGGGGAAGGGGATGGGGGAGCGTGATAGACAGGAAGGCAGATTGGGGGATGGGGTAAACAGAAGTAAACCCTTTTTTTTTTTGGCTTTTTGGAGGTGAGGAGTTAGGGCAATTGTGTTTAAGTGACTTATCCAAGGTCATATGGCTAGTTTTGTGTCAAGTATTTTAGGTCACATTTGAACTCAGGTCCTCCTGACTCTAGGGCTGGTGCTCTATTCACTGCATTACCTTGCCACCCCTGAAGTAAACACTTTTCAGGAGGGACAGGGTCAAATGTGAGAATAGAAGAAAGTGGGGAGCAAGATAAGATGGAGGGAAATATAATCTTTCACAACATGACTATTATGGAAGTGTTTTGCATGACTACATATTTATAACTGATATAGATTTATTTGCCTTTTCAATCAAGGTGAGTAGGGAGGGAGGAAGGGAAAGAATTTGGAACTGGAAGTTTTAAAAATAAATATTTAATTTTTTTTTATATGCAACTGGGAAATAAGATATGCAGGCAATGTGGTATAGAAATCTCTCTTGCCCTACAGAAAAATAGAAGGGGAGGGGAGGAAAGAAGAGTTGGGGTGATAGAAGGGAGGGCAGATTATGGGAAGGGGTAATCAGAAAGTACTATGTCTTGGGGTAGGACAGGGAAGGGAGAGATAGGGAGAAAAATTGGAGCTCAAAATCTTATGGAAGTGAATTTTGAAAACTAAATCTAAATCAATTAATAAAAAAGATTACAACTTCCTAAAGGGAAAAAAAAACTGAATATAATACTTTGTAGAAAAAACACAACTAATTAACCAAAGTCCTATTTATGTATTTAAAAAAACAGCTCTTAGTTTTATTTATTAGTTCAATAATTGTCTTAATTTCTGTTTTGTTAATATCTACTTTGATTTTCTTTCTAATTTGGTATTGATTTGGGGATTTTTAATTTGTTCTACTAACTTTTTTACTTGCATGTCCAATTCATTAATTTCCTTTTTACTTTATTCAGGTATGCATTTAGAGATAGGAAATTTTACCTAAGAACTGCTTTGGTTGCTTTTTATAAATAACAGTATGTTGTTTCATCATTGTCATTTTCTTGGATGAAGTTATTGATTATTTCTGATTTGTTTTTTGACTCACCATTCTTTGGTATTAGATTATTTAGTTTCTGATTAATTTTTACTTTATCTTTACATGGCCCTTTATTACATGTAATTTTTTATTGCATCATGATCTGAAAAGCATGCATTTAATATTTCGGCCTTTCTGCATTGGATTGTGATGTTTTTTATGGTTTGTTACATGATCAATTTCATATAGGTGTCATGCGCTGCTGAGCAAAAAAAAAAAAAGAAAAAAGGTATAATCTTTTTTATCTCCATTCAATTTTCTCCAGAGGTCTAACATATCTAACTTTTATAAAATATTATTCATCTCCTTAACTTCTTTCTTGTTTATTTTGTGTTTGTGTTTTTCTAGTTCTGAAAGGGAGGGGGGGTTTGAGGTCCCCCACTCCTATAGCTTTACTGTCTATTCCTTCCTGTTAACTCACTTAACTTCTCTAAGAATTTGGATGCTATACTTCTTGGTGCATATGTATTTAGTGTTGATATTATTTCATTGTCTATGGTACCTTTGAGCAGAATGTAGTTTTCCTCCTTATCTTTTTAAATTAGATTTATTTTTACTTTTGCTTTATCTGAGGTCAGGATTGCTACTCATGCTGGCTTTACTTCAGCTGAACATAATATATTTTGTTCCAGACTATTACCTTTATTCTGTGTGTATCTCTCTGCTTCTAATGTTTCTTGTAAGCAACATACATAGCAATATTATGATTTTTGATCCACTCTAGTATCTGCTTCCATTTTATGGGAGACTGAGTTTCATTCACATTCACACTTATGATTACTAACTGTGTCTTTCTCTCCACCTTACCCATCCCCCTTATGTTTTTCTCTATCCTTTAACCCTTTCCCTTCTTACTAGTATTTTGCTTTGGGCCACCACCTCCCTCAATCTGTGCTCCTTTATGTTAGACCCCCTCCCTTTTCCTTCCCCTTTCCCTTACTACTTCTTCCCTCCTTTCTGCTGTCCCTTCTATATAACCCCTCCCTTTTTGTTCCCTTTTCCCTTTCTACCACCTATAGGGTAAGAGAGATTTCTATAACCAACTGAGCATATATGATATTTCCCCTTTGAGCCAAACCAGTTGAGAGTCAGGTTCAAATAATGCTTGTCTCCCTCCCTTCTTTCCTTCTACTGTAATAGCACTTCTTTGCACTTCTTCATGTGATGTAATTTATTGCTTTCTTCCTCCTCTTTTCCTCTCCTCCAAGTACAATCCTTTTTTTCATGCCTTAATCAATTTATTTTTATCATTACATCAAAGTTAACTTATACTTACAAACTCTATGTATACCCCTTGTAAATGTAATAAAGATAACACTTTTAAAGAGTTACAAGTATCATCTTCCTATGTAGGAATATTAACAGTATCACCTTATTGAATAACATGTTTTTTTCCCTTTCCTTTTTACCTTTTTATTCTTCTCTTGAGTCTTATATTTGAAGATTAAATTTTCTTTTCAGCTTTCAATTTTTCATCAGGTAAGTTTGGAAATCTCATACTTTGTTGAATGTTCATCTCCTTCCTTGAAAGATTATGGCCAGTTTTGCTGGGTAGTTGATTCTTGGTTGAAATGCAAGCTCCTTTACCTTCCAAAATAATATATTTCAAGCCCTCTGATACTTTAATGTAGAAGCTAGTAGGTCCTGTGTAATCTTGACTGTGGTTCCAAGATATTTAAATTGTTTCCTTCTGGCTGTCTGTAGTAATTTCTCCTTGATCTAATAATTCTAGAATTTGGCTACCATATTCCTTGCAACTTTCATTTTGGTATCCCCCTCAGGAGTTGATCAATGGATTCTTTCAGTGACTATTTTACTCTCTGCTTTTAGGATATCAGGGCAGTTTTCCTTGATAATTTCTTGAAAGGTTCTGTCCAGATTCTTTTTTTTTATCATTACTTTGAGGTAGATAAATAATCCTTAAATTACCTCTCCTAGATCTATTTTCCAGGTCAGTTGTTTTTCCAATGAAGTATTTTACATTTTCTTCTATTTTTTCATCTTTTATAATTTTGTTTGAATGATTCTTGATATCACATAGAGTTATTAGCTTCTACTTGCCCAGTTCCAATTTTAAGGATTTTTTTCTTCCTTCATTTAGCTTTTGTACTACCTTTTCCATTTGGTCAATTTTTCTTTTTAAGGAGTTTTTTTTTTCTTCAGTCAATTTATGTTCTTCCTTTTCTAAGCTATTGACCCTCTTTTGCATACCTCTCATTATTTAACCAATTTTTTTTTTACCTCTCTTATTTGACTTTTAAAATCCTTCTTGAGCTCTTCCAAGAAGTCCTTTTGGGCTTCAGACCAATTTATATTCCCCTTTGAGTTTTTGAATGTAGGGATATTGACTATGTTGTCTTCTGAGTTTGTATTTTGATTATCCCTGTCCCCATTGAAAGAGTCTATTGTCACTGTTAGTTTTTGCTTTTTGTTCATCTTGTTTCCCTATTTCCTGGCTTTTGAGGTTGAACTCTGCTTCCCGGGAACAGTGGAAACTTCCAAACTTCTTGTGCTGGTGTCTTGGGGCCTGGTCACTAGCTTTGTGTTTCGGGTCCTCAGGTATTGATAGCTAGGATCCCAGTGGTGATGTCTCATGTGCTGAGGCCAAGTGGGCTTTTTATGCATTTTCCTGGGGTTAAACTGAAGCATATAGAGGTCTGACTCCTGACATGGCCCATCTGGGACTGCACCAGAGCACATGGTAGTTTTACAATCTGGAGTCTTCTGCTTCCTTTGGCTATTCTAAGGCATATAGGATATCCTGGTGTTGGTATTTGCCTGATCCACCATTCCAATGCTCACCCCATGATTTCCTCAGGTAACACTTGTTCCTGGTTTGTCAGGAAGCTTCCTGTCCTGGAATACACTACCCTTTTTTCTGAGTGAGACAGATATATCTTGACAATCCTCTAAGTTTCCCAGACTACTCCACTCTGTCTTTCTACTGACTCTGCTGTTCCAGTATTTTTCATAGGGTGCTATTTTCTGTTATTTTAGAGGTCAATATTGGAGAATGACAGTGATTGACTGCTTACTCCACCATCTTGGCTCCCTGAACTCTACTTGACTTTTAACTCTTTGTTATAGTAGGGCTCTGCTTCCAGGGTGGAGAGTGCACTGTCATAAGCTTCAGGCATTTTTTTGCCGTTGTTTTCAGAGATATTTCTAGGAATCCGTAAGTTTTCAGTTTTTCCAAGGTAGTATGATTTAAGGAGAGGTGTTTACTCCTTTCCTGGTCTGTGCTCTGGTCCGTGAATAAAGACAAGCACTCTTTTCTTCCCTGGAACTGTGAAGAGGTTCACCCCCCCCACTATGACTGCAAGTTCTGATATTTTAGCGCTCTTCCTTGCCCTGAAACTGCCACCCAGGACTGTCATCTGGATCTGGCTATGAACAAACAACAAAGTTCTCCATCAGTGCTAGTAAAAAGTTTCCTGTAATATCCTTCTGACTAGTTGTTCATCTCCCTTGCTGCCTGTGAGCAGAGAGCTCCAGAAGCATCCACCACCACTGCAGCTGCTAATTCAGTCACTTCAAATGCCTGCTCTTGATTTGCTGTGTCTGTGGCTGTGCTGGTAATCTTAACTTTACTGAGCTGGACTGCACTCCACTTTCACCCACGTGCAACAGACCTTTCTTGCTGACCTTCTAAGTTGTCTTTGGTGTTTGTTGCCTGAGAGGTCTGGAAATCACCTCTGCTTCCAATTACTCAGTCATCCCAAGGCTTGTTCCAGGTTTGCTGGGGCTAAGGCTGTGCTGATATGGCCTGGTCTGGACAGGTCTTCTCTCTCACCCTAGTGTAACAGAACTTCCTGCCTGCATTCCAAGTTTTATTGTTTGTTTGTTTTTTTTTTTCCTTTTGGAGGACCAATTGGGGTTAAATGACTTGCCCAAGGTCACATGGCTCGGGTGTGTGTGTGTGTGTGTGTGTGTGTGTGTGTGTGTGTGTTAAGTATCAGAAGCCAGATTTGAACTCAGATCATCCCAACTCCAGGGCAGGTGCTCTATTCACTACCAAATTGTCTTGTAATGGGAATTTGTTCCATTCCATATTTTTGTGGGTTCTGACATTCTAGAATTTGTTTAGAGTAATTCTAAAAGGTATTTTAGAGGGGTTTGGAGGAGAGCTCAAGAGAGTCCCTGCCTTTACTCTACCATCTTGGTATCAACTCTGGCCATTCATTTTCACAAAACAACTTAGAAACTCTTCTTTTTATAAAAGGAGATTAAATGCCTTTTTTTTTTTCAAAAGAAGCAGAAACTACCCACCAATTAATAGTTGCATAGAGTATTTAAGCTTTGTCTCTTTTGGAAGAGACAACTATAGTATAATTGCAGTCAAAGCAGTTCTTGGGTGAAATTTTATATTTCTAAATGCTCACCTAAATAAAATAGATAGAGAGAGGAGCTTAATGAATTTGACATTCCACTAAAAAAAAAGCTAGAAAAGGAATAAATTAAAAAGTCCCCAAATAAATACCAGGACTATAAGTTTGAGGAGGGTTCAAATTAGTATTTCTATTTTTATATTCCTACCACTAATCACACTGCTTTTCACATGAGCTTGATGGAATTATCCTGGTGGTCCAGTGCGTGGATGCTAGAATTAAAGTCAGAAAAACCTTAGGTTAAGTTTGTTATGGTACTTCCTAGCTGTGTGACCCTCAGGAGGTCACAACTTTTATTAGCCTTAATTTGTAGAATATGGATAATAATACCATTTTTCTTCAAGGGTTGTTGTGAGGATAAAATGAGATAAAGTATATAAAGTAATTTACAACCTTTTAGTACTATATATATGATATTATTATTATTATTAATTTATAATAATTATAGTCATAATAGTAAAGTTGGTCTTTAATCTCATCACATAGCATCAGTTAGGTGACACAGTAGATAGAGTACCAGGCCTGGAGCTGGGAAGATTCATCTTTGTGGGTTCAAATCTGATCTCAGACACTCACCAACTGTGTGACCCTGGGCAAGTCACTTAAGACTGTTTGTCTCAGTTTCATTATCTGTAAAATGATGTGGAAATGGTAAACCATTTTGGTATCACTGCCCAAAAAATATCCCAAATGATGTCATGGAGAACTGGACATGACTGAAATTACAAGAACAATCTCATCACCATGCTGCTTACCCTAGCCTTCACTACCACCACCTTCCTCAGACTCTTCTTTTGGATTGGAGGATTTCAGGGCAGATTACCAAACTTCTCCCAATGCTTCCTTTATAGAGGGTAGAAACTGGACTTTTCTGCTCACTCTGGTCTGACTCTTTTGCCTTGCCCATTTCAACTCCATGGAACAAGTCTGTAAAGCCAAGCAGAAGCAGCTTTTCAGAAGAATGCTACTGTGAACAGCTTTCAAGGTACTGATTACATAGGATAGTGAACACTCTATTTATTCAATAATGAATCAGAGCAAAACATTCAGAGAAAATCAAGGTACAGCATTCACAATGTTACACCTTATCACAGATAATCAAATTACAGCATTCACAACAATTTATCATAGAAAATGGAAACATAGTTTCCACCACAGTGGTTACAAAGTTTTGAATAAAGAACAATCATTTAGTAACTAATTCAATCATCTCAATTATTCAATGATCCTTGAGGAGGTTTGACTCCTTAAGGGATACAAAGTACAATAGTAAAAGTTTTCCACTAATGGGGCACACTAAGTTACAAATCAGCCACTTATTCAATCATTAATCACTAAGTACAATCATTTAGTCAATCAATCATTCAATCAACTCATTCAATCATCCTTCATCATTCACTATTAAATCATCAGAAAATACACAGAACTTCTCCCCCTAGGTCACTAGTAAATTATAATTTCTCAGTCAGTGCACAGTATCCAAGTAAAGTCTTCTTTCAGCTTGATTCAGGGTGGTCTTTCAGATTGCCCAGATTTTCTTCCATGGTCCCAGATACTACCTGGATTCACAAAACTATCACTTGGGTTCAAAGGTAGACAGCTTCCAGGTCCTTGTCCAGCTTTCTGTGCAGTTCCTGCTCCACATTGGAGCTCACAGTGTCCAGTCTATCTCAAATCCTTCATAGTCTGTGTTCCTGAGAAGACAAGGCTTACCAAAGCCACCAACAGGTTCATACAAAGTACCAGCATCATAGTCATGCTTCCTCAGTCTTGGCAGCTCTGGCTGGCCCTGGGAAATCTTCAGCAGCTCCTCAGCAGCTCTGGTTGGCCTTTATCTCTGGCTGGCCATCAGAAATCCTCAGCAGCCTTAACAACTCTGGCTGGCCCTTGGAAATCCTCAAAAGCCTCAGCAGCTCCAGCTGGCCCTCAGCTCTTACTGGCCCTTGGAAGTTTCCTTTCTCTTCAGCCTCCCTGGCAGCAGCAGTTTCTGCCTCCGTGAAGCATGCTCCAAGAAGATCTGACTTTCTGACTTTCCCTGCCAGGGTCTTTCCTTATATACACACAGCATTAGCTTCCTGTTTCAGCCAACCCCATTCCTGTTACTTCAGCAACAGGGATTCATACCTTCCGGTTTTTTTTTTTAACAGAGGTTTGATTAATTACTAAAGGCTAAGTACCTGTTACCATTGCCAATACAAAGGGATCAAATTACATTACTATTACAAAGACATAGCCTGGTGTCCTCCCCTTCCTGACTTCTTTTGTATGTTGTCTCCACCCCAGTATATAATAAAATCCTTAAGGGCAGAAACTCCTTATATTAATGATATCTGCAGTACTTAGCATTACCAGAAACATAGCAGGCCCTTAACATAGCCTGCACCAAGGTCTTAATTTCTAATAGACCAAAGTATTTGGAAAAAGGCACTGTGGAAGGAGAGGAAGAAGCAAGCATTTTTTAGCACCTACTATATGTCAAGAATCAGGCTAAGTACTTTATAGATATCTCATTTGATCTTCAGAACAGCCCTACAAGGTAAGAGTTGTGATTATTCCCAATTTACAGTTGAGGAAACTGAGGGAAATAAACATTAAGTGACTTACACACAGCTAAAGAGTGTCTGAGACTGTCTTTGAATTCATGTCATCCTGCCTCTAGCTCTAACACTCTATCCACTGTGCTACTTAGCTGCCTCTACTGGGGAGGAATTAGAAAGAGTGGACCTGGGAGTGAAATGTGAATTTTGTGGGAACCTCAGGAAATGTTGGCCCAGGCCAAAGCCTCATTAATCAGAAGAAATGATCACGAGAAGGAGACATTTCCAAGGAGAGATGGCTGCTGGCAAGAAGGCAGAAAAATAGAGTCTGGAGAACTGGAAGTGAAATGATCTTGGTTTATATACCTGAGGAAGAGAACGCATCTCCAGAATAAGGAGGTTGAATAAGTGGCATCTACTAATACAAATAGTATTCTAGTATGCTAACAGTTA
>CM053580.1:86645329-86665181 GCA_028627135.1 Pseudochirops cupreus
CAGTGATGGTTTAAAGGGTAAAAGAGAGAATTTTTATTTAATAAACACTAACAATATTTAATGTGGAACAACTTAGTTTTCAGAGCAAAATTATAGAAGAGGATCATTTTGGTTAGCTTTTTTGTACATCATTTATCATTATTATCAATGCCATGAATGAAGGCCTGGATGGAATGTTGATCACATTTGCAGTTAACTCCAAAACTAAGATGCATAGCAAATATAATACATGTAATACATGGTTCAATATTTTTTTAAAAGATCTTGAGAGGAAAGAACAGAGGGAAGATTTAATGAAATGACATTTAATGATAAATGCAACACATTACTCAGAAGAAAAAAAAAATAAACTTCATAAGTACAAGATAGAGGATAAATGTTGAGCCAGCAATGAAGAAGCTAAGCTATATTGCATTTAAGAGAAAAATGATATGATCCTAGGCTAGTGGCCAGAGAGTAAGAAAGAGTAGAGGGAGACAATTCTCTGAGCAAGATATTCTTTATTGGGTAGGGTATACAGATTAGCAACAAAGGGATCTTATGCATAGTCTCCATTTACACCAAAGACCTGGAACAAGTACTGACAACATCTTTTATACCTAGATAGCTCTTCCTTCTGATTGACCTAACAATACATTATTTGAACTTCCCCTGGCAAATGTAAGGAAACTCTGATTGGTGGACATTTTAATGAAGAGGGGTGGTAAGAGTTCTCAGTTCTTCCCTATTAATTTATAATGGAAGGGAAAGAAGATTAGGAAGACTTCCCCTGGCTAGGGCCTTACCTCAAACTGAGTTCTATAATTTGGCATTATGTCCCACCCAAGCTAGTTAACACAGAGAAACCTTGGGGGCTGGACATAATTACCTTTCTATGCAATTCTTCAAAAAAAACAGAAACTAAAATCTTCTTGACCTTAAGAGCCTGGATTCTGTGGATAGATTCACAAAATAAATAATACAATCCAATATTCATTTTCTTCACTATGATAACCTAAAAGAGGCATTAGGAGGTAACCAGTCTTACTCTATACTGTCCTGATCAGATGACATCTGGAAGACCTATTCAGTTTTTATCAATACGCTTTTGGAAAAACATTGATGTCAGACAGTGAAGAGAGTACATTAACTAGTATACTCAAAAGTCACAATTACCTTTCACATGATGAACAATAAAAGGTAATATAAATATTTAACCTCAGGAAAAAAATATAGTGACATGTTTTAGCCAGTTTTCAGTATTGTAAGGGCTCATATTTGGTAAAGGGATGAGATTTATTCTGATTGATTGACTATAGAGCACAGAATAAGGAGAAATGGGTAGAAATTTTGAGGATATCTATAAAGTTAAGGGAAAAAAAAGAAAAAAACTTCCTCAAAATTAAAGCTGTCCAAAAGTAGAGCAAGCTGCTTTATTTACTAGTCATTTTCTTCTCATGAAGGAGTTAAACAAAAGACCATATTACCAATTGATATTTATATTGGAAGCTGTTTTTAGGAGGTTTAGAATGGAACAAGTCTTTTATTAAGGATCTACATGCCAGCCATTGTGATGAACATTTTTCAAATAGCATTTCATTTGATCCTCACAACAACCTGGTGAGGTAAGTGCTATTATTATCCCCATTTTATAGTTGAGCAAACAGAGACAGTTTAAGTAATTTGCCCAAAGTCCCATAGGAAATACATGTCAGAGGCTTTTGGACTTCCTTTTCTATGTGACCAATATTGCTTCTTGAGATGTTCTTTCATTCAGTAGATTTTTGTAGCTCTTTTATCATTTAGTCTATTCTGTTTTTTTAAGTGTTATTTTCTTTGATATTTTTGTGCCTCCTTTGCTATGTTGTTGATGCTTTATTTTCTTCATTATTTTCTTGCATTATTCTAATTTATTGTAGCATATTTTTCCCTTTGACTCTCATACCTAATTTTAAAAAAATCTATTTGAGCCCTTTAAGGATTTTTTTTTTTTGCCCTGACACTAATTCACATTTTTTGTGTGACTTTGCATGTAGCTGTTTTGACATTATTGTCTCCTTCTGAGTTCATGTTGAGATCTCTGTCACCCTAACTTTCTATGGTCAGGTTCTTTTATTATTATTGTTCTTTGCCTATTTTTCCAGTGTATTTCTTAATTTTTGATTTTTGTTAAAGTTGAGGTCTGCTTTTAGGGTGGAGGGGCACTATTCCAAGTTTCAGGTTTTTCATGCTTTTGTTTTCAGAGATAGTTCTCATGCAATTTTCAGTTTTTCCAATGTTTTATGATCTAAAAATAAATGTATTCACTACTCTCCTGCTGGCAGGGTCCCTGCTATTTCTTGTGGTTATTCTCAAATGGTCTTTGGTACCATTATTCTGCCATTTTGACTCTGCTCCAGTTCTGCACCTCTAACATACCTTTTTCTGAAAAGAGTATTCATAATGCATGAGGATTCTGTATAATTTTAAACCCTTACAGACTTCCATTTATCAAGTGTAAATGATATATTCTAATATAAATTTTTACCATCTGCTTGCATGCCCATTTTCTCATTGATATTATAAAATATAGAAATAGATCTAGACAGAGATAGAGATAGATATCTTCCTATTTCACTTTTCAAATGCACCTAAAGATATACCAATCTTTTAGCTACAAATTCTTTACATTGTTTTTTGGCCATAAACAAATAGAACAGTTTTATTACTATGCTTGTTAAAATATATACTACTTATAAACCAAAGTATATAACAGATGTTCACTCTTCCTCATATGCACTTCTCTTGCTCTTTATTATTTTAATAGTATTTTTCCCAATTACATGTCAAGACAATTTTTAACATTTTTAAAAAAGATTTTCTGTAACAATTATTTCGTCCCACCCTCCCCGTACCCCTCTTCCCAAAAATGCTAGTCAATTTGATATAGATTATACATGTGCTATTATGTAAAATATATTTCTATATTCATCACAGTTATGAAAGAAAAAAAAGATGAAAAGAGAAAAAAACATGAAAAAGAATAAAGCAAGTGAAAAAATGTGTCTCAATTGGCATTTACAATCCATCGGTTCTTCATACGGATGTAGAGAGCATTTTCTTTTGTGAGTCCTTTGTACTTTCTTTAGGATCTTTGTGTTGCTGAGAAGAGCTGATTTATCATCACACAAAGTTGTTGTTACTGTGTACAATGTTCTGGTTCTGTTCACTTCACTCAGTATCAGTTCTGTAAGTTTTTCCAGGTTTTTCTGAAATCTGCCTGTTTGTTATTTCTTCTAGCACAATGACATTCCATTACATTCATGCGCCATGACTTATTCAGTCATTCCGCAATTGGTGGGCTATAAATAGTTTTATGTGTATTGATCCTTTTCCCCTTTTATGATCTCTTTTGCATACAAAGCTAGTAGTGGTATTGTTGGATCTAAGGGTGTGCTGCTGCATTTTGTCAGAAGCTTTTCTAGCATCTATTGAGATAATCATATGACTTCTGTTGATTTTGTTATTGATGAGGATTATAAGTTTTTTTTTTCTGGGGGGGGGGAGTTGACTCTTGATTGTAATCTTAGCTCCCTTGCCTGCTGGACTGCACTCTTCTCTCACCCTGAAGCTACAGACTTTTCCTGCCAGTCTTCCAAGTTGTCTTGGGTTGGCAATTTGTTTCAGTCTTTTTTTTCCTGGGTTCTGCTGCTCTAGAATTGGTTTCAAATGATTTTTAAAGGCTGAAGGGTGATCTTAGGAGAGTCCCTGCCCTTATTCCACCATCTTGGTTTTGCCCTGTCACCATTTGCTTTCATAAGATTTTGAGTTCCAAATTTTTTTCCCTCACTTCCTCCTCAAGATGTCAAAAAATATTAAACACATTACCACATTAGTCATGTTGTGAAAAGAATGAGAATGGAAGGAAAAATCCATGAGGAAAAAAATAACAAAAAAGAGAAAATAGTATGCTTTGATCTGAATTCAACCTTCATTGTTCTTTTTCTGGATGTGGACAGTATTTTCCATCATGAGTCTTTTGGAATTGTCTTGGACTATTGTATCACTGAGAAGAGCTAGGTCTATCATAGTTGATCATTGTGCAATGTTGCTGTTACTATGTACAATGTTCTGTTCATTTCACTCAGCATCAGTTTACGTAAGTCTTTTGAGGTTTTTCTGAAATCCATTTGCTCATCATTCTTATGGACCAATAGTATTCCAAGAGATTTATATGTCATACCTTGTTCACCGTTGTCCAATTGTTGGGAAACCCCTAAATTTCTACTACTTTGCCACCACAAAAAAGACCTACTATAAATATTTTTGTACATGTGGGTTCTTTTCCCTTTCTTCTGATCTCTTTGCGATATAGACCTAGTAGTGGCATTGCTAAATCAAAGGATATGCACACTTTGGTTGCTTTTTGGGAATAGTTCCAAATTTTTCTCCAGAATAGTCGGCTCAGTTCACAACTTTACCAACAATGCATTAATATTCCAATTTTCCCACATCTTCTTCCTTTAAGAAGTTATCATTTTTCTTTCCTGTCATATTAGTCAATGAGATAGGTGTGAAGTGATACCTCCAAATTTGCATATCTCTAATCAAGAGAATTGAGGCTTTTATCAGAGACATTTGTAAAAATTGTTTCCCAGATTTCACTTTCCTTCTAATTTTGATTACATTGGCTTTGTGCATAAACTTTTTAAATTTAATGTAATAAAAATTATTCATTTTTAATTTCATAATGTTTTCTCTCTCATTCATGCATAAATTCTTCCCAAATCCATAGATCTGGCAGGTAAAGTCTTCCTTGCTCTCCTAATTTGCTTAGGGTGTCACCATTTATGTCTAAACCATGTATCCATTTTGATCTTATCTTGCCATATTGTATGAGATGTTGGCCTATGCCTAGTTTCTGCCATACTGATTTCCAGTCTTCCCAGCAGTTTTTGTCAAGTAGTGAGTTCTTATTGCAAATGCCATTATCTTTGGGTTTAGATTGCTACAATCATTTACAACTTTATCTTGTGTACCTAACCTATTTCATTGCTCCACTATTCTATTTTTTAGCCATAACCTAATAGTTTTGATGATTGTCAGTTAATAATATAGTTTTAGATATTGTATGGATAATCCACCTTACTTTCCATTAAAAAATAATAATTCCCTTTATATTCTTGACCTCTTTTTCTTCCAGATTAATTTCATAATTCTTTTCTTGCTCTATAAAATATTTTTGGTAGTTTGATTGGTACAGCACTGAATAAATAAATTAGCTCAGAGAGAATTGTCATTTTTATTATATTTACCTCATCTACCTGTGAGCAATTATTATTTTTCCAATTTTTTAGTTCTGAATATATTGTATGAAAAGTGTTTTGAAATTGTGTTCATACAGTTCCTGGATTTATCTCAGCAGACAGAATATCAAAAATTTTTTTTATTGTCTTCAGTTATTTTAAATGGAATTTTCCTTTTATATCTCTTATTACTGGACTTTGTTGGTAATAAACAGAAATGCTGATGATTTATGTGGGCTTATTTTATATGCTAATACTTTTTAAAAAACATTGTTTTACTATTTCCTCTTGTAAATAATTTAATTTCTTTTAAGAATTTGGATGTTATGCCATTTGGCACTTATATGTTAATTTTAAAATTACTTCGTAGTCCATGGTGCTTTTTGGAAGTATATAGTTGTCCTGCCTATCTCTTTTAATTGGATATATTTCTACTTTTCCTTTATTTGAGATCATGTTTGCTACTCTGACTTTTTTTTATTTCAGCTGAAACATTATCAATTCTGCACAAGCCCTTATTTTAACGATGTACAAGTCTATGTTTTCTATTTTTCTTGTAAATAGCATATTTTTGAATTATAGCCTATGTCATTTTTCCATTTTCTTCATTTTATGTATTAATTTATCTTACTTATATTCTCAATTATGATCATTAGCTGTGCATTTCCTTTCATGCTATTTTCTTCTCTTTTTTTCCTGTCCCTTCTCTAAAGTATGTTTTGATTCTGACACTACCTTCCTTTTTCCACCATCCCTTTTATCACACTCCTATACCTTATTTTCTTCTTCAGAGTTTTTGTCCTGATCTTCCTTGTCACGATGCCACCACCGTAGTTTTTGTAGTCAGGTTCTTTTTTGTTGTTTGTCTATTTTTCTAGTCTATTTCTTGACTTTGCATTTTAAATTAACGCTGGGCTCTGTTCTCAGCATAGTGAGTAGAGCGGCACTATGCCAAGATTCAGTGTATTTTCCCCTTATTGTTGTTTCCATAGTCACTTCTGAAGGTTTGGACATTTATGGTTCATTTAAAGTGGTGTCATCGGAGTAGAGATATGGTCACTTCTTTCCTGAAATGAAGTCTAGTTCTTACCTCTAAAGAATCCATGATCCCTTGGGACAAGAAATAATCCTGCACTTTAGGGCCCCTGTTCCCTTAGGACTGGAAATGATACTACTTCTTAGGACACTTATTCCCTGGGAATCTCAAATGATATTCAGTGTTAATGCAGAGAGGTCTGTTGTAATCTCTTTATTACCAGTTGTCCAAAACCTTTACCATCTCTGGCTTGAGAGCACTGAAGTCACCCCTCATGATATTGTCACCACCAGGTTCCACCATTGGTATTACATCCACTTGCGCTCCATGTTAGTCTCCACCTCCAAGTCTCATATCTCTCCTTCCAACCTCCAAAGTTGTTTTAAATTCCAAGAATATTTTACCCAGAATTTTTTATTTGTTTTTTTTTCTATTCCACTGTAGCATTTGATTTGAAATATTATTTTGAAGTAGTTTGCAGGGAAATGTTGGGAGTGGCTGTAGTGATTCTTTTACTTTGCCATCTTGACTCTGCTCCTAGAAGTTTAAAAAATATATTGTTTGTCATAAAGGATGGTTCTCTGGAGAAGCCAAGGAAAGGATATTCTGAAAAATAAAGATGATATATGTTTTAAAATTAAAAATTAATAGTAATTTACAGAAGATATTTGATGCTCTTGTAGCTGTCCCCTTTGACTTAAATTTTAGAAAGAAAGGAATAAAATGCTGATTTTGATGTTAGAGACTGTAGGTAGATAGATTAGATAATCTTTTTGACTTTTTTCTCTCTATAGTATAATTGACATTTTCAGTATCTGTAATACAACACAGAGGAGAGAGAATTCCTGCACTATCTGATTGTAATTGACAGTAGGGGAAAATAAAGGTTTTGGTATCCTGTGATGAAAGAGAAAATGGAAGAAGGGAATAAGCATTTCAAGTTATGAAAATTAACTACACTAATGAAAAGAATGAGATGGAGTGGCTTAGTGGACACAGGTTGTCATGAAATTGTGGAGAGCATGCTGGACTTGCAACAATAAAGATTCAGATTCTGTGGGAATGTGGGAAATGAGTGAACCATACTGACTCCATCTCATGACTCAACTCTGGATCTAGCTCGTTTTTTTTTCCTGTTTAGTTATAGGTCTAGTCCAATTTCCGTCTTGTGAGAAAACTTTATTCAGTTATGGAAATTGTCAGACAACTTTGTTGCACTGTTTGAACCTAGCTCTTCATGGCTGGGAAGACAGACCATCTCTACCTGTTGCTTGAAGATCTTTAACTAAGGATCTTTTTTTTTGTGCTCACCAGTAACTCCGTCAGATCTGAAGACTGAAGCAAGAAGTTTTCTCATAATTACACATCTCAAGCATATAATTTTTATCTGAAAGCTGGTCCTGTATTATTTTAAAAGTTTTTGTTTCTTTGTTCCTTTGACTGAATATAGATAACTGAAGAGAAGTGGGAGAAATGTTTATTTTTTCTTATTTCAAGGAATTACACCTGTTCACTCTCCCTCTCCTCACTTGGAAAGTCCCTAATCTCTCTTCCAGTTAGAAATCAGATTTCCTAATTTTGTATTTCAGTTAATATCATGTTAATTGTTTTCTCTGAATGCACAAAAATCTATCTCCCTCTGTATTCAGGGTGTAGTGCCAAGCTGAGGATGCCTGGTCCTGATTTGTTATGCCATTGGCAAGTGTTCCTTAATGAACTAATGTGCTCATAAACTTGAATTCCTTTTCCCCAGTTATTTCTGTTTTCACTGCACAGTTCCAAACTCACCTCTAATATAATTATTTCATGATGGGCAAGTCACTTCATCATTCCAAATCTCAATTTTCTCAATTGCAAATTGACATGGTGACCACTAGCAAGGGTCTATTTTAACTCTAAATCTATGAACCTTTGAAGTCTAGAGACTTGTTTGTGGTCCCTGTCATGTCATTAATAAGCTATGTTACCTTAGGGAACTAATTTACTTCTATGATCTCCTCCCTCATCAGCAAAGTGATAATTAATCAACTTATAGGATTATAGAGACTTTTTAATAAAAATGACTGTCAAAACAAGTAAAAGAAAAAGTTACAAATGGCTATGCAAGGAGGGTGACTGATAAATTAAGTCCCTGTTAAAGGTGATGAATCCCAATCTACTCAATAAAAATATAAGTTATGACCATTTTTGTAGGATTTGAAAGATCACCTTCCTCTGCAACGTGAACATACCTACTAAAATTATACTGATTGCATTTCAGAGACTTCTACTATCTCCTTTATCCTGAATTGCAGAGAATTTACTTTTATTCCCCATGACCTCTCAAAGTAAATTGGCAAATCAAACTTTTTTTCAGTACTTCTTCTTTGCTTTTTTCCCCCTTGGACCTTATTATGGAGTCTACCAAGGATGAAGAGGTGGGAAGAAAAAGGGATGTTTAAGTGACATATGTAGTCAGAAACACACTATAAGGAAAGATAAGCTTATAAAGAACTGGAGAGGAGATAACCTGAATAGGAGTTTTCTAAGATTAACAAAGGTTTGCAACTGGAGCAGTAAGAGATAGTCTGGAGAAATATATGACAGAAACAAAAACTTACATGGACACTGGACCTGAGAAAGTTTTCAGCTTTACGATTTGCCTTGTGAATAAATCAGTCTTAGTTCATAAATTTTAACATTTGGTGATCTGTCCTATTGGACAGAGAAGGTGATTTTCTGATGGATGATACCCCTTGGAGAAAGAAGAAGAAAATCCATAAAGTGCCTATACAATGTCCTACTCAGAGAGAAAAACCAGTTAGTAATTTATACAGAACATGTCAGCAGCCCTGTTTAGAGATACTTCAGCCACAGTGTGGTTCTACAAGTCTTATAAGCACTATGTATGACCCTAAAGAAGAGAGATATTTTGCCAGGAGGTCAGTATGTTCAAAGCAATCAATAAGTCATTTCTCTTTTTCTTTTTGTTGAAACTTTTTTTGTGTGGGACAAGGGATTATGGGAAAATTGATATGATATTTTAATACTTTTTATTTTCTTTATTTTTAGGAAGTCTGGGGAGTCACTTGCATATTCAGCATTCCTGTGGGAAAATATAAAGGCTATAAGGCTATCCTATACCAAATATTCATTACTACCTTGTTTACTTGTAAAGAATACCATCATTCCTTTTATTTTATATGAGAAAAATTTTATATGAGCTTGACCTGGAGTATGTTAAGAGAACTGCTGGAGTAATTTCAGGTAAAGGACAATGGTTCAAAAGGAGAAGACAAACGTCATAGATCAGGACCCCAAGATTGAACCCAATTAAGAGTTTATCAGTTCAAAGTCATGGGACGTCCTATGTTAATGGTTACAATTATGAAGTATGTGATGTTATTATTTTGTAGAAGTAATGATGGCCAATTAAAGAAATAAATTAAGTGTGCTCAAGTCTAGCTTAGAGTCGCAATGCATGAGTTGAAACCTTAGCTCTAACTTGGATAAGTTATTTAATCCTTCTGGGTCATAGTTATCTCATATATAAAACAAATGAAATTATCTCTATTTTTCTAGCTGTAAATTCCATGCTCTGATTCTTTTAGATCAGCAGTTCTCAACATGTGGGTCGCAATCCCTTTGAGGGTTGAACGACCCTTTCACAGGGGTCACCTAAGACCATCGGAAAACACATATGTCCAATGGTCTTAGGAACCAAGAACCAAGACACCGCTCCTCTATTGGTCTCTAGGTAGGTCTGCCCACACGCATATACTCCCACATATGAGTATTAAAGGGTTGCGGAATTAAGAAGGTTGAGAACCACTGTTTTAGATATATAGTCAATCATCTTGTTGCAACTCATTAATGAGATTTCCAAAGAAGTCTCTTGCAATGTCAAATCAAGAAAGGTTGCTCACAGAGTATCAATAGGAGCCATTGCTCTGTTCTTAACGAAATCTGTTTATTCAATTAAATTCAGCAGTGCTGTCGCATAGTAATTGTGAGAGGAATAAACATAATCTTTATCCTTCACTTCTACTGCATTAATCATTAATAATCAGTGTTGAGATTTAAATACTCAGTAGCTCTACCTCTTTAAAAAATCTTCCTCTTTCACACCTCTTGGACATGATCTTTTAATATGATGAACACTTAAGACTTGATTGAAGATTTTCAACAATATAATAATAATAATAAGTAATTTAGCTTAAATATAATCTTCAGGGAGTGGAATATAGTGATATTTTACTTTATTCCCTATTTTTGTGAGGGTGCCATTTTTTTTTAAGATGAACTGAGAGGGGAAATCAAGAAATGATTTAACCTGGTGCAAGAAAGAGTTAATATTGCAGCTGTGTCAAAGTGTGAAATTCCCATAAAAGACCCTGAAGAGTACAACAGTACTTGTTACACAGGCATCTAAAGGTCACTGTATTCTTTGTGAAAGTCTTTTGATGACAGCTGTCATTACAACTTCACTACAAAGCAAGCTTCAGTTATAAAAGCACTCATGGGGAATGGTAGGCATTTCAGAACTAAGGTTTTACTGCTGGTGCTATTTTTACATGTCAAGTCTGCTTACAAACTGAGCAGTAAGCAAGATAAATGAAGTGTATATTTAAACTGGACTGACAGACGCTGTTTTCCCTTCAGTTAAATGTTTTATAATATATTAATTCAGATTCTGAGGTCATTTGTTATGAGCATGGGAATCACAGGAGTTCCATCATTCATGTAAAACAAAGACCTGATCAATTACCTCAACAATCACATTGAAAATATTGCTCTGTTTTTTGTCTGTTTATTTAAAATCTTTCTTACATCTAGAGATACAAGAAAATATAGTTTAGGTAGCATTCTGCTGGAGATATTTCAGTTGTGTTTTATATCTGTGACAAGAGTGTATATTTATTAATGAATAGTACTATACTTTCACTTATTTTAGAAGTAGATGCTTCCAGTTTATTGTGTGTGTTCCAGTGGCAAAATAAAACATAAGAATCACAGAATTTTAGAAGTAGAAGTGACTCAAGAGATTATCTAGTCCTACCCTCTCTTTTTATAACTGAAACTGAAATAGGTTAATTGAGTTATCCAGTCTCAGAGTTAGATAGTGGCATAGCCTAGGTTTTCTTATCCCTGGTCCAGTAATTAAAAACTTAGTTCTTTTTTAAATTTAACTTTTATTGATACATTTTGTTTTTAAAACACCCTCACTTCCCAATATTCTCATTTTCTTTCTCTGTCTCTCTGCCTTGCTGTCTCTGTCTCTCTGTCCGTGTCTGTGTCTCTATATGTCTCCCTCTTTCCCTCCCTCTCACAGAAAGCTTTCCCTTTTAATAAAGAATAAAAGAGAAAACAATGATTCAGCAAAACTAACCAAGACATCAAGTTTGTCAGTATATACAGTCCTCTCAATCTGATGTCTTCTGCAAAGATAGGAATGAGGTGCCTTTTCTTATTCCTTCTTTGAGATCAAAACACTTAGATGTTTTTTCTTGGTTGTTTGTTTTTGGTTTTGTTTTGAAATCTCTCCCAGTTATCTCTCCCAGACTGGAAGTACAGTAACCATTCATGGACTCAATCCTACTACTGATTGATAGGGAAAATTTTACCTATTGCTCTACTTCTGACCTGGACCAGTTTGCTCCTCTTTACATAGCCTGGTAGCTAGAACTCTAGATTTTAGGTTTATAGCAGCTTAGAACTCCTGAGCTCAAGTTAAAAAGCACCCTTAGCTTCTCTAGTAGCAAGGATTTGCAATCTTTAGTCATCATATGTGGCCCATAATCATAGCTCTTAATGCTACTTTATTTCTTATTTTTAAATGCAAAGCTGATATGCCTATGTCACTGATATTACTAACAAATTCATATTAACATATAATGTAGGTTTTGGTGTGTCTTAAAGCAGATCTTATTCTTACTTTAATTAAAACACATAATTATACCATGAGTGGGCATTGGAGGAGAGGAAAATATACCTCTGTAGAATTGCATTTATATGTTTCCAAATATTTTAAGGAACAAACAAATATGGAGTCTACTTAAAATTTGGTTCCCTAGGTGTAAGTCTTTTTGATTAACAGAAAAATAGGGGAAAACAGTAATTTATTTCTAGTCAAAGTTTAGAATTAACATGTCAGTCATGATTATTTCTCCCTGATAGCACATTGGGAGACTTTGCCCATCTTCAATACTGCTTTCATCTTTGACAGCTTGAGCAACTTTCAAATAACTGAATACCCAATTCATCAGAAAACCTAACCATGGGGTTTCTGGCTGCAAGGTAATCATAGCTGCCTGAAATGTGGGGCTTAGAGAGAGACTAAGTATCCTATTGAGATCCAAAACACTATCTTCCCATGGTAAGAAATCTTAGGATTTCATCACTAGATTTTTTTCAGTTGTTGCTGCCTCTTACATAATCCAATATGGGAAAGGGCCAATTTCAATAATGTTAAGGAGGAAACCTTCAAGCATATTCAGTCAGATCTTAGATGTCAACAGCAGGAGGCCATAAAATAGTTGAGCATGTGATGTTTCTTCAAAGCACTTCACCAGTAGGGAAGCTATAGATAATAAGCCAAGGTTCTTTCCAGAGAAGTGCCTGAACATTCATTTAAGGAAGACAAAAAATACCCTTTAATATTCTCATTGCCAATCTAATTCTAGGTTTATGCAGTCAATTATAAACTTCATGACTGTTTTAAATAAATTATCAAAACCAAATGTTTCTGAGGAGAAATTAATAAAAGGCTATATTTTGAAGTAAGATTAAAATTCTTTACACTTTAAAAGAATATGTTACATGTTTTGCCAGTTAGACACTAGTTTGGTTGACATCCTGTAAAATCAAACTCAGTGGGTATGCTGGTCTGACATTTGTCTTAATGAATCAAGATAGGAAGTTTCTCCCACATGCTCCTTGAGCTAGAAATATAATAGAAGACAGAAGAAAGGCATTGATAAAAACAAAACAAACAAAAAACTACCTCTTAGCATGTTGGAAAATATGTGGCTAGTTTAAGCCTTCAATGTTTGACATCTCTGATGCCTTCAACTTGGAGAGGATAAATTACTGCACCCAGCACAGTTGGGTGGGTTAGCAACCAGTGAGTAAAGAGACTGGGATATATTCCATAATCTGTTTATTCCAGAGCCATTTCATACAGAGCCAAAGGTACAAGAAGTTTACAGGGCTTAGATACCCCTAGCAGAAGAATTTATGTAACCAGAAAAAATGCAAATAAAATACAAGGACCCTCCTTTGGTTTTGATTACTCCTTACCCTAGCCTAAGGCTAGTTATTCATTAAGACTTTATCCTAGGATGACCTCTGGAGGCAGGAGCAAACAGGGAGGCATAAACTAGACTTGTAGGTTAACTGCCCTGAATCTTCCTTCCTTATTCATAGGACCATGTCCTGGAGGCATCAATAAACAAGACTTTGCTCCTCCTGAATATCTGCCTTGTGACCTTATAGAAGTTGTACAAGGAGAGGGGACATTCCATTAGTGGTGCCTAGGGACCCCTGAAAGTCCTCTACATATCTCCCCCATTTTAATTATATATGGAAGAGGGAAACGTTCCATTAGCTGAGCCTGGGGAGACTCCTGAAAGTTCTCTACTTCTCCCCATTATTATTTATTTATAAGACCAAGGGGCAGAATCATGCAGTTGGACATTGTATACAACTTGTGGAATGATGTGAGAAAAACAGAAAATAAGAATGGGTAAACAGATACATAAAACCAGTAGTACCACCCTTATTCTTAGGAAGGTTATAATTTGCTACATTTGCCTAGGTAATACTCCCTGAGCTCTCTTTATCCAATCTATAATGTTTTGTGCCTCTGCATTTGGTAGTGACTGCTGACTTTCACCATCCATGAGGTGAGCCGAATTCTCTAAATCATTTATGTCAAGAGATGTGTTATGGTCACCCCATAGCCCATTAAGATGATTTCTAATTTGAGCTATGTCATATTCTGACTCCTTCTATTGTTTGTTTACCATACAGAAATACATATATCTTTAATCACATATTAACTTCTGTCTAACTTGCATGAATTCAATCTCATAAGCTAAAGCAATTATATCATCTCTGAGCTGTGTTATTGCTTTATAAAAATTCTTATTGATTTCTGATTGTAACAAAAATCCTTGTGAAATATTGGCAGTCAATTCATGCAAAAATTGAGCTTGCACTCTCTGTTTTTGTACAGTGCTGACAGACACAGATGCAGCAACATTGCGCACTATAGTAGTAATTAAAGCAATTATCCCAACAACAATACAGGAAATACTGCTCTTTTTTCAAATAAAACCCAATCGTTGATTAATTTGAGCAATGGAATAATCAGCACGAGAGTAAAACCTATGCTCACTCTCCACAGGAATCATAATCATACTAGCTCTTCTTATAACAAATAGCAATTGTCCCAAAGAAGTATTATCACGACATTCAGAAACTTTACAATTAACACTTGTGACATTATAATGCTTATCAACTTTAGTGATATTTACATTGCTATGATTTCCCCACATGAATGCATTCTTCCCTCCTAAACAAGCACGTACAAAGCTGTGATCAGTCTTGTTCAAATATGTTCCATTAGAAGCAAAAATAGCAAAAACTGTTGTTATTGGGGCACATGGCAAAGGAATTTTCCATATTTCCAGGTTTCCTATCTGTAAGTGTCCAAAACAATTATGTTTAGGATACCCTCCATGTCTGTGTTTAATATTCGTGTCATTGTGCCAAGAAATGTAGGTTTGCTGATCCACCTGATGGCAAGCAGGTACAACAGTCCTATAATTTAGAAATGGAAGATCCACTTGCCCTCATTTTGGCTCTGGCTCCTTCTCCACTGTTGGCTTCGTCTGGTGCTGGTGCGGAGGGGGTTGAGTGTGTGGTCTCTTCATTTGTTGACACAGTTGTTGTTCTCTTTTCTGGTATCCAGACTTCCTTCTTATCATCTGTGGAAACACACAAAAATCCTTAGCCGTGCACAGGAAGCACACCATTGTCCCTTATCATTTTTCCACATCACCCATTCAGTAACTGCAGTTGCCTGGAGCTGTGACCTTTTAGAATTGCCAATTGTTTGATAAGTAATGCCCCAAAATTTTTCAGCTGGTGTTTATTTTCATGATCTAATGTTAAGTTACATATAATGACAACCCCAAAATTCATCTCCAGGTACCCATGCACCAGGTCCCTCCTTTTAGTTTCTGAAGAGCAATTTTAAGTGTGTGTTTTTTTCATTCAACAATAACCTGACTCATGGGGTTATAAGGAAGCCCTGTAACATGGTGAATACTCCACTGAAGACAGAATTCAGCAAAGTTTTTTGAAGTGTAAGCAGGGCCATTGTCAGTCTTTAATTGTTTTGGCACACTCGTAGCAGCAAAACATGAAATAAGATGTTCTTGAACGTGATAGGTTTTTTCTCCAGACATAGCAGTTGCCTATGTAAACCCTGAATATGCGGCCACCATTACATGTATATATTTCAGCTTCCCAAAACAGAAAAATGAGTAACACCAGGCTGCCAAATTTCACTGGGTAACAGTCCACGGGGATTTACATCCTTTGGTATAGAGGGACTGCAAATAGCACATGATGGACTTCTTTTAACTATTTGTCTAGCTTGTTCTCTAGTGATATCAAAGGTCCTAGCAAGCATTCTAGTAGATTGGTGAAATATATAATGGGATTTCCTTGCTAATTCTAATGATCCCACAAATGATCCCACAGCTATGTGATTACCTTTAAAAAGTGGTCCAGGAAGACCAGTATGAGAAGAAATATGCATAATGTAAAAAGGATGTGATCTATGTTGTACACTATCTTGTAAATCACAGAGCAATGTGTACAACTGAGTTTTACTTCTACATATATTGGCTGTTTCTATCTTTTAAGTTACTTGGGCTGCATATTGTGAATCTGTAATCATGTTAATAGGCTGAGGAAATAAAGTGCCGCTTACCCTGGGTGTCTGTTATAACAGAGTATGCTAACAAATTGCAGCCTTTAAATCCCATTTCTCGTAATGTCTCTTCTTCCTCTTTCAAAAGGTGTACATAGTTCTGAAACTGTGGTGGGACTGCCATTAGGCTTCCCAGGTTTTTCAGGTCCACATGTGGGATTATAAAATGGACACTGAGTGAGATTAAGAGGTTTGGTATTTTTTAGGGGTTTTTCTTCTTTCTGGGGTCTTTCGCCCACAAATTTAGGAGGTGTGGTCTGTTCCTGATCGCTGCCTTTGCTCTCACTCATGACGCTCAATATTTCTTTAAGATCTGTTTTGTCTGCTAAGCACACTTTGATGACATTATAAATTGCATATATGGAACCAGAATCACTCTCCTATCCATTCTCCTAAAAATAATTAACTAAAGCCTCTCCCACTACTTCCCAATCAGGTTCTCTGATCTGAGAGCCATTTGGGAAACATGGAGCTGCTTGATAGACTCTTTTAGAAATTTTTTCAGAATCTGTTTCTTAATATTTCTTGTTATGTGAAATCCCTTTCTTACACATGATAAGCTGTAATATTCTCAGATCTTTTCCTTTATCTTTTAAACCCTTCCCTAAGTTTCCTCTCATTCTACAACTCTGTGAGCTCTGATTTATGAAAAATGAAAACTGAGTGCACTGGTGATCGATCTTCTTAGAGCCTTCCCCTTACCTTGAATGAAATCTGTTGTTCCTTTGATCTCCTGCAGGCCTGCAACCTGCCAGCAACTGCTGGGGGTCCGGTTGCTAGAGACTTGACTGCCAGCCTGATGCCCCACATTGTGAGCGCCACTTACTGCAACCAGCACAGTTAGGTAGGCTAGGAATCAGTGAGTAAAGAGACAGAGATGTATTCCATAGTCTGTTTATTCCAGAGCCATTTCATACAGAGCCAAAGGTACAAGAAGCTTACAAGGCATCTATGCCCCTAGCAGAAGATCTTACATAACCAAAATACAAGAATCCTCCTTTGGCCTTGACCACTCCCTACCTCAGCCTAAGGCTCGTTATTCATTAAGACTTCATCCTTGGACCACCTCTGGAGGCACAAACAAGGAGGCATAAGCAAGACTTGGGGGTTAACTGCTCCGAATCTTCCTTAATTATTCATAGGACCATGTTGTGGAGACATCAATAAACAAGACTATATTCCTTCTGAATATCTGCCTTGTGACCTTGTAGAAGTTATACAAGGAGAGGGGACATTCCATTAGGGGGGTAGGGGACCCCTGAAAGTCCTCTACAATAAATAAAACAAGAAAGAAAATAAATCAATCAATAAGTAAATAGAGGTCAAATGAAATTATGAGGGGATAAGTCTTAGTTGTAAAGCTGACAGACTGGTATGAGACTATGGTCTTTGATATGGTCTCAAATTATATATTGGAGTTTTCCTCCAACAAATAAGAATGTTATTTGCCCTTTTATGACATTCATACTAGTAGCCCTCTATTGCAATTGCAAGGTGAAAAATTTGGTCTACAGGGAGACGTATTAAAATGTGAGAGTTCTATACTTCCTCAGACTAGTCCAGAACCAACAGCTAAATAGAAAATAAGACTTTGGGATATAAGAGGTCCTAGTGTGTCTGCAGACACAGAGAACTATAATATTACCTCAAGCTATTAATTGCTTAGGTTGAGTTCCATATTTGTTACTTGTAACACTGGTTTTAGTTATGAGCATTAACTTTTACCTTCTCTTAATTTCTGCTTCCCCGGTGAAAAAGGCCCCTCCACCCAAGGGAGCTATAGAGGTTCACTCAGGTATTAACAGGTACCATGCTACTGAGTATATGGCCATCTATTTCACTATACTCAAATACACTATCAGTACCTCACTCCCTGCCAGCCCAAGACAATTTGGCAATATGCTATTACACTAAACAAGAAATTTGATTTATCTTGCAAAGTTATATATTGGGAAACCATATTAGCCTGAATGGATAAAGAAGTCATTTCTTTTCTAAGAAATGAGAGATTATAACCATAAGAGACCATGAACTGGTTCCCCAATTTGCCATGTCTTAATCCAGACTGCCAGTTCTTGATCAAGAAAAGGACATAGAAATATAGGCATCATTTGTGAACAACATACTTGGATGTTAATCCATAAAGTAGGTATAGTTTTACACCGCAACAGTAGGATGATGCGATAAAAAATACCTGGAGCAAACTTGAGAAATAAAATTGTTTCAGTTTTATGCAAACAAACTCAAGGAAAGGCAAGACATTAAGAGGGACTTAGGGTAAACCTGGCAGGACATACAACTTATTCAGTTAACAGCAGGCAATTGTTACTAGTGTGAAGTGGAATGGTAGCAGAAAAATACTGAAAAGGTAAGCAAATTACAAAAGAAATGAAAGCATTTTCTAGTAGAAGGAAAATATGTATCAATAGCAGTAAAAATGTGTGTTAAAAGTAGACTGCATAGCTCACAAATTCACATCCTCCATTTCATGGATTATGAATACATTTGTACCTTCCTGAAAATATTCCCTCACTGATAGAGCAAACTATAATCTTTAAAATGGGCATTTCTCTATTGACAGAATTACTATTCATCTAGTCACTCAGATTCAGAACATTATTCTTGACTTTAACCTTCTTCCTGACAAATTATAGCCAATTCATTACCAAAACTTCTTAATCCTAAATCCCTGATATGTTTTGATATGTGTATATATGCAATATTCCATTCTCTCCACAAAACTTATTCTACAATATACAAGTTATTAAAATGACTTCCCTCCAGATTATTAGAATATTCTCTATACTAGTCACCTTGGTTTATCCGCCCTGTATTCCATCCATTCTTCCCACAACTGGTTCATTTTCCTTAAATTACAACTCTCGTCATGTTGTCTCTCTACCTAAAATATTTTCACTGATTCCTTATTTCTTCTAGGAAAAATAAAAATACCAACTTCTAAAACATGTGTAAAGATTTTTGCAATCTATGTCCCATTTTTCTTATTTCATAGCACTCCCTTTCTTAGCTGTCTAGTCAAATTGCCCTACTACTTCCATACATGATATCCACTTTATTGTTTTCCTGTTAAGACATTTTTTTAAAAAGATGTAGAAATCAGTTTTTTGATCAAAGGTTTCTTTAACCAATGCATTAAGGTTCTTTTATTAATGCTGCCACTTTACATGTTTGTATAGTGATTTTGCACATATCATCCCATAGGTCTTGGAATGATTTTTCCTCTTATCTCTTCCCTTCAAAATTTCTACTTTCCTTCCAATAATAGCACAGGCATCATCTCTTATAAGAGCCTGTTCCTTATGTCCCTGGTAAATAGTACTTTTTCAGTCTTTAAAATACTTTGCATTATTTCACAAATATATAAATATGTACTTCTCTCATATATATATATGTGTATCTATGTATGTATCTATGTATGTATCTGTCTGTCTATCTATGTACATATGTATGTATGTACATATGTACATACGTATGTACATATGTATGTATGTATGTATCTATCTATCTATCTATCCATCTATCTATCTATCTTTCTGTCTGTCTTATCAC
>CM053580.1:86665681-86695754 GCA_028627135.1 Pseudochirops cupreus
TTGCTCTGTGAGAGCGCCACAGAATGCTCTAGCACAGACTTGCTCTGTGAGAGCGCCACAGAATGCCCTAGATCAGAATTATTCTGGCCTGCTTGCCCAATGCAAGCCGTACAGATACCTAGGCTCCATAGACTGGCTCCTTGAGAGTCTACCCCATATGGCGAACTATTAATAAACTTTACTTTTCTTTGGCTGAAAAAAAAAAAAAAAAAGAAAAGGAAGTCTATCTTTTGGTTGAGGAGTGTTATGGAGAGGCATGGGTGGGTTCAGATGGTGAGAATAAAAATAAAATATCATCAATGAAACTAAAGAATGAAAAAAGGAAGTTCAGAAGAGGAAACAAATAAGAAGGGATATCAGATAGTGGTATTTTTGACTACGGTATGAATAACTTAAAGTGCTGAACAGAATCATTTATATTTGGCTTTAGATTTAATAGAGAGTCACATTTTACTGGTTAAGGTAATGACATACTAAAATCTGTGCTTTAGAAAAATTACTTTAGCAACTATATGTATATAGTTATAGTTAAGTTATATTATGTTACAGTTATGAAGGCCAATGTGCCAGGCACTGAGCTAAACCTTGGGGATACAAAAAGAGGCAAAAGATACTCAACGCACTAAAGAAGCTTACAGTCTAGTGGGAAAGACAAAATGGAAAGAAATGTATTCAATGCAAGCTATATACATAAAAAATAGAAAATAATTAAAGGAGGAAAACACTGAGATTAAGAAGAACTCGGTAAGACTTCTGTAGAAGGTGTAATTTTTCATTTGGCCTTAAAAAAATCCTTGGAAGTCAGTGTTGGGAATAAAGGAGGGAGAGCATTCCAAACATGGCAGACATCCAGAGAAAATACCCCCAAGCTGTCATATGATGTTTCTTGTTTATGGATCTGCAAGGATGCCAGCGTCACTGGATCAAATTGTGCATATTAGGGACCAAGTTATAAGAAGACTGGAAAGGTAGAAGGGAAATACATTATAAAGGGCATTTAATGCTAAAGATAATATTTTGCATTTATTCCTGGAGACAATGTTCAGACACTAGATTTTATTGAGTAGGTAGTGGGAGGTTACATATTCAGAATTGCATTTTAGGATAATCATTTCAATTGTTGAAAGGAGAATGAATAACAGTGGCAAGAGACTTGAGCCAGGCAGACCCACCAGCAGGCTATAGTAGTAATCAAGGTATGATGAGATGAGGGTCTGCACTAAGAATAGTGACTATGTCAGAGGAAAAATGGAGGGGGTATTTGGGAAATTTGCAAAGGTAAAATCAAAAGGTTTGGCAATAGTTTAGATATGGGGGTAAAGGAAAATGTAAAAGCTGATGAGGAACCCAGGATGACTCCCAGGTTGTAAAAATGAGGGAGTGGGAAGATGGTATTGCCTTCCAATGTAACAGAGAAGGCAGGAGAAAGGGGTGGGGAAGGCTCAGAGGAAGATATAATGAGTTCTGGTTTTGATATATTGAATTTAAAATGTCTACCAGACATCCAATATGAAATTTCTGAAAGGCAGTTGGAGATGTGAGATTGGAGATTAAAAGAGAGATTGGGGCATTAAATGTGTACATTTGAGAATCTTCAGCATAGAAATAAAAATTAAATGCAAGGAAGTTGATGATATCACTTGATATGACATCAAATGAAATAGTATAAAAGGAGAGAAGAAAAGCAGCCAGGGCAGAACCCCAAGGGACACCTATGATAAGATGGTATTATCTGGATTCAGTTCCAGCAAAAGAGACTGAGAAGGATTGATAAGAAAGGTAGGAGGACAACCAGGAGAATGTTGTGTTACAAAATCCTAGAGAAAAGAGAATATCAAACATAAGAGAGTGATAACAGTATCAGACTCTACAGAAAGGTCAAGGAAAATAAGGATAGAGAAAGACCATTGGATTTAGCAGTTAAGAGATCATTAGTAAGCTTGGAGAGAATAGTTTAAATAGAAAAAAGATCAGGAGCCAGATTGATGACTGCATAAGAACTGAAAGATGATAGAAATATTGTAGAGATAGCAATGACAAGGTTTCATGACTAAGTCTTGTGGGGTGAGCGAGAATCAAGAGTTAAGGATGACACTAAGATTACAAACCTGTTGGACTAAAATGATGAGTTAGAAGAAGGGTAGATTTTATGGAAGATATAATGAATTTTGTTTGGACATGTTGAGTTTGAAAGTCCTGAAGGAAACTGAGTTGGGTGTGATCTTAAATCAATTGGTGTTATAGATCAGGGTAAAGATTAGAATTAGATAAAAAAATAGATGTAAGATAGATAGATACATAGATACATAGATACACAGATACTTGGGTAGACAGATAGAAAAATCTAGGAGTCATCTGCATAGAGATAATTAAATGCACTGAAATTTAAAATGTCACTAAGTGAGAGAATATAGAGAGCAGAAAAAAAAAATCTTCTCTAAAATTCCTGAAGCTTATCTCATCAATGAGTATGACTGAGAAAGATAGAAAAAAAAATTAAAGACAATAGATTAAGGGAAAGCTATTAAATTTTTAGTTTAGTTAAGTTTTTTTTTTCTTTCAAAGATGATTCATACTTGACTAGGATCTTAAGAAGCAGGAAATGAATGAGTTGAAAAGGAGAAGAGACTAACAATAGAGGGGAAAGGTTATTAGAGCAATCTGATAGAAAAGAAGAGAAAAAAATGAGATCACAATTATTTGTTTTTAGCTAGGAGAAAGATCATCTCTTTATTAGAGACTGTAGTAAAGGAAGAAATAATGAGGAATGATATCACTGCATCTATGAAGTATAGAAAATGGATGAAAAGGATAGAAGGGCAGAACTCATAAAAAATGGCTCCCATTTTCTCACTAAGTTGTGAGGTACCATCCTCAGCTGAGAGAGTAGAAAAAGTGGATGCTATGAGAGGAATAAAAAAAAAAGATAAGAATGTTAAGAATAGCTTTTGTGGAGAGTAGGCTAAAGAGTTATATAATGAGGAGGAAAAAAACCCACCTGGTTCAAGTCATAGTCCAGAAGAGATCAGATAATGTAAATTGTTAATGGAAACAGTTATAATTGATGTCACATTTCTTCCAGTTGCATTTCAGGATCATGTGAGTAGAAGTGGGTTATGGAGGAAGTTATCTAGACTAGGATTTAGCAAGGCATAAGAAGTAAAAGGAAAAAGGTAAAAAAAAAAAAGGATTTGTAAACAGGATAGCATGGAGTTTAAATGATTAAATAAATGGTTGTAATTTAGATGAAGGAAAAGGTAGGAAGGAAGCAATTAAAGCAACAAATTATTCAGTACCTCCCATGTGCCAGGCACTGTGCTAAATGCTTTGCATAAACTTTTTATTTTTAATCTTCACAGCAATGGTAGGAGATAGTATGCTATAATTATTCATCTTTTTACATCTGATGAAACTGGGGCCTACTAATAGAAAGAGCAAAAGTCTTATTGTGTTAGCGGTAGGTATACATCCAGATACTTCAAGAGAGTAAGGTAAACCAATCACCTTGTAGACAAGCACAGAATACCAGGATAACTTAAGTGATTAGTACAAAATGAGAGATAATATTGATTAATGCCTAGTTACTTATATGCTCAAATGGATGTGATTTCATCAAGTCAAGAGTTCCCTTAAAAGATGCAAATTCTAACCCATTCTAGGTAGTTACACTTTTAATTTTTTTGTTAAATGATACTGCCTGTTTGATTTACCATACACACATAAACAGTATATAATTTTATAAATAGGCATTTTATTGTTTTAATTTTAAAACGTGTATGTGGTTTTTGTTTTAAAAGCAAAATACAAACTAGGATAGATTTCATCAAACATACCAGTTAATTTCTTTGGAAAAAAACATATTTTTTTTTGTGCCAAATAACTGAAAACAGCTATTGGCATTTGGTCCCATGAGAAAATAATCAGCAATCCTTGAAACACCATCTAGTCAAGGAACAATAAATTTCACAGAATGAATATTTGTGAATATTAGAATTTTGTTGTTACAAAGTTTATAGGGCACATAAAAATGATCTTATAAAAGCTTTGAACCAAAAAGAAACAAAGTTGTAGGTATTAAAAAAAATCAAAGAATTAGAATTTCTTTTAGTTTCAAAGTTAATTCTATTCTTCCATTGATGAGATATCATTTGCTGTGCTCTAATATGTTTGTTTGTTTGCAGTGTTTTGGGTTGATACTTCCATAATATAGAAATTAGCTCAAAGTTGTTTCCTTCCACCAGATTTCTAGAATTGAAGAAATCTAGAAAAACAGGGATTCTGACATGAGATCCAAGAACACACACATATATAGTATATATGTATGTGTACATATGTGTGAATATGTTTAAATATGTATACAAATATGGATAACTTTCATTATAATTTGTTTTCTTTGTAGTCTTACATTTGTTTTATGTGTTTAAAAATAGTGGTATTTGAAGGGATCCATAGGCTTCACCAGGTTACTGTGTTCTTGGTATAAAAAAGACTAAGAAACCCCACTTTAAAATGTTTCTTCACCATAGGATTCTTAGTGAAAAAAGAACCCATGGACATAATAAGAGGTGTTGAAGGTAGAAAAGAATATCAATTTTAACAACTTTAGGAGATTTAGGCAATGTAATTATTTTTCTTAATATTTTTAACATTAAGGAATTAATCAATTAAAAGATTATCTAACCCTAATTTCTACCCACATGTTGATATAAGTCCTTGCTTTAAAAACAAAGCAAAACAAAAACAATCTATTTCAGAGTATGGTATAGGACTATATATGTGATGATAGCTGCTTTTTTTGAATATTAGTTTTTCTGAACTCTTTTGTTACTGAAGATATGAGAGATTCCTGTAGGCTTATTTCTGTGAATTGGTAGTGATCATTTTCACAGAACAGCTTTTCCCTTTCATCTCTCACTGGAATGAAGAGCAAGATATGGTCATAACTGAATCCTTCCCCATGAATCATAATGAAAGGTACATGGAAATATGAAAGATGGGGTGCTAGACTGGGAAATCTATAAGCTTTTATCTGATACCTAATAGGTAATTGCCAAATCAAGTAAGCACAAATTTATTTAAGGTCTACTGTGAAGCCAGCATCGTATCAGCTTCTCTGGTAACACAAAGGATACACAATACAATAGTCTCTGACTAAAAGGAAAGTTTCATCATATGGGAGAGTAGAGACATGGATCTATTAAACTATTAAAGAACAATAAAAAATAGGCAGTAATCAAGTCCTAAATTGCAGAGTATAGGTTCTGTAGGAATTAAGAGGAGATTTCTTTATAATCTATCCTGTACCTATGCAAGGAGAGATTGGTTTCAAATTGCCAGGTTTCCCAGTGCAACTAGTATATCAGAATACAAGGAAGTTGAACTTTTAAAATCTACTAGCCCTCTTTTATTTTTCACTTATGACTGTCACAAGTGATATACACAATTAGGAAAACATCAGATCATCTCCTCAACACACAATCCACATATCACTTTTCTAGTCCCTGTCAATGGCTTAATAGAATCCATATTATTTTATGTCATTAAAAAGATACCTGAATTAGAATTCAAACACAGAAATACAAAAAGTTTTTATGATCCTCAAAAGAAGCATATATGGTTCAGAAAATCACAACTTTGTGGAAATTTTATTCATTTTAGACTTCAGTGAGAGTGAAAGAACAAAAGTAGTTACAAGGAAATGTTTCTCTGTGAAGCAATATTCTTAATTCTCAATCCTCTCCCAGGGGAGGGTAGATTGAGTGCCTGACAAAATATTGGATGCACAGTGAACAGCCTTCATTTGACACAAGAAGCAAGGTTTGTGGTGCAATCCACTGGAAATTATTAAAAATCAATCAGGTGGCAGGGTGTTTGCTATACCTGATTTAATAGAAGAGGAGATAAGACTCCAAGAAATGTCAATGACTGAAACAAGGTTAAACAGAAGACAATCCAAGCAATTCACTTGAATTTAAATGATCACGTCTGGAAGATGTGTGTGTGTGTGTGTGTGTGTGTGTGTGTGTGTGTGTGTATTCATACACAAACAAGTGCATATTTGAGTATCTTTTTTAAGGTATGGATCCCATTCACAAATTATCTTACCCCACTTTAAACAAGGTATTACAGTTGTTAAGAGTTTCTCATCTCTCATATATGGCTTTGCTCCACACCATGTTGTCCAGCTATTTTTGTTGCTCCTGCTGCTGTACCCTCCCTCTGAGATTTACAGCTCTTGTCTTGGGGCTAAGCTGATTCATGAGGGGTCATCACATCTCTTATTTGCCTGGTTCAACTATGACACCTACACAATGGGTGTCACCAACCCCTACTTTATTTTGTGGTTCTTGGGATTGGAAAAATAGTTAACATTTTTGAAAAACCTAGCTACTAAAAATGACATTTCTCTATTTTATGGAAAGATAGAAAGAATGACCATTCCAATTCCATTTTTATAAACCCATTTGGAAAATTTTGAAACATCTCTGATATATGTCAGATATTGAAACATATTTTATAAAAGGACAAAGCTTGTAAGTCATCTTCAGTATAACTGAGAGGAGGGAGGGTGAATCTCTATTCTTCACCATCCCAAACTCATCATCAATGATGTTGCCACCTAGGGGAACTAACATGTAAGGGTGTTGATATATGGAATTAATGTGCTGGTACCCAACCTGAGAGCTGATCTGAGACTTCAGCATTCTATGCTATAATTCAGTGGAACATTGAAAGAATTATTTGGGAAAAAACTGTTGGAGAAATGCAACTTTTCAGATTTTACATATTCTTTATATTTAACTATTATTAGCATTCTTTGACATTCTTTTTTATCATACATATTTTGATTTTTAATTTTTTAAAAACTTACTTAGTAAAAACTTAGATGCACCATAAGAAAAGAAAAATTGTGTTTTAATTTAAACCTGCATTCCATTTTTATTTCACCTTTTCTCCAAAGGAATTCTTTCTGATATTGCACCATGGCAAGTAGGCAATGACTTCTCCAAGGCTGTAACAGCAGGGTGAGAGGAAGGTATGTCAAGTTCTAGAAACTGGAAAGACTTTGAGTGCAGGATTGGTGACAGACTGTGTTTGCTGCTTCAATATCACTTTAGGTAAGTAAAGAGTGCTACATCACCAGAAAGTCAGTGTTAGTCACTAGGTGATGAACTCTGAGGTGACCAACAATATAAGACATGGGCAAAAAAGTAATAGCGTCCTCAGTCTTATTAATACTGCTTCATGTCTACAATAATAATTATGGGAATAAAAGAATAGGGAAAGAGATGGGGCAGCTAGGTAGCACAGTAAACAGAGCACTGGCTCTGGAGTTAGGAGGACCTGAGCTCAAATCTGGCCTCAGACACTTAACACAAAACTAGCTGTGTGTCATTGGGCAAGTCACTTAACCCCAGTTGCCCTACTTTCCCCTCTCCAAAGAGTGCAAAAAAAAAAATAGGGAAAGAGTCTTACCATCTTAACTTTCTACAAATACTGATTTAACTTTTAGTACTTTCAACATATCTCTACACAGACAATTAAGTTGAACAATATTGAAGGAAAAAAAGTAGTCGTAGGTAAATGACAAATGATGATTTGAAATTTTTTTTTTTGAGGAGGGAAGGCAAGGTAATTGTGGTTAAGTGACAGTAATGCTATGCATGAGTAGCTTCCCAAAAGAATGCTATGAACAGCTTTTAAAGTTATGATTACACAGTATAGTGAACACTCCATTTATTTCATAACAAATTAAGGCATTCACAACAAATCACAATATAATATTCACAACATTATATCTTATCAAAGAAAATCACAACAGCTTAACTTTAGCATGGCCACATAGTTTTCACCAAAGTGGTCACAGTGTTTAGAACAAAGAACAAAAGAGTAATCATCTGGTATACCTAAGGAGTTTTGCCTCCTAGCTTAATCATTCAATTATTTCACAATACAAGTCTGTCTTCCACTCATGGGGCAATCACAGGTTAATTTAATCAGTCACTTATCTAGCAATCAGTCACTAAGTATCATTAATCACTAAATACAATCATTAGAAAAATTACACAAGCCCTCCACCCCTTGGTGTTTAGTAAACATCAATTTCATCATACATTCAGTATCCAAGGAGAGGCCTTTTCTTTATCTTGACTCAAAATTGTCTCTCAGATTCCCTCAATTCTTGATTCTGTCTCTTCTCTAGGACTCTTCTCATACACATGCACACACACACACACACACACACACACACACACACACACACAGGCTTCCTATCTCAGCCAACCCTTCCTGTTATGTCAGCAACAGGAGACAGAGTTCACACCTTCTGCTTCTTTCACAGAGGTACTTAACCCTTAAGGGGCTAAGTCATCTTGAACTCAAGTCATCCTGACTCTAGGGCAAATGCTCTATTTGCTGTGTCATCTAGCTGCCCTGAAAGTTTTAATATCAAAAACAAAAGCAATATCTAAGTTTATAAAGTAAAATGTTAAATACAGATATGGATATTATCTCTTTTTATTTTCAATGTCCAAGGGAGCTTACTTTTTAAGTAGTTTTTAATAGTCATTTATTTATTACATTATTTATTTATTATTGTTATGTTTATACTTGAAATAAGAGTAGTTTAGCAGTGCTAAAGTACTTATCCAAAATAGCATGGCTAATATGTGTCCAATTCAGGATTCAGGCTTCTTCCACTATACTGCACTGATTCATCAATATAATTTATTTCAGTGAACAAGAATTAATGAATGAATAAATCCAGGAATATTTATTAAACACAAATTATGTTTCAGGTATTGTTCAGGGTGCTAGAAATATAAATATAAAATTGAGACAGACCCTGCTCTCTAGGACTTTTTTTTAAAGTATCTGTCTGTCTATCTATCTATCTATCTATCTATCTATCTATCTACCTATCATCTATTATCTATCTATCCATCTATCTATCTGTATACATAATATACATATACATATATATATATATATATACACATATACAGTATGTATACATACATATACATAAGTGAAGAGATCACCCATAAAATGCATGGGTCTAGGTTTAGGGGTGCTAGAGACCCCAAAATACAAATATGCTGGGTCCTGCAGAATGAATTCAACTCAAGTCTTCTCTCAGCCAAAGAAAAGCAAAGTTTATTAAAAGTTCACCTGTATTGGACACTGAGAAGGTGTCTGCTAGAAAATTCTATGGCACTTTCACACACATGGAGGCAGGAGAGGGTCTTATATACAGAAAGGTTGTGGGAGGAATCTAGAGGTGGTCTGGAGGAGGAGTTTGGAGAGGGTCTTCAAGAGGAGTCAAGGAGGTCAATGAGTGATTAAGGGTGAGAAGTTACTAGAGGCTACCTGGAGCCCTCAGACAATGGTGGGCTAAGCCAGTTCAAGGGTGAATTGATATTTTGATTGGTGCAAGGGTGGGAAGTACATGGACAATGGAGGGCTAGGCTAGTAAGAGTAAGAGATTTGGGCCTAGCTATAATGAAAGACTTATGGTCTTAGACAAATGCTTCATCAAGTGGGAAAATTCAATCAGAGTTTAAGGGAGCTCTCAGAGCCCCTACCTCAAAGATTCAAGGAGAGCTCAAGCAGATTTCAAGAACCTATACCTCATCATAAGTATATGTGTGTGTGTATACACACATGTGCATGCATACACACACACACACAAACACACACACACACACACACACACACACACACACACACACACACACACTTGATTAGTGACCATAGAAAGGAACTTTGATCTAGAACATCACAGGAATTGTGAATGAAGTTCAAATGGACTATCACATGTGATATATTTTATAGTAGCTCTGACAGCATTTATTTAATTGCTCTTTCCAGAGCAAGAAGCAAATTGAGGCATGTAAGGAAACATGGGATGTGGGAAAAGGAAAGCAGAAACAAGAAAGATGAAAGTTATTATGGGTAAGCCATGGTTTGCTGTTGGACAGCTGAATGGAATCTACCACATGGTCCTTTAAAGTCTTATAGGCATTGTGTATTAGTTTATCCTTATTTTTTTGTAATTCATTCACCAAGTAGAATAGAGCATCCTCAGGGAAAAAACACAATTGGTGAAATCCTCCAGGTGTTTCCACTTTGAGAGGGTGTTGGGAGCTGTTTCACTATAATGTTCATGAACCTTCTAGCTATAACTCTGACTTCCTGGTCCTCAACATCATTATCCCCCAGTCCCCATGCTATAAGGACCATCCCCAATAAATCCTGCTTTTAAGCTCCCTTTTGTGCTTAGTCTTCTACTATTAGACTTCTTTTTACTTGTATTTATGTCCTAATTGTTTTGCATAATGCTCAGAATATAGTAAGTATTTAATAAATCCTTTTTTGACTTGCAATGGTTAACTGGAGTAATTTCCCTAAGGTGAAATTAGGGTGATTATCTCTATGATGCACCTGGTAGGAACATGGGTAGTAGTGAGGATACATTAGCAAGGAAATTGAGAAAATACACACTAGGTAAACCTTGATCCACAGGCTGATTAAACATCTATTATATGCAAAGTGATGTGCTCCGAAAACAGAAAAGAGTACTTCTTTTTAAGTAACTTGCCTTCTACAGGTACTGGGATGAGGGAAGAATACATGTGAACAAATAAGTAAGTACAAAGTAATACATAGAAGAAAATGTAATTTCAAAAGGAAGAGAGTGCTCCAAACTAGGGAAATCAGGCAAATACTGTTGGATTTGGCACAGGGGCTGTGATTTGAGGGAAGCTAGGGATACCAATATGCAATTGTAAAGTAAAGTAGTACAGTCAGATTATCAGAAAAAAGAAAAAGGTAGCAGCACATAGATTGTTTGTTATAGGACAATGAAAAGACCAATTTGTAAAAGAAAGTATACAAAGGGAAAGAAATAAGACCTGAAGAGGGGGAATTCCAGACTGTGAAGGATTTATACAACAAAATGAGGAGATTTCATTAGTTCTAATTATATCTAATAAGAAATACATAGTTACTGGACTTAATTTTTTTGTAAGCAGGAGGTTCTCATTTTTAAATATGGGGAAACATCATTTTCACAGCTTTTTGAACAGTGAATTGAAGAATAAAATGATTGGAGGTAAAGAGCCAAATTAGGAGGCCTTTGCATTACAAGAACTAAATTATGAAGACCAGAACTAAATGGAATTTTGTGTGTTAAAAGAAAGGTATAGATGCAAAACAGATAGAGTTAAGATCAATAAGACTTGGAAAGTGATTGGCTAAGTAGAGTTGAAAGAAAATGAAGAGTTGAAGATGACTATGAGAAAATGCAAATATGTGTGACTAGAAGGATTGTGGTGTTGATGGGGTACAGGCTATGGGAACACCCTTGAACTCTCCTTAAATCTTCACACTTGATGAGGTATTTGCCTAAGGCCATAAGCCTTTCATTATGGCTAGGCCCAAATCTCTGTTACTCTTAACCTAGTCTATCTTCCATTGTCTAGCTACTTCCAGCCTTTGATCCTATTAAAATATCTATACCCAAATCTGTTGTCCTTAAATTTAGCCTAGCTCTCCATTGTCTGTCATCTCCTGGTAGCCTTCAGCTATTTCCCTTCCTTAATCCATTTTCTGGAAATCTGAAATCTAGTCACCCCAGTCTCATCAAGATCTTCACTGGACCCCTCCTTCCTTCACCCCAGACTACGAGACCATCTCTAGATCCTTCCCATAGTCTTTCTGTATATAACATCCATCTTGCCTCCATGAAGGTGCTCAGATTCAATCTAGCTGAGATTCAATATGCCTCACTTTTCAATAGAATATCACAAATGCTTAGGCTGCTTAAAAGTCTACATAATATGATGAATGTTTAATAAACTTTGCTTTACTTTCACTGAGAGAACGTTTGAATTGAATTCATTTGGCAGGATCTGACATGTTGGGGTGTCAAGCACCCCTAATCCTCAAATCTCAATAGTGCCATCCATAGAAATGCAATAATTTAGAGGACAGATGGTTTTGTGGGGAAACACAAGATACTCCAAAAATCTCAAGAGAATTTTAAGTCTTACTAAGTTAAAACTGAAGTGGTGCTGAGTGGCCTTTGTGATATTTTTTGGGGTGATTTTATAATTTTGAAATGTTGTAATTTCAATCTTGTATTAAGTTGTGAAAGCCACATTCCTTCTGCCCTAGCTGTAAAGCACTAACTCTGTCTCTTCCCTGCTCCCAGCCACAAAGCATTAACTCTGTGCCTTCCCTCCCCCCAGCCTAGAGGTATTTCCTCTGAAACCATTTACTCTATAGCTATGATAACAAATTTTCTTGAAGGCACTACCTCCTTTTGTTCTAGTAACAGGCCAAAACAAGACTCATCCATTCACAAATTGGATGAGGTACTTCTCCTTAGGAATTTGACCTCAAATCTGACTGCTGGTTGACTTTATGAGGGTTCAGGGCTAAAACCACACCTTTTGCTCCCCCTCCCATTGGATTTCTCCCGGTGAATTTTGGGTGGGGCACATGTGCAGTTGATGTGGCATTAGGCATTCCTTGGCTCCTCCCAGGTCCCTCCCTAACTCCACCTTTGTACACATAATTAGCCTAATGAACTTATGACTGACAGTTTTAGGTCTTTAAAAAACTTCCTCTCTACCCCCTGCTCTTTGCAGGTAGGCTTTTTCTAGCAGCCTTTTTCCTATCACACCTCCTTTCCACTGAAGAGTGTCACACTTGTGCAGGCTTTCTCTGACCTCCCCCTACCCCCTCTGTACCTTGCGAGTTTTTTCTAGCAGGTTTCCTAGCCCCTTTGCCCTAGTGTAACAATAAACTTTTATAACTCTGCCAAAAGACAGCTGAGCCTGTAATTCTTTTCAACTCTGCCAAAAGACAGCTGAGCCTGTAATTCTTTTTGGATGCCAAACCTAGAAAGGATTTCAATAGAAATCCCCCCAAAATTATACCTCTTCAAAACTGTACTGAAACTTTTGAGACACCCTGTATAATGAATTTTATCTTGGAGAAGCAAAGTTTATGTCCTCAGGAACATTAAGATGAAAGTGGCCAGCAATTGGTAATATTGAAGAATTTAACCATAAAACGTTGAGTTAATAGATCCTAAAATATCAACACGCTGGATCCTGCTGAATGAATTCGACTCAAGTCTTCTTTCATCCTAAGAAAATTAAAGTTTATTAAAAGTTCATTAAAAGTACACCATATTGAGTAGACTCTTAAGGATGCTCAGTATCTGTGACATTTGCATTGGATAAGCTGGCCAGAGCATGTCTGACACAGAGTAAGTCTGTGCTAGGTTATTCTATGGTGCTGTCACACACAGGGGCAAGAAGGGATCTTATATACAGGAAGGTTGTGGGAGGAATATAGGAGTGGTCTGGAGGAGGAGTTTGAGGAGGGTCGTCAGGAGGAGTTAATGAGGTCAATGAGTGACCAAAGCTGGGAAGTTGTTGGAGGCTATCTGGAACCAACAGACAATGGTGGGCTTGGCCAGTTCAAGGATTGATATTTTGATAAACTCAAGGGTGGGAAATAGAAGGACAATGGAGGGCTGGGCTAGTCACAGAGGTTTGGGCCCAGCCACAATGAAAGGCTTATGGCCTTTGAAAAATGCCTCTTCAAGTGGGAGTTCAAGGGGGTTCCCAGAGCCTGTACCTCAAAGATTCAAGGAGTGCTCAAGAGGGCTCCCAGAGCCTAAACCTCATAATTCCCCCCTCAAACAAATGGAACCCAAATTCCTTTGGGGTAAAGATCAAAGGTCTCAGCTTCTAAAAATGCTTCATGCTGACAAGGGCTGTAGAGCTGTCCCTGCCTCTCTTGGTCACGTTCAGGGGGGTCAGACTTCACATCCAAGAGATCAGACTCCTGAACATGGATGATACCAGGTCCAGTGTGCTGGAGAACTTGGATTCAGTTAGAGATTTGCATAGTCTTAGTGGTTGTTCAGAGGTTGATGGCTTGAATCCTGGAAGAGACAAAACTGGAAAGAAGGTTAAGCAAACAAAGATCAAACAGGCACTGAAAAAAATAAAGGACAATTTCCCTAGTTGGAATTAAAGATGACTATGGCAAGGCCAAAATGCTACCAGATAGCCTTTCCTTTGATAAACCACTAATTGCTACTCAAGGCCCTGATTCATTCTGTCTAGAGTGAGGCCCAGACCAACAGGTGAAAGCTTTTGAGACTTTGAAAACTAAATTGACCACCACTCCAGCATTAGCTTTACCCAATCTAGGATAAATCTTTTGCTCTCTATGACAAAGGAAGGAGAGAACAGGCTTTGGGAGTTGTTGCCTGTTTTTGAAAAGCTTCTATTGCTTTCCATGTGCTAAATGTCCATGGAACAATTTGGAAAGGAAAGGCCTATCTGACAGCATTTTGACCTTGCCATAGTCATCTTTAATTCTTACCAGGGAAATTGTTCTTTCTCTATTTTTTTTTTTTGGTGTCTGTTTGTTCTTTGTTTGCTTAACCTTCTTGCCAGGTTTGTCTCCTCCAGGATTCAAGCCATTAACCTCTAGATGCCCACTCAGACTTTACAAATCTGTGACTGAATCCAAGTTTTCCAGCACACTGGACCTGGCATCATCCACTTTCAGGAGTCTGACCCCTTGGATGTGAAGTCTGACCCCCTTGAATGGGACCCAGAGAGGCCGGGATAGCTCTACAGCCCTTGCCAGCATGAAGCACTTTTAGAAACTGAGACCTTTGCCCTTTACCCCAAAGGAATTTGGGTCCCATTTGTTTGGGGGGGGGGATGATGAGGTGCAGGCTCTGAGAGATCCTTTGAGCTCTCCTTGAATATTTGAAGTACAGGCGCTGGGAACCCCCTTGAACTCATTTCCAGAGGCCATAAGACTTTTATTGTGATTGGGCCCAAAGCTCTGTGAATATCCTAGCCCTCCATTGTCCATCTAATTCCCACCTTCGAGCCTATCAAAGGCTTATGGCCTCTGCAAATGTCTCATCAATTGGGAGTTCAAGGGGGCTTCCAGAGCCTGCACCTCATCAATATGAGATTGAAGGTAATGAGAGAGTTTAAAGCTGTGTATTTTCTTCTGTCAGTCCATTGAATAGTGGCGGTAATTGATTAGATATGATGATGCATACAAAGAATAGATTTAGAAGTAATGGGAAACAAAGAAAAGACCTACCAAACCTAGCACCTATATGAACACAACTATAAAATGCTTTTCACACAAATATAACCAGATCTAACTAATTAGAAAAACATCAATTACTCATGGCTGGGTTGAGCTAATATAATATAATAAAATGACAATTTTAGCTAAATTAAATTACATATTTAGTGCCATACCAATCAATCTACCAAAAAATTACTTTATACAGCTAGGAAAAATAGTGACAAAATTCATTTGGAAGAACAAAAAGTCCAAAATATTGAGGCAATTAATGAAAAGAAATGCTAGGGAAGGTGGCCTAGCCTTACCAGATTTTAATCTGTATTATAAAGCAGCAGTCATCAAAACTGCTTGGTACTGGCTAAGGAATAGAGTAGCAGATCAATGGAATAGATTCGGTGCAAAAGACTCAGTAGTCAATGATTATAGTAATATACTGTTTGATAAGCCCAAAGACCCCAGTTTCTGACATAAGAACTCACTATTTGACAAAAACTGCTGGGAAAATTGAAATATAGTACGGCAGAAACTGGGCATAGACCATCATCTAACGTTGTACACCAAAGTCAAGTCTAAATGAGTGCACAACCTAGGTATAAAGGCTGATACTGTAAATAATCTAGGGAAGCAAGGAATAGTTTAGTGTCAGATTTATGGAGTAGGGAAGACTTTATGGCCAAAGAAGAGTTGGAGAGCATTATAAGATGGAAAATAGATAACCTTGATTACATTACATTGAAAAGTTTCTGTACAAACAAAGCCAATGTAAACAAAATTAAGAGGGAACTGGGAAATTGGGAAAGAATATTTACAACCAGTGTCTCTGATAAAGGCCTCATTTCTAAAGAATACAGGGAATTAAGTAAAATTTATAAGAATACAAATCATTCCCCAATTGATAAATGGTCAAAAGATATGCACAGGCAATTTTCAGAGGTAGAAATTAAGATATCTTTAAGCATATGGAAAAATGCTCTAAATAACTATTAATTTGAGAAATGCAAATCAAAACAACTTTGAGGTACCACATCTCACCAGTCAGATTGGCTAAGATCACAAAACTGGAAAATGACAAGTGCTGGAGAGGATGTGGAAAAAACTGGAACATTAATGCATCTTTGGTGGAGCTGTGAACTTATACAACCATTCTGGAGAGCATTCTGGAACTATGCCCAAAGGGTTATAAATAATTGCATATCCTTGGACCCAGTAATACCACTTCTGGGGCTGTATACCAAAGAGATCATAGAAGTGGGATGAAGACCCATATGTACAAAAATATTTATTGCCACTCTCTTTGTGGTGGCAAAAAAATGGAAATTAAGGGGATGCCCATCAGTTGAGGAATGGTTAAACAAGTTGTGGTATATGAATGTAATGGAATACTATTGTGCCATAAAAAATGGGGAGGAGATGGACTTCATATTTACCTGGAGAGGCTTATACAAACTGATGCTAAGTGAAAAGAGCAGAACCAGGAAAAAAATTTGTACACAATCACAGACACATCATATGTGTGATGACTAACCTTGATAAACTGGACTCTTCTCAGCAATGCACAGCTCTACAAGTCTCAGGATGGAAGGAGATATCTACATTCAGAGAAAGATCAAGAAAGATCAGAGTTTAAATGGAGGCTGAAGCAATCTACATGGTATAGTTCTTTTTTCATGTTTGGTTTTTTTCTTTTTTTCCCATTGTTCACTCCATTGGTTATAACCCTTCTATACAACCAGACTAATGTCCAATGTGAAAGTATTTGTAGGTCTTGTACTTGATTGCATGTCACCATGGTTGTGGGGGGTTGGGGGGAACAGAAAGGTTAGCAAATTTGAAACTCAAGGGATTCTGGAACAGAATCTTGTAAACTAAAAGTAAAATAACAAACCAATTCAAAATAGTGTAAAAATAAAAAGATTTGAGAGACATAAAATAAAAGAATAGAATAGCCATTATATTGGGGATTATATCATAGGAATTTCCTTTCCTCTAGGATTTTGTCTTAGAATTCTTTTAATGCATCATATGTGTTCATAGTAGTATGAATTTTCTGCCACTTATTCATTTCTATAGTTCTAGTATTCAAATAGAAAATTATGTCACGTCCAGGATCTACCATATCCCTGCACTTTTGAATGGAATGGCTAAGTTCAAACACTATTTCCTGCTGCAATATTAGAGGAAGATATCTTAGTATCAAGGTTCCATGCCACCCAGTCTTTATCCTGGAAGCTATTTATTTGAAGTTCCTAGATGGGAAGCTGCGGGGAACTAATACCTGTACTCCACCACAGCCATTGCAAGGGATCCTGTAAACTGGGGGCAGCTTTAGCATCATCCTTCATCCCCTTTTTTGGTGTGCAGATTCCAGTTATATTAGAGGGTTTGTATTGACCTTGGTGCTCCTGGATTCATCAGTTTCAAGTCTTTCAAAGTCTGCCAGGCCTTTTCAGTTTTCTATACCCTTACTCAACTCCACTAACTGTATGATCCAGTGACACTGACCTTTTGTTGTTCCTTCTAAGAAGTACTTTAGCTCCTCACTCCGAGCATTTTCATTGTCTCCATGCCCGAAATTATCTTTCTTGAAATCTCCATCTCCTGGCTCCCCTGGTTTCCTTCATTTCTGTGAGAGACACTGTTAGTCTAGGAATAAACATTATTTGTTGGAAAGTCAGGAAGGTTTTTCACTACATTTATTCTTTCTGAATAAATGGGTAGCTACTTTAATGGAGTACAGGGGCTCAGACAAATGTGAGCCCTTTTATGCTGCTTCCATTCAAATTGCCGGCCTTGTTCTCCATTGACTAGGTGCTCCCTCCCGAACCGCCCACTTCATCATCCCCTCAAACTGATCTCAACCATGAGTACAAGCCTTTAACCCCTCTACCTGATCAGAAGCCTGGTTCTGCTGGATAACAGTTCTGATCAGAACCAGTCACCTCTGACCCACATTCTGCTATCACTCAAAGACAGGAGTACTTTAATCCTATGGAAACAAAATTCCTCCCATTTTTAACACTGTCTATCAACTAAAATCCCCCCTTGCACAAGAAATCTTTACCAATCCTTCCGACTGCTGATTACCTCAATTTAATCCTCAGTATGTGTTTTATGTACAGATGTGTTTGCATATTGTCTTTCCCATTAAAATGTGAAATCTCTGAGAGTAAGGACTATTTTTTTTCCTTCTTTCTGTCTCTAATACTTAGCACAGAATGTAGTACATTATAAATGTTTATTTAAAGCTTATTGTTTCATTTAAGGTGACAAGAAAATAATTTCATGATAAGATTATTTCACTTTAAATCTCATGATAATCAGAAATATTCACACCATCATGAAAATTATTGTAGCTGATTGGCCAACATATTGATGTGAGTGCAGAAATAAGAAAATCCTTATAGGAAATTGTTAATTTTTCTAAAATTAAACTTATATACACTGTTATATTCATTGACTTTAAAGTGACTGTAGGCAGTGGAGGATTTTAGAAAACCCTTATGGAAATCCTTTACACATTTTCTCTAAAAATACAAGATGCTACGAATTAGTGAAAGGACCAAAAGATTTATGAATAACAAAGGAGCCTCACATCTATTTATCATTAATACTTTCTTTTAGAAGTCTAAATTATTTTAGAATAACCCCCAATATAATGTTGGTTCTATTTTCTCCTTCTTCCTCACTAGTTCTAAATCTATTCTTTGTATACATCATGGTATTTAATCAATTACCCAAACTATTCAATGGACTCCAAGTAGAGACTATAAGTAGTGAGAACCAAAATAATTATTAAATATAATTTTTCTAAATTTTCCTAGAAAATAAGAAACAACTGGAATTAGGTACAAGTCTTTAAGCATTATTCTTTTGTGTACTATAAATTCCTCAAGTAATTATTACATGTCATTGGTAAGTACCAGATTGGTATTGGAGAAAGACAAAAAGGAAACATTTATGCAATGTTATTGGATTTTCCATTTGCAACTTGATTGTTAACACAAGTTATGACTCAAAAATTTACTCTATAGTCATGTTTAGAGACAATTAACAGCCATAAGCAATTACTATAATATAATAAAATACACAATCATAGGGACAGTTTTAGCTATTCCAGAATAATATTGCAGACAAAGGAAACATTCATTAGAGTACAAGTTCATTTGCAAAATATTATGAGAGGTATGTGGGGGGAAAAAGTCTGCTTAAATGTTGGCATGACATCCAACTTAAATAGATTATCTTGAGAACAGATGTTGATCAACCTGGAAGAAGACAATAAACATATGTTCAATGGAACACATCTGCTGTTATTTTTATTCTGACCTATTTCCTTTGATTATGATAGTAGAAGCACTACATTTAGGCTCGTTTTTTTTCCCAGTGACTAATATACTGAGTAAGTGCTGAAAATAGTTATGAAGATGAAATCAAGTACACTGTTCCAGACCAAAATAACCCTTGATAACCATATTTAAGGCATTGATTCAACAGATACAAAACAATCAAAAGAAAAAAATAATAATAATGAAGGCAACGCAATTAAAGTTGTTAAAAAATTCATTTTTGAGGATTGCTCAAAGAGATGATTAAAAATAAATGAAATAATAAGAAATATTATATCTGTCTTGAAAGAGTCAACAAAGAAGATATCGGCAACTGCTAAACCATGGGCCTTCTTTCATATCTCTGAGAAAGTTTTATGACAATAGTCATTTATATATGATGTAGATATGATTGATGGAAATGTGAGGAAAATAGACAACTTTATAGGAGATTTTCGGTACAAGATGATTTTCTTACACTGATCTTACAAGTTGAAAGCCATAAAAAGCATGCGTTCTCAATATAATCTATTTCATTTATTTAAAGGAAACATTTAGTTCATTAGGGGAAAAAATAGTACCTTGAATGATGACTTCCAATAAGGTACCCTACCCCTAAGTGTTAAAACCATACAAAATCCTATAAAAGATACGACTATAGATATGACTTTGTTCAATGCTCTTTCAAGCACTGATCCCAAGTGAAGCAACATACATACATATAAATAGACGTACATGTATATATATATGTATATGTATATACATATATATATACGTATATATATATATATGTATGTATGTGTGTATGTATGCATATATATTAGGCTACAGAATATTATAAAGAAATGTTTCTGAAACTCTTGCACCAGTTTAAAAGTTATGAGTCCAGCTATCGACATGTTAAAAGAAAAGGGAAAGAAAGAGACATTGGAGCCTTCCATGTGATTGAGCATATATTTTGTTGAATTACTACAATATGAGACAGGATGGAGAAGATGAGATACAATGAGATCATTCTTTTGCACATACTATACAATTGGATAATGAACCAAAATTGAATCAGAAGAGAGGTTCCATCAGAATTTCCTTTATGGACATCATTCTTTTCAATGATCCCCATCTTTTCACTGCTATAAAAATCAAGTTCTTTAATATAGATATTCTTTTGGAGCACATATATGGTTATCATTCACAGAATGAAAGTCATAAGTAATCCTTTATAAAAAAGATCATGTTGGATATATGCATATGTCTATGTATCTGGAAAATGTCAAAGAAGACTTGTGATTGTAAAATGGTTTACAATTAATAACAAAGGATTATTATTATTATTATTATTATTATTATTATTATTATTATTATTGTACTATTTTACATTCCCCAACAAGATTCCACTGGTGCTACATCCTCTTGGACATGGAAGAAAAAAAAATTCCCTTTTGGATTCTTAATTGAAAGAAACAAGGATAAGAGTGAAGATTTACTCTGCTGCTTAAAGAAGTTTTGAAGCAGAAATATCTCCTAGGGAGGGAGGTTGGGGGAAAATATGCCCTAGAAACAGTTTTCTTCTATCTGTTGAATAACATCTTAGAGAATATATGTGTGTGTGTGTGTGTGTGTGTGTGTGTGCGTGTGTTTTGAGACTGAGCATAGGGGTAAGTGGACATAGTGCCTATTCCTACATGTTGAAATAGATCTTTAAAATGAATACAGAAAAACCACATCACTTTATTAGGTCTGAGATATAGTATTAGTATCATTCTCATAATGTTTCAGATAAAGACAGAGGTTAAACATTTTGCTAAAGGCTCAACTATTAATTAGTACTTTTAGGGACATAGAGCTAGAAAGGACATTTAGAAATCTTTTAGTACCACCTCTTTGAGTTCATGTGCAGCCACATCGCTTTAGAGACGAGGAATTCAAATGATTTGTCCAAGGGCACCTAATTCACATGTTCTATATCCCAGATTTAAACCCAGACAATCCGACTCCTCATCCAGTCATATATCCTCTATACGACACTGACTTACCACTATATCATGAAAGTGAATTCCATGTGACAATTTTCATTTTCCCCAATGTGAAATTTAAAATCAGGATCAATTGTTTATTGAATATCAACTTATGGATCCCAAGACATTGACCAAGACTGACTAGCAATGGTAAAATTTTACTTATAATAACTATAACTACATATCTATATATCTATATCTATCTGTCTATCTATAGGTATATGTATACACACATGTATATGTATATATGTGTGTATGTATATTTAAAGTTTACAAAACTTTTAAAATTAAATGTACTATCTCATTTGAGTCATAAAAATCTAACACTCAAAAAAGCCATTTTCTCTTTATTTTTTCTGTTATGGTATTTTATTTTTTTCCCCAATTACATGTCAAGACAATTTTTAGCATTTATTTTTACTAGATGTTGAGTTCCAGATTTTTCTCCCCCCCTTCCAAAAATGGTAGTCAATTTAATAAGGTTATACATGTGCTATTATATAAGTATACTATTTCCATATTACAGTGGTGAAAAAAAAAACAGATCAAAAGGGAAAAAACATGAAAATAGAGTGAAAAGAAGTATGCTTCTTTTTGTATTCAGATCCCATGAGTACTTTATCTGAATGTGGATAGCATTTTCCTTCATCAGTCCTTTGTACTTGGATCATTGTGTTGTTGAAAAGAACTAAGTCTTTCATAGTTGATCATGCCTCAGTGTTGCTTGTACTGCATACAAAGTTTTTCTGGTGCCTCTCATTTCACTTTGCAACAATTCATACAAGTTTTTCCAGATTGTTGCCGTTGTTGTTGTTTTTTAATCTGCCTGTTTATAATTTCTTATTGCACAATAGTATTTCATTATATTCATATACCATAGCTTGTTAAGCCTTTCCCCAACTGATGGGCATCCCCTCAATTTCCAAAATTTTGCCACTGTGAAAGGGCTGCTATAAATATTTTTGGCACATGTAGATTCTTTTCCCCTTTTTTTGGTCTCTTTAGGATAGAGACCTAATAAAGATTTTGTTGGAGCAAAGGGTATGAATAATTTAGTTGCCCTTTGGGAATAGTTCCAAATGGTTAGATTAGTCCACAACTACACCAACTTTGCAGTAGTGTCCTAATTTTCCCATATCTTCTCCTACATTTACTATGTTTCTTCTTTGTCAAATTAGTCAATCTGATGGATCAGAGGTTGTAGTTCAAAGTTGTTTTAATTTTAATTTTTCTTATCAAAGTGATTTAAATCACTTCTTCATAGGCCTATGTACATATCTTTCATTTCTTCTTCTGAAAACTGCCTCTTCATTTCTTTTGAACACTTATTAATTAGGTAGTGGAATGTATTCTTATAAATATGACTCAGCTATCTATATATTTTAGAAATGAGGCATTTATTGAAGACACCTGTTGTATTTTTTCCTAGATTTTTGCTTTCCAGTTAATCTTGGTTGCATTGGTTTGGTTTCCAAACAAGTTTTTCTTTGAATTTTATATAATCAAAATTACATGTTTTGCATTCCATAACGTCCTCTCTCTCTTATTTGATCATGAACCTGTAACTCATTTAACTTTTCTTTTAAGTGTTCAAAAGCCTTATTTTATGGTGTTAGAAAAAATAAAATTCATCTGGAAGAATAAAAGTTCCAGAGTATCAAGGGAATTAATGGAAAGAAATGCTAAGGAAGGTAACATAGCCATTCCAGATTCTGAACTATATTACATACAGGGCAAAATATGGTCATTCAATGAAATAGAGGACTTTCAAATAGTCTTGATGAAAGAACCTGAGCTGAACAGAAAATTTGATTCTCAAGTACAAGAAACAAGAGAAGCATGAGACAGTGTGTGAGATGAAAGAGTTCAGTCTGAATCTAAGGTCAGAAAAGGTCTTTATTCTTTCTCATGAGAAAGGACCCTGTCCTCTGTTGCCCACATGGCAGCAGGGAGAGAGCAACAAGTAGAAGCTGGTCCATGGTTATATAATCTTCCAATGCAGAAACCTAACCCCCTCAACTGGCCTTTACTCTTATTGATAGGGGGGCTGACCCACAACCTAAACATGGGAATCTCTCTGAGACAAAGGACCTGGAAACATGTGGGTGTCCAATAAAAGCAGTCTTAACCTTATTTGGCATATCTTCTGCTGAGTTGGCTCTGGGGGAAGGTTTCCACTGCTTTAAGCCCCAGATTGCTTGAAGGTCAGGTGACCTAACGCTAGGCCTAGTGAATACTGAAGCCATTCTAGATTTGATTTTTCAGAATGGGGAAACTTCACTATAAATTATCCCTCACAACAGTAAATAGGAAAAAGAAATCATAAGGAACTTATTAAAGTTGAACTATTTATATTCCTCCATGGAAAAAACAATCATTGTAATTCATAAGACTTTTCTCAATATGAGGATAGCTGAAGGGAATATAGATTATATATATATATATATGTGTGTGTATGTATATGTATACACATATATATGTATTATAGGAGGATGTATATAAATATATATATATATACACATATATATATGTGCATATATATGTGAGTCTGGGCATATATGTGTTCATGCACACATAGACAAAAGGCATAGGATGAATTTAATATGAAGGGATTATATATAAAAAAATAAAATTAAGCGGTGAGAGAGGAATTTATTGGTAGAAGAAGAAAAAGAGTGATAGATTACGGTAAATTATCTCATAAAAAAGAGGCAAGAGAAAACTGTTACAATGGAGAGGAAGTTCAGGTAGGTGAAAGGGAATGGGACGACCTGCTTTTCATTGAATTTGATGTAAGGAAGGAATAACATACACACTCAATTGGTTATCTTACCCTACAGGAAAATATGGAGGTAGGGGATAAGAGTAGGGGAGGATAGAAAGGAGAGCATACTGGGGGAGAGGGTAGTTAGAAGCAAACATTTTTGAAAAGGGATAGGGCCAAAGGAGAAAATAGAATTAGTTGGGGGGCAGGATAGCATGAAGGGAAATATAGTTAGTCTCTCATGATTTAACTACTATGTAAATGATGTGGATAACTACAAATGTACAAGCTATATTGAATTGCTTATCTTCCCAGTGGTGGTGAGTGAGGAGGGAACAAGGGAAAAAATCTGGAACCCAAAGTTTTAAAAACAAATGTTTAAAAATTTGCTTTTTACATGCAACTGGGAAATAAGATATACAGATAATGGGGTATAGAAATCCATTTTGCCCTACTATAAAGTTAGGAGAGTGAAGGGGAAGGATACAAGAGAGATCCAATTGGGGCAAGGGGTATGCAGTCAGCTTGCTATTTTGGGGTGGTTGCAGGGGAAAGATGGGGAGAAATAATTGTCACTCAAAATCTTGTGGTAATGAATATTGAAAACTAAAAATAAAAATTTAAGAATCTGGAAAAAAATAAACTGTATTATAAAGCAGCAGTCATCAGACCTACTTGGTATTGGCTGAGAAATAGACTGGTGCATCAGTGGCATAGATTAGGTACACAAGACACAATAGTAAATGATTATAGCAATCAACTTTTTGAAAAACTCAAAAACTACAGTTTCTGGGATAAGAACTCACTATCTGACAAAAACTGCTGGGGAAAATGGAAAATAGTATGGCAGAAACTGGGCATAGACATCAATAACTTACTCTGTTTACCAAAATAGAGTCAAAATGGCATTGAGATATAAAGTGTGATACTATAAGCAGTCTGGGAGAGTAAGGAATAGTTCACCTGTCAGATTTATGGAGAAGGGAAGAATATATGACCAAACAGGAGATAGAGAGCATTACAAATTACAAAATTGATAATTTTCATTACATTAAATTTAAAAAGTTTTTATACAAACAAAGATGATATAAGCAAGATTAGGAGGGATGCAGAAAACTGGGGAAGAGTTTTTATAATCAGTGTCTCCAATAAAGATCTCATTTCTAAATTATACGGAGAACTGAGTCAAATATATAAGAATATAAGTCATTACCCAATTGATAAATGGTCAGAAAATGTAAACAAGCAGTTTTCAGAGGAAGAAATTAAAGATATCTATAAGCATACGAAAAATATGCTCTAAATAGCTATTGATTAGAGAAATGCAAATCAAAACAACTCTGAGGTACCACATTTCACCTGTCAGACTGTCTAACATGACAAAATGAGAAAATGATAAATGCTGGAGATTTGGGAAAATTGAAACACTAATGCATTGTTAGTGGAGTTGTGAACTGATCCAAATATTCTGGAGAACAATTTGAAACTATGCCCAAAGGGATATGAAAATGTACACATCCTTTGACCCAGCAATACCACTTCTAGGGCTGTATACAAAAGAGATCATACAAGTGGAAGGAGGACCCATATGTACAAAAATATTTATAGTAGCTCTTTTACTAATTAGAATAGGAAATCAAGGAGATGTCCATCAATCGATTGGGAATGACTAAACAAGTTATGATATATAAATGTAACGGAACATTATTGTGCTATAAGAAATGAGCAGACACATTTCATAATAACCTGTAGAAACTTATATAAACTGATGCTGAGTGAGGTGAGCAGAGCCAGGAGTACATTGTACACAATTACAGATATTTCATTTGTGATAACTAACTTTAATAGACTGGGCTCTTAGAAATGTAAGGCTGTAAGACAACTCCAAATGATTCATGATAGAAAAGGCTATCCACTTACAGAGAAAGACTTATGGAGTCTGAATGCAGAGTGAAGCAAACTACTTGTTCTCTCTCTTTCTTGTTTTGTTTCTTCTTTCTCATTCATTCTATTGGTTGTAATTCTTCTTTACTACTTGGTTAATGTTTGGTATGAAGGTATTTGTAGAACCTATATCAAACTGCTTGCCACCATGGGGGAGAGGGCATAATGTGGCTAGGGCAGAGGAGAGGGATGGGGAGGAAATTTGCAATTCAAAAGCTTGTGGAACTGAATGTTATAAACTAAAAGCAAATAAATTTAAATAATAGAAAAAAAGTTTAGATGCTATACTATTTAGTGCATATATGTTTAATATTCATATTCCTTCATTGTCTACAGTAGCTTTTAGCAGGATGTAGTTTCCTTTAATTAGGTCTATTTTTGCCTTTGTTTTGTTTGAGATCAGGATTGCTACCCATTTTTTTTGTTTAGTTGTTTCAGCTGAAGCATAATAGATTCAACTCTAGCCCCTTATGTTTGCCTCTCTGCTTCAAGTGTGTTTCTTGTAAACAACATATTATAAGATTCTTATTTTTATCTATTCTACTATCTGCTTCTATTTTATGGGAGAGTGCTTCCCATTCACATTCATAGCTATTATTACTGTGTATTTCCCTCCATCTTATTTTCCTTCTCTTTTCCCTCTCTGTTCTTTCACCCTTTCCTTTCTTGATTGTGATTTACTTCTATCTACTGCCTCCCACAATCTTCCCTCTCTTATTTTAGTCCCCCTTACACACACTTTAATTAATCTCTGCCTCTCCTACTTTCCCATTATGTAAAATAGAATTCCATATTCAACCTGTTTTGTGTATTATTCCCTCTTAGAGCTGATACCAATGAGATTGATCTTTAAGTGATGACCATTGCTATGCCTTTTCATATGGAATAATTTACTCCATTTGTGTCTCCCTTCTGCACCCAGTATACTCCTCTTTCTTATCCCTTGACTATGTTTGATGCCATTCCCCCAAATTTACTTATTCACATAAAACGTCTCTCTATAATTTGTTTTAGCTATGTTATTAGTGATATAATTTTTAAGAATTACGAGGGTCATTTTGCATGTATGGATGTAAACAGCTCAGTTCCACTGAATCCATTTAATTTTCATTTCCCATTTTACCTGTTCATTCTTGTCTTGTTTTTTGATATTGGAGATGAAATTTTTCGTTCAATTCTGGTCTTTTGCTTATGAAAGCTTGAAATCTTCCTATTTCATTAAATTACCATTTTCCCTTTAAGTATTATGCTCAGTTTTGCCAGGTAGGTAATTATGGGTTATAGTCTAGCTCCTTTGGCTTCTTGAATTTCATGAATTCCATTACATTCATATGCCACAAGTTGTTCAACCATTCTTTTAGCCATAATGTTCCTTGGAGTTTTTATTTTGGGATCTGTTTCCTGAGGTGATCAGTGGATTCTTTCAAAGTCAATTTTGCTGCCTTATTCCAGGATATCAGGACAGTTTTCCTTAATAATTTTTTGAATGATATTGTCCAAACATTGCACATTGTAACCAAATTCCAGAATTATTAAGGTCAAGGAGGAAATAATGCAAGCAGCCAGAAAGGAACCACAGTCAGGATTATAGAGGACTTAGCAGCTACAACATTAAAGGATCTGAAGGTCTAGATTTGATATTCAAGAAGGCAAAGAAGTTTGGACTACTAGCAAGAATCAGCTATTCAGCAAAATTCAGTATAATATTTCAGGTAAAAAAAATGGACATTGATTGAAATAAGTGACTTTCAACCATTCCTTATGAAAGAACCAGAAATGAACAGAAAATTCAGTCTTCAAATATAAGACTGAACAGAAGTATAAAAAGATAAATAGTGAATAAATGCTATTTAATAAGGTCATACTGTTTACATCCCTAACTGGGATGATGATACTCATAACTCTTGAGGACTATATTTTTATTATGGCATTTTGAAGGGGTATATATAGATGGAGGGTTTGGGAATAAGTTGAATTTGATGTAATGATAAAACAATTAAGGGGTGGAAAAAGGATTGTACTGGGAGAAAAGGAAAGGGACCTACAAAATTATTTTTTTTGATAGAAATATGATACTGATCCCTAAACAAAGCCAAAATGTAAATAAAATTATAGACCAATTTCTGTAATTATAAATAATGATAATTTTAAAATATAATATTAGCAAAGAGATTGCAGCTTTTATTATGAGGATAATACACTATGACAAGGTGGGATTTATATCAAGAATGTAGGACTGGTTCAATATTAGGAAACCTATCAGTTTAGTGGACCACATCGACAAAAAAAAAAATTAACAGAAATCATGTGATTATCTCAATAGATACACAAAAAGCTTTTGATAAAATGCAGGGCCAATTCATGTCAAAAACCACTAGATAGTATAAAAATAAATGGAGTTTTAATTAAAATGGTAAGTAACATCTATTTAAAATCATCAGGAAACATTAGATGTAATGGTAATCTAGCTTTCTCAGTAAGATCAGGGGTGAAACAAGTATGTGCATTATCACCACTGTTACTGAATATTGTACTGGAAATGTTAGCTTTAGCAATAATAGAAGAAAAATATTGAAGAATTTAGAACAGGCAAAGTAAAAACAAAGCTATCATTCTTTGCAGATGGTATGATGGAAGATTTAGAGAATCCTATAGAATCAAGCAGAAAACTACTGGAAAAAAATAAACAAGTTGCAAGATATAATATAAGCCCATATAAATCATCAGCATTTCTCTATATTACTAACAAATACCAGCAGCAAGAGATGTAAAATAACTATAGACAATATAACATAATTGGGAGTCTACTTACCAAGACAAACCTAGGAATTATATGAACAAAATTACAAAAGACTTTTCACATAAATAGAGTTAGCTATAAATGTTTTAAGAAATAAGTTCTTCATGGGTATGATGGGTCAATAAACTAAAAAGTGACAATTCTACCTAATTTAACTAACTTAGTCAGTGCCTTACCAATCAAACTAATGAAAAATATTTTATAGAGCTAGAAATATTAATAACAAAATTCATCTGGAAAAACAAAAGACACACAACCTCAAGGGAATTAATAAAAAGAAATGTAAGGGAAGGTGGTCTAAACATACCAGAACTGAAACTGTATTATAAAACAATAATCTTCAAAACCATTTGATACTAAGAAATAAAGTTTTTGTTTAGCAGAATAGGGTAGGTACACAATACACAATAGTCAATGACTATAGTAATCTACTGTTTGATAAACCCAAATACCAATTTCTGGCATAAGAATGTACTATTTGACAAAAATGAAAACAAAAACAAAAACAAACTGCTGGGAAGACTGGAAAATAGTATGGTAGAAATTAGGTATAGATCAACATCTTAAAGCATATAATCACGTAAGGTCAAATGGGTTTATGATTTAGGCATAAAGGAGGATACCATAATCAAATTAGGATTGCAAGGAGTAGTTTCCCTGTCAAATCTATGAAGAAGGGAAGAATTTATAACAAAAAAGGAGATAGACAACGTTATGAAATACAATATGCATCATTTTGATTAAATTAAATTTAAAATTTTTGCACAAACAAAACCAATGCAACCAACATTAGAAGGGAAGCAGAAAGCTAGTGTTTCTCTGACATGATAAAGGTCTCATTTCTAAAATATGTAAAGCAGATTCAAGTTTATAAGAATCCTAGGCATTCCCCAATTAATAAATGGTAAAAGGATATAAACAGGCAGTTTTCAGATGAAGAAATTAAAGTTATCATTGATTATATGATAAATGCAATAAATCACTATTAATCAGAGAAAAGCAAATCAAAATGACTCTGAGATACCACCTCATATCTATTAGATTGGTTAACATGACAAAATAGGAAAATGATAAATGTTGG
>CM053580.1:86696254-86719705 GCA_028627135.1 Pseudochirops cupreus
CAGTGAGTAAATTAAGATAATTTTAGGTGCATCATATTGATCTATCTTCTACAGGTGCTATGATTATTAGCATTTAATGATTTACATGCATAATAGAGTAAAGGCAAAAATCAACATAACAGTATAGACATCTTTTCCTATTAAAACTAGTACTAAACTCTTTAGATAACGGCATGCTTTTTTTTTTGTTTGTTTAAAATGCTTACATACAAATTAAGACATCATTTTCCATTAGTAGACCATTTACCACAGAAACTGTTTGAAAAGCCTCTTTTTTTCCCCTCAGATAACATGTGTATTGGATGATCACGTACCAGAGAAACCTTTGAGTAATAAGTGTGTTTCATTCCATAAGTCGTAAAACTTACATTGATCCAATGTACTGCTACTCTAAAGATTTTGTTTTCTTTTTTCAAATCTTGACAAGATTTCCAGTTTTTTTATTTTATCATAATTTCATTTTTAATTCAAAAATCCAACTTTTCCTCAGTTCTTAAGCCCCTCATCCACATCCATTGATGCGTTGCCCTAAACCTGCAACAACACATTGCTTACTTGATTTGAGAGGGTACATTAGAAGCTACACAGAAGCTCCTGCTGAGATCCTGATACAAATACAAGGGGAAAAAGAAAGGAAAAAAACCTCCTAAAAGAAATTAACAGCCCTCTTATTGCTAATTAAAAGCTCTTTGCTTTCTATCCACATGGCCAGTACAGCTGCTTCACATTCTCTCACCACTAAGGAAACACATAAATTCAAAGACAATATTGTGAGCAGCACCTGGTCCTTTCTGCACCTGCCGTGATGAGAGTGTATTTCATACTGTCAGTAAATTAACATTCTCTGGGGCCCAAAAGAATGTTGTTGTTGTTTTTTCCTCATTCAACTTCTTCCATTTTCCCTAGAGGTAAAGAGACAGTAGTTTTGCTTCCATTTTCGATACTAAATATATCATATCGGTGTTTGCTTCACTGGTGCAGACACCTGCCTCCTGCTGTAAATGCTGTGTTCCAGTTCTGAAAGATTTCCCCAGGGCTCCACATTCAAGTATTGGCTTGTAACTATGGCTTAATATCATGTCAAAATCTCTTAAGGAAGATACAGCTTGTCAAGTCATTTCAAGATTGGACCTTCATCTAGTGAAATTCTGAAAATGTCCTTTGAGTGTTTGAAGCATGAGCAGACAAATAAAAGGCTAACAAGTCATTTGTAAAGATAATAGCTAACAGCATGCATTTTCCATTTCTCCCTTTCCATTAAATGTTGATAAAGGAAAGAGAGCAGACTTCAGAGCTCTGGTACTGGTTATTTATAAACAGGTCAGCAAATCCCCCAAAGTTTGGTGTTTCATACATGGAAGAGATGGGGTAGGGGGTGATATTGTTTGTTCAAACACCACTGGCAGCCTAATAGCAAAGCTCTCTGATGGACGTGGTTTTACAGGGTTATCTACAAATAACAGAAAATGTTTCAACAAAAGTCAGTTTATGAATTTTTAAAAAGAAAACTCTATTAGAACCCATTGAACTTAGTCTGCTTTTTTGTCCATTGGAGGCTCTCAAGGGTTTTTTCTGTAGGGTAACAAAGAGCATTTGTGGTTGTAGAAGTAGAAGGAGTATTTAAAAGTTTCTATTAAAAAAATCAAATGAAATATATAAAAATATAGAAACATATAGAAAAAATAAAAGTGATCAATTATTTAATACGGATATCAGAAACTTTAATATTCTTCTTTCAGTTTGGTCACAAGCTATAGAAGTAATTTTGTGTGTGTGTGTATAATACATATGTGTGTATATACACATATATATGCATACATATACATATGCATATATATACTATACACACACACACACACACACACACATATATATATAATTAACATTTTTTCCATCAGTAATAATGTGCTACACTCACTACAATTTCCCGAAAGATCTGCATTTATCTCTATATCGATATATCAGTACAAACTGTGTAATTTCTTGTAGCGATAACCTGGCCCTGAATTGCTATCATAAGCTCATTGGTTAATTTTGGTGTTGTTGTTACTGCTCTTATTACTTTCAGTGTCGCTTATTGTTGTTTTTATCATCATCATTACAGTATGATAATTATTTCTGTATGTGGTATGCCCCTGTACTAGGTTATCATGTCTGTGGAGGTAAGACTTATTATTATATTCCTATTACTTAAAAAAAAAAAAACAACTTTGTCATTGTACCCTGTGAGGAATATGCTTTAAAATCTTGATTGAATGAGGAAAGGGTTATATTCAAGATAATCTTTGTTATAAAGAATTGAAAATGTTATTTATGGTTTATCATCCTTTATTTTTAATTTCAAGGTACTTCATGAGAAATGACTCTGAGAGAGGGTAAATAAGTTTAATAGGAATTAAAACACAAGTTCAGAAGGCCAACTAAGCAAGCAGTAGAAAACGTTTACCTAAATAATGAGTTTTTTGCAGCAATGTCTCCTGTTTATACAGACCCCACCTAACTTTAATTAAAACAAATGTCACCTAAAGCTGTTTTCAACATTTATCTAGTTATCTGCTTGGATCATACCAAAATGGGTATGACAAGGAAAGGGAACTGAGGTAGTGCAGCTATAAGATGGCTAGTAAATATTTAACAATTGGCATCATGGCAAAAAAAAATTAAGTTTAATCTGTAATCTTAATATTTTCTTCTTAACTTTCTCATTTCTAAATAATTAAGAAAGCAATAAAAGATGTTGTGCTTTGTAACATTTGCCAATCAAGTGTGCACATGTTCACAATGCATTTAAAAAGTGATTGTCACAAGCTACTCTGTAATAGTTTCACCATACAGCATACCCCTGGTGGCAGGGTAAGAGTCTTAGTAAACATATGGAAATCAATTTTAAGTATTAAAAATAGAGAAAAGTAAATAGAAGTATACAGTTACATGTGATTATTTATGATATCCTTGTGTTCTTTGCTCTAAATGCCTTTCACGTACAGGACATATCATTTTCAACAGTAAAAATTTATCTTCCTATATGAGAAGTTTATGAGGATCCCTGAAATATGAGAGCCCAGGGCAAGACCCTCATGTGTCCTTTAGCTCATCGCCATTCCTATTATAATAGACTCCCCCTTCATCATATTTATGCTTAGCAATTTTTGTGACTATATTCTAAGTAGTGGGGAAAAGAAAAGGGAATAAGCATTTATATAGTATCTACCACATTCCAGATACTGTGTTTAATACTTTAAAATATCCCATTTGATATCATTTGGCATTGGGAATCATTTATATATGGAACAATACAATTGCAGGGACCTTAATGACCTAGTTCAAACTGTCCCCTAAAAGGAATTCTCATTTCAACCTGCCTAATCAATACTTTCAATGAGGGGTGACCAAATTCTTGCTTCTTCCAAAGCTATCATTTTGTCTTAACCCTAAGTGTTAGGGAATTTTTCCTTAAATCAAGTGAAAAAATGTCTCTTATCAATTGCCCTTTGCTCTTAATTCTGCCATATGGAGACAAGGAGAAAATTTTAATCTCTCTTCCACATGACAGGCTTTTAAGTACTTAAAAATAATTATAATTCCCCAGCTGTTTTTTTTTTCTTTTCTCTGACCTAAGTATTTCTTATTCTCTAAAACAATCTTCATGGCATGAATTTGAAATCCTTCTCCATTCAGGTTGACTTAACTAGGACAATTTCTAGTTTATCGATGTCCCTCTCGGACAAGTCAAAATACTACTCAAATTTGATGTAACCAAGGCAGACAGCAGGATGATGACCTCTTTATTCATGGAAGTTAAGTACCTCTTACTGTAATCCAAGATTGTGTCACAAAGAACATGATAAGTTTGATAATGGTGCTGACATTTTTACAAACTTATGTACCTCAATCAATTTAATTTCATACCATCTTTCCGTTTTCCATTCAGTAGACAGAGCAGTACCAGTGAACTCAGAGACTTTACAATTTTAATACACACTATTTGCAGAGCCTGTGAAAAGGGTGATACTTGCTCCATTCCCAGAACTTAGTTTTGATAGGGAAAGCATGTAAAAATGGAAATTAAATGACAGGAAAGATTTATTAAACATATGTTTACCTATACACTTCAAAATGTGAAGGATTCATGTCAAATGAAGGCCTTTTATGGCTTGCTACATGCTGTGTTTGAATTTCAGTGATGAACAATTTCAATATCTTATAATTGACTGGTGAAGAACTCTGAACTTAGAGAAACTGGTCTTCAAATAGAAGAATAGTCTTAAAAGATCCATATTAAAAGATTTTCTACTTTGGTTTAGCCACAGCTCTTATTCTCATGGGAAAACCTTTGAGAACCCAGGTTCTGTCCACACTTTAAAATACAATGGGGCCAGCCATTGGTTTACTGCTTTACTGCACATATTTCATTCTTTATTGTTGTTTACCCTTTGTGCCCTGTGCTTTGAACCTGGCAGATGTTTGGCAACTGCATATTGAATTGAATTGCATTTTTAAAAATCAACACAAAATCAATGAAAACATTTCATCAAGAATTTTTTTTCTTGTTAATGTATTGAAATTCAATTATCAAATTCCACAAAAGATATAATACTGTCAGTTTACTTTCTCTCTCTCTCTCTTTTTTTTTTGGAGGGGAGAAGGCAAGGCAATTGGGGTTAAGTAACTTGCCCAACATCACACAGCTAGGAAGTGTCAAGCATCTGAGGTCATATTTGAATGCACATCCTCTTGACTCCAGGGTTGGTACTCTACTTTCTGACACTTATTTCTAAGTGATAAAACTACAAAATGTATAATGTAAAATCTTCCAATGACTCCTTAACATAATACCATATTCCTCCTGATATTTTAGTTCTCTAAAATCTCCAAAACTTTTGGAATAAAAAAGTAACTACTCTTACTCCATCTTATACTTCCGAAGTAGATTCATTTCTATATAAGTATAGGACTTTAAATTATCCTATTGAATTTTATCTTATTCAATTCAGTATAGTTCTTTATCAAATTGGCATACACTTTATAGGTTGAGAAACTGTGCTAAATACTGGGAATACAAATAGAAACAAAAAATTATTATAGACCCAGCACTATAGAATCTTGCATTCTAATGGAGAAAAATAACATAAAATAAAATTGAAAAGGGTGGGAGAAGGAAAGGCCTCTCCATTGGGCCATTGTGGAGAAGCCATCTAGAGAGAAAGGAGCAGGACCAGAAAGGAATTAAGCTCTGACTTTAGTCTGTCAAGATATTTTTTTTTTTGGAACCTAACTTTGACATTCACTGTGTTCATTATTCCTTCGAGTTTTATGTAATGTACAAATATGATAATCATGCTATTCATGCCTTTATCAAATTCATTGATAAAATGAATTTTAAATACACATAGGAAATCTCATTAACTACACATGTTTTCAAGAAATGAAATGAATGAAATTTTCAACAACATTTTATTTAATTAGCATAAATTTTAGCTATGACAATTTCACATGGAATAAAAGTTTTCATTAGCTATTGGGGGATTGTTTCCATATTAATGAGAATAATTTAATTTAATTAATGAGATTTCCTATGTGTCTTCTGTGTTTTCCTATGAAATCTAATTTGTGCTAATTCAATAAAATGTTTTTGAAAATTTCATTCATTTCATTTCTTGAAAATATGCATAGTTAATGAGATTTCCTGTGTCCGGAATTTAGAGACACCCTGTAGTATAGGGTCAAGCACAGTTCCTTTAGTGTTTGACTACAGACCTGCCACTTTAATATTGAGCCATTAGTAAATTCTCTTTGAGCTGAGTCACACACCAAATTCTGAATCAATCTAATTGTATTATATCCATTTCCTCAGATACCATTCTCATTCAAGCTCATATCACCTCTTGCCTGTCTTATTGTGGTAGCCTCCTGTTTGGTTTCCCTTCTTGTAATCTCTCCCCTCTTTATCTTCCATATAGTTGACAAACTGATACAACTAAGGCCAAAATCGACCACGTCAGTCAGAGAATCTAATTAAAACCAATAGTTGATTCCTTTTGCCTTGAAAACAAAATAAAAATTTTTCGTCATTACAATTTAAATCATCTGCCATCTGTTTCTCACCTGCTCTTCCAGTCTTATTTCATATCACTTCCTTTCATATCCTGTGTTTCATCTAAACCAGCCTAAGACGTTTTCTCCAACATTAATATGTAATTTTCCATCTCCATACTATCCCTAACACCAGTTCCCCTGTTTTCCTTTATCACTTAGGATCTAGGCATAGCTCAGGTGTCTTTATGGATTTTTTATCACCTCAGTTATTAGTTTTCTACTTCTTCAAATCATTTAATGATCAGTCATCTTTGTACCTGTTGAATATATTCTTTACACTACCAATAGAATGTGAACTCCTTGATGACTGAGGCTATTTTCATTTTGTTTTTACATCCCCAATACCTAGAATAGTGCTTTGCACATTGTATTTACTTTGCTTTGTAAATCTATATTGAATAGAATTAAATTTATCACATTAACAGATATCATATAGTTGGCAGAGAATGCTAGAATCTTCACAAATCAAATTTTCATCAAAAAAAATTTTTGAACACCGAGAAAAATCGGCCTAATCCACCAATGTAAAATATAACAAAATACTAAATTTTTATTTCTAAAATTCCAACAACATGATTTGAGAATAAAACAAATATTTAGACAATTCTGCATGTTAAAAAAAATACCAAAGGGCAAGATTAGGAGCAATAAGTTGGAGTTAAACGTGTATACATTATGAATTATTATTATTATTATTAATCATTTATATACTAAATAATCTTAAAATAATTCTTTAATTATTTATTATAAACATATTATATATTTGCTAAACAATAAACACCTCTAAAGTGAACACTGTCCAATAGTTGAATGGGAGGGTTCTAGAAGTAAAGAATTTGTTATTCTGAGCATCATCAAACAGTTTTATGGCCACTGCTCAAGGACTTTTACAGGATCCTCCTCTTAGATTATATAACTCTATGATTTCCTTCCAACTACCAGATTATTCAGAAGGATGGAAAAAGGTAAGGAGTTTAGAAAGCAGATCATGTGTGCGGCATGGAGGCATCCTATGCATAGAAGTAATAGGCAGAGTTTATTATTCTGGATAAATCTTATGGCATAATCTTTCAGCCAAAAACATCATTATTATTGATTATTTGCTTAATGATGACTCCATTTTTCAAAAGTTGGATGGCCCAATGAAGTGAACTCTTATGTTAGACTTTCTCCTGACTAAAAAGAAGCAACTGGTGACAAAATAAATGAAGTTGTCATCAGTGTTAAAATGTAGGACAGGAAAAGGAAAAGAGAGGAACACAAGACATAGTTTAACACCCACCCTAGATTTTTGGAGACCAGATTTGAAGTCTAAAAAAGATGGTGTTTCATCCACCAAAAGTCTGTCTGAGTAGGCAGCCAAGGGAGGATGAGTAGCTCTCAAGATTGAAATTCTGAAAGTAGGAATATAAACCATTTTGATGAGAAAGAAATAGAGAATCTTAAAAAAAAAAAGACAAATGAAGGTGCAGAGGGTGTTTGTCAGGTTGGAGAGTATCACGAGAAGAAAGAAAAGGACTGAACAAAGCCTTCAGGGATTCACAAACCTAAAGGTTGATAGAGAAAGAGCAATCAATACATTTCACTAGTTGGTAAAGGCATTGTAGTAGAAATTCCTACTGCTTATCTCCCTTCGTTGCATATCAGTCTGCATTTATCTTTTCTTCTCAACTTTCATTGATCTAATTACTTCTGCTTTGACTATTGTATATTGCATAGTTTATTCCTGATTGTTAAACAGGATACTATCATTTTGTACAAATGACTCCTAAAAAACTTGGATTTCATGGCAATTGCTTAATAATGATTATAATAGTAATACATAGAATGTTATGATAATTTAAAAGTAAATGCTAGGGAAACTATAATATGGCCATTCAAATACCCTTATGGTTAATTTGTTTTATGGCTGAATTGTTTTAATGTCAACTTATACTATCAATCCCTAGAGTAAAGATCAAATCATCTTTCATGTCTCTGAGGCAACATTGGGAACACTCAGTGAAGAAACAACAGTGATAAAAACAATGATACCTCCCTCAGAGAAGGATGGTGAAGTATAATTGGTTTACAAAGTGCTTTTACATAAACCATATTGAGGATTATGCCTACATCAAGTTGGAGAGACTATTTTCAAATTTCCTTATCTTTTTATATTTTTCACTTGATTGGTTTCCAACATGGAACACTCAAAATTATGCCAGCATCCTAACTCACCCTTTGTTTGAGATGTGTATAAAAAACACAAAATCATAGGACTAAAGTTTAAGGAAAATCTTGTCTAATCATCTAATTTTATAGCTGAGGAAAAGTGAGGTCCAGAGAAGCTTTTTGGCTTGTCAAAAATAACATTTTGAGTTACTATAAAGTCATGAGTTGTAGTACTTAATGTAGGAGTAGAAAGTAATGTGATTTGGAATGGTTAAAGGTTTGCTTAAAATCAAAGAGCTAGGAAGCAATTTTATAGTCATTGTACTAAACAATAATACCTAGAAATATCAATTATTTGAACAATCAAAAAATAGCCTCTTATTACGCTTGAATATCACATAACAATTTCCAGCATTTCAACATGGTCAAACACAAATTGATTCAATATATGGCTTACATTGTCAGATTCTTTATACAATTTGGGTCCAACCTGTTTACAGCCCTCCTGAGGCTTTTAAGAAGTCACTGTGTTGGCCTCTGGCTAAATAAAAAACCAAGAGGCATCAGGTATGAGTATGAATTAGATGACCTGAGGCAATGATGTCTTTAATCCTGTTGCATTAACCGAAAGCAGTTTCCCCTGAGCATGCCACAGCCATAGCTGCCCTTGTCAATACATCCTGGTCCTTCCCTACCCCACACCCCAGGCATACAGGGCCTGAAGATCAATTTGGAATATACCTTGCTTTCCACATTACTCTTCAAGATGGCCATCAGTTACCAACCTCTCTTTCTTTCTTTCTTTTTGCCATTTTTTTGGAGGGGAGAAGGTAGAGTAATTGGGGTTAAGTGATTTGCCCAAGGTCACAGGGCTAGTTTTGTGTTAAGTGTCTGAGGCCAGATTTGAACTCAGATCCTCCTGACACCAGGACTGGTGCTCTATTCACTGCACCACCTAGTTGTCCCCACAAACCTCTCTTTCAAAGATTATGTAAAATGCTCTCTTCCCCTCTATTAATCCTTTTAGCTATGAACTACTACCCTCCTGATCCCTTTGTTACTTTTCTTTAATATTTTGGTACTTTGTTCAGATTCCATGAAAACTTCAACTCAGTTCTCAGTCAGCTTCCAGATGCTGGGAGAGAAACTCTCTCTCTCTCTCTCTCTCTCTCTCTCTCTCTCTCTCTCTCTTTCTTTCTCTCAAGAAAACTCCAACTCATTTCTTCAGAGCAGCCCAGCTCTCAGATGCTGGGACAATCCTGCTTCCTCCAACAGGAGCCAACAAGAGGAACATTCCAATTATGTCTCTCTGTCTCTAGAACTCTTCTTATATACACACTGGCCTCCTGTCTCAGCCAACCCCCTTCTTCCATATCAACAGGGGAGTTCATGCCCTCTCAACAGGGAACAGAGTTCACACCTTCCATACTGAGCTCACACCTTCCATACTTAGCCCTAAGTTACTAAGGGCTAAGTGTCTGCTAAATTGATTGCTGTTATACTTTCCAAACCTCAACCTTTATCATACTTGGAAGTTGCTTCATTGACCACTTTGAGAATGCTTCTAACATATATGAAGGTGGCCTACACATATATTGTTTTCTTTTGAATCATCCTGAAAAATCCAAATCTTGTATTATTCCTGTTATTACTTACCTATATGATAACCATGTATTCTTGCTTTAGGTTTTTCTTTTCTGATTTCTTCTTCTTTGAGCATTGTGCTATTAAGGAAATGTCACTCCAGGAGCCTGCTTCAATATTCACCCTCAAGAACTCTGAAAATCAGGATTAAACATGAAGTCATGTCCATAATGGGAAATGCCCATTATCATGATTTCAATTTTCTAATATGTGTTCAGAAGAGGAAACAGAAAAGAAGAAAAAGCCAACAAGGAATTTGGTGTACAGGAATCCCCTTCTTCAGGACTTCTGATAAATCCCCATTACACAAATATCATCCAAATTTTATAAGAGAGGCTCAGAAAAGTATGTGATCTGGGGTGAAAAAAGTTTTGTTTTAGTTTGTTTACCTGACTCTTAACAAATCACGTCATTGGGGCAGCTAGGTGGTACAGCAAATAGAGCCCTGGAGTCAGGAGGACCTGAGTTCAAATCTGACCTCAGATACTTAACACTTACTAGCCTTGTGACCTTGGGCAAGTCACTTAACCCTAATTGCCCCACTTTTCCCCCTCTAAAAAGCAAAAAAAAAAAAGTTATGTCATTAGTGGTAGTATACTGTGTTATAAATATATGCTACAAGAGAATTTTATCAGGATATCTATACACAGGGTGTTCCTAAATGTTGTTCCCAAAAAATAATCCCCAAAACTACATTGTTCAGATTTTTAAAACAATGTCTTTATAAGATATATCTTATATGAAATTTTAACAGTTAAATAATGGTTGTATGGGGTGTTTATGAATATTGGGAAGTGATTTCCTGGCATAAAGCCACCCAAGATGTTCCACAGTACCATTTTAAGCACAGGATCAGCTCAGGTTTTAAGGTATAGTTCAAATTCAATTGAGAACTTATTTGTTATCTTTCTTTAAGATTATCCCACCTTTACTACCTTAAAAGCTATTGCTTATAGGAAAGTCAAAGAGGTGATTTAAAAACAGATGTTACCTTTTTTCTGAGAAAATATAATAGTCAATTTTCATTCTGAAAAACCTACAGTATGAAGCTCAAGGTACTTAGAATGCACAAGAAGCATGTATGTAGACAAGAAGCATGAATGTAAAAGAAGGAAAGGAATGTTGACATTGGACGAAAGTCCTGTTCTATGAATAACAGTGTGTGTGTCTATTGTCATCATCATCATCACTACCAATTTTTAGTAACATAGAAAATATAGTTGAATCCCTCAAACAAAAAAAGAGAAAACTACATCAGCCTGGGGTATTTTCCAGGTCAGCTGTTTTTCTCATGAAGTATTTTATAGTTTCCTTCATTTTTTTCATTCTTTTGATTTTGTTTGATTTATTCTTTATGTCTCATAGAATCATTAGTTTGCACTTATCCAATTCTAACTTTTAAGGTGTTGCGTTCCTCAATTGGCTTTTATACTTACTTTTCTATCTGGCTAATTGTACTCTTTTTAAGGTATTTTTATGTTTATATTTCAATTAATTAATTAATTAATTATGCTTTGTTTTCAACATTCAGTTCCACAAGCATATGCGTTTAAAATTTTCTCTCCCACCCTCTTCTCCTCCCTTCCCCACCAGGGGGCATGCAATTTGATATAAGTTCTACAAATACCTGTAATGTTAATGGGATTTGAAAATCTTCCATGCCATTGTATTGGCAAGTAAATGGTACTTAACATTTAGTTTCAAGTCAATTATATCAAGCCTCTGTTAAGAAACAGAAGGTATGAACCCCTGTTGCTGATGTAATAGGAAGGTGTGGGGCAGGGAGGAGCTAATATCTCATATAAGGAAAAGCACAAACTGTGGAATCAGAACTTCTTGGAGTAAGCAGTGTGGAGGCTGAGGAGGAGAGGTCCAGGCTGGAGAAAGTGATTTTGATTTTGAAAACAGAGCTTATAGTGGAGAAGCTTCTTCTGAGAGCCATCTGGAGCTTCTACTCAGACTTTTCTTCTGGGAACTTCTGCTGAGAGCTTCCAAGAACCCAGCTGAGGAGCTACTGTGAGTGAAAGAGGCAGATCTCTGCTCATGTGAACCTGTTCTGTTGTGAAGGCTTAGAAATGTGGGTGTTCACTGCATTAACCATGTGTACCAACTTCGTGGTTACTTTAATGACTGACTTTCTGGTTCTGGGACTCAGTTTTCTGGTATTTGAATAAAGACATTGGTTCTCTCCTCCATGTGGAGAGCCTGTTACATTTTGTGATTCACAACTATACCAGCATATTCATAACCACCAGGATGTTGTGAATATTGCATTGTTGTTACAATACCTTTACATCAAATGTTAGTCAACTAGTAAAAAAAGATGATAACAAATGGAATAGACAATGAGAATGAAGAAACAAAAAAAAGAAAAAAGAGAGCAAGTAGCTTGCTTAATCTGCATTAAAACTCCATAAATCATTCTCTGTATGTGGATAGCCTTTTCCATCATGAGTCTTTTGGAGTCATCTTGTACCCTTGCATTACTGAGAGGAGCCCAGTCTATCAAAGTTAGTCTTCACACATAGAATATGTCTGAAATTGTGTACAATGTTATCCTGGTTCTGCTTCCCTCACTCAGCATCAGTTTAATAAGTCTCTTGAGGTTATTATGAAGTCTGTTTGTCCCTCATTTCTTATAGCAAAATAGAATTCCATTACATTCATATATCACAACTTGTTTAGTCATTCCCCAATTGATGGGCATCCCGTTGATTTACAATTCTTTGCCACTCCCCAAAAAATCTGCTATAAATATTTTTTTGTACACATAGGTCCTTTTCTCACTTATGTGATCTCCTTGGAATACAGCCCTAGAAATGGTGAAGCTGGATACTCATTTTTGTAACCCTTAGAGCATAGTTCCAAATTACTCTACAGAATGGTTGGATCAATTCACAATTCTACCAATAATGCATTTGTGTTCCAATTTTCCCACATTTTCCCCAGCATTTATCATTTTCCTGTTTTGTCATGTTAGTCAATCTGACTGGTGAGATGTGGTACCTCAGAATTGTTTTGATTTGGATTTCTCTAATCAGTAATGATTTAGAGCATTTTTTCATATGATTAGAAATAGTCTTAATTTCTTCCTGTGAACAATGCCTGTTCCTATCCTTTGTCCATTTATCAATTGGAGAATGACTTGTATTCATATATATCTGACTCAGTTCTCTGTATATTTAAGAAATGATGACCAATTATACTCTTTAAGGAATTTATTTCTTCAGTAGATTTTTATATATCCTTTTCATTTGGACAATTCTACTTTTAAGCAGTTTTCCAAGGTGTTGACTCTTTTTTTTCATAATTACCTTCATCATTATCATTTTCCCCTATTTTTCTTCTACTTCTTTTATATGACTTTTAAGCATCTTTTATCTTTTCTTCTTTCCACCATGTCAATACCAGCCTTGCATGTGTTCTCCATAAAGTAGTCTTTTAAAAATGTACATGTGACATTCAAACAATGTGACCAGTCCATCAGAATTGTCCTCTCTGTAGTAGAGTTTAAATACTCGGCAGTTTAGCTCAAGAAAGAATTTTCATGTTCAGTATCTTATCATACCTGGTGATGGTCAGGATATCCCTTTTCTTTTTTTTTTTGCTTTTCTTTTCTTTTTCTTTTTTTTGCTTTTCAGAGGGCAATTGAGGGTAAGTGACTTGCCCAAGGTCTCATGGCTGGTTTTTTTGTTAAGTGTCTGAGGCCAGATTTGAACTCAGGTCCTCCTGACTCTAGGGCCGGTGCTCTATTCATTCACTGTACCACCTAGCTGCCCATTGGTCAGGATATTCCTAAGACAATTCAAATGGAAGTGATCCATTTTCCTGGAATGAAGCTGGTATACTGTCCAGGTTTCATAGGTTTACAACAATGAAGTTAGCACAATGGTTCTGTAGACTTTCATTTTGGTAAGCAGCATAATACTTCTTCTGTCCCACACCTTTTTAAAGAGCCTCTCAAATGCTGAGCTAGCTCTAGTAATGTGTACATCAATCTCAGGTATACCTTTGTGGACATCCCTGAAAAGTATATTGCCAAGGTGATTGAACTTATCCACAGCATTCAAATTTCCTCCCATTGATGCAACTGATGGTTCCACATGTGGATGGTGGGGTGCTGACTGATGGAGAACCTGTTTTCTTGGTGTTGATTGTTAGGTCAAAATTAGTACAAGTGGCATAGAATCAATCTATATTTTGTTGCATTTCAACTTTAGAGGCTTCATAGAGTGCACAATCCTCTGTGAGAAAAAGAATCATGTACCAACTCACCCTCCACTTTAGTCTTGGCTATAGCTTTTCCAAGTTATATAATTTAAGAACAGTTTCATAGCTGACATTGATGCTGTTTTCATCATCATTGAAGGCACCTAACAACATTGCTGAAAACATCTTGCTAAAAATCACGGGAGCAAACATACAGTCTTGCTTTACTCTGTTGGTGACTGGGAAAGAGTGAAAGTATCATCCATTATTCAGATGCCAAGCAAGCATATTGTCATGAAATTGATGTACAATTCTGATGAACTTCTTCAGGAAACCAAATTTTGACCAAACTTTCTATAAGCCCTCAGAACTAAAAGTAGCAAAGGCCTTGGTCACATCAACAAATATTGTGTAGGGGCTTCTGTTCTACTCTTGGCATTGATCCTGGATTTGTCAAGCAGAAAATGCCAGATCAATTGTGCCTCAGTCTTTTATAAAGCTACACTGACTTTCAGGTAGTTCACCATCTTCAGAGTTAAGGATCTGACTATTAAGGAAGACTCTGGCAAGAAGCTTTCCAGTAATGACTAAGAGAGAGCCCCACTCTGACTGTAACATTGCAATCTTTTTCCTTTACCTTTTTATAGATGGACAATGGAGACTGTCCACAACTAAATTCCTGTGGGATAACCCCCACTTGTCACATAACCTGAACATTTTCAGTCACCTACTATATGAGCAGGTGACTCCCTGCCTCATAAATCTCATCTGGAATAGAAATAGCATCAGGTGCTTTGCTGCATTGAAAGATCCTAATGGCATTTAAAACCTCTTCTTTAGCTGGAAATTTGGCTAAGGAAGGGTTGACTTCTATCTGAGATATGCGACCAATGAATTCAGTGTTGATTGATGATGGCCTGTTGAGAACATTATGGAAATATTCAGGTCATCTTTCCAAGACTATGTCCTTATCAGTAATCAATGTAGCTCCATCAGCACTGAATAGTTGAGCCATGCCATACACCCACAAATAACCTTCAGGGCATCAGAAAAGTAACTTACATTGTTAACTATCAGCAGAAAGCTGAATTTCATTTCCCTTCTTATTGAGCCAAGAATCCTGCATTTCCCTATCCTTCATTTGTACTTTACTTTTGGTGGAGTTAAACACTGCCTTCTTAGAAACTAGTAAATCCTGTGGAACTCATTTTTTCATTTAGCAGTTTATGAATTTCCAAATCATTTTTATCAAACCAATTTCTTATTTGCAAGTATAGGGACCCAGATGTGTAAATGCACTGCTGTGTACCAAATCTCTGAAAACTCCCTACTCTTTATTTTGCTCCACTGTTGCCAACCATGTGTTGGTTCAGCTTTCCCTCCAAGTTAGCAATGAAGTTTCCACTCAGAGAAGTACTCTAGTCTGATGACATCATCTTCTGATACTCAGTATTTGTTGAATGTGAATATTTATTTTGGAGAGAATAAGCCTATGTTGAGTCCAGCATTGTGTACCACATATCACCTATGACACTTTCACATCCTATCTGTCTTTTCTATTTACAATAACATTGTCTATTTAATGCCAATAGAAGTTTTCTTGTATTTAGATAAATGAAAGACAGTAATGATGATGAGAAGGACATGAGATTAACAAGACTACAGTCGTAAGTGATGATTGCTGTAGTTCTATCTGACTCCATTCCTCCCAAGGAATTCCTGCCATAGCTATCCCTAAAGTCACTCACAATTATAAGTTTGTCCTCTTTTGGCACATTGTTGAGTGTCTCCAGGGCTTCATATTTTTTTTTAATCTCATCAGAATTTGTCATGGTAGGAGACAATTTAAGTCCACTTTTCCTAGTCTGTTCTTCACACCAGGAGGTGTGCAGTGTGGTCTTTATAAGGATGCTTAGATATGCTGGCGGTAACTAAATCCAATTGCTGCTTCAAGTGAGAAGTCAACCCTCTAGCCTGGGCCACCTGTGTATAGAGATTTGACTACAGCTCACAGTATATCAGCAATTTTTGCTTTATCCCTTGCAGGTCATTACAGGATTTTGAAGTAAAAATGATTTGGGCCATATCTTTTGATTCACACAAACGGGATTCAAGTGAGGCAGAGTACAGAAAAGTCATTGGCCTCACTCTCTCTTCCAGAGTCATCAGAGTCCAGTAAAAGCAAAACAAAGTCAAGAAAACTGTGATGGTTCAGGATATTGTAGAAGACTTTGGTGTCTTTGATGTCTAAACAAGTTCCTAGTCCTCCACCTCCTTCAGCTGTTTTCATGGCCTTTGCAACATGTTATTCTCATCTGCCCATTTTGCTGGAGAGAGTCTTTACATTCTTTGGGTAGACATCACCATAGCTCACAGATGAGTTTGAGACCCCTCAGTCATTCTCAACCTAGTTTAGCCTATCTGCTGAAATGGTTTACCAGGGTGTGGCCACTGCACACGCTGAAGTTTCTTGGAATTACCAGTGAGAGTTGAAGGAATCAGGTGGACACCAGAAGTGGAAAACAGCCCTAAAAAGGGCTTAACAGTTTTCACACCAGAGGAACTAGTCTTACTTGAATACACCCTATACCTCAATCCAATATGAACATTATTGTCACAGTAACATTCCCAACATAAATCCAACAAGAACTAACATTCATAAAAAGAAGACCCAATCACATCACTTCAGTGCTCAAAACAAATCTTTTATGGTGGCTTATTATAGACTAAGCCCATGCCCTTTGGCCTACATTCACTATACTTTTAATTGACTTATCTCTTTAGTCTTATCTCACTTTATTTCTGCTTATTCACTAAATACTCCAGTAAAACTAGCTTTCTTTGCCATTTCCTGAACTTATTCGTATCTATATCCATTCTATATATTTATTCTCTTTGCTTGGAATGCTATTTCTCCAGTTGCTACCATTTGTCAATGGTATTTCCTCATCCATCTATACATACGTACATACATACATACATACATACATACATACATAATTCTATTGATACCTCTATGCAAAATGTTCTTTGATTCACTGCAAATACAAGTGATCCTTTTATCATCTTGTCATATGAAACTTCGCAAACATATGGACACAACCCAGTTCTAAAAATTTTATCACTAAATAATCAAAACTCATTGGTATTGACTAAGAAATAGAATAGTGCATCAGTGGAATAGGTCAGGTACACAAAACAAAGTATTCAATGCTGTTTGATGAACCCAAAGACTCCAACTTCTGGGATAAGAAATCATCATTTAACAAAAACTGCAGGGAAAACTGGAAATAAGTATAGCTGAACCTAGGCTTTAGCCAACATTTTGTACCATACAACAAGATAAGGTTGTAACACCATGCACTAGCAGGTTCCCAAAAGAATGCTACTGTGAACAGCTTTTAAGGTTCTGATTACACAGTATAGTGAACACTCTATTTATTCTATAACAAATCAAGGCAAACATTTACAACAAATCACAATACAATATTCACAACATTACATCTTATCACAGGAAATCACAATATAGTGTCTACAACAGCATATCATTAGAATGGCCACATAGTTTTCAAGAAAGTGGTCACAGTATTTAGAACAAAGAACAAAAGAATAATCATCTGGTATCCCCAAGGAGGTTTTCCTCCTTACTTAATCATTCAGTCATTTCAAAATACAAGTCAGTCTTCCACTCATGGGGCAACTAGATTAACTTAATCAGTCACTTATTTAGCAATCCATGGCTAAGTATTGCTTATCACTAAAGATAATCATTAGAAAATACACAAACCTTCCACCACTTAACTCAATCAGTCACTTATTCAGATTCACAGTTATTAAGTATCACTAATCACTAAGTACAGTCATTAGAAAATACAGGAACCCTCCACCTCTAGGTCTCTAGTAAACTTCAATTTCATCACAGCGTTCAATATCCAAGGAGAGGCCTTTTCTTCATTTTGACTCAGGGTGGTCTTTCAGATTCCCTGGATCCCCTTCCATGGTCCCAGCTCCTACCTGAATCCACCAAACAGTCATCTAGATTCAGAGGCAGATAGCTTACAGGTCCTTGTCTAGTCCTCTGGGCATTTCCTGCTACACACTGAAGTTCACAGGGTCCAGCACATCTCAAAACCTTCACAACTTCTGTTCCCATGAACTCAAGGATCAATAAATCTACAAACAAAGAAAGTCTTTGCATCCCAGTCATGCTTCTTTAGTTCTCTGGCAGTTTGGCTGGCCCTAGGACCCAGAAGAAACTTCAGCCTCCCAGGTATTAGGAATAATTTTGGCCTTCCAGGTGGCCCTCCTCTGGAGCAACTTCAGCCTTCACCAGATTCTGGTCTCAAGAAAACTCCAATTCAGTTCTCAGTCCAGCAGTAGTGGCCCAGCTTCCAGATGTTGCCTAGAGAATTAAAAATGTTTTTTTCAAACAACTTAAATACAACCAAGATTAGAAAGGAAACAAAAAACTGGGAAAGAATTTTTACAGCAATGTCTCTGATAAGGACTCATTTCTAAAAATATGGAGAAATGACTCAAATTTACAAGAATATAAGTCATTCTTCAATTGATAAATAACAAAAAGGATATGAATACACAGTTTTCAGAGGAAGAAATTAAATATAGAGAGATAGATAAATATAGATATATAGATATTCATATGAAAAATGTTCTAAATCACTCCTCATTACAGGTATCACATCATACCTATCAGATTGGCTAACATGACAACAGAGGAAAATGATAAATGATGGGGATTTGAGAAAATTGGAACACTTATGCATTTTTGGTGGAGTTGTGAATTGATCCAATCATTCTGGAGACTCATTTGGAACTATGTCAAAAGGACAACCAAACCATGCATACCCTTTGATCCAACAATACTACTACAATGTCTGTATCCAAAAAATATCATAAGAAAGAGAAAAGGACACACTTGTACAAAAAAATATATATCAGTTCTTTTTATAATGGCAAAGAATTGGAAGCTGAGCGGATGCCCATCAATTGGGAAATGGTTGAACAAGTTATGGTACATGAATTTAATGGAATACTATCATTCCATATGAAATCATGAGCAGTCAGATTTCAGAAAAACCAGGAAAGACTAATATCAAATAATGCTGATCAAAGTGAGAAGAACCAGGGGGGCATTGTACATAATAATAGGAATATTGTGAGATGATCAACTTTGAAAGACTTAGCTCTTCTCAGCAATACAATGACCTAAGACAATTCTAAAAGATTCATAATGGAAAATGCTACACCCATCCAGAGAAAGAACTATGGAGTCTGAAAGCAGATCAATTTTGCTATTTTTCTTCTTTCTCATGGTTTTTCCCTTTTATTCTGATTTTTCATTCACTGCATGACTAATGTAGAAATATCTTTAGTATTATTTTACAAGTATAGCCTATATTAGATTGCATGATATCTTGGGGAGGAGAAAAGAGTTAGGGAAAAAATTGGGACTCAAAATCTTATAAAAGTGAATGTTGAAAATTAAAAACAAATAAATTTTAAAAAATCAAATCATTTATATCTACATACATTTCTAAAAATCTTATTAGATTAAAAGCTCAATGATATATGAGACTAGGACAGAGTATCCTATTTATATTTCTATTCCCTTCAGCTTTTAAAGCTGTTATCAAGCTGAATAATCACTTATTAAAAGTTGGTTCAGCAAATTAATACAATTGAAATCAATTATTCTCTAATTTTGAATTTCATTTTACAAATAATTGAAAGGATATCTTATTTTTCTAAAATTTATACTTTTAATTTTTATAATAGGTTTATCCATCAGTATTGATGAAATTTCACAATGTTTGGGAAAAAATAATAATCATTATTGATGATAATGTTGCTAAATTATTGAATTCAGTGAAGCTTATAAATCTCCTCTAACTACATACAATGTTAATTTAGTCTTGGTGAATAGTAAAATAAAATGAATGATGTACAAATTAACATTTAGTGACAAAGTATGCCCCTGTGAAAACTAGTGGCTGCAGAGTTGTAATCAACAGCTTAAATGATCTATTTATTAAAATGCAGATAATGTTCGCCAGAAGCATCAAAATTCTGAAGTTGACAAGACTAAGTTACCACTTCCAGAAAAGGTTAATAATATGATTAATTGTTGGAAGGCAAACCCCATTCATAATTATTGTCTTCCAAAAGGACAGAAGTTTTCAACTTTGCTGCCTTGTTGCCATCAACAAAAGTGACTAAGAAAATGATATGTTTTATGGTTATATTAAAAAAAACCTCATTCACAAGAACAAGTAGTGAAGTCAAAGAAATAAAAATAAATCCTTAAAGTGAACTAAAACTAAACTAGGCAATATAACTAGAGAATTGTTTTGTTCTTGGTTTTATTATTTTTTAAAATTAATGATCCAACATCTGGGACTTTGATTACTTGTGCTGTTTACTATACTTTGTTATTCTAGTAAAAATTAAGCAGCAAGTGATATTTCTGGGGACTGTTCAAACCTTCTTTTAAATTTGACTTTAAAAATCACAGTTCCTCCTGTAATACATAAGATACTTAGAGGTCATGGATTGATTTCCCATATAGCTCACTGGCTTGCTCCCCCCCCTCCCCATGGGACACAGATTATCTCCCCTTCAGTTCCAGTTTAAAGTAATTAATAACATGGGATAAAATACAACTAGGTAATAAATTATGCATTGATTAACATAAAAGCAGCATTAACAGTAAAAAAGTTCTAGATTCCAATTGCTGACTTATGGTGACTTGATGATGTTGTATTGTCATTTACAATAAAAGTAAGAATGAATAAATTATGAAAGTTTAAATCTGTAATAAATAGATGCTTTTACAAATTGTCTGAACAGGAAAATCAGTGACAATTCATATCACAAACTTATTTAATGACTGAGCCAGAATTGTAACTGTAATCTCATAATTTTCATTGGCCCTGTTTCCACTAATCCACACTGGTTAATCATCATCTAATTGTCATAATCATTGTCATCATCATTATAATAATTAGTAATAATAATAATTCCAGATGTGATTTCACCTTTGCAGGGATTTTTTTTTTTTTGGCTTTCTGAAGGGGGAAAGGCACAGCAATTAGGGTTAAGTGACTTGCCCAGGGTAACACAGCTGGTAAGTGTTAAGTGTCTGAGGCTGAATTTGAACTCAAGTCCTGACCTCAGGGTCAGTGCTATATTCACTGCACCACCTGGCTGCCCCTTGCAAGGAATTCTTTATGAAGAAACCTCCTTCTATAAATGGAAATCAGAAAACTTTGATTTTGTGGATTCACTGAAAGGATATGCCCCTTGGACAGTGTCATACATTCATATGTGTTAAAGGAAAAACTTGCACTTGGATCTTTTTTAGTCTTACATCAATTTCATATCCAATATGCAGAGTTGTCTTTCATATGCATTACATCAAGTTATGGAAAAAGAAAAAATATGGAAATTGACACATTGATATTAACAACCTTCTTGAGTATTGATTTCTCTCTGTTAAAGTGCACTCTGTGTTAAAAGTTGTGCGTGTTTGAGAGTCCTAGTGTGTGTATGTGCATTGTATTGACTATGTATTGACATGGAAGACAAAATGGTGTGCAGTAATATAAGGTAATGACTTGAGGTATTTCAAAGTTCCTCTGGAAATAAAAACTAATAATTGTTTTGAAGAGAATTAGAAAAATCAGTCAAAATGTATTTTGAAAATAAATTCATCATACAAATGCTTGAAAATAAGGCATAAAATTGACAGCATTTTATTTTTCATCCTTATCTTTTTTTTTTTCCTTTTTGGACACAAGAGGAATTTCTCCACACCTTAAAAAAATCTTGCCTCTCTAGTTGAAAAGAATTACATTTTGATTCTACAAAACAATTGAGGGTTAACAAACCAGCTTATCTATTTCCATTTCTTGTAGCTCACTAATTGTTTTCCATGTTACACAAACATAGGTATTCTTCATAGAAATATATCAAAGTACTCTCAATGTGTATCTTAAAACATTTTCTTTGTTAAGTTCATTTTCATCATATACTAGAATGAATTGATGACAGTGCAAAAGTGCAAAAGTAAAAGTTATTTAAGTCTTAGCTGTTTTAAATGATAAAGTGTTAGCTAATTTTCATTCTGATAGACAGTATTAGATTGATATATTAAGGATGTTTTCTTAAGTTAAAGATATAATTCAGATTTATGTGTAATTGCTTTACATTGAAAGTTTTATGTGTAATAGCATTTTTAAATTAATAACATTTTCAGAATAAATCCTCTAACATGACAAGGTCATTTATAAAAGCAAGTATATTCTGCTTGCCAATTGCCTTGTTGTCCATTAATTAAGAACTCCTTTATGACACAAACCTTGATATAACATGTACTAATCTGTCCCCAAGGAGTAAACTTAATGAAAGCTTGTGGCAATCTAATTGCAGTCACAAAGGCAAGGGATATCTGACAATGGCTCGAAGTCAAAGGCAAAACATGAGGTTAAGGTACCAGGTACCCAGCATGAGAGAAGGAAGAACAAGGTTCTAACAGAGATAATTCTAGACTTCTGTTGACAAGGGAGAGTCAGAGGTCTTTGGGAATATGCCAAAATAAATAAATAAATAAATTTGAGAGGCAAAAGAGTCACTGACCTTGCCAATAAAATGCATTACACATCAGTCTTGATTAAATTCAAGCAGACTAACTTTTATAACTGCTTATTATTGTGAAGTGTTGCAATGACAAAAATAGAATACTAAAAGAGGTATGGAAATATTTAGTCCAAAAGAATTTGAGATAAATTTTTCATTTTTGTTTGTAGTTTCAACCTCATTAGTTCATCTAAGTTGAAATTTCTGCTTAGCCTGAGTAGTACTAAGGTCTCATCTGACATGATGCATTATTATATGGTCACTTAAAATGTGATCACAACCATTCAAGAAATAAGGTAACAGTTGCCAAAAAAAAAAAAAAATCCCGAACTCAAAAAGCTGGGATAATGGAGGGAAGAGCAAAGAGTAAGTATGGAAGATCAATGAAACTTTCTTTGCTTAAAAATAGAAATCATAGCTATATTTACCCCTCCCAGTTTTTGGTACAAATCCTTTAAGTATTTTTGGTTGTTTTTCATCAGTAATGCCAGATATTTAAAAGCCACAAATGTATGTATGAGGAAATTCATGTAGGAATATGACCTTTGATATGTCATTAAAGGCTAGAAAAATAGTTCTAATGTGAAATGCTCAAAAATACATTTTATTTAGCAAGATAATCTGAAATATAATCAACAATAAATGATATATTTTCTCATTGTATAGGAGCTATATACTTACTAGTACCACTACCAC
>CM053580.1:86720205-86739364 GCA_028627135.1 Pseudochirops cupreus
ACAAACTTATATGTGAGTATTTTTATGTAAGTAAATAAATTTAGGTAGAATTTTCATTTTTATTATATTGATTCAACACATCCAAGAGCAATTAATATTTTCCCAATTACTTAGATTTAACTTTTTTGTGTGATAAGTGATTTAAGATTGAGTTCATATAGTTCCTGGGTTTGTCATTGCAGTCAGACTTCCAAGTACATTATATTTTCCATGGTTATTTTAAGTGGAATTTCTCTTTAAGCTTCTTGCTGCTAGAATTTGTTGGTAATATATAGAAATGCTGATGATTTGTGTGGGTACTCTTTTACTTTTTAAGATGTTCCTTTCTTCAGTGAATTTTTATACCTCTTTTTTTCACAGTTAACATCCAGGAGGAACTGGAGTCTTTGACTCCAGCTTCTTGATCTGATCAGACAGGCAAAGAAACCTTCAGAGGGGTTAATCAGCTTTACTGTAGTCTAGTCTTCTCAAAGGAAGTTGCTGATATGGGAACACTAGCTCCTACAGTATTCCCTAAAAACCCTTCTAGCAGAGACCAGCACGCAGTGGTGGGGTGGGGCAACTACCCTTATGTTTCTGTGGGGTCAATTGAAATAGGCAAAGTTTGTTCACTCCCTAAATCCCCTGAAGCTTCATGGGGGCCAGTCAAGGCACACACAGATTCCCCTATGGGTTCTATGTGGTTCTCCCTCCCACCCTCACTGACCAGTGTCCATTTGCTTTATAGGGCAACAGTCAAAGAAGGCATCTTGCCAACATTAAGCTCACAAATTACCTTTAACAATATCATCATTCTGCACAAGTGTAGTAAATATCAATTGTGTCACCCACATATCTCATGGCACAGTCACAATAAGACTGCCTGTCACTCACTATTATTCTAAGAACTACTATCTGGAATCCTTGGGGCTATTCTGGGAGTTATTATCCAAAACCTGGAAACTAGGCATTGCCGTTGCCATGGATCCTGAGAAACTCAAGTCTAAAAAGGATAACAAATTCCTCCTTACATGCACCTCTTTTTTTTTCTATTTGGTCTGTTCTGCTTTTTTAAGGAATTATTTTCTTTGATGAATTTTGGTGACTCTTACCATTTTTAAGGTGCTGTTTTCTTCAGTAATTTTATTTGGTGTATGGACCTCCTTTACCAAGTTGTTGACTCTTTTTTCATGATTTCCTTCCATCACTCTCATTTCTTTTCCCCATTTTTCTAACTCTCTTATTTGATTTTTAAAATCCTTTTTGAGCTCTTGCAGACATACTATTTGGGGCCTAAAACTAATTCATTTGTTTTCCTGTCAGGTTTCTGATGTAGCATTTTTGACATTGGAGCCTTCTAAGTTTATGCTTTCCTTTTCCCTGTCACTCTAGTAACTTTCTATGGTTAGGTTATTTTGTTGTTGTTTGTTCATTTTCTTAGTCAATTTCTTGATTTTTTAATTGATGCTAAAGTTAGGCTCTGTTCTCAGAATGAAGGGGGCACTTTCTTAAGCCTCAGGTTTTTCATGCTGTTGTTTTGAGGGCTAGTTATGAGGGTTTGTAAATTTTCATTCTTTTAAGGTAGTATGATCTAAGGAGAAATGTGCTCACCAATCTCCTGGTCTTGCTTTGGCCTGTGAGTGACCCCAAGCACTCTTTTCCCTCCTAGTATTATAACTAGAGTTCCTACTCCTGCTAGTGCTCCTCCTTACCCTAGGACTGTGACTGAGAATCATGTTTGAGCAACGTAACAAAATTCTGCATCCAATTCCAAAAAAATTTCCCCTGCAATTTCCTTCTGATCAATTGTTTGAACCCTGTACTGTCTGAAAACTCAGTAAGGTGTCTCTGAATCTTGTTTTCCTCAATGTCTGTTGTGGGCTTGCCAGGTAGCAGCCTGTGATGAACTGAGCTCCACTCTCACCCCTGTGAGACAGACTTTTCCTGACAATATTCTAAGTTGTCTTGGATAGGAAAATTGTTTCACCCTGTTGTTTTGTAAGTTCTGTGGCTCTAGAATTTGTTTTTGCTGCTCCGTATTATTTGGTAAGGAATTTAGGAGAGTTCAGGCAAGCCCCTGCCTTTACTTTACCATCTTGTCTCTGCCTTTGAGAGATAACTTATTACCTTACGTGGCAACATGTTCCACCCTTGAAAACTCTAATTGTTAGGTGATTTCTCCTGGTTTGTTCTTCTTAATTCTGGAAGAAGACTAACATGACATCACTATGCGAGAGTCTAGGTACAGCATGTATGACTGTGGATGATGAAACCAATACCAGCTCAGAATGTTCTGCCACAAGTTGGGCATAAGTGTTCCATGTGAACATTTGGGGTGGATTCTCTAAATTTGTTTATCTCATGTTTCTTTTGAGATGCTTCAATTCTGCTTTGCTCATAGAGTATGGTACCTTCTCTGATGAGGGCATACTATGATGAGTGTTCTGCCAGTGTCTCCCATGTCACACAATCAATTGCAAAGTTTTTGAGAGAAACTTTTAAGTATCCTTGGATCATTTTTTCTTACCACCATGTTAACACTTGCCATATGTAAGTTCTCTATAAAATAGTCTTTTTGACAAGCATATATTTTGCTTTTGAACAATGGGGAAAGCCTATTGGAGTTGTGTTCTTTGAAGTAGAGTTTGAATACTTGGCAGTTTAGTTGCAGTGTCTGGTATCTTATCCTGTCAAGTGATCTTCAGAACCTTTCTAAGATAATTCAAAGAAAAGTGATTCAGTTTCTTGACATGGCACTGGTATACTGTCTGGTTTTCACAGGTATACAATAATAAAGTCAGAACAATGACTCTGTAGACCTTTGATTTGGTAGTCAGTCTAATATCTCTTCTCTCCCATATTTTCCTTTGCAGACTCTCAAACACTGTGTTGGCTGTGGCAATCTGTAGGTCAACCTCATTATCAATGTGTACACCCCTGGAAAGTGTAACATCAAGATAAGTGAACTTATCCACAGCATTTAAAACTTCTCCCTTTGTTGTAATTGATAGCTTCATGTAGGGATGGTGTTGTGGTGGCTGATGGAACACTTGTGTTTTCTTGATGTCAATTGTTAGGTCAAAATTAGGTGATTTCTCTTAAGGTTAAGATGAAGAGCCATCCCATTATTTGCTCTTTCTAGTCCCACTGCCTATCTTCTGTCCTGGACACTCTATTCTGAGGTGCCTAACTCCCATAGAGGACTCTACTTAGAGGCCGAATCCATAGCATTTCAAATAAACCATGTAAATACATTGGTATATGATTAACAAAATTCTACTCTGTCATATTCTCCTCATAATAGTGATTGATAGAATGCTGGTTTTCATTATTCAAACCCACTTTCCCCATCCTTCTGTTGATCCCCCATTGTCAAATTATCTACCACTTTGTGCTCTCTGAGTTTTTAAATTAAAATTATATATACAATTTTTTTCCATTCAAATTCCTTCATTTTCAGGCTCTCCCTGAGACATGTCACCCTCCTAATGACCCAGCCTGATCACATTTTCTACTAACCCCCACTCTCTGGTCAAGGTAGGTTACTTTGAATGCTCCTTGTTCTACATTGCCACTTGTAGACTCACCATCTTTCTTTATCTTCTAGGCACATATCAGTAGACTTTAATATACATATTCATATCTCTTCAAGATCCTTTAATTCCCACTTCCTCACCTTGTTTATATTTTTTGACCTACTCCTCCAATGCACTTCATCTATACACAGGCTTATACCCTTAGTCTTAACTTCACACACATATGTACCATTTCTCTTTTCATGAAATCTAAAATTGAACTGTTATAATTCCACTTATTCTCAATATATTACAGCTCCAAACCCTCTTTTTCACTCTATGATCTCCTATCCCTATATTTTCTTTCCCTTGCCAACACCTTTGCATTGGCAATATTCTCTTCCCTTCCTCATTTTGACTTAGTGAACCAGATCAGTTCTACAACATCTCCTGCTTTTTTGTGTCCTGACTTCTTATCTTTTTCCAATCTAGCCCTCCCATGCCTTAGGCTTGGATTATCCCTACCATAGCCTGATTTCATTCCTACTTAAGTGCTACTGAATGAAGCTAAAGAAAATCATGCTGACTAAATCTATTGCCAAATTATTCTATATAGTTCCAACTGAACCATCACTGAAATGAGGGAATCCTTTAAACCTTCCTAATTGTCTTACTATTGCACCTACCACAAGGACTTTTTCACACATTTTTTCATATGTCCTCAAAGCTTTCAAAGCTTCCATTACCTCCCATCTGGTCATCTGAGAATCTTGATTCATAATGCAATTTAAAAATTGAGGCCACATCCCAAGTTAGCAATTTTAAATGGATTTCCTGTATACATTTTAAGCTAAATATTTCCCAAGCTAAACTCTTTGTATTTTGCTATAAAACCTTCCTTTCTTCCTAGCTTCAATATTATTGTCAAAGGTACTGATAGCCTTCTAGGATTCAAACTTCAAAATATAGATGTAACCCTCAACTCCTCATTCACTTTTACCACTCCACATTTACAATCTTTCTAAGACCTATAGATTTACCTTTATTACATCTCTCCTGTGTTCCTTCTCTGTTCTGATTCTGTCACCAACCTTACCTTGCATTTAAACTATTGCTATAGCCTGTTGTTATGGTAATGAGGATGTGAAGATTTTCACTGCCCCTTATTATGGCAAGTAAACAAGTACTTAGTACCTTGTTTCAGTTGAGCCTTGCCCATGATTATATCAAGTCTTTGTTAAGAAACAGAATTTGTGAAACCCACAGTGGGAGGACTTGCCAAAGACAGGAACAAGAAGGATGTAAGAGGTGGGCAAAACAGGGAGGAGCTAATGACCAGATTAAAAGCTGAGCACAAGCTGAGAGAACCAGAACTGCTGGGAGCAGCAGCATGGAGGCTGAGCAGCTAGCATGAGTGAGAGAGGGGCATTCTTGCTGAAGTGTGCCTGTTTTGTTTTGAAGACCTGATGGAGAGAAGGTTTGGAAGGCTTAGAAACTTTGGTGTTTGCTGCATTGGTTATGTGTACCAACCTCAAGGTTACTATGATGAATTTGGATTTCTGATTTGGGGCTTCAGTTTTCTGATATTTGAATAAATGCTTTGTTTCTGTCCTCCATGTGGAGAGCCTGTTGCATTTTGTGATTCACAACTACACCAGTATATTCATAGCACTTGAGGGTACTGTGAATATCACATTGACATAATACCTGTTCATTGATCTCCCTGACACAAGTAGCTTTTCACTAAAATCTTTCCTACACTCAACTGTCAGTTTTCTTCCTTAATGTGCAGATCTAATTATTTCAACTTTCTACTCAATAAACTCCAATGGCTTTCTATTTTCTCCTGAATCAAATATAATATTCTCTGTCTTCAAGGTCATTCATAACCTGCCTTCCCACAGTCTTTTTTTATACACACACACACATAGTCAATGGCATTGGCCTCCTTGCTTTTTCTTGCACAAGGTGACCTCAGTCCTGATTTTAGGCATTTTTAGTGGTTACCCTGCCCCACTGAGTATCCTCTGCATCTTCATCTCTATTAATTTCCCTGGCTTCCTTCAAGTTCTGGATAAATTCCTACCTTGTTAAAAAAAATCCTTTCCCAATCCCCTTTAATTTTAGTGTTTTTCCTATGGTCTTACCTTTAATTTTTCACTTAGATATTGATATATCTTGTTAGTACAGTGTTATTTATTTATTCCTCTCCCCCTCTCATTCCCTATGATCACTTTGAGTTCAAAAAGCCTTTTCCCTTTCTTTGTATAGGAATGTTAACTGACACTTTGTTTATTATTCTGATTCCTACTTGCATTATTCAGGTGTATATGCTAACATAAGTTATATAAAGTACTTTTATTCACAACAACTCTGTGATAAAGGCCGTAGAATGACTATTAATTTAATTTTACAGTTGAGAAAACTGAGGCTCAGTGAGAAAAGTGCTAAATTACTTTCCTGTGGTTACATTTCCAGAAAGTATAAAAGTTATTTACATCCAGGGATCCCGATTTTAAATATGGATACAGACCTTGCTGACTACACAGTCAATAGTGGTTAAAGTAGGAAGTTTTTCTTCATTTAATTTCAGAAGGTTATTTTACAAAAATTAGCATTATCCTAACAGAATTACATGTATTTTTCTTGCTTGTGTATTCTTTCATCATCAGAATGAACATGATGTAGTGATAAGAAGCCTAGATTTTCAATCAAAGATTTAGTTTGAATTCTGATTCTGCTACATATTATTTGGAGATTGTGAGTAGGTCATTTAATCACAATTTGTCTCAGGATCCATAGCTCTAAAATAAACTAGATGAACTTAAATAAAAGTCACGACTACTGATAGAAGTTTAAGCTTTCCTTTTTGTTGTTAAATCGTTTTTCTACCACGTTTGACTCTCCATATCCTCATTTGAGTATTTCTTGGCAGAGATATTAGAGAAGTTTGTCATTTCCTACTCCATTTTATTTTACAAATGAGGAACTGAGGTAAACTAGATTAAGTGATTTGCCCAGTGTCACACTGCTAGTAAGTGTTTGAGGCTAGATTTGCATTCATGAAGATGAGTTTTCTTAATTTCAAACCCAATGTTCTTATGCACTACACCATCTAGCTGTCCTTGTTTTTTTTGTTATATCTCACATTATAATTGAGAGAAATTTTTATTTTAATATTATATTAATGACCAATTGTAAGGCTTTTTCTCTTTATTGCCTCATTTGATGACTAGCCCTTGTAGGTTAGTTAACAAGTCTCTGAAATATAGGCCTGATAAAAAAGGCTACCCTATTTCTTGAGGAACATGCTCCTGAGAATTGGCCAAGACATCACTCAAATAAGAGACCTTATTTCCATGTGGAATGTAAGCAAAATCTAAGGTGAATTCCTGTTCTTAGGAAATGAGCCCATGTATCCCTCCACTGGAGTATTGGGTGACCCTGTTTATGAAAGAGAAAACCAACATGAGTGTCTTGGGTGATGATGGATTCCTCTGTCCTGAAAGCTGGAGGTGACTGATTCTCACGATCAAGCCACATTCTTAGCAGAGGGAGCTGAAAACTTCTAACCCACCTCCTCATTTAAATGCCCACAAATCAAGGTTGATTTCTCCTCTTAGGTGCATAGACTTCAAAAAAAAAAAAGAAGAAACCAAAAACATTCAATGTCTCCAGTAGATGATTTTGTTGACCTAGAGAAAACGCTGACCTGATAATATATTATCTAATCTAATAAATCAGTCCCTCATTTTTTATCATATAATGTTTGATAGAACATTAAATAGGTAGATTCATTAAGAGATGTATGCTTGTAAATATATGTTTCCTTGATTTAAGAACCTGTTCTAACAAAAAAAAATAAAGAAAAACTCATTCTCATACTCAAACATACCAAAATAAGTAGTTTGAGTTTCTTTTCTTTTTCCTTATTTAGTATTTTATTTTTCCCAGTTACATGTAAAAGCAATTTTAAACATTAGTTTTTAAAAATTTGAGTTCCATGTTATTTCACTTCTTCCCCTCCATTGAAAAGGCAAGCAAGTTGACATAGGTTATACATGCGTAGTCATGCAAAGCCTTTCTATGATAGTCATGTTGTGAAAGAAGACACAGACAAAAAAAAACAAAAAAACTCAAGACAAATAAAGTAAGAAAAAGTATACTTCAGTCTGTATTCTGACACCACCAGATCTTCCTTTGGGGATAGATAGTGCTTTTCATCATAAGTACTTCAGAATTGTCTTGGATCATTATATTTCTGAGAATAGGTAAGCCATTCATAGCTGAGCATCTTACAATATTGCTGTTATTTTGTATGTAGTTCATTCACTTTGCACCAGCTCATGTAAGTCTTTCCAGGTTTTTCTAAGAGTGTCCTTCTCATCATTACTTACATCACACTAATGTTCCATCATAATCACATACCACAATTTAGTCAGCCATTCCCCAATAGGCTTCCCCTCAATTTCCAATTCTTTGCCATCACAAGAACTGCTATAAATTTTTTTTCTTCATTCAGGTTTTTTTTCATTTTTTTATCTTTTATCCCTTTTTGGATACAGATCAAGTTCTGCATTTCTATGTTGAAGGTATGCATGGTTCTAAATTGCTCTAGAAAATAGTTGGATGAGTTTATAACTCCACCAACAATGTCTTAATATCTCATTTTCCACCCATCTCCTCCAATATTTGTCATTTTCCTTTTCTTTCCTATTAGGCAATCTAGTAGATAAAAGGTAGAGCATCAGAATTGTTTTAATTTGCATTTCTCCAATCAATAGTGAGTTAGAGCATTTTTTTTACATATGGCTATAGATAGCTTTTATTACTTCACCTGAAAATTCTTCATATCTTTTGATCATTTATCAGTTGGAGAATGGTTCTCATTTTTATAAATTTTACTTAGTTCTCTATATATTTGATAAATGAAACCTTTATCAAAGAAACTTGCTTCAATTTTTTTCATAGTTTTGATTTCTAATTGTATGTCACTCCATCTGATTCTCTTTCCCCCCATTAATTTTATTCTCACTCTCCTTTCCCCCTCTCCCTTCTCAAAAGTATTTTGCTTCTGACTACCCCTACAGCAATCTGCCCTCTCTTGTATCACTCTCACCTTCTCTTATTCCCTTGTTCCTACTTTCCTTTAGGATAAGGGCCATTCCCCAATTTAAAAGTGACCAAAATATATGAACAGTCTTTACATGAAGTATTCAAAGCTATCTATAGCTATAGTAAAATGCTTTAACTCAGTATTTATTGGAGAAATGCAAATTAAAATAATTATGAAGTACCAGCTCACATTACTAAATTGGTTAACAGAATAGAAAAGCAAAATGACAAATGTTGCAAGGGGTGCTAGAAAGTTCAGACACTAATTTGACATAGGTTATACATGTGTAGTCATGCAAAGCCTTTCTATTATAGTCATGTTGTGAAAGAAGACACAGACAAAAATAACCCTGTAGTGCACTAATGCACTATCAGTGGAATGGTGAATTACTTCAGTCGTTCAGCAGAGCAGGTCCAACTTACAGCCCACAGATATGCTAAAGGACTTTGGGTGGCCTGTGAAAAATGTAAAGAATGTTTCCCTCTATATGTTTTGTGGTCCACATGAAATACTTTTCTTGGGGGAGGAAGGGGTGGCAGGTTATTCAGGCCTGCTGTAGATAAATTTGGAATTATGCTCAAAGAACTATGAAATCATGCATACCCTTTGACCCGGTAATACCACTACTACATCTCTATCCCCCCAAAAATATTTAGAACAACAGAAAGGAAGACTTATATGTATAAAAACATTTATAACATCTCTTTTATGGTGGGAAATAACTGGAAATTGAGTGGATGCCCATCAACTGGGGAATGGTTGAGCAAGTTATGGTATGTGATCATGATGGAATACAATTGTTCTTTAAGAAGTGTTGAGCAGGATGTTCTCACAAAAAAAAATTGGACAAACTTACATGAACTAATATAAAGTTAAATGAGTAGAAATAGGAGAATACTGTATGTAGTAATGGCAATAATGTAAGATGATCAACTGTGAATGACTTAGCTATTCCCAGCAAAGCAATAACAACTCTGAAGGATTTAGGATAAAAAATGCTATCCATCCACAGAGAAAGAACTGATGGAATCTGAATATATATTGAAGCATACATTTTTTTTACTTTATTTTTCTAGGTTTTTATCTACGTTGTCTTTTACAACTTGAATGATATAAAAATAAAGTTTGCAGGACAAAATGTAAAATCGATGTCAAATTCCTTACCTTCTCAATAACTCAAGTGTAGGGGTGAAGGAGAGATTTTGAAACTCATTTTTTTAAAGACATATTCCTAAACCAAACCTCATTATCACCAACCCTTGCAAGAATGAACCCTCTATATGTATATATGACTTTCAAAGGTGTCTAAATAAAGTTTTATTGATATAATAGGCTTTATATCACAATTGTGCCTCTTTTTCTCTCCCCCCCCCATCCCTAATGACTCATTCTTAATAATGAAAAAAAATTAAAGTCAGAATAAATCAGCAAAATTATCCAAATGTTGAAAAGCTCTAAAATTCTATGCAATATTTCACAACTGTGGATCTAGATTTTTGCAAATGTTTAGGGCAGGTGTCAATGTATCTCAATTTCAAAACCAAAACTGGTTATTAAAATTTCATAATGTATAGTTTCTAATGTCTTCTGAAGATTGGTCTTTAAATTTGTGTTATCGTACTCCTGTACTCCTTTATGTTGTTGTTGTGGTTGTTGTTTTGGCTTGGCTTACTTTACTTTGCATTAGATATCTTTAATCTTTCCTTGTTTGTTTTCATCCAAATCATTTTTTTCTTATAATAATTGTGTTTCAACATGGTCATGTGCAATAGTTTTGTAGGCTAGTTCCTAGTTAATGGACATTTCATCTGTCTGTTTTTATACCAGAAAAAAGTACCATTGTAAAATTTATGTGTATATGGAGCCCTTCTTTTTTTGTTAACTTCCATGACTAACAATAGGATTTCTGGATCAACATGCATATGAATTTTGTTCACTTTTATAATATTTTCCAATGTTTTATAGATAAGGGTACAAATTCAAATTAATAACCATGTTATTATCATTTCTACCTTCCCACAACGCCTCAAGTACTTACTTTTCCATCTTTTATTATCTTTGCTAATTTGCTGAGTTGTGAGGTGAAATCTCAGATTTGTCTTTATTTGTGATTCTCTTATTGTTAATAACTCGGAGTATTCAGAGAAAAAAATCTGGAATGTCTCAAAAGCTGTCTTGGAGAAATTATGATTAGATCTGTACCATAATCAACACAAGACAATTATCTGCAATTTCATATATGACCCACATATAAAAGTTCACATCATAAAGAGATTTGAAGAATGAGATATTTTCCAATTATGAATAGGGGAAAATTTAATAACAAAGAAAAAAGGCTAGAGAAGATCACAGGAGATAAGGCCAACTTTGATTATATAAGTTTGCACAATTTTACATATCAGGTTAAAACCAGGAGAAAAATTAATAATTTTTTTCTGAATAAAATCATATATAAATATATGTATATATGTGTATGTGTTTGTGCATATATATGCACAATGCACTCAAATGATTCATGTGTATAAGAAAAAGGGCCATTCACCAACAGATAAATGCCAAAGCATATGTTCAAGCACTTGTCAAGGGAAAGAATCTAGGTTATTAATAGTCATATGAGAAGTTCCAAATTACAACTAATAAAAGAAATGTAGACTAAAATAATTTAATTTCCAAATTAACCTCATTAGTTTAACAGAACTTAGAATACTGTTGTCGGAGCAAATTTAAGGAGCATGTCATGGAAACACTGTTGTTATACCTGTGAATCTGTCCAGTAATTCTTGAAAGCAATTACTCTAAATTTATGAAAATATGTATACCCTTTAACATAGTAATGCCTCTACTACTTTTATACTTCCAAAGTACCAAATACACAGAGAAAGATCAAGTATGTATCAAAAAGTTTTTAGAAGTCCCTTTCATTTGTTCAAAGAACTGAAAATAAATTGGCATCCACGAAATTTAAAGAGCAGAATAAATCATGTTATATCAATATACAGTAGTTTCATATATATTGTTAAAAATGTTAAAAAGGAGCATACTTGAACTTAGCCAGACTTGTATAAATTGATGTGGAGTGAACAAAACTGGGAGAATTTTTATCCAACAGCCAGAAAATTATCAGAAAAAGAAGTGGCCAGTCACAACTTCAGAGGAATCATGATGAATCTGTTGATGAAGATATTACACACCTCTTGAAATAGAAAAAGACAAATGTGGCTGGACATTACTAACATGTGATTTATTAAGTTTTACTATACTAACTTTGGGGGCAGATACACGGCTTGATCATTAGAGTGCTGGACCTGGAATCAGGAAGGCATGAGTTCAAATCTGCCCTCATACACTTACTAGCTGTGTAACAAGTCTTTTTTGTTGTCATAAAGTAGGAATGTTGCTGAACACCAATATCTCTTATTTATAAGAAGATTGCTTCTTTTTTTTTAATGTCATGAGTACAAATTGCTATATAAAAAAGCAGGGGTAGTAATGATGACCTCATACAAACTTATAGCTAAAATAGATCTAATCAAAAGAAAAAAAGAAGGAAGCTACACTATGTGTCAGCCATATTATTCAATATTGTTTTAGACCATTTAAAATATCTAGACAGTAAAAAATACATGACAGTATACCTGCCAAAACAGACACAAAAACCACAGAAATATAAACAAAAAACCCCAACTTTTTACACAAAGTCACATCCAAACAATTAAAATAATATTTATTATTTATGGGTAAGTAAAGTCAACATAATTTTTCCAAAATGACAATTCAACCTAACTAATGTATTCATGTAATACCATTCCAATGTAATTAGTGGGGGGGGGGGGGGGGGAAATCTTACTAAGAAAAAAAATAATAAAGTTCCTTTAGAAGAATAAAATATCAGGAACTTCAAAGAAACTGGGCAGGGGTGTGAGAGTGGGAGGGGAAGATGTAAGGGAAGTAGATCCAGTAGTACCAGACATTAAACCATATGATAAGGTGAAAGAATTATTTAAGTTTAAATTGGACAAAATTGATAGAATAACTCCAGAAAATTATGTTAGGGATTGTGTTAGAATATTGTTGTATAGGTATTCTTCCCTTCCCTTCTCCATATATCTGACAGGTAACCTAATCCTGGCTTTCTGACTTTGCTTATGGTATTATCATTTATGTGTAAATGGCATACCTGTTTTGAACTTATCTCATATTCATTGTGAGATGTTGGGCTATGGTTAGTTCCTTCCATATTATTTTCCAATTTCCCAGCAGTTTTTATCAATACTGAGTTCTTATTTCAGAAGTGTGAGTCTTTGCGTTTGTCAAACAGTGGTCTACAATGGTCATTTACTACTGTGTTTTGTGTACCTAACCTATTCCACTGATCTATTAGTCTATTTCTTAGCCAATACTAAATAGTTTTGATGATTATCACTTTTAAAAAATATATTTATTTATTTACTTTTAGTTTACAACATTCACTTCCACAAGCCTTTGAGTTCCAAATTTTCTCCCCCTTCCTATCCTCTCTCCTACCCCCATGGTGGCACGCAATCTGATATGGTTTCTACAAATACCTTCACATTAAATATTAGTCAGGTTATAAAGAAAGATTATGACCAATGCAACAAACAGTGACAAAGAAGGGACAAAACAAAACAAAAAGAAATAGAACAAGCAGTTTCTTTCAATCTGCATTCAGACTCTGTAATTCTTTCTCTGGATGGGAATAGCCCTTTCCATCTTGAGTCTTTTGGAGTTGGCACATAGCCTTGCATTATTGATAGGAGCCCAGTCTATCAAAGTTAGTGTTTCTATAATTGTGTGCAATGTTCTCCTGGTCCTGCTCCAGTCACTCAGCATCAATTTGTATACGTCTTTCCAGGTTATTATGAAGTCTGTCTGCTCCTCATATCTTAAAGCACAATAGCATTCTATTACATTCATATGCCACAACTTGTTCAGCCATTCCCCAATTGATGGGCATCCCCTTGATTCCCAATTCTTTGCCATCACAATAAGAACGACTATACATTTTTGTACATATGGGTCCTAAATAATGCAAGGCTTTAAGACAATTCCAAAAGACTTATGCTGGAAAGGGCCATCCACATCCAGAGAAAGAATTACGGAGTCTGAATGCAGATGGAAGCAAACTACTTGTTCTTGTTCTTTTTGGTTTCTTTTGCTCCTTCTTTCTCATTGTTTGTTACACTGGTTGCTGTACTCTTTCTTTACAACCTGACTATTATTTAATGTGAAGGTATTTATAGAAGCTACATCATCAGATTGCAGAGGAGAGGGAGGGGTAGAAAATTATTTATCTTACTATCTTATCCTCACTTTGATGATCTCTGGGACACAGCCCTAGACGTGCTATTGTTGGGTCAAAGGGCATGCACATTTTTATGTCCCTTTGGGCATAGTTTCAAATTGCTTTTTAGAATGGTTAGATCAATTCACAACTCCACCAATAATGCATTAGTGTTCCTATTTTCCCACATCTTCTCCTGCATTTATAATTTTTCTGTTTTGTCATATTAGTCAATCTGACTGGTGAGTTGTGTTACCTCAGAATTGTTTTGATTTGCATTTCTCTGATCAATAGTGATTTAGAGAATTTTTTATATGTTTATAGATCTTTAATTTATTCCTGTGAAAATTGTGTGTCCATATCTTTTGATCACTTCTCAATTGGGGAATTACTTGTATTCTTATATATTTGACTCACTTTTCTGTATATTTTAGAAATGAGGCCTTTATCAGAGACACTGGCTCTAAACATTCTTTTCCAATTTTCTGCTTCCCTCCTAACCTTGGTTCCATTGACTTTGTTTGTACAAAACCTTTTCAATTTAACATGATCAAAATTAGCCATTTTGCTCTTTGTAATGTTCTCTATATCTTGTTTGGTTATAAATTCTTCCCTTCTCCATAAATCTGACAGGTAAACTATTCCTTACTCTCCCAGATTTCTTACAGTATCAGTCTTCGTATCTAGATCATGAACTCATTCAGACTGTATTTTGGTACCCACTGTAAGATATTGATCTCTACCCAGTTTCTGTCATACTATTTTTCAGTTTTCCCTGCAGTTTTTGTCAGTGAGCTCTTATCCCAGAAGCTAGAGTCTTTGGGTTTATCAAACAATAGATTAATATAGTCCTTGACTACTGTCATGTACCTAATCTATTCCACTGATCCACTACTCTTTTCCTCAGCCAGTACCAAGTATTTTTGATGACTGCTGCTTTATAATAGAGTTTAAAATCTGGTATGGCTAGGCCACCCTCCCTAGTATTTCTTTTCATTAATCCCGTTAATTTTCTGGACCTTTTGTTCTTCCAGATGAATTTTGTTATTATTTTTCTACCTTTATAAAATATATTTTTGGTGGATTGATTGGTGTGGCACAAGATTATTATCTTCATTGGTGTATACTTCCAGATTTGTTTTCCCCTATTACCTGAATCTTGTTCTTATTGTAACTTCTTTATAATAAATTTTAATTTAGTAATTTATATTATGTGTGTATATATATTCCTTTTTTTAATAAAACAAAAATTCAGAGATATTTCTTAAAAAATCAAAGCAATACTTAGGTCCTCTTTTTCTGCTGCTTTTAACACTCATTTGCTTTTGAATTCAACTGCTAGATATCTCCTAGACATAACCATTTTAAACCCCCCCCCCTTGCCTTTTTCTCTTTCTAGTCTCAGAAATTCTGCAGCCATTGGATTCAAATAGAACTTGTAGTCAGACAGGCTTGATGTTAGACCTCAATTTCTTCTTTCAATCAGAGGCAGAAAATCATTTCTACTCCTAGAATTTTGGAGTCCTTGCTTATAAAGCTCCCATTTGAGTGCTGCAGGCAAGAACCTAAGATATTGGAAAATGAGTTAACTGATGTTCCTACCTGTGACATTACCTTTAATTGACTACTTGTCCCAATGCTTTAGCTAAAGTTTTATCGTTATGATGCCTTAATGCCAATCAAGAGGAAATCTTCATTATGCCTTCTAACTTCTTTCTACTCTTAATTGTTTAATCTGATATTTTTAAAATTTTTCACATTTCTAGATTTAGATTTTTGCTAACAATTAATTTTTAAGTGGACCAAAATAGTTTTTTCTTTCTTTACAGAAATTCTAAAATGTTTTAAGCATTTAAAAAGAATACAATGTAGCACATCTTAACTAACAATTAATTCAGCTCAGCACATTTATTTAGCACCTATAATAATAATAATGAGAAGCAACACTGTATGCTGTGCTGAATTTTCACTAAGTTAGGAAAATCTAGGTTCAGCCACAGCATCTGACAAATTTTGACTGTGACCATAGATAAGTCATTTAACATCCAACTATTTAAGACAACTTGTTAAGATTCTAAGTTACCAATGAGTTTTCAGATTGAAAAATGATGAATAGTATTTACACACATACCAATTATATCACAAGCAAAGAAAGACTAAAACAACAAAAACAACATAACTTTAAGTGATTTTGACCTGTGATTTCTTTGGTGTGTGTAAAACGACAGAAAAGTAGTGCCATTGAGACATTGGCAATGTTTGATAATTTATAGTATTAAAGTATTACATCATTCATACTTTTGGACCTTGCTTATAAAGTCACCGCTTAAGTATCTCTATTAAACACCTAAGATATGGGGAAGTGGGTTACCTGATCTTCCTGGTATTGAAATGTTTAGTGAATTGCTTGTTACCCATTCTCTCTCTCTCTTCTCTCTGCCTCTGTCTCTGTCTCTGTCTCTGTCTGTCTGTCTGTCTCTCTCTCTCTCACACACACACACACACACACACATATGCACATATGTGTACATATGTGTAGATGTATGCATGTACGTGTGTATACACACAAATACATGTATGTGTGTATGTGTTTATGTATATATACTCATTATTTACTACTCTGCAGTCTTCTGAGCAATACTCATTTGAGTTCTTCAAAGGCTTGAATACTTCATGTCACAATGCCATATATCAAAATAGTTTAAAAAATATCAGAAATATAGGTACTGACTTCCATAAGAATTAACAGAAAGAAAAAAAACAGTTTTGCTCTTTCCAAACAAATTATTTAACCTATTCTCTTCCTGTTCAACTTTGGGTCCTACTCACTATCCATATGCATTTTTTGCCCCAGATAGAAAGGGTTTATAGTGTGTACATCAAAACTCATGTTGAATTTGGGCAATAGATGTTCTTGTTTCACTTCTTATTTTTTCCCCCCTTTTTGGAGTATTGACACTTTTAGGAAGGTAGAGGTTGTTCACATTTAAGTGAGTGATCTGAGGTTCATAGAGGACATGACTTACTCACAAATAGCAATTCCAATTTATTGACTACATGTCCAATTCCCTTTATGCTATGCTATTGTATTATTGACTTAGTAGATGAATAAAATATGTTCCTGATCTAATAGAAAGAATAGTTAAGAATCAACTGTGAATACTTTGTTTACACTTCTCATAAGAAGTGAGCTCTAAAATAATGATATAGAGTGACTTGTAGGCATAAAGCCTCATATTGTTCTTTAAAAAGATCATTGTATTTCAGGGAGAAATTTTGGGTCATGAGAAGTACTCAAAAAATTGTCTGTGACATATGTACTGTGATGCCATTTCTTTGTGTTAGCTATTCAACTTCCTATCATGCACACATCTATGTAGATAGTTGGCAGTTTAATTTACTGTTTTTTTCTCTGTATATAGATTGTTAGAATAAATTCTTGAAGGTATGCACACACATATAAAATCTACTTTAAAATTGTGCAATTTTGCCTCATAGGGTACACTATTATTATGATCATGTCATATATAAATGCACATTAAGATCTCATCTGTTTAAGGAACTTCCCCCTGCTATGTATATTTTATTCTAGTCATTCTTATTGAGAGTAGCAAATACCTTTGTTTAGCAGAGTTCTTTGTTTTATATGATAGCTGATTAAAATGGTCATAGGTTCACCAAACCAATTTATTTATGCTATTGTGTTAAGAAAATAATATTGAATAAACATACGATATACATAGGACATATATCATTGTAGAAGGGCTTTTAATACTATATCTCACTTTACTAAATGAAATGATTGATTGCCTTTTTATGTGGTAATCATTCAAAATAATGAATTGCTCAATGAAAATTTATTAAGTGCCTATGATATACTAGACATTAAGGTTTGGGGATACAAAGAAAAGCAAAAAGAATTCCTTGCTGTCTAGGTGCTCACATTCTAATGAGGGAGGCAATATGCAAAACATGATCTATAAGTAAGCTTTTATAAAGAGAAGAAACTGTAAATTATTAAAAGAGGGAAGTATAATATATTAAAGGTCCCAGAAAGGACCTCTCTAGAAGATGGAATTTTAGCTGAAAACTGAAGGAAGCCAGGGAAGCAAAGAAATAGAGATGAAGGAGACCATTTTATTAATGGAGACTGATAATGAAGTAAATCCTCTGCATATAAGTAGAGAAGTGTTAAAATATGAGAGGGGTGGGGAGTAAGATAGGTTTTCAGATGTAATTAAGTGTGGATTCCTTTTTTCTTGCCAGTATATACTTCTCACAATAGAAAGAGCAAGTCACATATTTGCAAAAAATTATTGTTGATTTTTTTCTCTAAAAATTATTCACCTTAAGGCTCTCAAATTTGTCTAGCTGCATGGGAAAGGATGAAAAAAGATCTATCAGACTTCTCACATAATAGAATCTAAAAAAACAAGGTTTTATGGAAAAGTTCTAAGGCTTCTCTTTTCAATCACAGTAATGGGAATGGTTGAAAAATGGAAAGCAATAAGACCTTATTGTCACACTAAACAAATTCTACATACACTTGCATGTGCAAACAAGTTAAAACTTAAAACTTCAAAAGCTGCCATGCCATCCTCATGTGACATTCTGTATGGATCTTTAGATTTAAGATAAATGTGTGAAATCACATTAATCAAGGATTTCATCTAAGTTAGGAGAGCAATGAATTAGTTGAAGGGGGGAATGAATCAATCATAGTAAAGGGGACAAAAAAAGAAAGTAAAGGAAGACCTGTGGGAAAGGGAAAAAAAAGTTCAAAGGCCCTTGTGTGAGGGAAGATAAAACAATAGTACTGAAATTAGCAAATCAATGCTGCTTTTTTTAAGAACATTGATTTGGTGTGGAAAGTTTGTGGCAAACATCCAGCTAGGGAAAAGAAGCAACAGAGACACTGCTGTTCTTTCCTGGTCAGAGCCTGGAGGGAAATAAATTTTTGCTGTGGGAGCTCCTCTGTGCTGGCAATAGAGTAATATAAATAAAGCCTGAGTAGTGTGGAATAAGTTAAAAAAAAAGCCTATAACCTTGTAATTAACATAGACATATATATTTTAAAAGCAATTATACTTTTGCAACCACCTAGTGCCATAGCTGTATTTTAGAACTGTAGAGCATGGATTTTCAAGGATGAAGCTGATTATTTTAAAGAGAAGTCCATCAGAGTGGGCAGGCTTTTTCATTCTCTAATTAATTATGCACACCATGATCTTTCCCATTTCCTCCTCC
>CM053580.1:86739864-86762228 GCA_028627135.1 Pseudochirops cupreus
CTGTGGGGCTCTGCTTCCAGAGCTTGGGAAAGCTCTGTCCCAAATCACTGGGTCCTCCCGGCTGCCATAGCTCTCAGGAAGATGCTGGGAGTCTTCCTAAATACTTCCGGCAGACAGGATAATAAAGACTCCAAGACGGAGGCCCAAGACAGCGATCCAGATCCAGGCCACTCAAGCGAGAGCACTGGCCTGAAAACAATCGCTAAGTCCCCCTGCTGTCTGCAGGCCGCGGGCGGGAAGCTACAAAGCAGAGGCAGGTGCAAAACCTCTGCCTTTCACTTTTCTGTTCTGGAGGCCTTTCACTGGACTGCTTATCTCCCCCTTTCAAAATTCCCACTTGCAGCTGCTGCTAATCCGCTCACCTGAGAGGCTCCTCCACTCCTCTCATCCAGTCATCCCTGGGGCACAGCCGCGACTTCAGTGCAGGCTGGTTTCGGTTCGCAGTGCTGATATGGTTCCTCATAGCTGAGCTGACTTTACTGGGAAGTATCTTTGTGTGCGTTTTGGAGTACTGGGATTGGTTTAGAGTCCTGTTTTATGGGTATTTTGGGGTGGCTATGTGAGAGCTGCAATATGTTGCTGCTGCTACGCTGCCATCTTGGCTCCGCCCCTAGCATTCACTTTTTATAAGAGTTTGAATTCTGTTTTTTCCTTCCTTTTCCTGACCCCACCCCAAGAAGATGTACATTCTGATATAGGCTATATATGTAGAATTAGAGTGTTGTAAAGAAGAATCAAAACAAAAGAGAATAATTGCAAGAAAGAAAAAATAAACAACAAAAAAGAGAAAATAGTGTGTCTCAGTCTTGATTCAGACTCCATAGTTTTTCCTCTAGATGTGGATAGCATTTTGCATCTTTATCATTTTGGAATTATCTTAAATCAGTGCATTGCTGAGAGGAGCCAAGTTTATCGAAGTTGGTCATCATTCAGTGTTCCTGTTACTCTATACGATGTTCTCCTGGTTCTGTTCACTTCACTCAGCATCAGTTTATGTAAGTCTTTCTAGGTTTTACGAAATTGTTCCTGCTCCTCATTTCTTATGGAACAATTGTATTCCATTATATTCATATAACATAATTTGTTCATCCATTCCCCAATTGATGGGCATCCCCTCAATTTCCATTTTTTGGTCAGCACAAAAAGAGCTGCAATAAATATTTTTGTACATGTGGGTCCTTTCCCCACTGTTATGTTCTCTTTGGGATACAGACCTAGAAACGGTATTACTAGATCAAAGGACATGCATAGTTTTATAGCCCTTTGGGCATAGTTACAATTTGCTCTCCAGAATGATTCAATCAATTGACAAATGCATCAAAAAATAAATGAATGTTCTGATTTTCCCACATCTCTCCAAAATTTATCATTTTCCTGTTATGTCATGCTAGCCGATCTGACAGGTGTGGTGTGGTACCTCAGAGTTGTTATAATTTGCATTTTTCTAATCAATATTGATGTAGAGTATTTTTTATATGACTACAGCTTTAATTTTTTCATCTGAAAACTGCCTGTTCATATCTTTTGAATGTTTATCAATTGGAGAGTGACTCATGTTTTCATAAAATTGATCCAGTTCTCTATATATTTTAGAAATAAGGCCTTTTTCAGAGATACTTGCTATAAAGATTGTCAAGGAAAACTCTCCTGATATCCTAATCCTAGAGATTGTTTCTCCATTTTCTGTTTCCCTTTGGCTTTGTGCAAAAAAACAAACAAAAAAAACACACTTTTTCAATTTAATTTAATCAAAATTACCCATTTTGCATTCCCTAATGTTCTCTGTCTCTCATTTGGGCATAAATTATTCCATTCTTCATAGATCTGACAGGTTAACTATCCTTTGCTCTCCTAATTTGCTTACAATTTCATTCCTTATGTCTAAATCATGTAACTATTTTATACCTTATCTTGGTATACAGTGTAATATGTTAGTTCTTGCCTAGTTTCTGCCATACTGTCTCCCAGTTTTTCCTGCAGTCATTGTCAAATAGTGATTTCTTATACCAGAAGCTGAAGACTTTGTGTTTATCAAACAGTAGTTTCCAATAATCATTGATTTACTATGTCTTGTGGAAATAACCTATTCCACTGATCCACCCACATATTTCTTGGCCAGTACCAAATAGTTTTGATGATTACTGCTGTGTAATAGGTTTAGATGTGATATGACTAGGTCACCTTGCCTTACTTTTTTTTTTCATTAATTCATTTGACATGCTGGACCTTTTGTTCTTCAAGTTGAAAATTGTTTGCTCTATAAAATATTTTTTGGTAATTTGATTGTTATAACACTGAATTGGTAAATTAATTTAGATAGAATTGTCATATTTTATTATATTAACTTGGACAACCCATGAGCAATTGATATTTTTCCAATTATTTAAATTTGACTTTATTTGTGTTAAAAAGTATTTTGTAATTGTATTCACATAATTCCTGGGTTTGTCTCAGCAGGTAAACTCCCAAATATTTTATATCATCTACAGTTACTCTAAATGGAATTTCTCTTTATATCTCTTGCTCCTGGATTCTTTTAGTAACATTCAGAAATGCTGATGATTTATTTGGGTAACATTTTATACTCTGCAACTTTGCCAAAGTTTGTAATTATTTCAAGTAGTTTTTATTTGATTCTCCAGGTTTCTTTAAGTATACCATCTTATCATCCCCAAAGAGTGATAGCTTTGTTTCTTCTTTGCCTATTCTAATTCCCTCAATTTCTGTTTCTTCTCTTACTGGCTATATTTCCCTCCATTCTATTCCCCCCCCCCCCCCACTTATTCTATTTTCTCCTTTGACCCTGTCCCTTTTCAAAATTTTTTGCTTCTAACTACCTTCTCCCCCAATCTGGACTCCCTTCTATCATCCCTCCTCCCCCCTTTATCCTCTTCCTTCTTACTTTCCCTTAGGGTAAGATACCCAATTTAGTGTGTATATTATTCCTTCCTCAAGCCAAATTCAATGACAGTAGGGTTGACCCATTCCCTTTAACCTTCTTGCTCTTCCCCTCCATTGTTAACAGTTTTCTCTTGCATTTTTTTATATGAGATAATTTACCCTATTCTATCTCTCTCTTTCCCCTTTTCCCATTATATTCCCCTCTCACCTCTTAAGTTTATTTTTTTTACATATCATCCCTTCCTATTCAGTTGATCCTGTGGCTTCTGTCTTTATATACATATATACACATATGCACATACTCACATATGTATTTGTACACACATATATCCTCCAATATATACATATATGTTTCCTTCATGCTCTCCTCATACCGAGAAAAGTCTCAAGAATTATAATTATCATTTTCCATGTAAAATTGAAAATAGTTCAACTTTAATAAGTTCCTTATGAATTTTTTTTCATGTTTACCTTCTCATTCTTCTCTTGCTTTTTTGTATTTGAAAGTCTAATTTTCTGTTCAGCTCTCATTTCTTCTTCAAGAATACTTGAAAGTACTCTATTTCATTGAATGAACATATTTTCCCCTGTAGCGCTATACTCAGTTTTGCTGGGTAGGTGATTCTTGGTTTTAATTTTATTTCCTTTGACCTCCAAAATATCATATTCCAAGCCTTTTGATCCCTTAATGTAGAACCTGCTAGGTTTTGTGTTATCCTGATTGTGTTTCCACAATATACAATACTCAAATTGTTTCTTCCTGACAGTTTGTAATATTTTTCCCTTGACCTAAGAACTCTGAAATTTGGCTTTTATGTTCCTAGGAGTTTTCTATTTGGAATCTTTTTTAAGAGGTGATCTGTGAATTCTTTCAATTTCTATTTTGCCCTCTGTTTCTAGAATGTAAGGGCAATTTTCCTTGAGAATTTCTTGAAGGATGATTTCTGTGCTCTTTTTTTGATCATGGCTTTCAGGTAGTCCAATAATTTTTAAATGATCTCTCCTGGATCTAAATTCTAGGTCAGTGGTTTATCTAAGGAATTATTTCACATCGTCTTCTATTTTTTTTTTCATTTTTTGGGTCTGTTTTATAGTATCTTGATTTCTAATTAAGTCATTAGCCTTCATTTGCTCCAATCTAATTTTGAAGGAATTATTTTCTTTAGTGAGTTTTTTAAATTCCTTTTGCACCTGTCCAATTTGACTTTTTATTTTCTCATTAGCTTTCTGTACTTCTTTTGCCATTTGAGTTAGTCTATTTTTAAGATGTTATTTTCTTCAGTATTTTGGGGGTCTCCTTTAATAGGCTGTTGACTTGATTTTCACGATTTTCTTGCATCATTCTCATTTCTCTTGCCAATTTTTCTTCTACTTCTCTTACTTGATTTTCAAAATCCTTCTTGAGCTCCTCCATGGCCTGTAATAGTTCATATTTTTTGGAAGTTTTTGATGCAGGAGTTTTGACTTTATTTTTTTCTTCTGGTTCCTTATTTTGATCCTTTTTGTGCCCCAAAAGGATTCTATGGTTTGTTTCTGGTTCCTCTCCTTGCTCATCTTGTCAGCCAGTTACTTGACTTTTGAGTTCTTTTCCATGTTAGAACTCTGCTTCCAGAGTGGTGAGAGCTATGTTCCTAATCTCTGGGGTTTTCCCAGTTGTCACAGGTCTAAGGAGATTATTTTCTCTATGGCCACCACAAGTTCTGGCGCACTAGCCTCACACCCCAGAACTACCACCCAAGATTGCACCCCACATACAAGCAGGTCAAAGCAAAAGCAATGACACTCTGAATGGTTGCTTAGTCCCCTTATGTTCTGCAGTCCAGGAGCTCTGGAGGCAGCCACATGGCAGCAGCTGCAGCCACCATGCCTCTGCCACCTCTAGCCTTGGTTGCAAGGGCCAGACACTGGTCTTCTCCACCCAGTTCCAAAAGAGTTTCCTAGTGACCTTTTACTTTCTCTTTGGCATTTATGGTTTGAGAAGTCTGGAAATCACTACAGCTACTCATGATTCACTCTCCTGAAGTCTGTTTTGGCTTGTCTGTGGCATGCTGTCTAGGGCTGCCCCTGCTCTGGGACTGGGTGGTATAATGGCAGGCACAGAAGTAGTTCACACCATGTTTCAGCTATTGAATTAACAACTTGTTTTACTCTGTTAAGAGAACATATGAATTCCACAACTTGTGAAATCTAGAACTTGCAAACTCGTAGTGAGGAGCTAATGACTATGTAAGGAGAGGCCCAGGGTTAGAGACAACAGGAACTGTAAAGAAGACTCTTAAGGTGGCAGAGTCATGAAGGAGAGAAGTTGTGGTATCCTGATACTCTGTTTGTCTGCTCTGTCTGTGTTGATGTTTGTTTGTGATACTTTGTACAGAAGCCCTGTGACCTTACTGGAAGCCCTGAAAGAAGATTTTTCTGGTTTTATGTTTTCCAAAGTCCTGGAAGAGGGTTTTGGAGGTCATTTACTGATGATTTGTGCTGACCTCCTGGACCTTGTTTGTCAGTCTGTGTTGATTTCTATGTTGATGATTTGTGTTATGTTCTCAGTCCTTATTGGTGGGTCTGGGTTGATTTCACAGGCAGATAGTGAATTGATGATGGTGCTGGCAATTCGTATGAATATTATTGTGCCTCTGGCAATCTTTGTCTTTCTAGAAACAGGAACTATGAAGGACTTGAAGTGGACTGGACAATGTGAACTTCAATATGGAACAGAAACTGGTCAAAGAACTGGACAAGGAGCTGGACAAGGAATTGGGAACTGCCTTCCTTTAAACCCAGGTGACAGTTGGAGCTGAGCATATGGAAAATGAACCATGGAAGCTGAGAGACAGCCTCAAGTCAAGCTGAAAGAAGACTTTGCTAGGATACTGTGTAGTGACTGAGGAGAATAGGATTTACTGTGATCTAGGGGTGGAGAACTTTGACTTTTGTACTTTGTGATTAAATTAAGGATTTTGTGATTGACTAAATGAGTATACTTTGTTGAAAACTATTGTGACCACTTTGGGGGGAACTATGTGGCCATTTTAGTGATAAGTCATCATGAATGCTGTATTTTGATTCTCTATGATAAGTTCTAACATTGTGAATGCTGTATCTTGATTTTCTGTGAATGTATTGCTCTGATTTGTTATCGAATAAATAGAGTGTTCACTACACTATGTAATCAGAATCTTGAAAGCTGTTCACAGCAACATTCTTCTGGAAAGCTGTACCTGTGCAGTTTTACAGGTGGCTCACACAGGACTGCCCTCAGCTCCCACCTTGGTGTGACAGACCCTTGTTGTCATACCAGGGTGCTTTCAGTGGGAAATTTGTTTCTCTCTGTCACTTTGTGGGTTCTGTATCTCTAAAATTTGTCTATAGTCATATTTTACAGGTGTTAGAGGTAGTTGGAGTGGGAGCTCAGACAAATTCATGCTTTTACTTTGCCATCTTGGCTCTACCACCTGTGTTTTTGTTTTTCATCAAGAAAGTTTCAAAATCCACTATTTCTTTGAATGTCCTTGTCTGCCCCTGAAAGATTATTCTCAATTTTGCTGGGTAGTTGACTCTTGGTTTTAATTCAAGCTTTTTTGTCTTCTGGAATATCAAGTTCTAGGTCCTCCAATTTTTTAATGTAGAAGCTGCTAGATAATGTATAGTCCTGACTGAGGTTCTAAGATATTTAAATTGTTTCTTTCTGTCTACCTGCAGTATTTTCTCCTTGACCTGATAATTCTGGCATTTGGCTATAATATTCCTTGGAACTTTCATATTAGAATCCCCTACAGGAGGTGATTCATGGATTCTTTCAATGACTATTTTACACTCTGATTCTAGTATATCAGTGCAATTTTCCTTGATAAATTCTTGAAAGATGTTTGTCTAGACTCCTTTTTTAGACATGGCTTTAAGTAAATCAATATTACTTAACTTATCTATCCTGGATCTGTTTTTCCAAGTCACTTGTTTTTCCATTGAAGTGTTTCACATTTTCTTCCATTTTTTCCTTCTTTTTGATTTTGTTTAACTGATTCTTGATGTCTCATAGAGTCCTCAATTTGCACTTGCCAATACTAATCTTTAAGGACTTTTTTTCTTCAGTTAGCTTTTGTACCTCCATTTCCATTTGGCATTTCTATTTTTAAGGAGGTCTTTTCTTATGTCAATTTTTTATCTTTCCTTTTTCAAACCTGTCGACTTATTCTTACATACTGCTCATTTCATTTCCCAATTTGCCTTCTTCTCTTATTTGACTTTCAAAATCCTTGTTGATATCTTCCAAGAAGGCCTGTTTAAGCTTGAGAGCAATTTATATTACCATTTGAGGTTTCAGATGTAAGTCTATAGACAAAGTTGTCCTTTTCTGTGTTTGTGTTTTGATCTTTCCTGTCCCCATAGAAACAGGCTATGGTCTGTGTACATTTTTGCTTCTTACACATTTGTTTGCCTGTTTCTACGCTTCCAAAATTGAGTTGTTCTTCTGGGTCACAGAGGATACTGTCCTAAACCTCTTGGGTTGGAAGTCCAAGGCCTGGTCCCTGGGTTTGTTCTCCTAGGCCTCAGGTGCTGGAAGTTGGAAGCTGTAGGTGTCTGGCAGCTTACCTGGTGCTAAAGTGGGGTTCTAGTTGTGATATCTGGTGTGTACTGAGGCAAGTTGGAATTTTTCTGCATTTCCCTGGGCTACACTTAAGCACATGGGGGTGTGGCTACTGGCAGATGCCTGCCCACCTGGGGCTGCCCTGAAGCAAGGGGAGGTTTGATTTTTGGAGGACACCTGCCTGCCCAATGCTATCCTAATGCACAAGGTGTCTGCTGGTTCTTCTGGCTATGCTAGGGTACATGGGGGTCCTATTCTTGGTGTTTGTCTCCTCTACCACCATGGGGTGTAAGGATCTCCTTCTGATTTGCTATAGTTGGGTTTATTACTGGCTTGTTGGGATCCTTACTCTTATATAATGAACTGTCCTTTTACCTCAGTGAGATGGATCTTTTTTGCCTATCATCTAAGTTTTCCCAGTTAAAAGACTGCTTCACTTTGTCTTTCCACTGGCACTGTTGTTACAGGGTTTTTCCTGGTGATGCTATTTTCTGCTTTTTCAAAGGTCAATAAGGGAGAGCTATAGCAGCTTACTTCTTACTCTGCTATCTTGGCTTCTGGAAGTCCTGGGGTGGAGAGAGGGGGAGATGTTCTTTTAGTATAATGTTTGGGTTAGAAATCAAATTTCCAGTGGTTGATGAACTTGTAGAAATGAAATGGAAAAGGTGAATGCAAACTCTTCTCTTTTTCAATGTTTAGTAATAAAATGAAGTAGAGAGGTGTGAGTTGATCAAGGTTATATAGCGGACAAAGAATGTTTGAGCATTTTTATTAAATGGATAGATGAATAAATCTTTGGAAAATTACTGGAGAGACTGGAGATCTCAGAGAAGTAACATAATTGAATAAAATTCACAAGAAAAAGCAAGGGAATGGAGTGAAGACAAGAGTGATTACTAAAAATGGAATGAGATAGCACTCAGTGTTGTGAGGAAAAGAGAATGTATGCAAGAATTAAAATGCATGAAAAGTATGCATGAAAGCATATGGGAAAATGAGGTGAGGAGGAAAGAGTTCGAGAGTGTGTGTTTCTCAAAGGTGGACTTCCTTTGATCAAAACAAAGTCATCTGCTATTGGTGTGTGTGTGTGTGTGTGTGTGTGTGTGTGTGTGTGTGTGTGTGTGTGTGTGTGTGTGTGTGAATATTCACACAGAGAACAAGCTATGATTCTCGGGTAGAGACATTTAAAAAAACCAATATTTTCTATAGGGGCTTGAATCTCAGCTCTGTTATTTACTATCTTTTTAACATCTGAAAAGTTACTTCTACTTTCTCTACATATTTTCCCTATCTATAAAATGAGGGGATAATAGACACCCTTTTGGGCCCCTTAAACTCTTAATCTATAGTGCCATTACCTAAATCAGGTAACCAATTGCCTAGAATACATGATTTCTTCCATACTTCCAATTCTCACCTTCTTTTTCTATTCTTCTCCATTTCAAAGCTAAAAAAATCACCCTATTTCTACATTTTGAGGTTAGTTCTATCCAAAATAGTTCTGCCAAGCTTGGCATGAAAATTCATGTTTTGTCAAGTCACCTAGTATCCAGAAATGCCAGGATGCATGTAGATACCAAATAAAAAATAAGTCATAGTGATTAAGAATTGGTGACATGTTCTAAAAAATATATTTAAAATTTGCTGTTCTGTGATTGATGAATGATCAGACTTTAAAAGGAGGAAGAAAACAGTCTGGAAAACTATGAAATGCTTGTGAAGACATCAAAATGCTTTCTGACGTGAAACACTTAACTGTTTTAGCACAAATATTTTCTTGTGACACTATGTGACTGTATGATTATAAAACAGTTTCCAAAGAGTCAAATTTTGGAAAAATTGAGAGATAAATTGAGACCATAGTATTACCACTAAAAATGCATAATTGCAAAAGTAGTTCAGGCTGACTACACAGCCATAGCAAAAAACAATGGATAGTCAGTTTTAGTACCTTTTTGATATTAATAGACATACAAAAAAGTCTCTAGAACATTGCATACATTTTTTACTATGCATTTATAGGCAGACATAAACAATTTTCCCCACAAGAAAACAAGGCTTTGGCAGGTTTCCAACTTCATCTTTGAGGGAAGTAACCAAATCAATGGAAGCATACATGTATTGACATATTAAATATTCTACCTTAGTTGAGTAAAACATGGGCCACAAAATAAACACATAGTTTTGAATGTGTTATTTCAATGATGGACTTTTTTTCCCTTAATTCTCTTCCTTTTATCTTTAAAAAAATGTAAGATAATTGGTTGAGGAAATGATCTTGCATACAAACTTTTTTTCTCATTAAGAATATGAGAATCTCTTTTAAACAACAAAAATAATATTGTGGTCTGAATACAAAGCAAAGCATGATATTTTTCACTTTCTTTTTGGTGTTCTTTCCTTCTTTCCTCCCCTCTTTCTTTCTTTTCCATTTTCTTTCCTTCCTTTATTTCTTTGCTTTTTTTTTTTAGTTTTCTTCCACAAAATGACTAATACAGAAATGTGTTGTGTGATTGCACATATATTTTCTATTTTGGATTGCTTACTGTCTGGGGCAGGAAGAACATGATACTTAAAAAGGAATGAATGCTTAAAACTGCTTTTGCATGTAATAGGGCAAAATTAAAATACTGAAAACAACAAAAAATCTTATGTAGTAACTATTTTGAAACATATATATATATATAATATGCACACATGCACATATGTATGTATGTATGTATGTATGTATGTATTGAAACAGTCATTTGCTTTAGTGAATTAAACTACTCTTCAGAACTTTAGTAAAAAATATTATTTTGAAGTTGAGTTCCTTTCTCTGGTCCAGGTGTAGTTACATTATCCATGAACTGATGGATTGATATTCAGAAGAAAAAAAGTATAGCAGCTATAATCAGCCTTCATTCTGATATTTGATGCCCTAGGTTTGCTGTTCTGCCAACATTATTAACACAATAACTGAAGTTCATAAGATCTTAGGAAATATCTGCTTCTTATTTGTCCATAAGGAGTCCACAAACTCATAAGAGACTTACTAAAACTCTAATTTAATAAATAACAGTGAGAAATAATCTTTCCTGGTATGGAACCTTCCTCAGAAATCCACACTGATAATAGAAAACTACTTGTCAAAATGGTTAACATAAGTTGTTTTAACCAATATCTTTCACTAATATCTTGTTTCCTAAAAAGAAAAAAATATTTTTCAGAAAATGTGTATTTCTGTTAATGTATGTTAAGTGAAATATTTAAATAAAAGTGCCCTCAATTTTTTAGATTAAATTTTGTGTTTATTTTTAGTATACAACATTGATTTTGACAAGATTTTGAGTTACAAAATTTCTCCCTATCTTTTCCCTACCGACCACCCCAAAATAGCAATTTCACTGTATACCCCCTCCCCCAATCTGCTCTCTCCTATATTCTTCCCCATTCCCCCTCTGACTCTCTGGTACGGCAAGACAGATCTCCATACCCCATGGAGTATGGAGATATCTTATTCCCCAGTTGCATAATAATAATAATAACAATTTCTAAAATGTTTGATTTAAAAACTTTAAATTCCAAATTCTTTCCCTTCTTCCCTCATCACCCACCCTTACTGGGAAGATAAGTAATTCAATATAGGTTGTGTATGTGTAGTTATGAAAAACATTTTCATGGTGGATATATTGTAAAACATTGATTATATTTCCCTCCATTCTATACTGTCCCCCACTTGTTGTATTCTCTACTTTGTCCTTGTCCCTTTACAAAATTGTGTGCTTCTGACTACCCTCTCCCCTAATCTGCTCTCCCTCCATCTTCCCCCTTCCAATCTCCTTCCCCCCTACTATCCTGTAGGGCAAGATACCCAATTTAGAGTGTATGTAATTCCCTCCCTAAGCCAATTCACTGATGGTATGGTTGACCCACTCCTTTTTGACTTACTGTTCTTCACCTCCATTGCAACAGTTATGCCTTGCCTCTTCTATATGAGATAATTTGCCCCATTCTGTCTCTCCCCATCTCCTCTCATTATATTCCTCTCTCATCTCTCAATTTCACCTTTTAAACATTATCCCTTTCTATTCAATTGATCCTGTTCCCTCTGTCTATGTTTACCTGTACACATAAATACACCCACTCACATATGTATTTATATACATATATACCCTCCTATATAGATATATATGCATGTGTACATATTTATACATTTAGATTCCCTTCAAATATCCTCATACTGAGAAACATTTCAAGAGTTACAATTATCATTTTTCCATGTAGGCATGTAAATAATTCAACTTTGATAAGTTCCTTATGATTTATTTTCCCTGTTTACCTTCTCATGCTTCTCTTGCTTCTTTGTATTTGAAAGTCTAATTTTCTGGTCATTTCTCATTTCTTCCTCAATAATACTTGAAAGTCTTCTATCTCATTCAATGATGGTATTTTCCCCTGAAACATTATATGCAGTTTTGCTGGGTAGGTGATTCTTGGTTCTAATCCTAGCTCCTTTGATGTACAGAATATCATATTAGAACCCCTTCAATACCTTAAGGTAGAAGCTGCTAGATACTCAGTTATCCTGATTCTGGTTCCACAATGTTTGAATTGCTTCTTCTCAGCTGCTTGTAATATTTTCTCCTTGATCTGGGAACTCCAGAACCTGTCTATAATATTCCTAGGAGTTTTTTTTTTGAGGGGGGGATCTTTTTCAAGAGGTGATTGGTGAATTCTTTCAGTTTCTATTTTGCCCTCTAGTTCTAGAATATCAGGGAAATTTTCCTCGAGAATTTTATGAAGGATTATTTCTAGGCTCTTTTTTTTTTTTGATCATGGCTTTCAGATATTTCAATAATTTTTAAATTATCTCTCCTGGATCTATTTTCCAGGTCATGGTTTTTTTTTTCTTTTTTTTCCATTGAGATATTTCACACTGCCTTCTATTTTTTCATTTATTTGGATCTGTTTAATAGTATCTTGATTTCTCATAAAGTCATTAGCTTCTGTTTGCTCCAGTATAATTCTGAAGGAGTCATGCTCTTCACTGAGCTTTTGAAATTCTTTTTCCATCTGGCAAATTTGAGTTTTTAAGGCATTCTTTTCCTCACTGGCTTTTTGGGCCTCTTTTGCCATTTTAGTTAGTCTATTTTTTAAGGTGTTATTTTCTTCAGTCAGGTTGTTGACTCTCTTTTCATGATTTTCTTGCATCATTCTCATTTCTCTTCCCAATTTTTCTTCCACTTCCCTTACTTGTTTTTCAAAATCCTTCATGGCCTGTAACCAGTTCACATTTTCCACTGATTTTTTATATTTGGCATTTATGGGTTGATAATTCTGGAAACAGCCGCAGGTGCTGCTGCTGGTCAATGCCGCCCTGAGGCTAAAACCTCAGGCCCACAAGGGGTTAGGCTCTCCAACTAGCACACTGTGATGGACCCTTCCTGTCTGCCTGCTGGTCTTCCTTCAGTAGGAGATTTGTTTCTCTCTGTCACTTTGTGGGTTCCATAGCTCTAAAATTTGGTTAGGGTTATATTTTTTAACATATTCGAGGTATTTATGGGGGGAGACCACTGTGTTTTCCAGCTTCTACACTGCCATCTTGATTATTTCTCCCTCCATCTTGATTCCACCCTGGCCATCTTGATTCAGCTCCCTTTCAATTTCTTTAGGATGAGAAACCCTAGGTCCTAATCTCTTGTTGTTGTTCAGTCATTTCAGTCATGTCTTATTCTTTCTGACCTCTTTTGGGGCATTCTTGGAAAAGATACTGGAATGGCTTGCTACTTCCTTCTCCAGCTCATTTTATAGATGAGAAAACTAAGACAAATAGGAGTAAATGACTTATCCAGAATCACACTGCTAGCAATTATGTAAGGCCTGATTTGAACTCATGAAAATGAGTCTTCCAAAATCCAGGCCAAGCACTTTATCCACTGCACCACCACCTAGCTGCCTAATCCCTATTTAAGTATTTTAATATTGTGATTTTTTCTGTTACTTTTTAGGATAAGATTTCCATAGTAAACTCTACAGATCTTAAATATTTTCTTCTAGGCCAAATGGCTGGAATTTCAGTAGCTATCATCAGGTAGCATAATGTTGCTTGGTAATACAAAAGCAAACAAACAAAAATAAAATGGAAAATCAAAACAAAGAATTAGGCCCAGGATTTCATTGGTTTGTGAACCCCATCTACTAAGGCATATAACAATTCTTCAACTCATTTTCTGAAGTTGTTTCTAGGGGGCACTTCTGTGATTTAAGTGACTTTCCCAGGTCACACACAGCCTTCGTGTGTCAGAGAAAAGAACTTGAACATAGATCTTCCTGGCTTTTACAATTGACTATCTATTAGAACACATTACAATAATAATAATTGTAATATTAGCTTATGTTCATGGAAGCAGTTAGTCTGGATCTACAACTGAAAGTTGTAGAATGAAATAGTAACCCAGATATATTTATTGTGTAAGTATAGAATATGTACATTTTTCTCTGTGTGTTTCTCTCTGTTTCTTTCTAAATCTCATTTTTTTTCTCTCTAGGAGATATAGATCCTTTACATACATATAAATATACATACATGTGTACATACATATATACATACATGCACATACATGTGTATACACAAATAATCACACATGTGAGTGTATTCGTATGTATTACTGAACCTGTTATCTCATTGACACAATGAGCTCCCAGTGAGAAATTTCCCACATTAATATACCTCATCTGCTTCTTATCGTATTAGAATTGTTTAAGACTCTAAGAGGATAAAGAACTTTCCTCATGGTAGTGTTAGTGTATGTGAGAGGCAGGACTTAAGCACTGTTTCTTCTAACTTTGAAGTCTGTAATCTATCTGCTATGCCCACCTGCCTGTCTTCTATAAAAAATAGCACAATTAAAATAGCAGTATGACTTCTTCAATTATTTACCATAAGAAATAGATACACATTAAAAATAATTGTGAAACAAAATTTTTAAAGTACTAAAAATACATATTTTCAGTTAATTAGACCACCTTTCTTTTCTCTTCTTCAGAAAACTTTAATTATACTCATTATGTCTGGTTCATACTTTCCCTGTATCTCCTACTTTTTTTCATCAGCTGTTCCTTCTCAGTTGCACTAATTATCAAATTCCTCTAATTACCATAAAGGGCCTTTACTGTCTGAATTCATTTGGACAGGGTGCTTGAAGGCTCTGACTTCCCCACTATGAATTTTTTTTTGTTTTTTTTAATCTTAAACAGGAATAAGGGCATGAGAGGAGAGGTTGTGATGAAATGTGAAAGAATTCCAAGCAACATCATGTCCAACTCTGTCTCCATTTCTCTGTGGCTCTCCCATCTCTCATTATCAAAAATATGATACAATTATTGTTTTCTTTCACTAGAGCTTACTCTACTACTTCCCAGATAAATGACTCTTTTATCATTGAAATACCTAAGATTTCACCTTCACCATCAACTAAGTTTTTTGGATCTGCTTTCGATTTTTTATAGGATGTAAAACTTTTTTTTTCTAAATATTATAGGAGAACTTGAATAAAAAGAAGGAAAACTTTTGGTTTAATAATGTAACAGTAATTTTACCTCATCTTGATTTCTATTTCTGGGGGAAAAATAGATTGTGCCATTCTATATCAGACAACAATAGACCTTGTTTTGTTACTTCTGAAGGAAAGGGTCCATTTTCTTTGAATTTCAACTACTTATGGAATATTAAAGGCCAAGTTACTGTGTGCAAATATGATTCCTAACTAGCAAAAAAATTAAACTGTAGATGAATTGTTATGAAAGCATACTCACATTGATTCCATTTCTCAATAACTTCTTTTCAACATTTTGGCCTCATCCTGGAGGAAGGGCAGGTATTTTGGGAGAATCATACTTCTTCCTGTCGCCACAGCTAATGAGGCACATGAAACCATTGACTGTTGCTTGATCATGCATACAGAAAAAGCAACTGAGAAGGGGCACATTCTCCTTCTGCAATCAAACCATCTGCAGCCAATCCCAGCAGGTTTTCCTTCAGGGCTATAAGAGGATGGCAAGAATACAGATTGTTTCCTATTCCTATATCACTCTAGCAGAACACAATAAAATACAAGAGGGAAAATGCAAATAAACATGTACAGATGTCTTTTCTAAGATATTTTTCAAGTGTGAGAAATCCTGACTTTAAATTGTTTTGTAAAAGAGGAAAATAACCTTAATATAAACCCAACACTTAAAAAAAATACATGACAGAAAAGAGGAAAGGGTCATGTAGGGAGAGATGCGCATCTGCCAGCACTTGATTTTCATCATTCATGTGATAGATATTTCTGGACAAACAGACTCAGCCATGAACAGATGTAGCATGTCTGTGTTAATAATCTGAGCTAATTGAGTCTCCCTTTTGCCATTTGCCAATTATCTATGGATCCAGATTGAGTTTTTTTTTTCCTCCACTAGAAGGTTAGAGAAACATAAACTAAAAGATCAGAGGGATAAGGAATGTCATTATGATGCTATTGCAGTTGGGAATAGCAGCCAATGTTTTCTCTCTGAGAGTAGCCAAATAGCAAATAATTCAGTAACTTTCCCTAGGAAACTTTCATACTCCCCTTAACCACTATTTGATTTAAAGTTGTTTGTTTTTTTTTCCCATTAAAGGGAAAGGAGATGGGGTGGGAAAGGAAGAAAACAAATGGAACACACATTTTCTTTTTTTTGCAGGGGGAGGCTGTAGATTTCCAATGTTATGAGTGTGTGGGAAGAGTTTTGTACACTATCTAATAATCATTTTGTGAATAGGCTATAACAATTGGAAAATTAAGTTGCTTTAAACCAATGTTCAATTTCTCAGGTGCAATATTTCAGTGTCATCACTGTTATTGATAATTGGCACACACCATTCATCTGCTTGGTGAACAATAACACTTACGCTAAAAAAAATGAAATTCAAATTCAAATAACATGGAGCTTTAGCTGTCAGCTGAACAGGATCCCACAACAATTCATGAACTTAATGGGGACACTAAAATCTTATGAGATTTGGAACTGGAACATCAATATCAACTCACTTATAGAGATATACAGAAATTTTCATGTAGAAAATTGACCATTGCTTAGCAAAGAGGGAAAAGGGGGTGATGAGCCTGTTTGGGATAAGTTTAGCACTTTAAAGATGGAAAATATCAGAATATTTGAACATTCCCAATAACCATCATTGGTTCACATGAAAAGAGCAATTTTGAAAGGATAGTGATCCATCTGAGAAATGTAAAAAAAAAATAAAAACAAACATAATAAATAACTTTAACCATATTCTTTGAAATGTGAAAATTTAGCTTTGTCATTCATTTTAACTGTTTTCCCTTTACTCAACATTGTAGAAACTTACGGCATTTGTTCAATGTTGAGAGTAAACTGATTTTGGCTTGATTGGACAAAATGAAGAAAGATTTTCTACTATATAAACAAAAATATTTTCTAAGTAGGGGAGGTATATTAAATTATGTAGGACAAATTAGGAAATTTTTAAAATAATTTTTCTTATACTTTTATATAACTTGCTTACGTCTACATTTATCTAGGCTAAAGAGTTAAACATAGAAGTCAGAGATTCACGTATTATTCTGTGATGATCATAGAATTTGAAAAATAATCTCTGAAATTTGTGTATGACTAGTCGTATATTTTCATACTTTCTTTTCTATTTGAACTCTGTTCATCCACGAAGAGCCAAATGAGAATGATGGAGTATGTAAATCCTGGGACAAGAGCATGAAAGATAACAGGTAAAGAGAGAAAAAGAGAGCTAGAGAGGATACAGTAGAGACCCAAGGAAAAAGCAGCTGGCACTGAGTCTTCTTTAGGAGATAAGTATTAGTTGTGTCAAATACATGAGCAGAATTTGGAAAAATAAATATGTTTATTACCACAAAATTTTTGAAAACACTTAAAATGAAAATATTACAGTGCTGCTTAGTTCAGCACTAATACACATAACAAGACATTTAGTAATATGAAAACTTATATTAAATGATTTTTTTTTCCTTTTCTTAAAGCTCACTTTATTAGGAAGAACACTACACATTAGATCAACCTTCCTGATGTTGTGACCCTTTAATACATGTATGTGGGCATATCTGCATGTGGGCGGATCTGCCTGGAGACAGATAGAGGAGTGGTGTCTTCATTCCTACAACGATCAGAAAAATGTGTTTTCTGATGGTCTTAGGAGACCCCTGTGAAAAAGTCGTTCCACCCCCAAAGGGGTTGCAACCCACAGGTTGAGAACCACTGCATTAGATACTCAGTCAACAACTCTAGGGCAGAAAATCAATCAAAACTATGGTGTTATAGGATAGATGGTTTTTAAATTGTTGCTGTTGTTGTGCTGTTGATTATGTTTATTGTTGTTTATTTTAGTGGACAGTTAATGCATGGTAGATATAATAGTTTAAACATAATTTTCAACTTTACAATCATTTATATTCAAGTGTGTTAAATTAGTCAGAGATTTTCTTACATGGGATGAAGGTTGTCCATTTGAAAAGTCCCTTAATTTGAAGTTTTTATTAAAGATCTGTGAAAAACTCATTTTGTGGAATGTCAGCTCTCCTGGTTCATGATCCAGCATTAGGATTCACATTCTGTGAAACCAAGACAACTTGGTAGTAATGTATGCAATGGTAAGAATGTAGTAGAATGGGTATTTCCTGCTCTTTCTGATTCATTCATTCCAAGTCCAAGTTATGTGACCTGGAATCCTTCAGGTTGCCAGTTGGTGCTTTTTGGTAAGTAAGGACAATATATCTAAAGGATAGGGTATAGGATGGAGGATTTGATAGACAGGAGAAATAAAGCAGCCTCAAGACATAAAATTATCTTGTTCCTTCTTCACCTGTCACCTAATATGTATAATATCTTGTACAGTGCCTAGCATATAATATGCACTTGATAAAATTCTATTGATTAATAAATATAAGAAGTACACACAACCCTGAAATAGAATGAATTGTCAATTTTCAAAGACATTAAATCCTTATATATTTAGCTTACAATTTCAAACTTCTGTTAAAGATCTAAAATGCCATAGAGAAGTCCATCCACCAACAAATAATCTTAAAGATCCACAAAATAAACTAATCAACCAATGTCTTTAAAAGACCCCAAGAAATACAAAGATTAAGAACAAAGAAAAAGCCTCCATTGAGTCTAGAATTACTGGAAAAAGATGTTCAGTAAGTAGCAGACGATGGTAGAGAGAGTAAATCAGAGAAGTTCCCACCAGATTACATAGATGTACAAATAACAGAAGTAGGGTGAGAGATCAGGCAAAGGAAACCAGTGGAAATTCTGGTAAAAACAATTCAAAGATGAAGAGATAGGAGAGCACATTTGAAACATCCAAAAAAAACTAAAACTAGTGTTGAGCTTTGAACAAAGTTGTTGCAAGTACAAGCCATTTCCAGCCCTAATGTCTAATGGACCTACATTTGGATCGTGTCTTTACCCCATCAGAAAAGAACTGGGAGATAGAGCTAGCCTGGACAGGGAGATGGTGAGACAGAGACTGTCACAGGCATTGTGAGACACAGCAGGAGAAAAGGCCAACATAGTACCCAGAAGAAGAGACTCAACATGGGGGTGGGGGGAAAGACCCTCTAGATGAACCTCAGAGTTTTCAAACAGATAAGTTGTGGGGTAGGATCATTGAGTAGATCCTGTACTGTGAGCCTAGACAACATAAGTAGACTCTGTCTACAAAAACAAAAAGGAATTTTGGAATTCCTGAATATGGAATGGTGTAGCTATGGAGATGATAGTAAAATCAAGAGGGTAAAAAACAAATTTTGTGTGTAGCTGAGGTAAAGTTTGGAAGAATAGATCATGGGATTTGAACAGTTTGAGAAACTGGAAAGTTAGGCTACTTAAGGAAATCTCAGTATATTGAAGTTCCACAGATGAGGGAAGGAGATAAGACAGAGTGATAGACCATGAGGTAGCATACAACTGACTGAGAAATGAAAGATATTTCCCTGGGGTTCAATAGAATATGGCTATTAAACTTTATAGGGTAATATATTTAGATTAAATGAAACTCAACTGAGCAGAGATTGCTGAGACATGGTTGTAGAGTGAAGTCTGAAAGTGGCATGAGAGAGTAAGATATATTCCAACTTTCCCATCATAACCAGTGAGTTGGGGATATGAATGAAAGTGCATCCAGTGCTCAACAGGGTAGCCTAGAATGTCATTTCATCAGGATGAAGCCAAGACTTACAGAGAAACAGAAGATGAGAGGAATGGGGGGAGGGGAGCATTTTAAGAAAAAAGGAAATGTTTTGGTATTATTTTGTTTTGTGTTGTGTTGTTTTAAAGACATTCTAAAAAGCACAATGGAAAGAAGGATATACTTGAATGGAATGAGGTTGAAGGTGGGTGGAAATGAGAGTAGGCAAGGGATGATGAATAATGAGATTTATACCAGTATAACACTGGATTCAAAATCATTGACACTGGCAGTGTATGAGGTTATGGGAGCAGGCTAACCATTGACTAATGATTATAGGCAGAACATTAATGGCTAAGGGGAATTGTATGGAGGATTCAGATTATTGACTGTCCAAAGACTTACCCCAAGTTTCAACTTCATTGCAGGCAGTGATGATTTGTCCTGTGTAACTCCAATGATCTTCTCCATAGTAGTCTTAGGTGAAGATAAAGCTGATTTAAAGAGGTGGATAAGTTTTAAATGTAGGCAGAACTTCTTCATACATAGTTAAATGAAGAACTTGGCATAAGTGACTCTAGGTATGATTAATTTTATATAATTTTTGAGGCATGTTATTGTGCTTGTGATGACTAAATGTGGAAAAGGAGGCATGATTATAAGTCCAGTGGAAAATCCTATTATATATTTTATAACATTGACACATATGGTTTCAACATTTATCTCATAATCCTTTTTATATTTCATAAATTTTCATTTATCTGTTTACAAATTTTGCTATTATTATGTTGTTATATGTTCATTCATGTTTTTATCTTTCTACATATTTATATGCTTTAGTTTTGAAAAGTAATTTGATATGAGGAATATAATTTGAATTGCTCAAAATCCAGAGCGCTTGAAATAAATACCAAATTTGGTTTTGTTGTATAATTACAACTTGAAGAAGCATGTCCAGGAGGCAGAATCTTTCAGTTAAAGGTAGTTCTGCTTGAGGACTATTTTAGGAGCACTGGAAAAGTCCCTGGAGCAAAGAAAAAGGCAAAGACTTTTTCTTAGCTGGAGCAGGGCTTTGAGAGAAGGTTCTAGAGCAAAGAAGACAAAGGCAGTTGGGCAGGATCTACATCTAACACTGTGATACCTGGATTCCTCATCTGTTACTCTCCCACAAATTGAATACTTGGCTAGGCCAGGCCTAGCCTAAAAATCTTGTCAACCCCAAGAATAAATTACACTTAGTATTTTCCCATATGCTAACCTCAGTCTTGTCCTGGCTCTTCATCTCAATAAATTGCATTCTCCATGAGGACTTTACTAATCCTGCTAGCTGTTGGTGACTGCACTGCTAATTATAATGCATTTATTTTGTATATACTGTGAATTTATTTGCATTTGTAAGTGTTGTCTCTTGCAACAGAATGCAACCTCCTTGATGGCATAGATTATATATTTATTTATTTGTTTGTTTTTGAATGTCAGGCACATGCCAGAGTCAGGCACATAGTGTATATCCCTTAATACATGCTTATTTTCTACTTATTTTTTGCAATATGGCATTGTTTTGAAGATAGCAATATAATTGTTGATTCTTTTAAGAAAAAAAAATAGTCACTCTCTAGAGTGATGTCTTTGGGTGACCTTGAAGAGTCCTTCATGAAGATCTTCTATGACCAAACAATTATAGCAGGTTATCTAGTAGCAGCGACTATGACCTGAAGATGGAAAACCCCTGAATCCTTTATAGCCTTGAGTGTTGCAGAGGTTCATGTAAAATTAAATAAACATCCACTAAGTAATACTGTTATATTTTGAGATCTGAATAACACTATTGGTATTAGAAGAAAGAAAAAACAAATTTGGTGGTAGTGCAAATCATCCTTCTCCTCATCTTTTTTTTTCTTGTTCTTTTCTGTCTTTTTGTAAAAAAAATAGCCAAAATTATTACCAATAATACGGAAATAGTGTGGAATAATCAATGAACACTTTATTTATTTTGCTTGATCCTCTGTTTTCAAGGATTATCTTACATTTATAATTTTAAATAATGAATTATGTAGATGGAGGAGAGGGGGAAATAAGTTGTTTAATTTTCTGAATTTTCAGTATTTCTTTAATACTAGTGAAATGACAGCTTTATAATAAATGAGTGGTTTGTGATGAATCATAATATATCCAATTTTTTTTTAAATTCATGGATCAAGCAGTACAAATATGTCTCTAATTTAGGAGTGACCTTAAATTATCAAATCATTTGGAAAATATTCCAAGTTAAAAACTGAGATGTTCTTACACAGCAAGTTAAAAAAAATAGATGCTGAGCAAGTAGGTAAAACATAATAAGAGACATTTTATTTTATAGAAGTAGTCTGTTTAAAAAAATTCTAAAATGCCAGGAAATCAGACAAAATGACAGTTTTGAGTAGGTGGAACCTATAAATACAAGTCAAGTACAATTCAGCAAAGACCTAGCTATAACAGATTCAGTCACATAATAAAGCATTGTGATACAGTATAAAGAATATTAATCATAATTCCAGGAGACCCTGGAAAAAAAATAAATAAAAAATAAATGTGACCTTAGGAAAGTTGTTTAACCTTTGAAATTCTCAATGTCCACTTCAGCACATTAGGAATGATTATATCTCATCTTTATGACAGTCACTT
>CM053580.1:86762728-86780502 GCA_028627135.1 Pseudochirops cupreus
TGATCTTTCCCTTAAAAATATTGCAGTCTTTCAGAATAAATAATACCACAGTGTTTTATGAACCAACATTTTATTACTTTTAAAAATAAATAAAGTTAGGAATATAGTAGAATAAGAATACAAAAATCAAACCTGTGGTTGGTTGTGCCACACATATAGGCAAGGGGATTTGGAATATATAATCCCTAGAGAGAGTGAAGTTGGTGACATCACAGACTTGTCCAGATAAATCTAGGGGAAGTTTAGCTTTCCATGAACTAAATAACATATTTTAGGAAGTCTTTGTCTTTAAAACAATTCTATGTTTCATCAGTGAAAATAAAGGTTGATATTACACTTTTTAAATGGTCTTGATGCTTATTATTTTACATATGTACATGTATACACATATATATTAAAATGAATAACCACACATATATTTACATGTATGCACAAATTTATTTTTGAATGCAAAACTCACTCTGAATTAAAAAATTAGGTGAATATTTAGATAGTAAAGCATAAGAATGCTCTTAAAGGCTCTCCAATTAGCTGGGACATATCTTTTCTGTATTCCCTACAATGTCTTGGTCATAGTAAATATCAAGTGAGTATCATAATAAACACATACCTTATTTGTATATAAGTATCATTATAAATGTATAAAATCATTTTATATGGTAACATACCAGATGGGGAACAAAATAGCAAATTATTTATCTCCCACAATAACTTAAGATGGTACTTATGGGTCATAAAATGGTACTGTGGGTCATAACGATATCTAGAATTATCTATCTTCTCCACACTCAGGAGGAGAGCTGCAGAAAACCACCACTTTTCCTTGCTTGATTTCTCTTTATTATATAATGGTGCTTCTCTATACAAATATTACTGTATTATTGTAAGTTGCTCTGGAGACAGAAGTAATTATCTCTTACACCACTGCCCATGGGAGAAAAAGAAAACTGGGAAGAAAGGTGGAAATGAGAAAGGAAGTTTTTTTTTTATTCCTTCAATTCATACTAATATAGCATTCATTCTCCAAAATGCTGTGAAGAAATAGTAGTAGTAATATATGTGTGTATGTATGTACACACACATATACATACACACACACATACACACCACTTTTTGGCAGAAGCTAAAGTCTTTTGTTTTGGTATATTGACATTTCCATACTGATCAGACACAAATACACCTCATAATTATGATGCCGTAAAACTCTCCAAACTTGTGCTTAACATAAGCTAGATAACTCTTTGCTTATTCCTATTCACACCATTCATCAAGCCATGCATATAGATAAGAGTAACAAAATATAAACTAAGAGTACATACACACATAGAGAGATACACACAGATAGACATAGAGATAGATACATTACTTGGCTGAAAATAAGTTTGCCAGAAATTTCAAATATCAATCAATCACAAAACCTTTATTAAGTACTAACTGCCCAACTAGGCATTGTGAATCTAAAGTAAAACTGAAACAGTCCTTGACCTGGATGAGATTCTATTCTATTGGAAGAAACAACATATATACACATAATTCTATAGAACATATATACAAAGTAGATTAAAGATAGTTTGGGGGTGAAGACATTAGCAATTGGTGAGATCAGGAAAGATTTCATGTAGTAAGTGGCATTTGTGCAGAACTTTGAAGGAAATTTGGAGACCTAAGAGGCTAAGGAGAAGACAGCATGTCAGGCATGTGGGATCTATATGCAATTTTCTTATAAAAGCTACAATGTAATGCATGTTTTGTAGATAAAGTATTTAAGAAACAATTTATTATTTTTCACTATGTTATACTGACTCTGGTTCAATGTTTTAAAACATTTAGAATACACATTATTCTTTTAAAAAAAAGCACTTATAGAAACAATACAGACTATTTCATGAAATCTATCCTAAACAAAAGGTTTTACCAAATGATTATGTGAAGATGACGTCAATACTGATCAGTCACCATCAATTAGTGGTTAAGGGTGGACTGGGCTCAATGTCACTGAGGGATGAAAGCTTGGCATTTTATTGAAATGTGGAGAGTAGTATCACTGGTATGCTGTTCTTCTGCTCAACAGTCTCTTCATAGAGGACAGAGTTCAACTTAGTGCCAGGTTTTGTCTGTGTTAGAATAGGCCCTAGAAAAGGACAAATGCCATAAGAAAAGGGGATTTGAAATCTGTAACCTTAGTAAATGGGGTTTTGGATAAAGGAGTCATAGGTTCTGGTCTTTTGACATCTTCTCACAATTTGACCATGAAAGTTGTTTCCATAGTGACTTACCATATGAGAATGGCCAGGTTTTCTTTACTTTTCTTCATCACCCTTCCATTCAATGTCTCTCTAAAATTTTAGGTAATTCTGCTTAACTTATCATTTGCTTTAGGGTGGTTAAGATAGTATATTCGATTATCCAGGAGATAGGAAGAAGAAAATGTAAAATAATAAGAAGAAGAATATAGAGGATACCAGACTAAGAGGTGGGAGATAAGAGCTCTAATTATAATCCTATTATTTTCATTCTGCATGACCTAGGTCAGGACTTTTTTTTTTTCCTCTCTGGTCTCAATTTTCTCATCTTTGAAATGAGAGCTTTATTCTTTATTTTTCATCAAATCTTTCCTAGCTCTGAAATTTGTGATACTTGGTCATAGGACAGACGAATGAATGTCTTACAGCCCAGTTTTAGGGTGGGAAGAAAATTTGTTCACAGTAAAATGTGTAAGATAAACTTGAAAGATAGTTTTGATGAATTGTAAAAAGAAGTCAAAACTACAACGACATTTGAAGGCAAAAAGATAACTGTTAAAAGAGAACAAAATTAGACAATTCTATATAAACAAAATTCTGACAATATAATTATTAAGATCTAGCCTAATAGTCACATTGAATCTAGAATAATAAAGATCCCCAAATCATTCTGCAAGGTTTTCATGGGTAGGCATTTGCATATTACATTTGGGACTGAAACATATGGTTGAATAACATGAATTCATTTATTTCTTTGTTTCTCCAGATAGAATATTCCATTATATGCTATTTCATGCCATTAGTTATATTGAATTTTCCTCAGGAACTTGAAGTGCTTAGCTGGAAACAATCATTGCGCTGTATCCTTAGGATTCAAACTTGTCCAGTGGGAGTTTATCTAGGAGGTGAGCTGAACCAAAACAAAGAGAGTGAAGATTTTAAAAACAAAATAAGTCAAAGTTGGAAAAAGATGAAAATTATAAGGGAAGAATAATAAAGGTTGTATGAGTGCTGGGTCTGAAGTCAGGAAAATCATCATTTTTTCAAATCTAACCCACAGACAGACAAACTGTGTAATCTCGGGCTAGTCAATTAACCCTGTCTCCCTCAGTTTCCTCATCTGTAAAATATGCTGGAGAAAGAAAGGGAAAACCCTTCTAGTATCTTTGCTAAAAAAATCTCAAGAGGGGTCATGAAGAGTCAGAAATAACTGAATGACAAAAATATGAAGAAAGAAAATTGCCTTTACTTTTGCCTTCTCTTAAGCATATATAATATTTTATATTTAATCTGTAGATCTTGTCACCTCTGATATGTTTTGAACTGAAACCATGGAATATTTGACTCCTGAAGTTACTTTTAAAGCTTCAATCAATTCAGACAGTTACTGAGAATAGGCATAACATTGAATATCATGAGAATAGTTTCCTCATGAAAGAAAAAGCCACCCTAAATAAACAAAGTTGATACTGCCCAAAGAACGATAGGCCACTGACCCCAAAATTCTTCTATAGTAAGGGACCTGTCACAAGGTTTGAAAATACTAATCCAATTCATAACCAAGAAGCACTGATTAAATATCTTTCTACTCTGTGCAAGATAAGCTTATGAAATACACTTATGCAAGCCAGCACAGTATAATCAGAAAGAGGTAACTACAGAGACAGAGGGACCTGGGTTTACTTTCTGCCTATTCCATTAGAAAGTTCCTGAGATAGCCATCTAAACTCTTAGTGCTTTATAAAACTGAAGATTATAGATTGTAGAACATGTGGCAAACTCCATTGGTAAAGGAAATTCCTTTCTGGGAGTTCTCTACACTGATAAAAATCATAGGAGAGGCAAAACAAACAAATAAACAAACAAAAGGCATAATATACTGTGTTCAATGTTAGATATACAAGTAAAAACCAAGATGCTAGCTTGTATTCCACATGATCTTTGAGAAGACTGATTAGTCAAATGATACATAATATGTGATAAAGGAAACAAAGAATGGTCAAAAGCAGAAATGACAGTCTCCATCTTCAGGAAACACTTGGACAAAGGTATAGAGGTAGAAAGGTGAGTTCAGGGATAAGCTTAGAAGCTGATTTTGCTGAAAAGTAGAATGTGTGAAGGGTAATAATGGTTAGTGGGCCTCTAATGATAGCCTGGGGCCAGATTGTAAAGGATGTTGACTGCCAAGCTGAAGAGTTTGTATTAAATCCTCCTGGCAAAAGGGAGTGTTTAAATGTTCTTGAGCTGAGGAATCACAGTCAGATTTGAGTTTTAGGAAGACTTTTATCACCTGGATGAAGGATAAATTGGGAAGAGAGAGATAATGGAAGCCAAGAGTTCAATTCAATTGCTTTCAGAGCAGTTCTTCTGATAGTTGAGGATTTAAAATAGAATTGTAGCTGTGTGATTAGAGAGATGGATAGATGACAGAGATGTTATGGAAATTAATGATTTTATATCAGAGGGAGTGGATAGAAAAGAGTAGTTAAGTATGCTAGAATTTTTTATCATTGATAAATAGGAAACCTCAATGGACAGGCTGTTCCTCAGGTTGGGGGAATTAAATTAAAAAATATAATAAAAGATGAATAACTAGATATACTGTGCTCCTCTTGTTCTACTATACATCTTTACCATGACAGGAATTTATTTGGAAGTGTGATACTAACTTTTCTAGCTTTCAACTTGCAAGATAATAACACATTTCAGAGTTAGGTAATCATGGAGAGAAAGACTACCAAGTTAATGAGAATTACGAAAATTTTATTAATTAAAAAATTGGATGTATATACTATATGGAGAGAATAAAATATGAGAATCACTGGTGAGCTAGAATAGTTAAAAAGGTAGTAGGACAGAGACATTCAGAGCAGTCCTCTTTTGTCCTTCCTAACAGTTTAGAGTTCATTTCTATTATACTTTTTTAGGGCTGTCATAAACTAGCTGGGATTGTATGATATAGTTCTACCATCTCAAGCAAATTTGCAAACTCTCTATGAAAATTAAAATTTGAATACAATAGTAACTAATAAACAAGATTAAACTGCCTGGCCAAGAGTCTAAAGACTTATTTAGGGAAATTATTCTAACTTGCCTTATTACATATTTCCTGGCCATCACTTTCTCCCAAAATAGTCACTCCAAAATGCCCATGTTAGAGAAGGGAAGTGCGGTATATGGTAAATCTGTTTGATTGTGACATTGTCCTCAGGCATCCATCTACCTTTCTGTCAAATCCATTTCTTTTGAAAATGGGAAAGAATGCAAGATAACCTTTCTTTTTGAGTTAGATATACAGCACAATGGTGTTTCTGATTTCACCTTTCAAAGTAACATGTGAAATGGAAAGTTTTGTTGAAAAGAATGATTTTTTGTTTTTAAAGTAAGCTCCCATATAGGGGCAATTTAATCCATCTCAATATGATTTGCTGCCTGTCACATGAAACATTCTGCAGGAGTGATTTCTCTGTCCTGCTGAGAAGTGTCATGCTATATGATTTGATGTGTCATATCAAGTGATGTCATCCTATGACCCAGGCAGCAGATAAGATGTTCCATCCAACTATGCAGGAACAAAGGTTCAATATATTGAATCAGTGAACAATAAAAGGGCTCCAAGCCCTTTTTCTCATGTAAATACTGTAAACTCTTTTTGTTCATCAATCTATATGCTTGTCCACCAAAATGAGCTGGTTTCAAACAATTTCTGTTCATTTCTAAAAGAAATTTATTATTTTCAAGTTAATTTCCAAGAAGTCATTTTCCCCCCTACTACTACTCAAACTCCTCATGTTTTGACATTAAGGAGTCACAGTGCAAGGGGAAAAAACATTTAATTTACTACTTTCATTCTAAAATTTTATAAGAGTATTTCATCTAAGTAAGCTAATAATCTATTAATTATTGTTAGTAAGATATTTAGACATTTTATATCATGCTTATAGAAGTGAGTATTCTTTTATAATTTTGAAAATATTGAATTTAATTAGTCTCCAGTTTAAATAGCCATTGATTTGCAAAATTAATGATTATGCTAAGAAAAAAATTAAAACAAGTATTTCCCTCTCCTTTTACCTGAGAGATGTATCTGACAGCATTATATGTATATTTCTATGATCCTAGAATAAAAGAATGTGCTGGAGTCATGCATGGAACAAGTCTGCCATCTACCGATTTCAAATGAACAGAAAAATTCATTTGAAAGAAACATTTGCTTTTAGCCCAGAGAATCATTTCAACTCTATAATCCTAATTTGAGACACACAAAAGAAATTATTTTGATATTTTGGAATAATCCTATTTCTATCTATAATAACAGAAACAATGTAATAAAAGGAGTTTAAAAATCTTGGAAGTCAGTTTTAAATCCATAAAGAAGATGCCTTTAAAGAACACAATCTGAATAGCATATTCTAGTATAAGTCTAAATAGATTCATAATTACACTGACATTAACTTTACCCAGATCCTTTCCTAAGAAAACATGGTCAATAGTGAAGAGGAATAAGTTAAAATTTCCTAATTCTTCAATATTTTATAGGGAGGAAATATAAAAAAGAAGAATTCAAATAAAATTAGCTAGAACATTTGAAATGAAGATTTCAGGTTTAACTGTTAAATTACATTTCTTTGGGGGGAATCATTTTTATTAGTTATTTTCTTGTTTCTCTGCTTTGTTCTTATAAGCACTCACTTTTACCAGAAAACAATTTGAAAAGTTTTCTCTTTCAAATGCAAATATTTTCCTCCTAACAATCCTTGGATGATGTTGTTATAGGAATCTGAAGATCTTCCCTGCCCCTAGGCCATTTGCTTAAGTGGCTTAAGAGGCTCTGAGAACCATCCCCTAAATGAAAGTATACTCTGCCCCTTAATAGGCTGGATGGGGTCATGTGGAGCCTGTGGTGGGAGGCTTGTTTTTTGGGAATGCCTGTGCCTTGTCGCTTTGTGATTGGGCAGTGGGTCTAGAGGGCTGTAACATTCTCTGATCCAGGAGAAGGCTATATAAACTGCTGATGTGAGGTTTTGCTTTGGGGCTCACTTTGAGAAGAGATGTGTGATTTGGCTGGATGAGACTCTGGGCAGCCATTGAGCACCCAGGCTTTGAAAAACCCAGATGTTGATGCTTCCCTCTCTGGTAACTGAATAGGTATGGATGTAATGGTCAGATGATTGGAAGCCCGTCTGCTGATCTGTTTCTTTGTTTCCTTGTAACTTGTGTTCGTAACTTGAGTTTGCATTCGCTGAGGTTCAGGTTGCTGAACTAGGTAAATGATATTTGTTTGATTGATTAAAGTAAGACTGTTAACCCATTTTGAGTTGCTTTCCTTTAGAAAAGCAGATCTAAGAACCTGTGCTAGCAGCCGCCCTGGGTATGCTGGGGTGCTTGCTGCTACAGACACAGACTCAATGAGCCACAGGGTATTAACATATCCAAACATTTTCACATCAGGAAAAACAACAACAATTACACAAATAACAACAACCACAACTGTGAGATTACGATCGATTGGCTTTGAAATTGCATATAAATGTTAAGAGTAAGGGAAACAGGCTGGATACAAAAGTCACAATTAAAGTCTGATGAAATCGGAAGGGGTTGTGTAGCTCAGAGGTATAAGGCTACAAATAACCACTTTGTGTGGAGACTTCAATTGATTACAAAATGCTGAAAATCAGTCTCCTGTGTCTCCAAGGTTTATCTTCTCCGTTTATTCTCTATTTGATAACATGAGAACAAGATTAATTACAAGGGACTTTTCTTTTTTAATTTAACTTTCCTTACTTCCTCCCACCTTTCCTGTGATCAAGGGCCAATGTTGGGTTCTAGTGATTATGGATTGAAAATTTTTAAGAAATATGGGACTAATTAATCAGGCACATAGTATACTGGGTTTTGGGGAGGGAGAAGTTAATTTAAATAAATTTGTTGAATAATTTTAATTGCATATTTATTATGTTAAGTATTTCTATCATCCATAACTTGATTTCAACCGAGAAACAATGACATTGACCAGACTCCCCAGGAGGCTACATGCAATCTTCTGGATTTCTCCCTCATTCTCCCGGAACCTCGTTATGCTAGAAGATCATATTAACCCTGCAGCTCAGACCTTGCAAGTACCCCATACTCAAATTTTATGGATAGTAGCATATCACTTGGCCTGAGCATATGGTAAGCCTAATGGTTTGTACATGACCATATCCCATCACGCATCCCTCATCATTCCTTTTCTCGTGTAGGTTTTGCTGATTTAACCTAGAGGTGATCTTACATTATCAAATGGTATACACCTGGAAGTTATGTCTTTATTTGTTGTTGTTTGTTTTCAAGTGTCACAAAACCAGACGGGCTTCAGTTATGGTTCTAGCAATAGACTGAGGAAAGGACTAACCTAATGAATACTGAAAAGCTTATCACCAGCAGGTAAGTCACAAAGTAATGATCCCTTTGCCTCTCCTACCCAAGAGAAGTAGATATTACTTTGTTCTATTAAAAACTGGTAATAGTGTGGGTCTTCATTGAAAATTTCATTAAAAAAACACTCGTGTACCAAAGGGAGCACAAAGTGTCCTTTTGAGGGAGTAATAAAAGGATGATGAAATGAGACTGTGTTAAATACTATGGCAATTTTTTACCTTGTAAACTTACTTGAGTTAACTCAATGTTAAATAGAATACAATTTGTACCTTGTGGAATTAATTAGCAATTGATTTAAGGAGGCTATAAATGCAGGCTTGCTATTATGACTCTGTACATCATTCTTTGGGGACCAAATATGAAAATATAAGTTTAAAAATCCCCTTAGAAATTACTAACCCAATTGGTTTTGTTGATGCTACTTTGAAACTTTTAATTATAATATATTAGTAGCATAAGAAAACAAGTAAAACAAAATAGGACTTAATGTTATCTAAGTTCGCTAAATACCATTTGACATGGATTTATAGTGCAATTCATCATGAGATACAGATAAGGAACTGGAGTGGGCAAATTGGCAAGTTTAACTGATTATACTAAGTAAAAATACAAGAAATGTGTTTGCTGCTAATGCATGCTAGAGTAAGAAAGTATATGCATTTTACAAAATGGGATTACAATAATAAAACACATTTGTTCTAGGTTCAGTGCAACAGTAATTTGATGAGGTTTAATTTTATCTCAACTAAACACAGGTCAGAGGTGAGAAATGTTGAATCTGTAAATTCTATTTTATCATCATACATGCACATAAACACACAGAGAAAAAGAGAGATGGATAGAAAGAGAGAGAAAGAAAGAGAGAGAAAGAGAGAGAGAGAAAGAGAGAGAGAGAAAGAGAGAGAGAGAGAGAGAGAGAGAGAGACAGGAGAGAGAACCACTGGAAGAGCACAGCAAAAAATATTCAGCGCATTATGCTGAAAAGTTTATGCTTTTCATTGGACAGAGACAACGAAGTGAATGAGTGTATTTAACAAAGCAATTTTTACATGTATTTAACAGATGATTTTCTCATTCTTAAAAAGCATCTCTTTTGACCTCAAAGCAATTTTAGCCCTGTAACTTCTCAATGACAGTGACTGTCTTATTTTTGCATCTACATACATTTCAAACAACCGGACCATTACATCAATTCACTGAAATCATTGAAGTTTTTTTTTCTTTCATCGTGTAACCAACTGGTTGATCTATGACTATTTTACTTTACATTTTGATCTTTGAATTGTATATCTTCAATTTTTCTTCAAGTCTTCTATCCAGCATATAGTGGGTATTTAAAAAAAAAGTCTTTGAACATGACTAGATATATCAGTCACCTACATGATTGACAAATAAAGATGGGAATTTTGTGAAATGGTCATTACAACTACATATCCCCTTTCAATGAGTGAATAAGATAGATGCTGTGGCAAATTGTTATGTGGTTGTTGTAATTAGCTTAACATTGTCCATAAGAAGACAAGTACGGCATTTTAGTTGCTTTCATTGAACTTCAGAGTCTAGAATCATAGCAAATTAAAGCTTCTAGGACTTTGTCAAATCAATCACTGCATTTTATTGATAAGAAAATTGAGATGCAGTGAGATAAAGTGAGTTGGCTAAGGTTGCAGAATTAGTTTATAATGTATTACGCCTTTATATAACCTGCCTAGATCATCAAAGGGCTATAAATGTTAACATTCTAACACAATCATTAGAAATATAAAATTTAGTTAATCTATCAGGATATATTTTAATGATATTAAAAAACTGAACCAGTTTAATTACAAACCTATTTAAACACATATATGGACATAATGTATATGTGCATACACATCTATACACACATATGCACAAATGCGTGGATGTGTATGTATATTGTATATGCACACTTATACATACAGAATATCTCAAAGACCTCAAGATTTTTGAGACACCCTGAATATTTAATTCTGTGACTAATTTAAGTATTTTTACTCACGCATCACATTTCTAGTACATCAGGGGAACTTTGATTCATTTAGATGAGATATGCCTTGCATACAATAAACAATAAATACTTGTTGAATTAGGTTAGGCTGAATGGTTATGAAAATTGACTTTGGGGAATTATTTTGCTACCTCCACAATTAGTTCACAAAGGGAATAACACCCTCAAATTTCCATGTTCATGGAATGGCAGAGTACTGAACTAATATTCAAAAACACCTAAGTCTGAATCTTACTTATGACATTTCCTAGCAATGTGACCATTGGCACGTTGCACTACCCATCAGTTTCAGTTTCCTCATCTGTTTAATGAGGCTAATACTACTTATAATACTTACATCAGAAGGGCTTAAAAGTTAATATACGTGTGTATGTTGACATGCACATATACCGCCCTGTACAATTTTAAAATGACTTTATAAAGTTAACTATTACTAAAATTGTATTGTTTTTGTCTTTCACAATTTGTTCTGACAAAAATCTGAGTATAATTTACCATTCTGCTATTATTCTTTAATATTTAATTTACTGTAGTTGATCACAAATTCAATAAAAGTTTTTGATTGAGTTAACTATTAGGTTAAAACCTCATCATCTTCAGGTTTACTGAAAGCAGTAACGACACATTTCCAGGACCACATAGGGTAATGAGGCTAGGTGTACCTTGTTCTGTTCCTAAAAAATTTTGAACTCATCTGTTTTACCAGTATTCTTTCAAAGGTGTTTTTTCCATATAGCTTAGAGACTAAGTATTCAGAATGACAATTACTTATAAATGTTATTCTTAACATTTTTAAATGAATTATTGTTAAGTCCCAGGGATTATGGGTGACTAGTTATATTAATGCTATAGTTTCAATGCAATTTAATGGAATATCCATAGATGCTGCTACATACCTCCCACAGAGAAACTGATCTGAATGTTTCAAGATAACTGAGAGAAGCACCCAGCCCTATAAGAAGAAAGACTCACAATTTTTAGCCCTATTTCTTTTTCTTCCTTCCCACCACCCCTGTCAGGATCCTGATTCTATGGAGACTTGATATAGTACTGGAATGAGGTAATTCTGAGACATTCAATTGGATGTAAATATATGTGTTCTTTTACTATTATGATGCAGGGAATACCACAAAGAATTGTAAATTAATTAAATTTAAATAGAAGCTTTTACTTTGTATTGGATCTGTTTTCAAAAATGCAGAAATCTTTATCAATGGAAATTAGCATCAGCTCTGCAAATTGTAGTCTTAGAAAACTGCCTTGGTAACTAAGAGATTAAATGACTTACCCGGGTTCCATCTCCATTTTGTGTCAGAAGTATTACTTGAATCCAGTTCCACTTGACTTCAGGACCATCACTCTATGTACTATACAACATTGTTTCCCCATGGTTAATGTAGATAAGAGCAGTGCATTAAAAGGAATTCTTCTAGGTATTGTGATTTCAATGACAAAGCTTCACTAGTCATCAACTTATCAGTGTCTCATTTTTCCTCCTTTACATTAACAACATCTGAGTGTCTGAGTTTCCTTAATGTTTATTTCTTATAGATCATTTTTTTTCAACCTTAATCTTATTGTTAATACATCTGAAGACTTACATTTTCTACATCTTTGTCCAGTCAAGGAACTCAGGGCTGGACAGAATATTTTTCAAATTGCAAGTTCTTCTCTCTGTTGAACTGTTGTTATTTGAATTCATAATGTGCATTTTTTTAAAAAAATAATAGATAAGATGTTACAAAATAATTAAAGGTACAGTAATCATGGACTTAGGTTTCTGAGAGAATTATCAGCTACCTACTCCCATGAATTGAATATCATCATACTCTGTTATTTGCATAACTTCATTTGTATATCTTCATTTACTGCCTCTATCTCTGCCACAGAATTCCAAAATTATACCAAGGAATTCTGGGATTATAATTGCGTAGTAGTCAGCATATATAGACTGAACTCTTACCCAAGTTAATTTTCTTTGCTTATCTTTATACTGTAATGTTTTTGTACTTTGAGCCTTCACATTTGTTAGTACTTTAACTTCTTGACCTTTTTCCTGAGATCTCAACTGGTGAGCATTCACCATATGAGGGTTGGGCACATGACAGACTTGCTACTCCTTAGCTGTCTTCATCTCATACCATTACATGTTTTTCCCATTCTTTATTCTACACTACTTCTAAAAATAGTAATCAGACCATCAAATCACTACTGCCAAAACTAGTTTCCACTCCTGTGCATGTGTTGCTTTTCATTATTATAGAATATATGTTCTCTGAGGAAATAGACAGTCTTAACTATTTTATTTGTATTCTCAGGAGTTAGGACAGCCCCTGAAATATAGTAATCACTTAATAAATGCTTCTCCATTTGTATTGATGTAGGCTATTAAACATTTGAGATATTGGGAAAGACAAGACAGTTAAGAAAGTCCTTTAATGACATACCATACTAGGTACCATATCAAACAAAGAGCACTAAAGTCACAGGTTGAGGGTGATAAATTTAACATTGAAGGAATTCATCTGTTCCAAGTGTCCATTTATATTCTGAGAGGAGAAATGGTATACTTTACTTAACCAGTTAAATTAAACTCTAGTGCCTATTGGTTTTGTGGGGCATATTGGCTGTTTCCATATCTTAATTTACATTGAAGTTTTCTTTTCTTAAAAATGAACTCATTGAAAAGCATATTCTACATTGCAATTTCTGTATATCTGTGTTTATTGATAACACCATTATCCAGAAATTAATTTATTCAGCCAAGGAAATTCTACAACTTCTACCCTCCATCAACACTCCTCCCTCCCTAAATCTCTCTAATGCAGAGAATTTCCTGCCTTCGATTGCTTCCTTAAACACTTACCAATTGCATGTCTCATATTCACAATATTCATGCCTATAATTTATAAACAAATATGGTGGTGTCAATGGAAAACAGTAGCAAGCAAGTTGTATTCCTTGTAATTCCATTGCTAATCATTCTGTGGCCTCCATAAACTGTAGCAGAACTACTCTATGGTAAATTTAATACAATAAAAAAATAAAGCAACATCTGCCACAAAAATATCCATCACTAGTCTCATATTCTCAATGGCTCCTGCAAGCTGGTAATAAGGAGATATAAATGGTTTGACTCTGCCAATTTTTAGTTGTGCAGCCAGTGTAAAATACAGGGATTATAAAATGTTCCTCTGTCACATATTTTGGCGGTGATTGGAATATCCAGTGAAATATGGGATTTTATTCTTAGTACTTTAAGTTAATAACAATAACTGTAAAACTAATATTGTTCTTTCCAGTAATTGCCACCATTCATCAAACAGTCTGAGTAATGCAAGAACAAATATATGCCACTTTATTCCAGTGTAGGCTCCTGGGTAAAACTCTGATATTATTACTCAGTCTTTCCTACTTAAAACATTATTCAGAGAAATTATATAGTAATGAAACCATACATTTAAAGAGATGCCTTGTGGAATTGAGAGTGAATTAATGGTTTGATGCTTTGAGGCAATCTTGCCACCCACTCTCTGCCTTCAGATTGGGTATACTATGGTTTTCGAGCTTTAACATACATGATAACATATTTTTCAACACAGTACTTTTATGCTTCTTCCAAATTATGGTTTCTTGCCATATACCTTATATTTGAAGACAAAATAAAACAAAGCTGTGGAGTACATTGTTTTTCTTTTCTAGAAATATATAACCAAAAGCAAAGGGATTTAAGAAAAAATTAACTGGAATTATTTTTTCCTTTGCTTGGGTTCAAAGGCCTGGTGCTTTTTAATTTTTTTTAATTTTGGTTTTTCCTGGTGGAGAAGAGAGAAGAAGTTCAGAGGTCGTGGGGGCATGATTTTGAGTAATGTTGCCCTGCTGAACGAGTAGATAAAATAACAAAGAAAAGCGGTAGTTGAAGGGGGGGAGGAGTAAGGCTCTTTCTTCTGAAACAAAATATACATTTCCAGTGAGTATCTAAGTGGCATTTTTCCCCCACTATAAATATTATAACTCTCACACTAGGGAACCCCATTAGTTACAGGTGATTTTTCTTTAATGTGCACTTAAAAATAGCTACTCACCAATCATATCAAGTGCCAGCTCTAATTTTCATTTATATTTTTCAAAGTCTTTTGAATTTTAGATCTTATTTTACAATTACTTAAAGTTGAAGGGACAGGTTGCTATGGAGATGTCTCAGGTAACTGTCACTATGTATATTCTGAATATTTTGAGAGAACCAATGCATGAATCTGCTGAGAATTTGTGGCCCTGACAAGGAAGCATTTTTTAGAAAATAGTAAACTGGGTTTGGGGGAATGAAGATCTAAGTTCAGATCCCAGCTCTTTCACTGACTCTATGACCATCAGCAAGTCACTTTACCTTGTGTGCTTGAGTTTTCTTACTGGAAAACAGCTAAATAATCTCTCAATTATATTACAGCTCTCTATGTTTGATCCTATAATCTTAAAGTACAATGTTGTCTGTCAACGAAGCAAAGGTTTGAATAGGTTTCTCTAGGCAGGAAAACCTAAGTTCATATCTGGCCTTAGATACCTGCTAGATGTGTGGTCCTGGGCAAGTTGCTTAACTTATATCAACTTTGATTTAATCATCAATAAAATGGGGATAATAATACAATCTACCAGGGGGTGGCTAGGTGGCACAGTGAACTGAGCACTGACCCTAGAGTCAGGAGGACCTGAGTTCAAATGTGGCCTCAAACAGTTAACACAAAAAAACTAGCCATGTGATCTTTGGCAGGTCACTTAATCCCAATTGCCCTACCTTCCCGTCTAAAAATCAAAATAATAGTAATAATAGACTCTACCTCACAAGGTTGTTAGGAGGATAAAATGAGATTAGTAAATCATTTTCTAAACCTCTGAGCACTATATAAATATTAGCTATTGTTATGACTATTATGACTGTAACTACTACTGTTGTTGCTGCTGCTGCCACTACTACTACTACTACTACTACTACCTACTATGCTACTACTATTAGAACTACTACTACTAACCACTATACTACTATTTTGCAGGCACTATTAAGATTGGGCTTATCAAGACAAGGCCAAAACAGCATTACTCCTTGCAGAGTGAATAGCCTAATAGGTGAGTGGGAAATTATGTGTGTGTGTATGTGTGTGTGTTTGTATACATATAGATATACACATATACATAACACACATTTACATATACATATACATATGCAATTTCTTACAAGTACATATAGAGTGCAAGAAAAATTAGCTCCTTTCTAAAGAGTATACATATCTCTGGAAGAACTCATAGATCCTGGTCCAACCTTATTGGTTCCTGATACAGATACTTTCATCAGCTGAAAGTGTGTGACTAGGACACAGGAAGATGAGAAGTACCAAATTCTCTGGACCAGGGGTGGAGAACCTTTTCATGTTGCAAAATCACATTAATATTTAGCAGTAATCAAATAGGCCATATTGAAGAAACTTCAATTAGATATACTTAAAAATGTACATTATTTTACAATAATCTAACTACTATGTACTTAATAATTTACTAAAAAATGAAATATAATTGTTAATTTTAAAGTAAAGTTTTTAATTACATCATTGTGTCTGTTTTTTGTTGGAAAGCATTTGAATGTTTGGTTGCAGGATGGAGATCTATATTTTCAGTTGATTGTCTAGATGTGTATCAGTTATTTGTGAGCCGTGAGGGCATCTTGATTTGGGTTAGCTAGGAGAATGTAGATTCACAGCAATAAGTGGTTGAAAAGCAAGAAAGCATTTATCAGGTATGTTTGCTGAAGGTGTGGGTATTCTACTTCATTTTTCTGTATTTCAATGGTATCATTTTTTTCTCTTTTTTTTCTTTTAAATGACTTGTTTATTTGCTTTTAGTTTACAAGATTCAGTTCCACATTCACCTGAGTTTCAGATTTTTCCCCCCCCTTCCCCCTCCCCCTCCAATGGTAGTGCAATCACGTACAGGATCTGCAAATACTTTCGCATTGTACAATAGTTTGGCTATATAGAAGGATTGTAACCAATGATTGATCACTGGGAAAAGAAAAAAAAAAGCAAAACCAGACATGAAAGAGAACGATAGCGTGTTTTGCTTCAGTCTCCATTTGAACTCTGTTCTTTCTAGATCTTTCTCTGAATGTAGAGATCTCCTTCCATCCTGAGGCTTGTAGAGTTGTCTTATAGCTGTGTGTTGCTGAAAAGAGTCCAGTTTATCAAGGATGGTCATCATATGTACGTTGTGTCTATGATTGTGTACAGGTTTTGCCTGGTTCTGCTCTTCTCACTTAGCATCAGGCTGTATAAGCCTCTCCAGGTAATTATGAAGTCCATCTCCTTCCCATTTCTTATAGCACAATAGTATTCAATTACATTCATATACCATAGCTTGTTCAGCCATTCCCCAATTGATGGGCATCCCCTATATTTCCAGTTTTTTGCAACCACAAAGAGAGCTGCAATAAATATTTTTGTACATATGGGACCCTTTCCCACTTCTGTGACCTCTTTAGGATATAATCTCAACAGTGGTATTGCTGGGTCAAAGGGTATACAATTATTTACAGCCCTTTGGGCATAGTTCCAGATTGCTCTCCAGAATGGTTGTATCAATTCACAACTCCACCAACAATGCATTAGTGTTCCAATTTTTCCACATCCTCTCCAGCATTTGTCATTTTCCTGTTTTGTCATCTTAGACAATCTGACTAGAAAGATGTGGTACCTCAAAGTTGTTTTGATTTGCATTTCTCGAATCAGTAGTGATTTAGAGCATTTTTCCATATGCTTAAAGATAACTTTAATTTATGCCTCTGAAAATTTCCTGTTCATATCCTTTGACCATTTATCAATTGGGGAATGACTTGTATTCTTATAAATTTTACTTAATTCCCTGTAAATTTTGGAAATGAGGCCTTTATCAGAGATATTGGTTGTAAATATTGTTTCCCAATTTCCTACTTCCCTCTTAATCTTGGTTACATTGGCTTTGTTTGTATAGAAACTTTTCAATTTAATGTACTCAGGGTTATCCATTTTGCATTTTATAATGCTCTCCAATTCTTCATT
>CM053580.1:86781002-86798660 GCA_028627135.1 Pseudochirops cupreus
AGTCATACTGCTGACTCTCTTTTCCTGATTTTCCTGCAACGTTCTTATTTCTCTTCCCAATTTTTCTTCCACTTCCCTTATTTGGTTTTGAAAATCTTTCTTCAGCTCATCTCTAGCTTTAAGGCATTCTTCATGTTTATTGGAGGCTTCTAGTGGGGGCGCTCTGGCTGTGCTCTCCTCCTCCCTCTCTCTCCCATGATCTTTCTTTTCCCCAAAGAAGAAATCAAGGGTTTGGGAGCTGTTCTTACTTTGCTTCTTATGCTTATTCTTACTCATGGTTCTTCAGACCATGATTTTTTTTTTAAATCTCTGTGGGGCTCTGCTTCCAGAAGGGAAAGCTCTGTCCCAAATCACTGGGGTCCTCCTGGCTGCCGTAGCTCTTAGAAAGAGGCTGGGAACTCTTCCTATTTAATTCTGGATGACTGGATATCGAAGACTCCAAGACCGAGGCCCAAGACGGCAATCTGGATCCAGGCCTCTCAATGAGAGAGCACTGGCCTGAGAACAATCGTTCAGTCCCCCTGCTGCCTGCAGGCCATGGGTGGGAAGCTGTAACATGGAGGCGGGTGCAAAACCTCTGCCTTTTCACTTTTCCGCTCTGGCGGCCTTCTGGCCCCATTGCTTATCTCCCCCTTTCACAATTCCCACTCGCAGCTGCTGCTAATCCGCTCACCTGAGAGGCTCCTCCACTCCTCCAGTCCAGCCGCCCCCGGGGCACAGCCGTGGCTTCAGGCCAGGCTGGTTTCCATTCACAGTGCTGATATGATTCCTCATATACGAGCTGACTTTAGTGGGAAGTATCTTTGTGTGCGTTTTGGAGTTCTAGGATTGGTTTAGAGTCCTATTTTATGGGTATTTTGGGGTGGCTATGTGAGAGCTGAGATATGTTGCTGCTGCTACGCCGCCATCTTGGCTCTGCCCCCAATATCAAAGAATTTTAATAATTTCAGCTACTAATGGTCTAAGTCAGGATTGGGGAACCTGTGGCCTTGAGACCACATATGGCCTTCCAGATCCTTGGGTACCATCTGTTGACTGAGTCCAAGTTTTGCCAAACAAATCCTTTTTATTAAGGAGATTTGTTCTCTGAAGTTTGGGTTCAATCAAAGAGCCACAGTTGAGGACCTAGAGTGTTACACGTGGCCTTAAGGTTGCAGGTTCCCCACCCCTGGCCCAAATAGTACCTGGAATTGGTGAGTAACCATTTTTAGGGGAAAAAATAGCTCTTTGTCAGCTTTTAAAATGAAAACAATGTAATTTAGTAAATAGTCTGCAATATTTAGCAGTCCCATGTTAATTTGTACCAATAATTCATTCACTTAATGGAGGCTTTTTTTTTGTTCAGCAAACATCCTAAAAGACTCGTCAAGATGAAATTCTCTACAAAATCCGATGTTCTAGAGGGTCCATACTGAAGTAATTTTATGCTCAGGGTAATCATTTTCACCTCTTTCTCTACAAGATGTTTCAGCAAAATACTTTTACTTTCAGTCAATCTATAAAGACTTATACAGCCCCTATGATAAACAGTATACTAAGTACCAGGGAAGATTTTTTAAAAGTATCTCTATCTTTAAGTTTCTCATAACCAAATGAATTATAAATACATTTAAAAAGAATTGATGTACAAAGACAAGATTGGAGAAAAGTAAAATATAGAGCAAGCCTGTGCCAGAAAGACATGAGTTCAAATCTAGTCTCCAAAAGTAACTAGCTATGTGATTCTGAGCAATTCACTTTAGCTTAGTCTGCCTCAGTTTCCTCAACTATAAACTTGGGGTAATAATAGTATTTATTGCCAAAGGTTGTTGTGAAGATCAAATGACATTATATTTCAAAAAAAATATTTAGCACTATACCTGGCAAGTAAATAATATAATATATAATGCTTGTTGTGGATTTTTCATCTTTGTTGATGCCTTTCACATCTGAAATTATATATTTCTGTGACTATGATATTGTGATTCACCTATCAATAACATGTTTTACTAGGAAACTATTGGAATTTTTGATAGAGGTGGGGATGTCAGGAATTCAGAGAAAAAAAAATGAAGTCTATCCGGTACAGTGAAGTTAAAGACTATGTAACTTTTGTCTCTCTATTTCTGGCACCTAGTATAATCCCTTGCATATTATAGATGCTTAAAAAGTTTTTTGGTTTCTTTTTTTTTGGTCAAATTGTAGGATTTGAAACTTCCTTTCTTAAATATGTTACATTTGAAGAACTAATAGCATAGGCAGTTGGAGGTTTTCGGCCAATACTTGGAAATATTATTCAAGAGTTTGAGGAATAAGCCATTACTGATGCTGCAGATTTAGGAGCCACCCATGCAAATGTGATAATAGCCACAGTGATGACAATAGATGAAGTTTCCATTCACATTGATAAGTATAAAATTCAGTGTTTTTTAACCACTTTTCAAAAGCATAAGACCTTTGAGCAGATACACAATATCTTTATGAGGAAAATAATGACCCTACATAGATGTATTCCTTTAACTCATATCTGTATCATAGAAAACTGGATCTCTGGCTACAATACATACCTGCTTCTTATAGTTCAAAACAGAATGAAAATGGACCACCTCATTTAATACTTTATTTATGCTTTGCAAAATAATATACTGCAATGATCATATTCCAATCAGCATTTGCTGGATGCATTTAAGATAAATGAAATATGAGAGAGGAATATACAAAATATGTTTATGATTCACTTTTCTAGAGTCTAGCTATGTAGTAAGGGACATCATCAGAAACCATGAGGTACAATAATTTTTTTTTTACCTCTATCCAATGATACCTTTTTTGTGATATCTATGATTTAACTTGATCCCTTCACTCTTATGGAAAGGTAATTAGAATCATGATCTATTTGCAAAATATTTCTGTATGTTGAAAAAAATATTGATGGTATTGTGGATAATGATGTCAATGTGATGGAAATGTTATTCTTTTCTGATGGAAAAGAAAGGAAAAAGTAAAAATGTTCTAGTTATATAATAATTCTTATAACTCTATGTGTTTCCTTTTTTACTTTTAGCTACCAAGAAACACAAAGTTAAATTCAGTTCCTGTCATCAACAATGAATGCGCCTCAGGTGCTGGAGCATGCTTTTTTTAAAGTTTTAATTGTCTTGATTCTTATTATGTTCAATTTTGTAAGTCATCTCAAAATAATCTAATAAATATTTCTAAATATATTTCACATATTTCCTAAACCTCAAAAATATTATTGTTTAAAGTCCACCTATCCAAATTTAACCTATTTGCTTATTTTGCCAATTTCTTATATATACATACATGTGTATATATATATATATATATATATATATATACATATAAATAATTCATGTAAGAAAAGGAAGCTATTTTTGTGAGACTATTCTTTGATACATGGCACATTTACTAATTCTATCTCTCAAAACAACCTCCAGAATTTATCATTTCAGCTGAAGTTTGCTGTCCCATCGGATGTTAATAAGTAGAAATATCACCAAATCTGTGCTGACAAGAAGAAGAGCAACGCTGGCAAAAAATTCCAAATTATGATCCCTTGTCCACTTCCCCTAACAATTCCTCCTTCGGAAAAAAAAATAATCCCTGTAATTAAAAATCAACAACTCACCTTGCCCTGATACTTTCCTATAAAAGAAGAAGATATGTGATTTGAGGAAAATAAAGGCTCTCAGGACTCTGAGATACTTCTGGTATGTTAGAGACATTAAAAAAAAACAACTGAGAGCAACCAATTGGAAATTTCAGTATTAAAACCGATAGATTATTGTTGAATGCAATGTTTTTAAATTTGAAATATTGAGATTCTTTCATAGGAAAAGCTGAAATATCAAGAGAACTTTTTTCAAAGCTATTTATTACAGTATCTTGTTATTTGTTTTAGACTGTTTTTTCCCAGTTGGGGAGCCATCCTAAAAAAACAAAAAACAACATTGATCAGCAGCCATTGCACAAGTATCTTTGAAGACACAGTAATAGTTTTGTAAAAGATTATCATTGAAAGTGAGCACTTCCACATGTTCACTTTATAAAGTAATAATACTATTGCGTATGGTCAGCAAAGAGGAGTGGGCTACAAAAGTCTGACAGAATTTTTCAGCCTTTAATTATAATTATCAATCTCTAGAATTCAAGTGACTCAGTTCCATTTGAATAGGCCCAATTCTGCCAAGAGTTGCAGAGTTGCCTGTGTGACCTGTACATGTTATCACAAACAGTAACAACACTTGACAAATAGCCTGATCATTCCACTATAGATCAACACATTTTTCTTGTTATAATAAAAGTATCTATTCCCAGGGTGAATATGGATCTTAACTTCTCTGAATTTCTATAAAATTGTTGACTCTTGCTAATATAGTATTGTTCTGGAAAACTGAAATGTGCTCACCCTATTTTGCAGCATGTCATACAAAAGTCACTTTCAAGGTTCAGAGAATAGCTATTCTTTGGTTCTTTGTGACAATTGTCAGGTTTTGAAAATGTGCTAACCTTCTCTCTCATTGAAAAGGAACATGGAACATTCAATACCAGAGGTCAGTGTAACATTAGGAGCCTATTTAAAAACTCAAAGCAGTTTCCCTGGGTATCTGTCAGGATGCCAAACTTTGAGTAAAATCACACTGTACCAGTAAAGGAAAGACCCACAAGCAGCATTATCAGAAGCATGTTCTCCATAGTCCCTGAGGTAAAATATTCTTTTTAAAAAAATCTCTATAGAAAGATTTTCATTGTAAGGTATTACTAAAATCCCAGTGTAGTTCCTATCCCTATGTGCCTATATTAAAAAAAAAAATTGAAAACCTTAATGAATTGAATATTTAACTCTAAGTATCCTTTTCAAAATTCTACTTAATAAACCATAATTAGAAGATTGTATTATGTATATATGTCCATATATTTAAGGATATATAATTTTATTATTAACTCAATTATTCAATGAATTAAATTATTAATTGACATTTCATTACAATTTTTGAGTTCTATATGCATAGTGTAGGGATGTTTTTCTGTTATTTTGTCCAAGATGGTAACATTCTGGTATATAATTTAGTATCTTTCTAGATATTCAGTAGGTACTAAATTTTTGCAATTTAGTCTAATGCCATGTATAAATTTTCTGTTTCCCCACATGATCTACATTATTTGAAAAGTAAATTCCTTTTGGATAATACTATTCTAACTTCTGGTAGAAATTGCTTGATTCTGAGTTGTCATAATAAATGATAGTATTTCTATAGACACACAACTCAATCACTTATTTGAGGTTTCTTTATCAACATATTATTTGTTGAAGTACATATTGTTATCACCCATGGAGGATCTTTTTTTATTAATATTACTGATTTGTCTGTTTGCTTTTAGTTTACAAGATTCAGTGCCGTGATCTCTTCAGTTTCAAATTTTCTCCCAATGTCCCCCCCCCCCAACCCATGGAAGCATGAACTCAAATATAGGATCTACAAATACTTTCATATTGGACATTTGTCTGGTTGTAAAGAAAGTTTGTAAATGCTGGCGTGAATAACGGGGAAGAGGAAACAAAACAAAACATGGAAAAGAGAGCATGTACTCTGCTTTAGTCTGCATTTAAACTCTGTTCTTTCTAGATCTTTCTTTGAATGTAGACATCTCCTTCCATCATGAGTCTTTTGGAGATGTCTTATAACCTTGCATTACTGAGACGAGTCTGGTCTATTGAAGCTGGTCATCATATGTATGTTGTGTCTGTAATTGTGTACAACTTTCTCTTGGTTCTGCTCTTCTCACTTAGCATCAGTTTGTATATGCCTCTCCAGGTAAATATGAAGTCCATCTGCTCCTCATTTCTTATAGCACAATAGTGTTCCATTACATTCATATACCACAACTTGTTTAGCCATTCCCCAATTGATGGACATCCCCTTAATTTCCAATTTTATGCCACCACAAAGAGAGCTACAATAAATATTTTTGTACATATGGGTCTTCCTCCCGGTTCTATGATCTCTTTGGGATACAACCCTAGAACTGGTATTACTGGGTCAAAAGGTATGCAATTATTTATAGCCCTTTGGGCATAGTTCCAGATCATTCTCCAGAATGGTTGAATCATTTCACAACTCCACCAACAATGCATTAGTGTTCTAATTTTTCCACATTTTCTCCAGCATTTGTCATTTTCCTGTTTCGTCACCTTAGCCAATCTGACTGGCGAGATGTGGTACCTCAGAGTCGTACTGATTTGCATTTCTCAAATGACTAGTGATTTAGAGCATTTTTTCATCTGCTTCTATAAATCTTTAATTTCTACCTTTGAAAATTGCCCGTTCATATCTTTTGACTATTTATCAATTGGGGAATGACTTGTATTCTTACAAATTTGACTCAATTCCCTGTATATTTTAGTAATGAGGCCTTTATCTGAGACACTGGTTGTAAAAATTCTTTCCCAATTTCCCACTTCCCTCTTAATCTTAGTTACATTAGCTTTCTTTGTACAGAAACTTTTCAATTTAGTGTAATCAAGATTATCCATTTTCCATTTTATATTGCTCTCTAACTCTTATTTAGTCATAAAATCTTCCCTTCTCCATAAATCTGACTGGTAAACTATTACTTGCTTCCCCATATCACTTACAGTATCAGCCTTTATATCTAGATCATGCACCCATTTAGATTTGATTCTGATATACAGAGTTAGATAAGATGTATGCCCAGTTTCTGCCATTCTATATTCCAGTTTTCCCAGCAGTTTTTCTCAAATAGTGAATTCTTTTCCCAAGAACTGGGGTCTTTTGGTTAATCAAACAGTAGATTACTATAATCATTGATTACTGAGTCTTGTGTAACCAATCTATTCTATTGATCCACTACTCAATTCCTCAGCCAGTACCAAGTAGTTTTGATGACTGCTGCTTTATAATACAGATTAAAATCTGGTATGGCTAAGCCACCTTCCCTAGCATTTCTTTTCATTAAACGCCTTGATATTCTGGACCTTTTGTTAGTCCAAATGAATTTGTTTACTCTTTATTCTGACTCTATAAAGTAAGTTTTTGGTAGATTGATTGGTATGACACTAAATATGTAATTTAATTTAGGTAAAATTGTCATTTTTATTATATTAGCTTGACGCAGCCATGCGCAATTAACGTTTTACAATTAGTTAGATCTGACTTTATTTGTGTGAAAAGTGTTTTGTAGTTGTGTTCATATAGTTCCTGAGTTTGTTTTGGCAGGTAAATTCCCAAATATTTTATAATGTCTACAGTAACTTTGAATGGAGTTTCTCTTACTATCTGTTGCTGTTGGACTTCATTAGAAATATATAGGATTGCCAAGGACTTTTATGGGTTTATTTCACATCCTGCAACTTTGCCAAATTTGTTTATTGTCTCAAGAATTTTTTACTTGATTCTGTAGGATTCTCTAAGTATATTATCATATCATCTGCAAAGAGTGATATCTTAGTCTCTTCTTTCCCTAATTTGATTCCTTTGATTTCTTTTTCTTCTCTAATTGCTATTGCTAATGTTTCCAGTACCAGATGGAATAAGAGGATGTAACACCATGTATGAGCAGCTTCCCAAAAGAATGCTATTGTGAACAGCTTTTAAGGTTCTGATTACACAGTATAGTGAACACTCCATTTATTCTATTACAAATCAAGGCAAACTTTCTCAACAAATCACAATATAATATTCACAACATTACATCTTATCACAGAAAAAGACAATATAGTATTGACAAGAGCTTAACATTAAAATGGCCACAGTTTTCACCAAAGTGGCCACAGTATTTATAACAAAGAACAAAAGAATAATCATACAATATCCCTAAGGAGGTTTACCTCCTTACTTAATCATTCAGTCATCTCACAATACAATTATCCATCTTCCATTTATGGGGCAATCATAAGTTAACTTAATGAGTCACTTATCCAGATTCACAATTACTAAGTATCATTAATCACTAAATACAATCATTAGAAAATTACACAAACCCTCCACCCATTGGTGTCTAGTATACTTCAATTTCATTACATGTTCAATATCCAAGGAGAGGCTTTTTCTTCATCTTGACTCAGGGTGGTTTCTCAGATTCCCTGGATCCCCTTCCATGTTCCCATCTCCTACCTGAATCCACCAAACAGTCACCTGGATTCAGAGGCAGACAGCTCCCAGGTTCTAATCCAATCCTTCAGGAAGTTCTTGCTAAATACTGAAGTTCCCAGGGTCCAGAACATCTCAAAACCTTCACAACTTCTGTTGCCGGAAGTAAAGGATCATCCAAGTCACAAATAAACAAAGCCTTTTCTTGGTCATGCTTCTTCAGTTCTCCAGCAGTTCAGCTGGCCGTAGGAGCCAAAAGAAATCTCAGCTTTCCAGGAGGCAATAGCCACTTTGGCCTTTACCAGATTCTGGTCTCATAGAAAACTCCAATTCATTTCACAGTCCAGCATCCCAGCTTCCAGATGCTGTGAAAATTCTGCTCCCTTGGCCAGAAGCCACCAGGAGGAAAATTCTTGATTCTGTCTGTCTGTCGTCTGGAGCTCTTCTTAAATACACACATACACATTGGCTTCCTGTCTCAGCCAACCGCTTCCTGTATGTCACCAACTGGAGACAGAGTTCACACCTTCTGTTTCTTTCACAGAAGTACTTAGCCCTTAGGGCTAAGTACCTGATAAATTAATTGTCATTATAGAGGGATGATAGTGGACATACTTGTTTCACCCCTGATCTTACTGGAAATGTTTCTAGTTTATTGCATTACATACAGTACTTGCTCATGGCTTTAAATAGATGCTACCTGTTATTCTAAGTAAAACTCCATTTATTCCTATACTTTCTAGTGTTTTTAATAGGAATGGATGTTGTATTTTGTCAAAAGCCTTTTCTGCATCTATTGAGATAATCATACGGTTTCTGCTAGTTTTATTGTTGATATTATCAATAATACTGATAGTTTTCCTAATATTGAACTGTCATTGCATTCCTGGAATAAATCCTACCTGGATCAAAATGCATTATTCTTGTGATAAGTTGCTGTAGTCTTTTTGCTAATATTTTATTTAAAATGTTTGCATCTATATTCATGAGGGAGATTGATCTATAATTTTCTTTCTCCATTTTATCTCTTCCTTGTTTAGGTATCAGTACAATATTTGTGTCGTAAAAAGAATTTGGTAGGACTCTTTCTTCACCAATTTTCCCAAATAGTTTGTAGAGTATTGAGATCAATTGTTCTTTAAATATTTGATGACATTCACTAGTAAATCCATCTGGTCCTGGAGATTTTTTTCCTAGATATATCACTGAGGGTTTTTTTTCAATTTCTTCTTCTGAGATTGAGTTATTTAAGTAATTTACTTCCTCTTCATCTACTCTAGGCAACTTATATTTTTGTAAATATTAAGGCATTTCACTAAGAGTATCAAATTTATGTGCAAACAATTGAGCAAAATAATTCCTAATTATCATTTTAATTTCCTTTTCCTTGGAGGTATATTCACCATTTTCATTTTTGATACTTAAAATTTGGTTTTCTTCTTTCTTTTTCAATCGTATTGACTAAAAGTCTATGAATTCTATTGTTTTTTCCCCCTAAGACCAGCTCTCAGTTTCATTTATTAGTTCAAAAGTTTTCTTAATTTCAATGTTATAAATCTATCCTTTGATTTTCATTATTTCTAATTTAATATTTAATTGGGGATTTTCAATTTGTTCTTTTACTAGCTTTTTCAATTCCATGCCCAATTCATTGACCACCATTTTCTCTAATTTATTCTTGTATGCATTCAGGGATATAAAACTTCCCCTAAGAACTGCCTTTGCTGCATCCCACAAGTTTGGTACAATGACTCATTTTTATCATTCTCTTGAATGAAATTACTGATGGTTTCTATAATTTCTTTTCTGACCCACTTATTCTTGAGGATTAAATTATTTAGTTTCCAATTAATTTTTGTCTGTCTTTTGATGGCACTTTATTGCATATGATTTTTGTTACATCATGATCTGAGAATGATGCATTTAATACTTCTGTCTTTCTGCCCTGAATTGTGAGGTTTTTATGCCCTAGTACATGATCAATTTTTGTGTTTGTGCTGTTGAGAAGAGGGCATATTCCTTTTTATTCCCATTCAGTTTTCTCCAGAGATCTATCATGTCTAGCATCACTAAAATTCTATTTGCCTCCTTAACTTTTCTTTTTTATTTTGAGGTTAGATATATCAAGTTCAGAGAGGGGAAGACTGAGGTCTCTCACTAGTATAGTTTTGCTATTTATTTCTTCCTCTAATTCCCTTGACTTTTCCTTTAGGAATTTGGGTGTTATACCAATTGGAACATATATGTTAAGTAATGATATTGCTTCATTCTCGATGGGCCTTTTAGCAGGATGTAGTTTCCTTCCTTTTCTCTTTTACTTAGATCTAATTTTGCTTTTGCTTCATCTGAGACAAGGATTGCTACCCCTGTTGTTTTTTTTTTTACTTTAGAAAAAGCATAATATATTCTACTTCACCTTTTTACCTTTACTCTGTCTGTATCCCCTTGTTTCAAATGTGTTTCTTGTAGGCAGCATATTGTAGGATCGTGGTTTTTAATCCATTCTGCTATCCGCCTCTGTTTTATGGGAGAATTCATCCCATTCACATTCACAGTTATGATAACTATCTGTGAATTTCCCTCCATCCTATTCCCTCCCTTGTTTATATCTTTGTGTCTTGCTTTTCCCTACCCCTCCTTAAGAGTTTTCCTTTTGACCACCACCTCCCTCAGTATTCCCTCCCTGTGCCCCCCTCTCTTTACCTACCTTTTCCCTTACTACTTTTTCCCTCCCTTCTAACTACCTTCCCCTTTTTTACACCCTCCCTTTCCCCTCTTACTGCAGGTAAGGCACAATACATTTTTTTTATACTTAACAAAGTATGTTATTCCCTCCTTGAACCCAAAGCAATGATAGTAAATTTCGTACAGTGCTCCTCTCTCTCTCCCCACTTTCCCACTATTATAATGTGTTTTTAGGTCTTTTCTTGTTAGGATCCTAAATTTAACTGATTACATTGATCTCTTTTTGAATCAGAACCAATGAGAATAACATTCATATGATGCTGATGTCCCTCCTTCCTTCCCCTCTACTTTAGTATGTTTTTATGCCTCTTTGTGTGACGTAATTTACCATTTTCTGCCTCATCCTTTCCTTTTCTCCCATTACAATGCTTTTGTTCCTCTTAATAAGCTTTTATTTTAATCTTCAGATTAGTTCATTTATACCCACATGACCTATCTATGTACATCCTTTTAAATGTCCCAATAATTATACAAATTTCAATATTGTCAGGTATCTGCTTCTCGTATAGGGATGTAAACAGTTTGCTCTTGTTGAGTCCCAAGTTATGTGCATGTTTGTGCATATGTGCATGTGTGAGTTTATGTTTCCTTCTTTACCTTATTATGTCTTTCTTGGGTCTTATAAGTGGAGATCTAATTTTCTATTGAGCTCTGGCTTTTTTCAGGAAAGTCTGGAAGTCCTATATTTTATTAAATGACCATCTCCTTACCTGAAAGATTATGCTCAGTTTTGCTGGGTAGTTGATTCTTGGTTACAGTCCTAGCTCTTTCGCTTCACAAAATATAAAATTCCAATCCCTTTGATCTTTTAATGTAGAAACTGCTAAATCCTGACTGTAGTTCCATGATATTTGAATTGTTTCTTTCTGGCTGCATGCAGTATTTTCTCCTTCACCTTGTAGCTCTGGAATTTGGCTGCTTTATTTCCTGGCGATTTCAATTTGGAATCTCTTTCAGGAGGAATGCAGTGAATTCTTCCAATAACCATTTTGCCCTCTGATTCTATGGCTTCAGGGCAGTTTTCTTTGACATTCTCTTGGAAAATGTTGTGCAGGCTACTTTTTTCATCATGACTTTCTGGTAGGCTGATAATTCTTAGGTTATCTCTTCTGGATCTGTTTCCTAGATCAGTTGTTTATCCAGTGAGATATTTTGCACCTTCTTCTAATTTTTCAATATTTATGTTTTGTTTGACTGACTCTAGATGCATCATGGAGTCCTTAGCTTCAATTTGACTGATTCTAATTTATAGTGAATTATTTTCCTCAATTAGTTTTTGAAGCTCCTTTTCCATATGCTCAGTTTTCATTTTTAGGGAGGTATTTTCTCCAGTTAGATTTTGGATCTTCCATCTTAGTTCTCCAGTTTTAATTTTTATGCATCTTTTTTCTTCAATGAGCTTTTTTTTTCCAATTTGGTCACTGTAGATTTAAACTTATCTCCTATCTCTCTAATTTTGTTTTTAAAATCTTTCTTGAGCTCCTCCAAGAATGCTTTTTGGGCTTGAGACCAATTCACATTTCCATCTGTGGTTTCCAGTGTGAGTATAGAGTCCATATTGTCCTCAGAATTTGATTGTTCTTGTTCACTATAAAAGGATTTTATGGTTCTAGATCTGACCAATTCCTTCTTCCCCATTGTGATTGCCTATGTCCTGAACTTTTAGAGTGGATTTCTGCTTCTGGAGTGCAGATATGTTGCGCTCCTCAGGTTGGGATGTAAGGGCTTGGTTGTTTATGTCGTGAGCCATAGCCTCTGTGTGTCCAGACTGAGTCCAAGGCAAGTACTCTCAGTGTTTCCCCTGAGTTACCATGATGCTCAGAGTAACCTGTTGGAGAGGGATGGTCTGGCCACTTCAGGTTTCCTCCTCTGTGTCTCTGGGCTACATCTTGGCCAGGCTTAGCAGCTGGAGGCTGTTAGGGCTGGTGTCTGCATATTCCCCTGGTGGTGCTAAGGCACACCTGGGCTTGTGTTGTTAATGCTTTCTGGCTCTCCCGCCCTGGGCTTGGACTTCATATTGGCTCACTTCCCCCTTCCTCAGTGATTCCCAAGCCTTTTAAACATCCAGGCTGTGAGCTGAGAGACTCAGGAGAAGCTCCTGTCCCTGCTGCAGGCTCTACATTTTCTCTTACCTGGCTCTGACCATCCACTCTCCTGAGGTGAGATGGCTGCAAATTGCCTTGGGATGGTTGAGTCTGCTGGCTAGGGCTCCTTCTCACTCTGCTGTAGTCTGCTCTCAGATCCATTCTGATGCAACCTCGGTGTGCCCTGTATTCCTCCTGTCCAGACCTATGTGGTCACTTTCCTGAGCTGGGAATCTACCATGCTCTCTCTCCCAATGGGTTCTATCACTCTAAAATCTATTCAAATTAACTTTTTAAATTTTAGTAACATACTTCTTGAAGGAGCTTAGAAAAGTAACTGCTTCCTTTCTGCCATCTTAGCTCCACCCCCATGGAGGATCTTTTGATTAAAACTCTTGGATCTCTGCTATTTCATAGACTCCAAAGAGGATATTGGACAGAAGTAATCATTATGCCTCTTACCAGACTTTTCTATTGCTTGATTAGCAAATTTTAAAATCTATTTATCATTTAATCTAAGAGCATCTGTAAGTTCTTGATAAACTGTAATTGCTGATAAGAGAGAAACAAGTGAGCATATATGCCAGGCAGGTCAACCTACTAATGCTAACTTCCATTACTTCTTTCCTTCTGACATGGTAGAAATTATTCAGGCCCCTAAGCCTGGTAACCCACAGCATAGCATCAACACATTCTCTGTCTGGGTTCTCTTTCAGAGTACCCTAACTTGCCTGCAAGGGCGCCAGTTACTTACCTTATTCAAGTAGGCGCTAGGGCATTTTCAGAATAGAAGAGTCGAGGCTCGGGAGGTTCAAGCAGAAAAAGTTTATTAAGTCTTCTCCATGGGGAAGCCTTACAGCCAGATCTTAAGGCAGACATCAAACTACCCCCAAGGCTTAAGCCTTATATATACCCCAGATGCATGTACCCCACGTGACAGAGCCCAGCTGAACAGAATTGTGAGAGGGGAGATGCCTCACAAGGGCATGAAGGCCCCAGGGTGTGGAGACACTAATCTGGAACACCTGGTAACCTACACGTGGGAGAATCTTGAGCAATGCTCTGAACTCCATGTGGCCCAGCTTGTTCCAGAGCCTCCACACTTCCCTTTGCCTCAACACAACGGCTTGCAGCCTGCATGTATTTCCTAACCCTCACAGTTCTCCCTACTTCACCCCACCCAACCACTGTCCCTTTGTAGCGAAGGGTCCTGTCATACTCTCTTCTGCTACTACTAAAGACTGGGTAACTACTACTAAAGGGTGAGTAAGCCCAAGAGCACTGGGAGTAATAACCTCCTATTATACATACATACAAAATTGTGATTATGAAAAATCTGTGTGAAAAGCAGTATTGTGAGACCAACTGCCACTTAGGTACAAGTAATCCAGTCTCCCCAAAATAGCAAGATGCCATATGAGCTACCTAGAATATAAAATGTAATAGATGGGTTAAACCATTGTAACCACTTCCCCTCAGAGAGATCAGGCTCTATATAAGCATTGGATATACAAATATAAACAAGGAAGGTAGTGCTAGAACAGAGGGAAGACAAGATGACCAAGTAGAGACACCACCCAGACAAACTCTCCCAACATTCCCCTATAAACAACTTTAAGATAGTGTGTCAAATTGAATTCTGGAGTGGCACATTGAATAAAAGGTCAAGGTGAGATTTTTTAAATCCTAAAATGACTTAGGAGGTCAAAGGAAATGTGTATAACACCAGAGCAGGGACAAAAAAAGCACTGGCATGTCAACAGATGCTGTTGTAGGAGCTCTCAGTCCAGATATGGTAAGGGGATTGGACAACTGACAAGAAAGAGCCTACAGGGAAGAAGGAGCTGGCACTAGACCCAGAACTGGGTGCTGTTTGTTAAGTCCACTACTCATACATAGTTCCTGATCCCAGTTCCAGGGCTGAAAGAAGAGGTTGCACTTTCAAAACAGCAGGGGCTCTCATGGGATCATGGTGGCATGGAACACTTGCATTTCACTTTCATTAGAATTGGTTCAAAGAGGGAAAAATATATAGATATCTATATTCATACCTATCTATCTACACATACACACATGCACACATTTGGTAACATCTACTCATCAAGAAAGTAGAAGGGGAAGTGGATAAGAAGAAAGGGGGGGTGATAAAAGGGAGGGTGGATTAAGGAAGGCTGTGGTCAGAATTAAGATAGACATTTGAGAAGGGACAGTGTAAAGAGAGAGAGGAGGATAAAAAGAAAAAAAATAGGATGCAGGTAAATATTCAATTAGTAATCATGTAATGTAGGACTGGTTCAATATTAGGAAATGTATAAGCATAACTGATCATATCAATAACAAAAATGATATCATTTTCCCGATAGATGCAGAAACAGTGTTCCACATTATATAATACTCATTCTTATTCAAAAGACTAGAAGGATAAGAATAAATGGAGATTTGCTTAAAGTGAAAAGTAGTTATATCTATCTAAAACTAAGAATAAGCTTTATCTATAATGGAGATAAACTAAAAGTCTTCTCAATAAGACGAGCAGTGGAGCAAGGATGTCTGCTATGACTGCTATTATTCAATATTGTACTAGAAATGCTATCTATAGCAATAAGAGAAGAAAAAGAAACTGAAGGAATAAGAATAGGAAAAGAGGAACAGAACTATCACTCTTTGCAAATTATATAATGTTATAATTAGAACCCTAGAATATGAACTAAAACACTGATTGAAACAATTAATAGTATTAACAAAGTTGCAGGATATAGAAGAATCTTACATAAATCATCAGCCTTTCTATATAGCACCAATAAAGTACAGCAGAAAGATTTATATAGAGAAATTTCCTCAATTATAATTGCAGATAATTTAAAATACTTAGGCATATTTCTGCCAAGAATAGCTCAGGGACTATGTGAACATAATTACAAAATGCACAAATAAAGACAAATCTAAACAACAGGAGAACTACTAATTGTTCATGTGTAGGGTGAGCCAATATAATAAAAATGACAATTCTGCCTAAAACAATTTACTTATTCATACCATGACAACCAATAGTGATTTCGAGAATTTTTCTTTTATCCCTTTGTGACACCCATCTAATAGTGGTATTGCTGGATCAAAAGTTATGCACAGTTTTATTGCTCTTTGAACTTGAAGGGGTTAATTTCATTCCCCTTAATTAATTTGTATAAACTGGGAAAAATAATTTAGTGAGAACGTCAATACAAAGTGGGGCGTATTAGATAATAACATATTAAATGTTGTCATCTTACTCCTGTTTTACAATTTAAAATCCCACATTTCTTTGTCATTCCATGTATTGTTTAGTCCAGGGACCATATCTGCTATATCTCATTTGAAAAAGGAAAATTTCTTTCCCCTTTTCTTATGCAATTTAGCATTATTTATCAATTTTAAATGATAATCCAGTCTTCTTTAATGAGACTCTTTACAGCACAAGTCTATATCAAGTAAGATTGTAACTATGTCAACAACTTTCCATGCCAGGCACCTGCCATATCCAAGCCTACAAATCTACATTTCATAAAATAATTTCTGACAAGGCTGAGATTTGTACCTCTAAAAAAAAGGAAGGAGGGCAGTCTCTGAGGACAATTTACTTGTTTGTATAGTAAAGTGTATGGGGGATAACTTGTTTGCTTACTTCAGAATAACAGCAACTAAGGAGAGACAATTATTGTAGTTTTGCATTATTTTTAATGTTTACTGTATCTGGAAAAGTGATATGACCCTGAAAGGGCAAACTTCTTTTAGTTCAGCAACTTAAAAGTCTTGTCTATCTCAATGCTTAAAGCAAAGCTGAAATATTTTCAAGTAAAATTAAAGTTATAATTTTTTATGCTTATTCTATTATTTTTAAAGCTTCCTACTGCATGTCAGTGTCCTTTGGGGGACCTGTAAATTTGAATCTTTAGAGTCTGTGTCATACTGTGATTGCATCCATATATAATCTCTGCAAGAAGATTTCATTTAAAAATTGATGATTCGTTTTAAGGAGTGTGTTGCACTACTTCAAAATGCTGCGGAATTTTTTGGATAATTTGATCCTGTTCTTTCCCTTCCACTCAATTCTATTCTATTTCATTTTCCAATCACTATTAGATTGGATATTAGTTATATGTCTAGGGGGGTGGAGTCAAGATGGCGGCGTAGCAGCAACAACATATTGCAGCTCTGACATAGCCACCCCAAAATACCCATAAAACAGGACTATAAACCAATCCTAGAACTCCAAAATGCACACAAAGATACTTCCCACAAAAGTCAGCTCAGCTACGAGGAACCATATCAGCACTGCGAACTGAAAACAACCTGCCCTGAAGCCCCGGCTGTGCCGCGGGGGCAACTGGACAGGAGGAGTGGAGGAGCCTCTCAGGTGAGCAGATTAGCAGCAGCTGCGAGTGGGAATTGCGAAAGGGGGAGATAAGCAGTCCAGTGAAAGGCCTCCAGAGAGGAAAAGCTAAAGGCAGAGGTTTTGTACCTGCCTCTGCTTTGTAGCTTCCCGCCCGTGGCCTGCAGACAACAGGGGGACTTAGCTATTGTTTTCAGGCCAGTGCTCTCGCGTTGAGCAGCCTGGATCCGGATCGCCGTCTTGGGCCTCCATCTTGGAGTCTTTATTATCCAGCCTGCTGGAACTGTTTAAGAAGACTCCCAGCATCTTCCTGAGAGCTACGGCAGCTGGGAGGACCCCAGTGATTTGG